>OY728129.1:1638332466-1639582466 GCA_963277665.1 Viscum album
GAGGAAAATATCCTTTCTTCTTCAAAAACATTTTTCCTTTCTTAAAATGTCATACACATTTAAACTAAAAGAATTTGATTAAAAATAAACTTGAAAACTTGTAAAGGATTCTTCTTGGAAATAATGTTTTAAAAATTCATTCATGTCGTATAAGTTAAAAAAACATTCTTCTCGTACTTTTGTCGGAAAAGTCAAAAAAGTTCCTCGTACGAAAAACGAAAAAAGATTCCTTTCATATCGTTTACTAAAAACTCACCAAAGTGTAAAATTGGATTTAAACAATTGTAGTTGGATGCAAATAATATTAAATATTGAGGAAATATGGATGTGGATGATAAAATACACCCCAGTAAATACTAAAGTATAAACAATCTTGGATAAAAAATGAGATTGTGATATTTCCCTTACCATAGGTCCGACTTGCTTTGTAAGTGTCCAAACCTCCTGTATAATGATTTAAATCATGTTATTGACTTATTCCAGAATCATATTCATTTTTATTATATCATATATGGTCCACTTATTACTTTATATTACCCGTTCTTTTGTAAATTCATGTTAAAGTAGCGTTTTGGGTAAAATCGTCTCATTTGTCGTTCGTTTTTTTAACTTGTAATTATTAATATGATTACTTGGATCATTATTAATTATATCCATAATTTAAAACATGATTTATATATAATATATATTCAGAATATATATATATATATAATATCGATAAATGGAATGAAATACACCGTTCATGGAGACGGTAGTCCGTACGTACGCATGAACGCTGTTTTCGTTTCCTTATTGAAGTGAATGGAATTAAGTAGATGACATACATATAAATTTACATAAGTACAGAATCATTATTATGTCATATATTTCATTAGTACTTATTATATATACTTTATAATCATTCATGAATGGTTAATCATTGAGAATGATTATCATCGCGTCGTGGAGACGGTAGTCCGTACGTACGCACGAGCGATGATATCGTTCCCATGGTCGTGGAATTGTGTTGAAGTGTATGTAGACTATTTAAGTATCAATATCACTTTATAATAATCTTATATAGATACTTATTACACCATTACACCCATCCTATTAAGTTGGTGGTGGAAAATAGATTACACCACGGCGTGGAGACGGTATTCCGTACGTACGCACGCGCGGTGATTTCCTTTCTCCGTAGGATGGATAGAAGGTTAATTAGAGTTGTTTCATATTTATAATAACATATCAGTATATAAGAAATACTTATGTTATTACTTTATCATGAAACAACTAAATAATAAGAAGTTGAAGAAGAAAGAAATTGAAAAGATCGGTAATGGATATTACCTCCTCTTTGGAACACCTCTTTGAATCCTCCACTTACGGAACTAAGATTGCTCTTTGAATAAGAGAAGGACCTCTAGGATTATTCTAGGGAAGTGGAGAAGGTATTTTGGCAGGGTTTGGCCGAGCTTGAGTGCTCAAATTGGTGTGAGGAGGAGGGGGAGGAGGTGCCCTTTTATAAGGGAGGAGAGGGGCACCTTAGGAATATCTGAAAATATTATTTTATATTAAAGTTAAAATCGGTTTATAATGTTTCCAAAGGGTCATATTTCGAATCTAAAGTGGGTATGGGTCGAAATCCTATCAACCAATATGATTTAGGCAAGTTTAGGGTATTATTTTAACCTTATCAATTAGATTTAACTCTAAGTTAAATAATTTAACTTTTACTGTGTCTTTTTGTTTTCTTACACTATATGGTTAATACACGTACTATAACATGCCAAACGAACCCCAAATTGTTTATTATATATATATATATATCCTTAGCAAAGTCATTTGGCCGAACCTTAGATTTTTAGGAATAAAATAACAATTAATAATATAACATTAGATTTAAAAACTATTTTGTGTCCATTTTGACACTATTTGATATATGATTTTTTTGACAGTCATAACAGAATTATATGTTCGATCCAAGTTGATTAAATCAACACTAATATATCATAGTAACCTATAAAATTATTGTAATTCATATAGAGTCTTAAATTACATTTATTTTGGTATTTATAATATCAATTATGTCAATATTTCATTAATAAGATAATTACTGCATCATCATTGTGTCATAAATAAATTAAATCATTTGATGTCTAAAAATTACAAATAAAATATAATTATGTAGGAAATCTTCTTATCTTTCTAATTAATATTAATAGTCGAATTTATCTTATGTATAACCCCATATTAAAATTGTTTTAGTTATTAAACTTTGATTTTAACAATTTTAACTATTCATTAAATAAAATAATATTAAATGTCATAATCTAATCCAAGTGGACCTAAATGGTCATATAAGGTTGTTTTTGGTCGAATGAAACTTATCCAATAGAATTATTACATGTGTTAGTGTAATAGTAATATCATATTTACCCTTAGTTACCCTATTTACTATTAACCGCGGTAAAAAAAAGTAAAAAGTTATTATTCACCAAAAAATTATTTTTATCTCATTGAACCAAATTTTACTTACTGATATCAACCGTGTCTGTCGGATTTTCGAAATTCTATTCACAGAAGTGGTAAAATTATGTTTTATGCGAAATTCAGTTTTTAACCTACCACTAAGTGGTTTCACTATTCATCAAAAATTGACGTTTTTCAGAAAAATGCAAAAATTTCACCCTAAGCTATAATTGATATTCTGAATTCAAAAATGATTTCTATTTTACAAAATTCACAACATATAAGTTGCATTAATTAATTTTATAATTAATTTCCGCTGTCACAACAAATAGCATGTTTTTAAGAGATAATAACTATCAAAAGATTAACACTTGTTTATGTCTGCTGTAAATGTGAAATTACATCCAATGACCAACATTGTATTGAATTGTAAAAATATATTCTAAATATACTTTAAAACCACTCAAATTAATAATTTATCACTATTAAATATTTTGATTAAAAAAGTTGTTTTTAATTAAAATTTAGTAAATTTCACTATTCATCAGAAAATGAAAGTTATCCGAAAATTACCAAAATTTCACCTTAGGCTAAATTCGATACTACGAATCCAAAAATAAAGTCCATTTTGAAAAATAAAATTTACAAAATTTCAAAAAGTGGTTATTACTATTCATACCGGCTAGTTTTAATAATATTTTAATAGCATATCGTTGTTTCGTGAAACTCAGTATTGCGTACTACACACGCTATCGAGGAAGGTTGTGATTGCGTGTAATGCAAGGAAAGTCAAGGATGTGTGTTGTGCAAGCTCCTTTTGGAGTAGCGTACAACACAAGACATTAATAAAATTAAAAAGAATATTTTTCAAAAAAATCTCGGGCTGTTACATTCTACCCCCCTTAAAATGAATTTCGCCCTCGAAATTCGTCGGGGTTATAAATGGTTTACTATTCGAAAGTTTCTATAATAGAAACCCACATCATAAAAAGGAATATCAAAACCAACCTTTAAAAACAAAAGTATGAAACGTAACGGTTACCCAAATAAACTAATCACTGGGTTTCCCCATAGGTGAAAATATGGATATGGAAGAGAAATCTAACCATCATGTTCTGATGGAGAGTGGTAGAGAACATGGCTATGGGAAAGCCAGCAATCACAAAGCCATAAATTTGTGACGATCTAAGGTACCATCTGATTCATCAAATATAAGATCACTAGGACAACATTTTTGGTTTTCAAGATCGTTTCCCTAAAGTTAATGAATTTGAATTAGAATAAATACTTACTTTATTTTGGTACAATCTCACTGTTTTTTGTGCCTTTAACAATTTCCACTTCATCTCTTAAATAAATGAAGTTGAATTTGTTATTCATGAAGTGTTAGCAGATCATGTGATAGAATGACGGGTCATTCCATCTGTCTCAAACAAAAGGTTAGCAAAAATTATATACATAATTCGATCTATAGTGAGATTAATCATATATGGTTCCTAAAATGGACTTTATACTTCATATATCATACTGCATAATATAATAAAACTAGTTTCTAATAAACAGGGACTTCCTGTAGGCCAGTGGTAGGCGATAAAGGCCAGTCGCACTTCAGTTGTGGGTTCGATTCCCACAGCCTTGTCCGAAGCGATGGGATGTCGCCCGTCCTGCAGGTTGTCCGTTTTCTAAAACTAAATTACTATAACATCCCATCAATAATATCAAAGATCTTATTTCCTTAAACAATACTAACTTATGTCCAACGTAATCCATTCTAATATTTAGGCTTATCCATAATACTACAGTCCACTCTCATAATATAGTGAAAACGATTACCAGATATTTAATACTGTCGTTAATCCCCATATATCGTAATACGGCATTCCTATCTTGTTGGTAACATTCCAATCATTCGAAGGCCTCAATCATGTATTCCATTGAACCATAGTTAAAACATGAATGCAGTTAAAAGTTAACACTTTCCACAAACCAAAATCCTCAAAATTCTATATACTCAAACCATGATATCACTTAGTCCTTATATCAATCATGAGCTCATGAATACTGTTAGACATTTCATTCTCTCATTTCCCCTTCATTATGCGCATATCATCTTATTTCCAAAAAAATATCTAAATAACATTTCATGGTTACTAGTACCATTAATCATACACTTTTAAAACTAAGGAAATAGTGTAACAATCCTTAGATGTCTCTTTATTCCATAGTACCATGAGATTACTTATACAACATTGCACTTGATGAACATGTAATCATTCCACTACCTTCTTAAACCATTGACCGAGCTTCAACAATTCTTTCATCTCACATATCATTTATAGTATCTTCATCATCATCAACAAAAATACTACCCATACGACCATACCGATTCTCTTCATTAGACATTCCCTTAGGGAATTGGTTTGCATAATGCCCGTACATTCCACATTTAAAACATTTAACCATTGTTGATGTCGTAGCAATACCATTAACCTCATCCATGGTGTTAACTGAAACTTTTCCATTGCACTTACTGGATTTGTGTCCTTCTTTTCCACACCCAAATCATCTTCCAGTTCCTTTGAAACATTCTCCTTGATGCCTCTTCCCACATGATTTACATAGGGGAAATTTAACTTTCTTTCCTCTATGATCATCATGAAACTCCATCTTTCTCTTATTAGCCGAGTCAGGAAACTTACCAAATTTTACATTATTGATCATATTATGAGATTGCTGATTTGGCATAATAATGATGTTTTGACTTCCAAATCCCATTTCATTTGATTGCTTAAGAAGAATATCATTCAATTGTCCATCATATCCTCCATTATCGTGAATCATCTTGTTTCTAGCAATTTTCTAAAACCCAAAAAGAATAGTGTGAGATGCAAAAATCATAATAAAGGGGGAGTAACTTCAATATCTAACATCTTAGGTTAAATTCTAAGATCGTTACCGTAGTTCTAGGACTATATCCTATATGTATACTTATCCTTAGGGACATCCCTAGACATATCATAGAAATATCTCTAGGGATCCCACTAATGTTTTCACGTCCTAGTTTCCAAAGGTTGACTAAACCTTTCCTCTGATACCAACTATAAAGACCCGAATCTTGACTTACATGGACATTACATTACTTTTGAGGAATACTTAGTACATATAAAACACACACACACAAGGATCGTAATAGTTTAGTGTCGTTGGAAACTCGGAACGTAATCTTCTAATCGTGGGGAAAGATCTTCAATATATCCCATAAAGATCTTCCCTTTTTTTATCTAAAACCTTTCTTTATATCCTGGGTAAAAGAAAACATAAAAGGGTGAGCTCAAATGCTCAGTAAGGGTAAACAAAAGAGAAATCAATCACATCATATTCATAAGAACATAACTTTTGGAAATCTTAACATGCAAAAGAGAGCATAATTTCATAACATGGGATAAATCATAGTAGTGAAATGAAATCCCAATAATCATAACTTAAAACATGAAACATTGTGGCATATACACATAATCATAGAGAATCATTTCTTGTTAGTCAAGACTCATTGCCAAGACTATCTTAGTGGACAAAGTCCCTTTCTGAACCGAGTCACCCTCGTTTCAATCCTGTTTCACTGAACCGGTATAACCTACCATTCCAGCCATGTCTATATCATGAGATATAAAATATTTACCCAATGCATTGGAGGGAGATATAGGTCCCAACCATCTCATAATGATACCATTCTTATGGGTGCCACAAAATCATAAATCATACATCATTGCATAACCCATGTAACACAAATGGGAATCTTAAACATCATGACATCATAAAACAATTCATATACGATAAAGGAATTCATAAAAATATTTCCATCACAACATAATCAAATCCATGTAATATTAGGGATATAAACATAACCCTTTATTATCTTATATGGAAAATAATTTTGATAAAACACTTGAACTCCATTCTTGAGGAAAATATCCT
This sequence comes from Viscum album, assembly GCA_963277665.1. NCBI lineage: Eukaryota > Viridiplantae > Streptophyta > Magnoliopsida > Santalales > Viscaceae > Viscum > Viscum album. Next base: position 1,638,338,893 of record OY728129.1, read on the forward strand.
TTCTTCTTCAAAAACATTTTTCCTTTCTTAAAATGTCATACAACTTTAAACTAAAAAAAGTTGATTAAAAATAAACTTGAAAACCTGTAAAGGATGATTCTTGGAAATAATGTTTTAAAAATCCATTAATGTTGTATAAGTTAAAAAAACATTCTTCTCGTACTTTTTTCGGAAAAGTCAAAAAAGTACCTCGTACGAAAAACGACAAAATATTCCTTTCATATCTTTTACTAAAAACTCACCAAAGGGTAAAATTGGATTTAAAAAATTGTAGGTGTATGGAAATAATATTACATATTGAGGAAATATGGATGTGGATGATAAAATACACCCCAGTAAATACTAAAGTATAAACAATCTCGGATAAAAAATGAGATTGTGATATTTCCCTTACCTTAGGTCCGACTTGCTTTGTAAGTGTCCGAACCTCCTGTATAATGATTTAAATCATGTTATTGACTTATTCCAGAATCATATTCATTGTTATTATATCATATATTGTCCACTTATTACTTTATATTACCCGTTCTTTTGTAAATTCATGTTAAAGTAGAGTTTTGGGTAAAATCGTCTCATTTGTCGTTCGTGTTTTTAACTTGTAATTATTAATATGATTACTTGGATCACGATTAATTATATCCAGAATGTAAAACATGATTTATATATAATATATATTCAGAATATATATATATATATAACATATCGATAAATGGAATGAAATACACCGTTCATGGAGACGGTAGTCCGTACGTACGCATGAACGCTGTTTTCGTTTCCTTATTGAAGTGAATGGAATTAAGTAGATGACATACATATAAATTTATATAAGTCCAGTATCATTATTATGTCATATATTTCATTAGTACTTATTATATATACTTTATAATCATTCATGAATGGTTAATCATTGAAAATGAATCTCATCGCGTCGTGGAGACGGTAGTCCGTATGTACGCATGAGCGATGATATCGTTCCCATGGTCGTGGAATTGTGTTGAAGTGTATGTAGAATATTTCAGTATCAATATCACTTTATAATAATCATATATAGTTACTTATTACACCATTATACCCATCCTATTAAGGTGGTGGTGGAAAATAGATTACACCACGGCGTGGAGAAGGTATTCCGTACGTACGCACGCGCGGTGATTTCCTTTCTCCGTAGGATGGATAGAAGGTTAATTAGACTTGTTTCATATTTATAATAACATATCAGTATATAATAAATACTGATGTTATTACTTTATCATGAAACAACTAAAGAAGAAGAAGTTGAAGAAGAAAGAAATTGAAAAGATCGGTAATGGATATTACCACTTCTTTGGAACACCTCTTTGAATCCTCCACTTAGGGAACTACGATTGGTCTTTGAATAAGAGAAGGACCTCTAGGATTATTCTAGGGAAGTGGATAAGGGATTTTGTTAGGGGTTGGCCGAGCTTGAGTGCTCAAATTGGTGTGAGGAGGAGGGGGAGGAGGTGCCCTTTTATAAGGGAGGAGAGGGGCACCTTAGGAATATCTCAAAATATTATTTTATATTAAAGTTAAAATCGGTTTATAATGGTTCCAAATTGTCTTATTTCGAAGCTAAAGTGGGGCGGGGTCGAAATCCTATCATCAAATATGATTTAGACAAGTTTAGGATATTATTTTAACCTTATCAATTAGATTTAACTCTAAGTTAAATAATTTAACTTTTACCGTGTCTTTTTGTTTTCTTACACTATATGGTTAATACACTTACTATAACATGCCAAACTAACCCCAAATTGTTTATTATTAATATATATATCCTTATCTAATTCATTTGGCCGAACCTTAGATTTTTATGAATAAAATAACAATTAATAATATAATATTAGATATAAAAGCTATTTTGTGTCCATTTTGACACTATTTGATATATGATTTTTGTGAAAGTTATAACAGAATTATATGTTCGAACCAAGTTGATTAAATCAACACTAATATATCATAGTAACCTATAAAATTGGTGTAATTCATAAAAAGTCTTAAATTACATTTATTTTGGTATTTATAATATAAATTATGTCAATATTTCATTAATAAGATAATTATTGCATCATCGTTGTGTCATAAATAAATTAAATTATTTGATGTCTAAAAATTAAAAATAAAATACCATTATTTAGGAAAGCGTTTTATCTTTCTAATTAATATTTATAGTCTAATTTATCTTATGTATAACATGATATTAAAATTGTTTTAGTTATTAAACATTGATTTTAACTATTTTAACTATTCATTAAATAAAATAATATTAAATGTCATAATCTAATCCAAGTGGACCTAAATGGTCGTATAAGGTTGTTTTTGGTCGAATTAAACTTATCCAATAGAATTAGGACATGTGTTAGGGTAATAGTAATATCATATTTACCCTTAGTTACCCTATTTACTATTAACCGCGGTAAAAAAAGTAAAAAGTTATTATTCACCAAAAAATTATTTTTATCTCATTGAACCAAATTTTACATACTGATATCAACCGTGTCTGTCGGATTTTCGAAATTCTATTCACAGAAGCGGTAAAAATTAAGTTTTATTCGAAATTTAGTTTTTAACCTACCACTTAGTGGTTTCACTATTCATCAAAAATTGAAGTTTTTCTAGAAAAACGCCAAAATTTCACCCTAAGCTATAATTGATATTCCAAATTCAAAAATGATTTCTATTTTACAGAATTCCAAACATATAAGTTGCATTAATTAATTTTATAATTAATTTCCACTGTCACAACAAATAGCGTGTTTTTAAGAGATAATAACTATCAAAAGATTAACACTTGTTTATGTCTGGTGTAAATGTGAAATTACATCCAATGACCAACATTGTATTGAATTGTAAAAATATATTCCAAATATACTTTAAAACCACTCAAATTAATAATTTATCACTATTAATTATTTCGATTAAAAAAGTTGTTTTTAATTAAAATTTAGTAAATTTCACTATTCATCAGAAAATGAAAGTTATCCGAAAATTACCAAAATTTCACCTTAGGCTAAATTCGATACTACAAATCCAAAAATAAAGTCCATTTTGAAAAATAAAATTTACAAAATTTCAAAAAGTGGTTATTAATATTCATAATGACTAGTTTTAATAATATTTTAATACCATATCGTTGTTTCGTGATACTCAGTATTGCGTACTACACACGCTATCGAGGAAGGATGCGATTGCATGTAATGCAAGGCAAGTCAAGGATGCGTGTTGTGCAAGCTCCTTTTGGTGTAGTGTACAACACAAGACATTAATAAAATTAAAATGAATATTTTTCAAAAAAATCTCGGGTTGTTACAAGGTTATTCTATCATGATATAGTGAAGAACTAGATACTAGCATGTTATCCCATACCCCTGATCATCAAATGAGGAGATGCCTCTTCAATGATATTATGGATCACTATGAGGCTTTGTATGCATTTTTTTGTTCTACCAATTGTTGGATAATGAAAGTCACTGAGACACATGTATCACTTCAAACTAAAACTTTTGGAACTATTTATTAATCTCCATGAGGTTCCCTAGGCTCCCAAGGTAGGATAATGGGTGATCGTGGAGGTGGTGGGAAATCGCCTAGATAATCTTGTGGAAACATGTTTCATGTCCCTTGATAAGGGACTCCAGGTGTAACACCCTGAGATTTTATGAGAAATATTTTTTTATGTCTTATGTTATATGCAACACCAAAGGAATCTTTCACAGCACACAATACGGACTTGGTTTGCATTACACGCAATCACGACCTTCCTCGATAGCGTGTATAGTACGCAATACCGGGTTTCACTAAACAACGATATATTATTATGAACTAGCCTTTATTAATAGTATTAACTACATTTTTAATTTTATTATTCATCTTACACATTTTCTATAACATGGTAAGAGAACAAAATAAATTTTTCGGGTAAAATAAGTATTTTTCAAAAATGCAGTTTTTCCGCATTTTGATGGCGCACCCACATTAAATCTAGTTTTTGACCAGTTTATAAGTTCAATTTGAAAAAATAAAATTCTTCTTCTGAATCAGGATATAAAAATTTACTTTGGATAAATTTTTTATTTTTTTCTGATAACTTTCATATTTTGATGAATAGTACAAATACGCTATTTTTTAATTAAAAACAACTTTTTTCATTGAGATAATTTATATGGTTAAATTATAATATTGAATGGTTTTAAAGTATAAATAGAATATATTTTTACCATTTAATATAATTTATGTCATTAGCATTAATTTTACATTGAATTCATAGGTAAAAACATTTCAATCTTTGGAAATGTTTTAACTTCTAACACCCGTTTTTCTTAACAACGAGATTTATTTTAAATTAATTACTTCAAATTATATGTTTTGAATTTTGAAAAATGGATTCCATATTTGGAATTAGTGGTTCCAAATTATGTTAATAGGATACTTTTTATTTTTTGTCATTATGAATAGTAACTACGGTAAATTTTATTTACCCTAGTTAAAGGTAAATCAGGTAATTGAGGGTAAATATAATATTATAAAATTACCCTAAAACCTTCCAAAATCCTATTGGATGACTAAAAGTAGACCTATATCACCTAAGGGTCGGATTAGATTCATTTAATGGACTTTTTACAATGAAAATAATTTAATTATTATAAAAACCAAAGAATGTGACAACATGTCACTTTCTTAAATCAATTAAGTATAATAATTTTAATTTAGTGACAAACAAGATGAAACATCAAACATGAATAGTCTCAAGAAATATAATACAATTATCTACATCATAGGAATTTATTTATAATTATTAGGGATTAAATAATTATCATTAATTATGACACAATAGTGATGTTGAAATTATTTTATTAATTAAAATATCAAATAAATGGTTTTAAAAATATTAAAATAAATATTATATGAACTATTTAATGTGATCCACTAATTTTATATACACATATGACATGTTATGAATCTATTAAAGCTTTTAGTTCGAACATATATTTGGTATATATTTTATTTAAATTAAAATAAATGAGTAGTGTCAAAATTGACACAATTTTAATTTTATAAAAATAACATATTATAAAATTGTTTAAAAATCACAAAATTTTTTAAAAATTATAAATTAAAATTTATATGGTCGAAAATGTCATAAAGTGTCAAATTATGGAAAATTCACAACACATATGTAATTATTTATAATAATTTAAAATTTAGAATATTATTACCAGAAATAAATTTAAATTGATAAATAATGATAAATCAAGTTGATGATTTTTAAAATAAATTCCTAACATGTATAAATTTTATTGGTTAATGATATTACAACCCTATCTCATCTAATCTTATGATATGAGTCATTTTGGAAGTTTTTAAGTTTGGTTGGGATTTAATATAAACTAATATTTTTTATATTTCCAAAGGTGCCCCTCTCCTCCCTTATAAAAGGGAACCTCCTCCCTCTCCTCCTAGCACCAATTTGAGCCTTCAAGATTCGCCAATCCCTACCCATTTCACTTCCCCACTTCCCTAGAAACATCCTAGAGGTCCTGGTATTCATCAAAGACCAATTGTAGTGCCCTAAGAGGAGGTCTCAAAGAGGCGCTTCAAAGAAGATGTAATGTACGTTACCGATTCTTTCATATTTATTTCTTCTTCCACTTATTCTTCTTTAGTTGTTTCATTATGAATTAATAACATTAGTAGCACTCATATACTAATATTTTATTATAAGTATGAAAGAACCCTATTTCACCATCTATCCATCCTACATAAAATGAAATCACCGCGCATACGTACGAACGGAATACCGTCTCCATGCCGTGGTGTAATATATTTTCCATCACCACCTTACTTGGATGGGTACAATGGTAAAAATAAAAAACTATATATGATTATTGTAAAGTGGGAACGATATCATGGGAACGATATCATCGCTCGTGCGTACGTACGGAATACTGTCTCCACGATGTAATGTGATTCGTTCTACATGATCTTCATTGCATAATGATTATATAAATGAATTGAATGAATAAATATGATATATAGTACACTAATACAATTCTGGAAATGACGTATCTATAACCTAAAGAGAGGAATAAGAATTATTCGACAAAACACGCATAAGAACAAAAAGTAATAAACACCTGAATAACAATTAGTAATGAAATATTACTAATAAGCTAAGAATATTGCCATATATGATATCATAACAATAATTATGATTCTGGAATAAGTTAATAAAATTATTTAAATCATTATATAGGAGGTTCGGAAACATATGAAGCAAATCAGACCTATGGTAAGGGAAAATATCACAATCTCATTTTTATCTGAGATTGTTTATACTTTTGTATTTAATGGGGTGTATTTTATCATCCACATCCATGTTTTCTCAATATGTATTATTATTTCCATCCACCTTCAATTGCTTAAATCCAATTTTACTCATTGATGAGTTTTTAGTAAAAGATATGAAAGGAATATTTTGTCTTTTTTTCGTAGGAGGTCATTTTTGACTTTTCCGAAAAAAGTACGAGAAGAATGTTTTTTTTAACCTATACGACATGAATGGATTTTTAAAATATTATTTCCAAGAAGCTTCCTTTACACTTTTTCATGTTTATTTTTAATCAACTTCTTTAGTTTAAAATTGTTTGACATGTTAATAAAGGAAAAATGTTTTTGAAGTATAACAGATATTTTCCTCAATAATGGAGGTCAAGTGTTTTATCAAAATTATTTTCCATCTATGGTAATATAGGGTTCTGTTTCTATCCCTATTATTACATTGATTTGATTATGTTATGATGGAATTATTTTTATGAATTCCTTTATCTTATATGAATTGTTTTATGATGTCATGATATTTAAGAATACCCTTTTTATTACATGGGTTTTGCAATGATATATGATTTTTTTGATTTTGTGGAACACATAAGAATGGTATCATTATGAGATGGGTGGGACCTATATCTACCTCCAATTCATTGGGTAAATATTTTATATCTCATGAGATAGAAATTGATGGAACGACAGGTTAAACCGGTTCAGTGAAACAGGGCTGAAACGAGGAGTGAACTTGGTTCAGAAATGGACTTTGTCCACTAAGATAGTCTTGGAAATGAGTCTTGACTATTAAGATATGATTCTTTATGATTATGTGTGTACTCCACAAAGTTTGATGTTTTATGTTATGATTATTGGGATTACATTTCACTACCATGATTTATCCCGTGTTATGAAATTATGATCTCTTTTGCAGGGTCAGATTTCCAAAATGTTATGTTCTTATGAATTTGATGTGATTGATATTTCTTTTGTTTACCCTTACTGAGCATTGTAGCTCACCCTTTTGTATGTTTTCTTTCCCCAGGTCAAGAAGAAGATTATTAAGTAAGATATGCCAAAAAGGGACTATAGATATGATGAAATTCATGGAAGACGGTGTAGATGCTTTATAAACCAGTTGTTTATGTTTTTTAGTTTCTAAAGACATTGTACCAATACAGTACTTTCATGGTTTTGTTATATGTTGTAATAATTATGCTTCAATTTTGAAGTATTAACCATGTATGTAAAGTATGGGTTTCTATAGTTGGTATCATGGGAATGGTATAGTCAACCTTTGGAAACTAGGATGTGAAAGCCTTAGTAAGAAACCTAAGGATATGTCTAAGCATAGAACACAATCTTAGTGTTTTAGAAATGGCCTTGAACAACCTATGATAAGACCTTAAGTGTGAAATTTTATTCTTTATTATGTGGTTTTCCTATTATAATTAGTGTTTCTCACACTATTCTTCTTGGTTTTAGTCAATGGATGGAACCCGAAGGAACTGTGTTAATGCGGAATCTGACGGGCAATGCAATGATTGTCCCCCTGTGAAACCAAACGTTATGGGAGCTGGAATGAAAAATATTGTTGCCATGTTCACACAACTTTCTCAAGCTATGAATCATGCAGGACTTCCAAATGAGCAAAGGAAGGAGCAACATTCTGTTTTTATCCTTCATGAGGCAGCATCCACCTTCATTCAGCGGGTCTTCTGATCCATTAGTGGAAGAACAATGGATCAGAACCACTGAAAAGATATTTTAAGTTCTTCAATGTTTTGAACATGATAAAGTCATCTTAGCAGTGTATCGTTTGGAAGGTGATGCTGATCAATGGTGGAATCTTATTAAGAATATGAGGAAAATGGATGAAATTGAGTCCATGGAATGGGACGAGTTCAAGAACTTATTTTTCAATAATTATTTCCCTCGTATTCTTCAAACAAAGATGGAGAAGTTCTGGAACTGAAGTAAAAGGATAACGAATCCATTGGTACCTACCAAGAAAATTTTACAAGACTTGCAAGGTCGGCTTCCGGAATTATTATCCAACCTGAGAGTAAAATAGATCTATACTTTAGTGTCCTAAAACAAAGACTTCTAAGGGCGTTAGCCATAAGGGACTTCAATAGCTACGAGTAAATTGTTCGATTTTCTCTCAAGGTTGAGATGGAGATTGGTGTTACCCATCAGTAACATGGGTTTGATAAGAAGAGGAAAATGGAATTCAAAGGAAAATCAAAAGACCACAATGAAAATAAGATGAGTTTTACTTTATGCTCAAAGTGTGGAAAGAAACATGGAGGAAACTGTCTTAAGGTTACAAGAAAATGTTATAGGTGTGGAAAAGAAGGTCATCAGGCAATTGAATGTCGAAATAATTGGAAGAAGATGTTTAATGATGAAAACAAAGGAAGGGATAAACAGAATGAACCTATCACACTTCAATGTTACAAGTGCAAAGAGATGGGGCATTATGACAATCAATGCCCAAATCCATGGGTTGATGATGATGATCGACGTCAACAAACTCTTAAGGCCAAAGACAAAGGAAAATCACATGAAATTACTATCGGCGATGTGGAGTACGACAATGAAGTAGTTAGAGGTACACTTACCATCCACTCTAAAGTAGCAAATCTTTTATTTGATTCTGGATCCACCCACTCTTTTATTTCTGAAGAATTTTCTATGGGTATCACCGTATTACCTCAACAATTAGTTGTTCAGTTGGCTTTGACTACTCCTAATGGCAAAACAGTCACATCAAAAGTTTACATTTATTCTCTGATTGAAGTTTGTGGGAAAGTGCTTCCTGCAAATCTTGTGATCCTTCCTAGAGTGGAATTTGATGTGATTCATGGCATGGATTGGATTTCTTTATATGGATCTCATATCAATTGAAAAAGAAGGGAAGTCTAATTTCATATTCTAGATCAATCTATGATCATCTATCGATGCAAGGATGAACATAACCTTCTAGTGGAAATTTCTTCTATCTTATGGGTCTTGATTCCACCCAATGAAGGTTATTTATCTCAAATGGTTGGAGAGAAACCCACGATTAAAAGAATTCCCATTGTACGGGAATTTGATGATGTATTTCTGGAGGAATTTCCATGTCTTCCACCAAATCGTGAAGTTGAGTTTTCAATTGAACTCGTACCTGGTTTTTTTCCTATTTCAAAGACACATTATAGAATAGCCCCAATTGAGTTGTAGGAATTGATGAAGCAACTCCAAGAGAATCTGGATAAAGGATTCACACGCCCTAGTGCATCACCTTGGGGAGCACCTGTTCTGTTTGTTGAGAAGAAAGATGGATCAATGAGACTCTGCATTGATTATCGATATCTTAACAAGATCACTATCAAGAACAAATATCCTCTCCCACGCATTGATGACCTATTTAACCAACTACGCGGAGCTCAAGACTTTTCCAAGATTGATCTTCGTTTAGGGTATCATCAATTAAGGGTCAAAAGGGGGGATATACCAAAGACGGCTTTTCGTACATGGTATGGACTCTATGAATTTATAGTGATTCCATTTGGTATTTCTAATGCCTCTTCTATCTTCATGGATCTGATGAATAGAGTCTTTAGAGACTATCTTGATCATTTTGTGGTAGTCTATATAGATGATATTCTTGTCTATTTAAAGAGAAAGGAAGAACATGAAGATCACTGGAGAAATGTATTAAAGACCCTAAGAAAGGAGATGCTTTATGCCAAATTTACCAAGTGTGAATTATGGCTTCAAAAAGTTGCATTTTTTGGTCACATAATCTCAAAAGAGGGGATATCTGTGGATCCAACAAAAACAGAGGTTATCGAAAGATGGTCGAGACCAACAGTAGTAACTGAGATCTGAATCTTTCTTGGTTTTTTGGATATTACCGACGTTTTGTGAATGATTTTTCAACGTTATCTAACCCACTCACCAAGTTGACTTGAAATGGAGTTATGTTTGATTAGACGGAGGAATGTGAAGAGAATTTCAAAGATCTAAAAAGAAGGTTATCTAGTGCACCTGTGCTCACACTACCTTGTAGTGGAGAATGGTTTGTGATCTATAGTGATGCATCCAACAAGGGAATGTGGTGTTTTCTCATGAAAAATGATATGGTGATAGTTTATTCCTCATGATAGTTGAAAATCCATGAGCAAATTTACCCAACTCATGATTTGGAGTTAGCTACGATAATCATTGCATTAAAGATTTGGAGGCATTAACTTTAAGGTGAAAGGTATGATATTTATACTGATCATAAATGTTTAAAGTATATTTTCACACAAAAGGATCTGAATATGCGTCAAAGAAGATGGTTGGAGCTAATTAATGATTACGACTTCTCAATTAATTACCACCCTGGGAAAGCAAACAAGGTAGGAGACGCATTAAGTCGATAAGACCATGCTAGCTTATCCATGATGAGGATCACAAAAGATCCAATATTTATGGATTTACAAAAGATGGATCATGGAATTTTAATGGAAGGGGAGAAATATTATCTTTCGCAAATGAATGTTGAACCATCTATACATGTGAAGATTAAAGAGGTACAAAAAGAAGATGTCGAGTTACAAAAGAATGTGAGAAATGTTCCTGAATTCAACCATGATTGTGATGGGATAATAATGTTTAGGAATCGGGTTTGTGTTCCTATAATCCCCGAATTAAAGAAGGAGCTACTGGATGTGGCTCATAATTCTTCATTCCTTATTCATCCTAGAAGCACGAAAATGTATAGGGAGCTGAAAGAGTACTTCTGGTGGGATGGCATGAAAATAGATGTTGCTGAATATGTCTCTCGATGCTTGGTTTGTCAGAAAGTTAAAGCTGAGAGACATAATTCTAAGGGGATGTTACAACCATTACCCATACCATAATGGAAATGGGAAAACATCCCTATGGACATTGTCATTGGACTTCCTAAAACATCCAAAGGCAATAATTCTATTTGGTTCATTGTTGATCATCTTACAAAGTCTGCACACTTCATTTCTATTAGAGATGATTTCTCTCAAGATCAACTTGCTAGGATATATGTAAAAGAAGTGGTAAGATTGCATGGAGTACAACTTTCTATTATATCTGATCGGGATCCGAGGTTTACCTCAATTTTCTGGAGAAGTCTTCAGTATACTCTGGATACAGAGTTCAGTTTCAGCACTGCATATCATCCTCATACAGTCGGGCAGTCTGAGAGGAAAATTCATACTCTAGAAGATATGTTGAGAGCTTTCTCTATAGATTTCCAAGGTGGTTGGGATCAACACCTACCTTTGGTGGAATTTTCTTATAATAATAGATTTCACTCTAGTATTCAGATGGCTCCTTATGAATCTCTCTATGGAAAGAAATGCAGGACGCCAACTTGCTGGGATGAAGTTGGGGAAAGAAAGCTATTAAAACCTGATCATGTTGATGAAATGGAAGAAAAGGTCAGATCTATTCAACAATACATAACAGTATCTCAGAGTCGACAAAACATTTATGCCGAAAACCAAAGAAAAGACCTAGAGTTTGAACTGGGTGATAAAGTGTTGTTACGAATATCTCCCTGGAAGAGGGTCTTGAGATTTGGAAAGAAGGGAAAGTTGAGCCCTAGATATATTGGTCCTTTTGAAATTCTGGATCGTGTTGGGAAGGTAGCTTACCGATTGGTGCTTCCACAGAATCTCTCTCAAGTTCATGATGTTTTCCATGTATCTCTCTTGAGAAAGTACATACCTGATTCTTCACATGTACTCACCTCAAAAGTTGTACCACTGGACCAAGATCATTCTTATGAAGAACAATTGATAGAGATTCTGGATCGTTGCAAAAAAGTCCTATGGAACAAGACCACTCTCTTGGTGAATGTTTTATGGAGGAACCACCAATTAGAAGAAGCTACATGGGAACTTGAGGATAGGATGAGGGAGAGGTATCCTCATCTGTTTGTAATGAAGTGAAGAATTTTGAGGGAGAAATTAATTTTAAGGGGGTAGAATGTAACACCCTGAGATTTTTTGAGAAAAATATTTTTATGTCTTATGTTATACGCAACAACAATGGAATCTGTCACAACACACAATACGGACTTGGCTTGCATTACACGCAATCAGGACCTTCCTCGATAACGTGTGTAGTACACAATACTGGGTTTCACTAAAAAATGATATATTATTATGAACTAGCCGTTATGAATATTATTAACTACATTTTGAATTTTATTATTCATCTTACACATTTTCTATAACATGGTAAGAGAACAAAATAAATTTTTCGGGTAAAATAAGTATTTTTTTTTAAATGAAGTTTTTATGCCTTTTGATGGAGCACCAACATTAAATCTATTTCATGACAAGTTTATAAGTTCAATTTGGTAAAATAAAATTTTTATTTTTAATAAGGATATAAAAATTTACTTTTGATAAATTTTATATATTTTTCTGATAACTTTCATATTTTGATGAATAGTAAAAATAAGCTAATTTTTAATTAAAAATAACTTTTTTCTTTGAGATAATTTATATGGTTGAATTATAATATTGAATGGTTTAAAAGTATAAATAGAATATATTTTTTACTATTTAATATAATGTATGTCATTAGCATTAATTTCACATTGAATTCAGAGGTAAAAACATTTCAATCTTTGGCAATGTTTTAACTTCTAAAACCTATTTTTCTTAACAATGGGATTTATTTTAAATAAATTACTACAAATTATATGTTTTGAATTTTGAAAAATGGATTCCATATATGGAATTAGTGGGTCCAAATTATGTTAATAGGCTACTTTTTATTTTTGGGCATTATTAATAGTAACTATGGTAAATTTTAATTACAATAGTTAAAGGTAAATCGGGTAATTAAGGGTAAATATAAGATTATAAAATTACACTAACACCTGCAAAAATCCTATTGGATGACTAAAAGTCGACCCATATCACCTAAGGGTATAATTATATTCATTTAAATGACTTTTGTCTATGAAAATAATTTAATTATTTTTCAAACCAAAGAATGTGACTACATGTCACTTTCTTAAATCTTATAAGTATATTAATTTTAATTTAGTAATAAACCTAATGATGCTTTGAACATGAATAGCCTCCAGAAAGCTAATAAAATTATCTACATCATAGGAATTTATTTATAATTTTTAGGGATTAAATAATTATCATTAATTATGACAAAATAGTAAAGTTGAAATTATTATATTAATTAAAATATCAAATAAATGGTTTTACAGATTTTAAAATAAATATTATATGAACTATATAATGTGATCCACTAATTTTATAGATACATATGACATTTTATGAATATATTAATGCTTTTAGTTCAAACATATCTTCTGTATATATTTTATTTAAATTCAAATAAATGAATAGTGTCAAAATTGACACTATTATTATTTTATAAAAATAACATATTATAAAATTGTTTAAAAATCACAAAAATATTTAAAAAATATAATTTAAAATTTATATAGTATAAAATGTCATAATGTGTCAATTTATGGAAAATTCACAACACATATGTAATTATTTATAATAATTTTAAATTTAGAATATTATTACCACAAATAAAATTAAATTGATAAATAAGGATAAATCAAGTTGATAATGTTTAAACTAATTTCCTAACATGTCTAAATTTTATTTTTTGATGCGATTACAAACCTATCTCATATAATATTCGGATATTATTAATTTTGAATGTTTTTATGTGGGGTTGGGATTTAATATAAACTAATATTTCTTATATTTCCAAAGGTGCCCCTATCCTACCTTATAAAAGGGAACCTCCTCCCTCTCCTCCTCACACAAATTTTAGCCTTCAGTCTCGGCCAATCCATACCCATTTCACATCCCAACTTCCCTAGAAACATCCTAGAGGTCCTGGGCTTCTTCAAAGACCAATTGTAGTGCCCTAACAGGAGGTCTCAAAGAGGCGCTTCAAAGAAGATGTAATGTCCATTACCGATTCTTTAAACATTATTTCTTCTTCCACTTATTCTTATTTAGTTGTTTCATTATGAATTAATAAAATAAGTATCACTCATATACTTATATGTTATTATAAGTATGAAACAATACTATTTCACCGTCTATCCATCGTGTGGAAAACAAAATCACCGCCTGTACGTACGTACGGAATACCGTCTCCATGACGTGGTGTAATCTATTTTCCATCACCACCTTACATGGATGGGTATAATGGTAAAAATAAATAACCATATATGATTATTTTAAAGTGGTATTTATTTTTGAATAGTATACATACACTCCAATACAATTCCATGATCATGGGAACGATATCATTGCTCATGCGTACGTACGGAATACCGTCTCCATGATGTGATGTGATTCGTTCTACATGATATTCATTTCATAATGATTATATAAATGAATTGAATGAATAAATATGAAATATAGTACACTAATACAATTCTTGAAATGAGGTATCTAAATCCTAAAGAGAATAATAATAATTTATTCGACAAAACATGCATAAGAAAAAAAAGTAATAAACACCCGAATAACAAGTACTAATGAAATGTTACTAATAAGAAGATAAGAATATGACCATATATGATATCATAACAATAATTATGATTCTGGATTAAATAAATAACATTATTCAAATCATTATACAGGAGGTTCGTACACTTACAAAGCAAATCAGACCTAAGGTAAGGGAAAATATCAAAATCTCATTTTTATCCGAGATTGTTTATACTTTTGTATTTACTGGGCTGTATTTTATCATCCACATCCATGTTTCCTCAATATGTAATATTATTTCCATCCACCTTCAATTTCTTAAATCCAATTTTACCCTTTTATGAGTTTTTATTAAATGATATGAAAGGAATATTTTGTTGTTTTATCGTAGGAGGTACATTTTCACTTTTCCAAAAAAAAAAGTACGAGAAGAATGTTTTTTTAACCTATACGGCATGAATGTGTTTTTAAAACATTATTTCCAAGAAGATTCCTTTACAAGTTTTCAAGTTTTTTTTAATCAACTTATTTTAGTTTAAAAATGTATGACCTGTTAAGAAAGGAAAAATGTTTTTGAAGTAGAAAGGACGTTTTCCTCAAGAATTGGGTTCAAGTGTTTTATCAAAATTATTTTCCATCTAAGGTAATATAGGGTTATGTTTCTATCCCTATTATTACATTGATTTGATTATGTTGTGATGGAATTATTTTTATGAATTCCTTTATCTTATATTAATTGTTTTATGATGGCATGATTTTAAGAATCCCATTTTTATTACATGGGTTATGCAATGATGTATGATTTTTTTAATTTTCTGGAACACATAATAATGGTATCATTATGAGATGGGTGGGACCTATATCTCCTTCCAATTCATTAGGTAATGATTTTATATCTCATGAGATAAATATGGCTGGAACAACATGTTAAACCTTTTCATTGAAACAGGACTGAAATAAGGAGTGAACTCGGTTTAGAAATAGACTTTTTGCACTAAGATAGTCTTGGAAATGAGTCATGACTAATAAGAAATGATTCTTTAAGATTATGTTTTATGCCACAAAGTATCATGTTTTAAGTCATTATTATTGGGATTACATTTCACTCTTATGATTTATCCCATGTTATGAAATAATGATCTCTTTTACAGGGTAAGATATCCAAAATGTTATGTTCTTATGAATTTTATGTGATTAATATTTCTTTTGTTATCCCTTACTGAGCATTTGAGCTCACCCTTTTGTATGTTTTCTTTCCCCAGGTCAGGAAGAAGGTTATTAAGTAATATATTCCAAAAAGGGACTATATATATGATGAAATAAATGGAAGACAGTGTAGATGCTTTATGAACCAGTTGATTATGTTTCCCTATTTCTAAAGACACTATACCTATGCGGTCCTTTCATAGTTTTGTTGTATGTTGTAATAAGTATGCTTCAATTTTGAAGTATTAACCATGTATGTAATGTATGGGTTGTTATACCAGGATGATGAAGTTGGAAGTTGCAGGAGCTTAGACCACCAGTGACAGGTGATCTATGTCCATAAACTTCAATAGTACCCATTTCATAGATGAATGGATTCGTACTAGGCCAGAACAAGCTCTGGTTAATTATTTCCAAAATTTGGATGGTGGAATAGATATGGATATGTTTAGAGGATAGTTGACTAGTATAGTAAACACAACATGAGGAATCTGTTCATAGCATGTAGGGACATTTATTGGGCATAGAATCCACTGTATCATCACATACCCATAAGATGGTGTATTCACTCCCTCATTATGTGCATGTATAGCGTAACTCATAAATGGCTCATCATAATGCTCACCATTTTATGGAGTTAGACCAGACTAAAATAACTCTCCATTAACATGGGTAGAGGTAGAGAGGGAGACTGGAGATGATGGGGATGGCCAAACATTGCGGCCTGTGAAGGGGTCTATAGATTCCTACACCTACATCGACCTGTGGAGATCTCTATGAATCTTGCATTTTCCAAATTTTGTGAAGGGAAATCTCATATATCATCCCGTTATCCTGTAATTTGGTAGTTTGGGTGGAGGTGTCATGATCTTATCATCAATTTCGTTATAATATCATATATTTACACTGTCAAGGAAGGATTTTCATTTTCCAGGATTTAAACTTCATAGGAAATTGTTCACCCTTCTTCTCTAAGATGGTTCTTCTAGATCGGGTCCCTCTTCAGCATAGGGAGTACCTCAGCACCATTTAGTTGGAGCATGAGGCGGGTTCTCACTCTTATTAAAATGGACATGGGAAGTACTTCTTGGGTGTGGAGAAGAAGTATGAAGAAGAAATATGTAAAATTTGTAGAATTTATAGGAAGGACTTCCACTTTGGTTGGTGATGGTATGGGGAGGACCTCCGAACTACATATCATCATTATTGTTTGGTCTATAACATCCATCATTGGTTCTAGTTTTTAACAGAGTCAGCCCAAAATTTCTATGAGGTGTCTTGGGCCTTGATCTCAAGATGAAAATTTTGATCCCTTTTCACAAGTTTCAAGGATTTTATGGACCTTGAGGAATTCTCTGGTGGTGGAAATGTCTATTGGAGACATAGAATATGATTCCCCTTTAAATTAATTCTCTTGGAATTTTTCCATGACGTTGGAATTGGGAGGTTCAGAAAGAGGCTAGTGACGAAGGGGTAAAGTCCTATTAATCTTGTACATGAGGGATTGGTCATTTCTGGCCGTGACACAGCCTAGTGTGAGTCCTCCTTGGTGGCTCTTGAGTAGTGGTCATGGATATAATAACTTTAGTATCCCCATCCTCCTCGCAATAGGTGAGTGAGTCATAAGATCTCTCTTGGAAGAGTCTCCCGATGCATTTTTTCAAGGGAACAGAAAGTGATTATTCCCATGCACGACCCTTAGGTTGGAGGTGTCAACATGGCACTGATGCCTCAGGGTCTTGGTGGTACATTTCCACATTTTATTGACCCCTCATGATTGTACCAACCTATGATGGTGTATATCAACTTCCCCTATGTGATTTCATAGGTTGGGATTGTGATTGGGTTCCTGGGAGATGATGTCATGGGGGGAGTCATGGATTGAAAGTTATCGTGTGAGGTGATCACATCAGTATTTCTCTTTCCCCAGAACCTATCGGCACTAGGTGGCTAATTTCCCATAGATGAAGTCCTATAATGATGGTGTATTCATACATCAATACATATATAAGAAATATTATTCCCAAATCCCAAACATTATCCAATCATCTAAATAAAATAAGGATCCATGATGACTATTTCAAAGATCCGGAACGAGAAACATTCACTACCCCAATTTACCGGTGAGTTCCATGCTTGGTCCTCCATATTATTGGTGGTACCTTGTGCAAGATATTTGAATATATTGAGATTCTAATCCACTGAGGTCTCGAACAATACTAGTGTCCATGTTGAAGAGAAAAGTCTCATTTTAGCTTCATTAATTCTATTTCTAATGATTTCTAAGGGCCCCACCTATGCGTCAACATGATGTGTGCATGAAATTTCTAGACTATATCCCATAATTACCCATTTTTATAGCTGGGTAGATATTATCACTTTCAAAACAAATTTTTTCTCCATGGTTGAATCGGTATGATGGGATTTCAGTTTTTTTTCTTCCATTGATTCCTCATTGGATATCATCACCATGTCCATGTCTCCATCAAGGACTTATGTCCTATTCATGGAACTCATTACCAGTTACATATCTTTTTGGGTAATTTGTAATTACACATCCTTAGTATAGTAGGTAAAAACCCATAAGTCAGATTAGTTTTCATGTTGGGAATCGCATGACATTCCTGGACACTGGGAACATAGGTCACCAGTATTATTCCGATTTGGATGGAATCACGTATGAGCTATCATTTTTAATGGTACCCAAGAAATCATTTATCTATCACAAGGAAACTAAATCCAATTTCATAAGTCCTCCATGTATTTTTACCTAATAAATCTCATATTTTTCATGAGATAGTTTTCTAGGGTTAGAACTCAAGTTCCATGTCATGTGGAAACGAATCTGGTCATCAAGTAGAGACATATCAGGGCATGAGACTAATGTCTTATGGTGAAATTAATGAGTTTAATGTATTTTTGGGAAATAATTGAAGGATAACCCCCCTCCCCCCATTTATGTGGATCATGGAGGTGAATCCTCATGATTGAAGATGTAACACCTATGTTTATGGGTAAAGGATCTCCTTGAGGTGAACCTAAGATGGATGAATCTGAATGCCCCTAAAAGAAAATCATGTAGGTTCATCCCTAGGAGGGATAAAAATAGTATAATGTTGGTTTGGAAGACTTATGAGGTGATCATAATAGTTTATCTGAATTCCCCTTGATACGGATAAGGTATTTATGTTCTAAGGAGTGATCACCTAAGTTTACCATTTGTCCGGACACCCCTTGAGGTGATCTCGAAGATTTGATCAAATGGCCCTTGAGACAGAGTAGGGAGGTGTATCCCTAGGATGGATAACTTATTCTTACCATTGTTTTGGGAAACCCCTTGAGGTGATCCTGAATATCGTATTATAAAACCCCTTGTGATGGATCTGGGAGATGCATCCTTGGGATGGAGAACCTAAGTTTACAATTGGTCTGGACACCCCTTGAGGAAATCCTAAAGGGTTGACCAGAACTCCCCTTGATATAGACCAATGATGTGTTTGATGGGTCATAGAACCTAATTTTATCATTGTCTAGGAATGAACCTTATTGATTCATCGTACAAACCCTATTTTGATGACAGGGATCAAAACCCATGTAGTTTGATGTTGCAGTTTAAGTGCATATGAAAGGAACAATACATGCAGTTTAACATCGCGTGTTAATGATGATCGTTACGTGGGATGATATTGACAAGGAATGGTATGTGGTTTATACAATTATGTTTTACTTCACTAGAGGACTATTTTGGATGTAGTGTTGTGAGGCTTAAACATTTGATCTTCCATGGGGATGTTCGGAGCAACGACGATGTGTATGGGTATTATGCATGAAATATGCATAGAGGATCTCATTTAAAGTTAGTGTAGGGGGTGTGGGGGATATCCCATACCACTCATATATGGAGAATAATGTGCAAATTTTATGACAAAAGACTACAGTTTAAAATCATGTGCTAAGGATGTTGTCGTGCAGTTTAGCATTGTATGACATACACATAGAACTAGTAAATTTACATCAAGAATCTCAGATGTTGGGGGTGACTCACTCTTCACCCATTAGGATTATGTTACCACAAATCTTCCACTTTGGGAAGATCGTGAATTTTTCACTACCAACATACAGTGACAGGAGGAGTGGTTAGTCACAATTTCACTATTAGGGACTCTATGCATAGAAGTGACATGGATTATCATAGCCTTTCTTAGAAGAAATTTGTTGGGAAATGGTTACACTAGAGTCATAGAAGACACCATGTATGGGACATAGAAGTTGATTACAACTAGTATAAGGGATTTTCCAAGAGTTTCATGCAATATTAGAGTGATACGCATATGTATTGTGGAATCATGTTGCTCTAACAGAAGAGAAAGCCACGCAGTCAAGTGATATAAGCGCGAGAAAAATTGTATGTTTGGAACAAGGTAAGTTTTGTAGAAAAGAAAATTCTGTGATTGCAACCCAAAAATTTGAAGATAGGTTGTTATAGGATTACTCAACTATGGAACAAGTACTGTTTAGGCCCAGACGAGGTCTATCAAAAAATATTCTCTAACTTGGGTGGTCCATGTTGTGTTGTCGTAGAATATTGGGTTTTTTCTCAACATAAGGACACATCATCGTCAAGAGAGCCTCCCTAGATAATGGGGTAAGATTATATTTATACCTAAAGTTTTCTGAATTTGGTGCACAATATTCTAGGCTCGGACGGAATTTGCATACAAGGGTCATTTTTTTCACAAGCACTCGTCCCTGCAAAACGACCTATTTAACATCTCTGCTAGTGTGAAAAGGGGTTATTGCGATCACCATGCATTTATTGCATGACACCCTTATTTATTGTGAATATATTCCTTGTAAATACTATTAGCTTTAGTGGAAGAAATATAAAATCATGTATTATTTAACACGTAATACCTTTGCATGCGGACTGAGATTCTTGCACGCAATAGTGGAAACTTTAACACACCACACTCATTGATCCCGGGATGGTCATTTTGGGTCGGTTTCATGATTGGTTCTTCCAAAAACTATATTTTTAGGAACTATGATGAAATTTTTTAGCGAAAAATTGTGGAACCATGATCAATATTACAGGATCAAAAATAAAATTTCAAATCATACATGAAAAATAAACTTTGTATTATCTGAAACATTAATCTTACAAGGAATTGTTAATAAAAGGGAAATAAAATTTTTTATGTAAATCATATTTAGTTTGATATATATATATATATGGTTTTGTAATATATTTTTATTTAAAATATATTTATTATAATGGATGCTATAACATGTCTGAAGGATGTTGAGACTTATGGTTTGACATTTCTCATCTCTCTTTTATTTCTCAGAGATGTATGAAAATTTATAACTCAATTATTTTGCGTGGTATACATACTTCACCATTGAAATGTTATATATATAATCTCATAATTTTCATGAAATTTAATGTTTGATTTTAATCAATAATTTACTAGGGATTACAATTCAAAGTAAAACTAAATCAATAAGGGATTTCTGTCTCATCATGCCTTCTTTGAGGAATATGTCATGTTATGAACCTCTATTCTTTTATGATGGGTATATATAACCCTTTTGGAATTTAATATAATGAATTGACTTATTATCATGATATTTTATGTTTTTTTAATGTTATTATATCATGGTGATTATTATTCAATGTTATTAAAGTGGCAATGGTTGAATGGTACAATCTCATCGTTTATCAGGATTATTTATTTTTATTCTTCCAATGATGAAATATAATAATCAATATCTCAATAATCTCATGAATTTTCTTATCCTCTATATAAATCATTATAATACATGCTTTACCTTCATATTCCTCAATTTATGTATTCAAGATTCATAAATAATGTCTTTGAAGTGATCAGACATTATTTATCTCTTCAGTCAAAAACCCAACATTCTTTCATATCCATGACTTATAAAAATGTTTTAAAAAAAATTTATAACATTATAAACAATATACCTAAAAAAATTACCCATGTGTCAATTTTTCAAAGCATGTTAAAATTAATTTTCATATCATTTTCCAAAATAAATAAATTAATATTTGGGTTTTATCGAAAATGTTAACGGAATAGTTTTTTAAACATTTGCTACATGAATAATATTTTCCTCCATCGTGACCAAAAAATTATTTTGAATATTACTTTATAATATTCAAAAAAAATTAAAATTTAAAATATTTTCAAATTTTTTATGAATATTTATTTTTATAAAGATAAATAAAAAATATATTTTCCCCAAGAAATTTTCTATGTGGTTTTTTCGTTCAAAACAATTATCTTTATACGATGACATCCACTGACATTAATTAATAATTTTATGGGGATATGATCAACAAATACCATTTTTACACTTTATTTTAATGTTTTATGTTTATGATAACATAATTCATATTAATCCTATCTACATTCCACTGGTTATACCATGATAGAATTCTTATGAAACCCGCTTCTTTTTCTATTGGTTAAACCATGATAAATTATTATGAAACTTGCTTCTTTTTTCACAAGTTTTGATATGATGGAATTATGGAATGAATATAAACCTATTTCTTTTACACAAGTTATTCAGGGATGAAATTTTAATTAAACTCATTTTTTTTCATGGGTTCTGATATGATGAATGTTTTATGACCTTGTGGCACACTTGTGTATGATTTTCATTATGATATGGGTGGTTCCTATGTCTCCATCTAATTAATTGGGTAATGATTAATGTTTAATGTGATAAAATGGTACATGGGTGGTTCTCCCAATACCTAAAAAGGGTATATGTGAGGTTATATCAGTCCAAAAAGAGGGTACATGAGATGTTATCCCAAAGCCAAATCAGGTACATGGGTGGTTATCCCAATCATAAGAAGTGAAAAATGTCTTGGTGGGTAGCATTGGCATAAAATTTCTAAGATTATTTATAAGGAACAAATATTTTTATTATTACAATGTTATTCACTCATAGATCATGTAATTTGGTTCCATAATGATTCATGTATTATGAACTTCTAGTATTTTTTCCCTCAAGAATGTTTATAATATGTGGTATCCATGGTATGGGTTTAATATGTTATTCTCATGTTCTAATATCCATATCCTCCTGTTATATTAATATCTTCCTTGTTTAAACATAATAAATATTCAATCTCACCCTTTCTCATGTTTCATTTATTTATTATTTAATGAAGGTTATTATGTATGATATGTCTAACAGGGGTTATAGTTATGAAGAACTTAGTGGGAGACAATTTCGGTGAATTACGAACCAGTGTTTTCTTTGTTTGAGTTTTAAAAGGTATATGAACTAAAATATTCTGGTGTCGATCATTATATTATATAATGAATATTAATATAATAATATGTAATATTTTTAAATGATATGATTCGGACTTTACATATATTATATATTTTATTTACTTTTATATTCATGGAAATATGATAATTTTGTCTGTGAGTATATGTGTACTATAAACTCTAAGATGTGATGTGATTCATTTTTCATTAACTCATGATATAGAATATATATATATAATATTATTTATTGAATTAATTTTATATTTATGATATATTTATCATTATATAATGCTAAAATAATACTTACTTTATTTCCATCATGATCATTGAAAAATGGAAAATGTTACACATGTGTACGTATGACCTACCGTCTCCATGATTGTAATGAACTTCATTTTTACACACCATATATATTAATTGGTTAAAAAATATAATTTATTTAAAAAAAATTATATTTATTTCGTTATTATTAATATGGATATGATATAATAATTAACTTATATACCATATTCAACAAACAAAGTGACATTTTAGTTATATGAAATGAATATCATCAAAACAGCTATTGTGAAGTTAATAGTTTATGTAATTAAATATAACATGGAAATAAATAAATTAAAATGGGAAATAAATATTTAATAAGTTATTAAGATGGTAAATAATTAAAATATGTCTATAAATTATAAATAAAACGAATGTAAATGAGGATTCACACCTGAGCTAAGGGATTTCATTTTAATTTCCACTAGTTCAGAAAATTTTAGTTATATGCACCAATTTAATTTCCACAGGCATATATATATCCCTTATGAGGTAATAAAATTAAATATATTGTTATATATTATTATTAATTAATCAATTGAAGATACTGCTTCAGGATAAATATTTAAAAAAGAGGTTGATCTAATTTATCTTCTTGATCTAGTATATTTTCTTTTCATATCCATATTTTTCAAAATTATTTAATGAAATAAATTTTTATATTCATAAATTATTTATAAAGGATATTTTATTTCTTCATTGATTTTTTATGTAGTATGAAAACAATATTTCTAATTCATTCAATAAAATTTATCGTTGTCAGCTTTTATTATAAAAAGTCAACATGAATGTGTTTTAACATATATGGTGTTAACAGAATTTCCCACCACCATACTCATATTACAGAATTTATCTTTATTTAAAATACTTAAAGGTTTTATGGAGAATTGTTTTTTGAGAATGTTTATTTTAATATTTCTCATCCTTTTTCTTTTATTGTCAAAAAGAAATGAATTTAATTCAAATCATATATTTCTGATGAATTGAAGGTTATATTTTATCTCTTATTAATTTTTTGGTCATTAAAATTTTCTTGAAAAATCACATTATTGTGATCATTGAACATTATATTTAACAGAAATATAAATATTCTATATATTTTTTATATGATTATTACTTAAACCATAAACCATTTCTACAAATGGTTCTATAAATTTAATGTTATTTGATTCCCTTGGAAATTATTAATAATAGGTATTTTTTATTCAATATGGAAATTTATTAAAAAGAGATATTGTTAATGAATTAAATTGATCATTTTATATATGAGTAATGAATTGTAAATGAAGTGACGAGTGGGCCAAAAATTATATAGACCCTTGATGAATCAATAGATCTCATGACACAAATAATTAAGCTTGTAATAAATGTGTTTCTATTATATAATTACAAATCAATTAAACTATCTTGGCCCAATTATTTGACATTATTGGTATCATGACACATAAAGTAATTATTTCCAATATTAATCATTTTAATATTTGGGAATTTAGTTATTATTATCAATGAAATTATTTCATTGATATTTCTAATGGATTATTTTTTTCTCACGTTATTGATTAAATGGAATGTGTCATTAATAATTTACCTTTCCAAGATGATTATAAAATATTAACTCATTATGTCATCTTTTTTATGTAACTATTAATATGTGTTTTAGATCAGCATTTATTAGTTTTCATTTCCCCAAGATATCAAGAATCAATCATTGAATGTGTTCAAGGATGCAAAATATTTTCAGTCACTATATTTTATATTTTATTTTAAATATAAAATATAATGATTTTATAGGTCTCGTTCATCAATAATAGTAAACTATTCAGCAATTTGGGATGTGATCACTTGTATTTTATTCCAGTGTAATAAAGAAGACACCAAAATTGGGTTATTGGATTTAGGGTTTCTAAAGTTGGAATCAGATCATGATTGTTAGAAACATTGGGAAATAAATTTGAAATAAACATTACTAACATGAGGATTATGATAATCCCTTATAGTATTGGAGATATTTTACCATTAGAAAGATTTTTATTTTGGGTCTCAATATTCTTGATGAGTATCAGTGATCTCAGTGTGTTCTATTATTTAGTTGTGATGCCTAAATGAATAAAGGGAATTAACCCCCATAGAAAATGTAGGGGCTACCCTATTGAAAAAACCCATAAAGTTGGTGTTTGAATTGATCGGATCATGTCCATATTAAAGAAACATACTTTGGTTATGGTAAATAACCATACCTGTATGGAACAACATGTTATTCCAAAATATGATTTTCCTCTGTTGGATAACATCATTTGACAAAATCCACTATAATATTTTTATAAAGGTGTGATGTTTTATTAAATAATTTTCATGAATAAATTTATTTCTTTGATAGCTTATGTTTCACGCAATAGCAAGTCTAAAAAAGACTATATATACTATTATAATATTATTATAATCATTTATCAGTTAACAACTAGATTTTATGGTATGCATAATACTAACTAAATTCAAGAAATGTATGACTTACACATTTATAAAATTAATTCATCAGTTATCCATTAATTAGAAATTAAAACAACAATAATTTTATATAGAAGAGTTGTTTTTCAAAAAAAATTATTTTTTATGCGCATAATTTATTTTTATCTCAATAATTTAAATTTAAAACTATTCATGGATTATTTTAATTAAATTTATATATAATATATTCAATAAAAAAATTAATATTCATCTAATATTTTTCATGGCATTGGAAAATAATAAATGTGTTTTTATGCAAAAAAACTATATTTTTCTAAAAAGTAGTTTTTCTCATTTTTGTGCACATTAATTAAAATTAATCTCATCCACTTAAAGGTATTGAATATGAAAATTTTAATTCCATAAATATAATTTTGAGGTTAAAATTTGGTAAATATATCCCTTTTTTCAATATGACTAACAACAGTGGTGAAATTTACCACCTCATTAAAGGGTCAATCTTGTTAATATTGATAAAAATAAATTAAAAAGGCTTCATTTTTAGATTTTAATTATTATTTGATAAATATAATTATCTTCATATCACATTTTTCTATAAATTAATTTTTTTATTGGACACTTTTCGGATGAAATGAAATTTTTAATATTTAAAACAAAGAAAGTTACAAAGTGTCACTCTTTTAGTTTTAAATATATTTTGTGTATTCAAATAGGTAAAAAAGGCTATGGAATAATATTTATATTAATTTTAAACTTGATGAATTATTTTCCTGATGGAAATTTAATTTTAGTTATTATTATTTATATTATAACCTTAAATTCTTATGCGACACTGTTCCAATATTTCGCCAACTAATAAAAAAATATAACAAATGATTTTAAAAATATTAAAAGTAATATAATTTTAGTGATTTAAATTTTTAGAATAATTTTTATATGAAAATTACAATGTTATTTTACATTAATTAATTAAATTATTACTTAAACTAGGAATTCATCTCCTTTATGTCAAATTAAATTAATAGTTTCAATTTTTAAATTAATTATATTGTATCAAAATAATATTTCATTAAATTAGAAATAACCTTAAAATCTTAAAATATGACAAATTTGGTAGTAAATGGTCAACAAAGTTTCGATTTTATTATTTATATCCCATTTAGAACCATTTTTATTGAGAATTAATTTATTATAATTTAATCTTTTATGAAATCCCAAGTGTGTCATCTCCATCCCTTATAAAATGAAACCCCTTCTTTCTTTTCCCCGGATCACTTTGTGGATCCTTGCTCAAAAATAACCTTAAAAAGTTTCTTCACAATGTCCTTATAATTTTTTTATTGTCATTATATCCCCAGAAGAAGAAACTTAATTTTCTTCAAAAAGGATATAATTGAGGTCTCATAAAAGAGAGGTGGTTACCTTACCCAAATTTTTCTAATTTATTTATTCTTCTACTTCCTAAAATATGTGGAATTTATCATTAAATAATACATTTAAATTTTCAAATATTCTTTAATGTTATTATTATTATTATTAAAATATCATTATCTAACCTCTTTATATCACATGAAAATTGAAAGTATCGATTGTGCATACGTACGGCTTACCATCTCTTTGTAGAAGTACAATTTATTTTCCATAACCACACCTCATGGATGGTCATTATAATGTGTTGAATGTTTATATATGATATTTATGCAATAATTATTCTTATTAAATGATAATATCACTTTTACCTTATTTTCATATTAACCGATGGAAAGTGATACTTTTGCTTGTGCATACGTGTGGACTACAGCCTCTAAGAAGCGATGTAAGTTGTTTTCCATTTATATTTTACTTGGATGTTAAGGTGAAAATTATGAAAAATATATATTAATTATAATAAATAATTATGATTCCTGAAATATGAATTATTTTTTCCCTTTATTTAATTCAGTCAATTGAATAAATGAAAACAATATTCTTACAAAAATTCAACCTACTGTCTCCTTGAATAGTTTAATTAGTATTCTATCTCTACCATTATGGATGTATATAAAAATATGAATATAGTGGATATATATGATATAATAAAAAATTTATATTCTTATTTAATAGAGTAATGATAAATTTAAATTTATTATATAGAAGTTTAGAATTCTTTCGATGTAAGTGGAACTCATGTTAAGGTATTTTCATCACACTTCTATTTATATGGGACAAATTACTTATATAAAACTTCTTTATTTTTTTCTATATATATTGCACATGAATTTTATTTTTAAATATACTTATTAAAATTTTCGTGACGTTAATATCCATATAAGGCTATTTATTTTATGGGGCTTATGATTCAAAAGTTACCAAATTGGTAATGGTTTTATGTAAGAATATCATTATTTATCAGGATTGTTTATGATTATGTTTCTAATGATAAACTTTTATGATCTAACTCTTAATAAGCTTATGAATTTTTGTAATCCTTGGGTCATTTTATGAAATTACATTTTTTCCTTTCATTTCCATCACCTTAAGTTCTGAAGAGACAAAAAATATGTTTTTATGGAAAATGAAATTTATTTGTGTCTTCAATCGAAAAACCATTTTCTAACATAAAAATCTTACATAAATTTGTTTCAAATAATTTTTTTACTCTTATATTTTATTTTTAATGTCATATGTACCCATGTTTTAATTTTTGTAAAAATGATTCAAACATAAATTTCTGGTTGTTTTCTGAATGAGGTCCCTTATGAATTTTTTTATAAAAGTTTCAAACAAATGTTTTCATTTAACTTATACCACA
This sequence comes from Viscum album, assembly GCA_963277665.1. Classification (NCBI taxonomy): domain Eukaryota; kingdom Viridiplantae; phylum Streptophyta; class Magnoliopsida; order Santalales; family Viscaceae; genus Viscum; species Viscum album. The sequence continues at coordinate 1,638,367,839 of OY728129.1, forward strand.
TGAATATAATTTACCACCATAATTAATGTTCAATTATATAAAAGTTTGTTGAAGATTCCATGTTTCATTTAAAATAATTTTTTTCCATGATATTTTTGTATGTTGTAATTTTCAAAGAATTGATTTCAGAAATCGAATTATTATTTTCATTAAGAAATTTTACAAGTGTTCTTTATTAATTATGTTCATTATAATATTACATCATTTGATGTTACTTAAGGATTATCATGTTTATGATTTAATGATACCACAATTATTCTTTCTATATATGCTTTATGTTTATATTGACAATATTTTTTTGAAACCTGTTTCTTTTCTACGGGTTATGCTATGATGAATGTTTTTTGAAACCCAATTCATTTCATGGTTAGTTATATAAATAATGTTTTATGATATGTTTAAACAAATATAGATTATTTAGTTATGTTATGAGTGGTACCTATATCTGCCTCCAACACATTGGGAAATGATTAATGTTTTATGTGCTCAGAGGGTACATAGAAAGTTATCCTAATCCCAAAAAAGCGTAAACGAGAGGTTATCACATCCTTAGGTACAAACATGAGTTGTTAGAAAAAGAATAAAATGTTATTAATGTATTAGTGGGTATCCATTACAAAAGGTTTTCTATGCTTATTCTTATTCCACAACTCCACGCCTTATGCTAGTCGTATGTTCCCATGGCTCATGTTCGATGATTTCTTTCTGAATCATGTCTTATCAAATACCATGTTTTATTCCAAGAATAAATATTATGATCTATGATATTCATGTAAGTGATGGAAAACATTTAACTTGTGTTCTCAAAAACATAAGATCATGTTATACTAATGTGATCATAGAAATATCCTTTTTTTACCATTACTGAGAATTATAGCTTACCGTTTCTAATGATTACTTATGTCATGTATTGAAGAATGATATTTTGTATAATATTTCTAAAAAGGGTTTATGTTATAAATAATTAAGTGGGAGATAGTTTTTTTCACATTTGAAGAGTCTGTTTATATATCCAATATTCCAAAGCACTATACCTATATGATTCTCGCATGGATAATCGTGTTATGTACACAATATTCATATAATAATATGTGATATTAATGTATGAAAATTGTGGTTCATAGTAGTTAGTATCAGGTTAAGGATTAGTTTTCCTTGGGAAACTATGATGAGAAAATTGTAGTGACGGCCTTAGGGATAAGTAATAGTATATGATAATATCGTAATGTTTTGGAAAAGATCATTAATAACCTAATTTAAACCCAAAGATTCCTGATTCAAACATTCTGTAAATTATTTTTCAGGATTATATGGTCTCTCGATATGATAAATGTTGCATGCACTATGATTTTTGGATTTAGTTGATGGATGGAAACAGAAGGAATTGTGATAATGTTAAATTAAATAGAAAATGTAATATTTTACTCCAGTGAAACCAAATATGATTAGATATATTATAAAAAACTCATTTTTATGCTCACGCAAATTTCTAAATCTACAAATCATGTTGTTTTTTAAAATGACCTAAGGTGGGAACAACATTATGTTGACCCCCTAAAGATGAGACAAAAACCTTATTTTTATTGTTATGTTGATCTAATAATTAATAAAAAATAGATCAAAACCATTGAAATGATATTTTATATTCCCTAGTGTTCATATTATGAAAACTTTATTTTGGTTTTTTATTATTTGTAATGAGAAGAATATCCTCAGTTTTAATAATTTCATTACCTATATTCTAAAAACATAAATATATAAAAACTTTTTTTTGGATAAAGTAGAAGGATGATGAATCAAGGAGTGCCTATGAGGAAAAGTTTACTACACTTATGAGGTATGCTTATAGAATTATCATCCAAACTAAAAGTAAGGTAAGCTGAATCTTTAGTAGAATAAAACCAAGTCTCTAAATAGAGTTATGTACAAGGGACATCAGAAGTAATGAATAAATTTTTTGATGTACTATCAAGTTTAAAATGGTGATTAGTGCTACCCGTCAATCTAATGGTTTCGATATTAAAAGAAAGATGGAATTCAATGGAAATTCCAAAAACTGTTAAGGGAAATAAGTTGATACATCCCTTATTGTCAGAGTGTAGAAGGAAAAATGGAGTAAATTATCTAAATGAGACTAACAAAAATTTTAATTATCGAAAATAATCCCATCAAGAAACTAAATAATAAATGATGGGTAAATTAATTTAATTTTGATTATAAAAAAAATATCCACTTAATGCAACATTCACAATCCAATATTTCAAATGCCTAGAGTATGAGAATTATACTAAAAAGTTCCCAAATATAATGTTTAATAATTATAATCATCATAAACAACCTCTTCAGTCTATATACAAAGGTGAATCTCATGAAACCATTATTCCTGATGAATGGTGTAATGGAGACCCAGTAAAAGGTACACTTATCATTCACTCTACAGAAAATAGTATCTTATTTGATTTTTAGATTTACCGACTCTTTTATTTTTGGGAGAATTTCTAATTGTATTATAGTACCACCTCAATGATTAGTCAATGAATTAGTAGTGAAAAATTATATTGGTACAATGATCATATCTCAAGTCTGTGATTCTTCTCTAGTTTAATTTTTTGTGTGAATGTGAATCCTAAAAATCTAATTATCCATTCTCTGGTTGAGTTTGGTCATATTCTTGGTATAGATTTTCTTTAATTACATGAATCCCAAATTAATTTCAATGGAAGGTAAGTCACATTTGATATTCTAAACCTAACAGTGATCATCTATTAATGTGATGATAAATATTAAAATATGATGGACATCACATCCATTTATGGGTATTGATTTCTATTAAAAAGGGGTTTTCGTATTAAATTGTTTTAGAGAAACACAAAATCAAAGATATTCATATTTTAAGGGAGTTTTTTGATGTATTTATAGAATATTTTCTTATATTTAAATTGAATTGTGAAGTTTATTTTTCAATTAGACTCATGTATTGTTCTACACCGATTTCAAATACTCCATATAGAATTGCACCGATTATGTTTCTTGAATAGAAAGATAAACTCTATAAGAATCATGAAATGGGATTAATTGGGCCATGTGTTTCACTTTTTGGTGCACCTATTCTTTTTTATAAATATAATGATGGACTAATGATATCCATCATTGATTATCAAAAACGTAAAAAGATAATTGTCTAGAAAAAATATTGTATACCCTGTATTGATGAATGTTTTGATCACCTGTGTGTAGATAAAGAATTTTCTATCAGTTAAATTTACTTTTGATATCATAAAATGAGGTTTAATAATGATCATATCCCTAGTACATCATCATTAATAAGGTTTTGACACTATGAATATATAGTGTTACATTTTGTTCATAATTATACCCCCTATATATTCTTAGATTTATTGGATATAGTCTTTATTGATTACCATGATCCGTTTTTTTGTAGTATTTGTAGATTATATTCTTATATATTCAAAGATAAAGTATGATCATAAATATCACTTAAATATTTTACTAAAGAACCTAAGGATGTGATGTAAGAAAAATTATAAAGTGTGCATTTTTAAAATAGAAACATTCATTTTTGGGTTATATTATCTAAAGAGAGGGTATATTTGTGGATCAATCAAAGATAGAATCTACTGAACATTGGTCTAGAATAACCGTAGTTTTTCAGATGCATAGTTTCCTTGGTTTGGATGGATATTAATGATTGTATATAGAGAATTTTTCATAACATTTTAATCCACTCAATGAGTTAACTATGATGGGATCTACCACACCCCAAATACAATTTTTCTTTTATTTTTATTCTTTTCTCAATGTTGGATCATTTAGTTATGGTTTAGGTCATGTCCCAATTGATATTTTTTTGGTTTTTTAGGATTCAGATGTTTTTTGGGCCTGTGCATGGTTAGTTTTCATAGTTTGGGAGTAAACTATGTGGGTTGTTATGGAATACGGTGTTTTCAATTCCATTGGTTCATGCTTGGTTTGAATTACATAGTCTGATCACTGTTTGGCACTAATTGCTCATGAACTATGATTCACCATACTAATTTAGGATGGGGTCTTAGAAAAGGTTCATGAATTGCACACGTTTAGGAGAAACCCATGAGGAAAGTGTATAAGAAGATTTGGAATTTTTTAAAAAATCTAATAACCTAGTTTGCACAAGAATTCTTAAACCATACTGCCAACCTCTGTGTGTATCCATATTCTCTACTATGGTTTTCATAGTTAGTGCATGGTTTTGAAGGTAGTTTGGCTGAAACATAAGACTTAACCAGATTAATTAAAACATAAAATTACATGTTTTTGACTCCTATATTTTAACCCCAATTTGATCCAACCCCGCTTTGTCGAAATTGGTGCACATGAGGGATCTTGAACCCATAATCCATTGGTTCTTCTTCCTCTATTGGTGATTTCTCAAGGTTCCATGGTATCATCCTATGGATATTTGGAAATTGTTTCTCACATCTCTACTATCTATCCTTATATCTTGGTTTTCCATGGGTGGGTTCTGTCTTTTCTAAACACTAAGGTGAGGATTAGAAAATGTGGGTGGATTTCATTAATGTTACGGTGTGTGGATTTGTCCTTTTATGTATTCCTTCATCCTCAAATATTTTCATTTCATTCTCACATCATTAAGGTAGGTTTTTCTGTCCATTTCATTTTTGAATCATACCATTGAATTATTAATATTTCTTAAATGTTTTATAAATGTGGTATCCTTTCTTTTTATATGTTAGTGTAATTGTTTTTGTCATTTCAATGTTTAAAAGTATAAGGAATTTTGTTTTTGAAAGGAGTTTTCTCATTATTTTTTTATATACATGTATGATTTTTTCTGAAAAATTTTCTATAAGACATTCCAATGGATTTTGTTGTTTTAAAAATGTTTGTGGAATGGTTTGGGTTTTGATATAACTAGGTTGTATTTGAAATTATTAAAATGATGGGTTTTTTGGAACTTCGTCTTAGATTTTTCATCTGCGTGAACCCCCTGTGATACAGTGTAACATACCATGTGCTTATTGTTTGATCCCATGAACATTCTTAAGGTTATCCATTATTATATCGATGAACATGGGTACACCCATATATGCATGTGGTGAACATATATGTAGGATCATCCATATAACCGAATACTCCATAGCATGTCCAAGAATGACTTTATGTCTATAATAACACTTCTCCCGCTTCCTTTTTATTTCTCCCTCTCTTTATCATAAATGGTATTTCAAACCACTAGTGTTTCTGGAATTTTTCATTAGAATCTAATTGAACTAAAATATGTTTTCAAATTTGTTTTTATATTTTTTGTCCCATTTGGAATCTTTAGGTATGGTTTTAAAATTTAAGGACATAGAGGCTTATTTGGAACATTTCAAGTTAAATGTATGTTCTCACATCGGTTTTATAAATGGGTTTGGAAATGATTTTATGTTAACAAATGATAAGGCTCAGACAGTATTTTATGATGTTTTAGAAAATTAGTATTCAATCGATGTGATTGGTAGGCTTGGATGCCAGTTATAAACGGATTGATGTGTGGTGGCCACCTATATGGTTGTCCCTCTTTGGAGAGGGTCCCCCCTTATATGGTGTTTGAGTTTGGTAAAGGATTGAATGGTGCAATTTGTGGGTTATTACTTTATAACACATGTGTGATGACCTCATCATTCTCCCTATACTATTATAATGGGATTCTTGTACATCATCTAGAGGGTTGAGTGATGGATTCTTTGGACATGATTAGAAATAATTGTACCCCATTAACTTTTTGAGAGGGCGGGTGGGTTATTCCACTAGTGGGTCTATTTCAGAGTGGCCAGGTCTATTATAGACTATAGAGTTGTACTATATATTAGTAGGTGACACCGAACTGAGTACATCTAGGGATTTCATCTAGATATGTTTAATAAATTACAATTATTATTTATCTATATGTTATGTTCTATTCTATTTCACTTTGGATAACTTCCCTACTAGTATCTTCATGTTAGTACTATTTATTTTATTCAAAGAATAATTTTTATGATCACATGAATGGGAATTTTTCTATTGATTTATCATTTATATTATGGTTTAAAATGGAATCGATTTTAAAAAGTAAATTTTTATTTTTTTAATTTGAATTTAATGGAAACTTTTGTTGGATTTTTAAAATGATAAAACTTATTATTATAAATGTATTTCAAAATAGTGTTAATGGAGTATTTTTGAAAAGGAAATGTATGGGCTAAATGTTTCATACCTGATGGTTTGATTACGATCACACCCTACATGTTCCACTTAGTTTTGGTAGACCTAAGATATTTTTCACGTTTATATTTTGGTTCAGGTTTTCAATTAGAGTGGTTTAATTATTATGGATTGGTGGTGAACAAGAGTTCATGTGGATATTTTTTATATACTTATTGGTTTAATATGTTTTAATTTTCATTTTTTTACTATATTAGTATTTAAATCTGATCATGTATTTATTTCTAGTTTTTTGTTTATGTTTTCCTCTTATTTTGTGTTGTGTTCCATTTAAGGTTTATTTATTTTCAATTGTGTAGTGGTAAAATCATATTCATTATTATATCATTGATGGTCAGCACTAGGCTCTAGTATGGTAGGATCAATAATGCATCTCCAACCTTATCTTGGGCTTGCTATAGTGTTGTGTCTAATGGAATCCCACCGAGTTTGTGAAAAATGGTATCATAGGTGACCTTTTCAATTTGGAACCTCATGTAATGGAGATTAGGATTTTTAAGACTTCTAAGGTTGGTACAGAAAGATAATCACGAAATCTTTCTCATTTGGATCCTTAACTTACTAGGGATAGTCAAGAACTGAGTGTTTTGTTTTGGTTTTTGGGGGTGTGGATGGGGGATGAAAAACTGATTCAGTGTTGCATCGTGATCATACATTGAGTAGTGACCCATGTAGATACCGAGTTCATCAAACAAGATATTCCTAGTGGTTAGTAAATTCTTGGGGCAGGATGGGTTTTTCATAGTCACCAAATCCCTATTCAAGGAGTTTTGTTGTGTGTTGTGTATTCGATTTGTTTTGGCTGTTCTATGTGGATATTTAGATTGAAAATGGTTTCTGGAGAAATTTTTCAAAGGGGGAAATTGATTTTGGGGTTTTTTAAATTTAAAATGAAAATTTTGTGTGTCATTTGTCTTTGAAATGTGAGTTTTGGTATTCATAATGTGTCCATGGGTCCACATGATTTTGAATTTGGAATGAAAATGGATTTTTTTTAATAGATTATTTGGTTTTTTTGTCATGTTTGGATTTTTAGCTGACTCTTTTTTATTGGGATACCCTTTTCATGTTGAGTTTTGTCTAATTGTTTATTAAATTTCTTATATTCTTGTTCTGTATAATATACTTCACATGAAGATCCCAGAGGTTTTCAGTGAGTCATCGCCTATATTTTTTCCTTCTCAAACTCCCATTGGGGTGGATAAGTTGATTTCTTCTCAACTATTGGTGTTTTTTGATGTTGATTGAGGTCCATTAGATTATGTGGAGTGTATTGAAGATATAAAAATAATATTTGGGTTTTTTGGTACCCCCTGATGTCATAAGGGAGAAAACTATTGCCTCTTTACTCAAGGGTCTTTGTTTGGACTCGTGGAAGATGATCGTCCCATCATCATTATAATTCAGGATGTATTGGGATGTTTTCAAGACCACATTAATCGATTGGTTCAAATCCAAGGAGGTGAAGTTGAGGAAAGTGGATGATATATTGACCATTCAATAAAAAACGAACGATGAAGGACAATGTTGATAAACTCAAGTATATGATTACTTTCTCTATATAGATACAATAAAATGATTATTTCAAAGCACATATATTCATATACGGTCAGTTTCTAGTGAATAAGGCTTATGTTCTATCATCTTGGGAAGTTCTGTATGTGATGCTAGTTGATAAGGATTTTCTAGTTTTGTTTCTTCCTGGAGAGTAGTCATTTTCAGTTTTAGATCTTTTATCTCTTGGAAATTGTGAATGATCATTATCTCATTAGGAGTGTGTTCCAAAAGAACTCGTTTTTGTGGTGTTTCATTTTTGGTTTCGTACCCTTAATTCAGTGGACCACATTGTAATTTATTTATAGTGTGATCATTTCAAACATTTAAATACATATTATTATAATCCTCCAAATTGTTTCCAATGATGTGTCCATTTGGGTCACATGGTGAGGTTTTTTGAAGAAGAATTTCTCGAGGAAAAAGAAGTCTTGGTCAATTGATTTCATCTCCTGACTACATGGTATTGGTTTCTTTAAGACATCAGGGCTCCATCCATAGACCATATAGTGAGGCTTTACACATATCCATGAATCCACTAGGATGTGGGAAACCATGGTTTAGTTTTTCCTCCAAATTTAGAGAGAAGATAGTTCAATTTTACCCATTTTAGTTTTATTTTTAAAAAAATTGTATAATTTTTATAAAATATTAGTGTTATTTTTTGTGTTGAAATGTCTCTATGGTTGGTATTTATGGATCATTTTTAGTTTTGGGTTGTGTTTATTCTGGATATGCTCATGTTGTTTGGAACTTTCAAGTTGTGAAATGGTTTTAGGCTTATTTTTAGGTTCCTTTTATTGGGTTCTCCATGGTTTGGGGATTTTTTCCGAGCTGGGAGTTCCCATATCATTCCGTGTTGGGGGTTCCAATTTTGAACCGTGTGTTTTGGTTTGTGTTGGGAGAACTCAATCTTTTCCCCATGGATTTCATTTTTGATAGTTGATTCCTGATGGGAGTTCCAAGGTTGGTCAGTGTTGGTCAGTGTTAGCTGGTTTCTTATGGTTGGGAGAGACCACTTCTCATAATTTTATATGATTCTATTAGCTATTTTTTATCTTGAGTTGTTCGGGTGTGACTTGTGGAGTTGAATGATCACACTGTTAATCAGGAGTTTATATGGCCTCATTTGGTTCTGAGCCCTATTCTTATTCCTCGTGTAGCTGGGTGACATTTTGGGGGTAGAACTTTTTTTTGGTGGGAAACATTGTAACATATAGGACATAATTGTTTATTTATTTTATTATTTTCTTGATTTTGAATCACTAATTTGAGCTTAGGGTTATGTAATCAATGAATGTTTTTTTTGTAAGTTTGTGGTGCTTTTTGGACAAGTGCACAGTAACTGTAAATGGTTTGGGAGTAAATTGTGTGGAATTTTAGGGTAGGGGCGTTTCTAGTTTTGTTTTTTCATTAATGGTTTCACTTTGATGGTATAATAATGGTTTGACCAATACGGGATGAGTTCTATGAGTAACATTTCGTATTGATGTTGGTGTATGGGACAAGCAATATAAATTATGCATGGTTTGTAGAAATCGTGCTTCAAGTGTACTGGAGGCTCTGAAATTTTTTATACAAAAAAAATTCAAATATGATATATGGTTTCTCAAACTGTGTGCCTATCCCATGTGGGTTTCCTTGTTCTTCATTTGGGTGTGCACAATTGTCACACAGTTTGGAAACTTGTCTGACCAAATCGTGCAATATTCCTAGATTCATGATAACATGAAATTCTATGTTATCCCCATCTAATAGTTCACTACAATTCGACCCATCCTCCCTCTTAGTCAATTTTGGTGCATGAGAGGGCTCCCAAACCCATCCTCTTTGGTTCTTCTTCCTCTATTGGTGCTTCCCCATGGTTCCAAGGTAATTCCATTTGGATTTGGTCTATTTTACCCTCTTATCCTCTTCCTCTTTTCATTACATTGTTTTTCAATTTTGGTTTTCCTCTTTACTAAACCCTAGGGTGAGGCTTGGCTAATGTGGGTGGTTTTTTAATGTTAGTGTGTGTGGATTGTTCCTTATGTTTTTTCATTTTCATCTAATAGATTCATTACATCTGTATATCATTGAGGAAGGTATTTACATCCATTTCCATTATAAATCATACCATTGAATACCTGATCATTCTTTAATGGTTTTTAAATGTTGTATTCGTTCATATGATGTGCTAGTGTAAGTTATTTTGGAATTCCAATGCTGTAAATTTTTTGTAATTGGGTTCTGAAAGGGGTTTTCCAAATTTTGGGTGTTTGTAAATGCATAATGTGTTTCATATAATTTCTAATGGAACTTATAATGGATTTATGTGTTTTATAAAGGTGTGTATTTTGTTTTGGGTTTTGGAAAAATTGTGTTGTGAGTGATATTGGTTGTAATTTTTTGAAATTAATCATGGTTTTTCTATGTGTGAACCCATTTTTCTACAATGTGACACCCCTCATTCTTCTTTTTTGAACCCATGGGAATTAACAAGGTTAACCATTGGTATTTCAGGGAATATGGGAATACCCATATGTGTATGGGGTACACAAATAGGTATTATCCCACATATAAATGGATGCTCCATAGGATGTCCAGGTATTGACCTTACCTCCCCAATGAAATTTCTTCCCCTTCCTTTTTCATTCTCCCCCTCTTTCACATAAATGGTATTTCAAACCCCTAGTGTTTTATAAATTGTTCCTTGGACACTAATGGAACTCAAATGTGTTTCCAAATGTGTTTTTCTAAATCTCGTCCCATTTTTCATCTTGATGTTTAGTTTTGTAATTGAAGGTCATAGAAGCCCGTTTTGAACTTTCTGATCATGATTTATGCTCTCACTTTGTTTTTTAGAAATAGTTTTGGAAATTATTTGAGATTTCTAAATGATAAGGCCCATTAGATATTTTTTCATTAGAAATATTTTTTAATTTTATGTGTTTGGTAATCCTAATTATTACTTTTGAATATATTAATGAGTGTTTGGAACCGTTATGGTTGTCCCTCTAATGAGGTGGTCTCTCAACATAGATGGTCTCAAAGTTTGGGAAGGGCATGCATGGGGGAATATACGGGTCACTATATTTTCATCATGTGTGATATCCTCCCCATTTTCCATGTAATATTATAATTGGATTTTGGGACATCATCTTGAGGGTCAAGTGATGGTTTCTTGCATATCCCATTTAGATGGATTGGTGTCCCCAAGATTTGTTAAGGGGTCATGTGAGATATGCCTCTTTTGAGGATAGTTTTGAGGAGACATGTTGGTTATATACTATGTAGCTTCACCATACTCTAGATGTTTAGTTTGAACTGAGTACATTTAGGGATTTATTATAAATATGTTTAGTAAATTCCCACTGTTAATAATTTGTATGATTTGTTCAATTATGTTGCACTTTTTCTATCTTACCTTCTAGTATCTTCTTGTGTGAACTATTTGTTTTATTACTAGTATAGTTTTAGTTATCACCTATATTAGACAGTTGTTTTTAATTTAACTTTTATATTTAGTTTTAAAAAATAATCTGTATAAAAATGGAATTTTGTTGTTTTTTTCGAAATTGTATTTCTTATAGAAATGTTATTAGCCTTTTTTAAATGATAAAAACTATTTTTATAATTGTATTTCAAACTATCATTAATTGAATATTATGAGAAATGAAATGTATGGACTCTTTTGTGATTACATTCACGGAAATTTATCCTCACACCCTACTTGTTCCACATTTCACTGATAGACCTGAGCTGTTTTATAGTAATGCATTTTTGGATCTAGTTTACTTTTGGATAAGGATGGTTCTAATGTATTGGGGGTAATGAAGAGGTCACATGGAGATCGTTTCAGAATTGGATTGCTCGGTTTTTTTGATTTCTTAGTTCTGTTCTGTTTCATTTGTATTTGGATCTTTTCATGTATTCGTTTTCTGGTTTTGTGTCCACTAGATCCTCTTTTTTGTGTTCTCTTTTGGATTTATTTATTATTAGTTGTTTATTGGGAAACTTTTTCCCATCATGATATCTCTAATAACTAGAGATAGTTTCCAAACTGAGAGGACCGATAATGCCTATAGGGAACTATCTTGGGTGGGGTCAAGGTTTTGGTTGATTGAAATCATATCATGGGTCATGAAAAAATGGTATCATTGGAGCATTTTACTATTTGGGGTGTTAGGTAGAATGGAGATTAGGATTGTTAGGACTTGGAAGGTTGGTTAGAATGGAGCATTGCAAAATCTTGATCATTAGGGTCCTTGAGTTTCCAAGATTAGGTCACGAACTCAGTATGTTTTCATAATATTTTAAATAGGTATAAGAAGAAATAATTCTAAACATTTCAGTTAAATTCTATAGTTATTCTTCTTAAATTTTCCTTTTTATTACAACTTAATCCCTCTGAGTCTGGTATTATGCCCCAAATAAGACCTCAAGAACGTGGGAGGGATGTTTGTAAATAATTATGGTTGGTATTAGATGAATCCAAAGGCTTTTGGGGTGTTCATTGTATATGATATGGGTTTCCACTTTATATGTGAGGTGATGGGCACTCATATAATTACATAAAATATTAAATTGATTTTAATTTTTTTAATTTGAAAATTTCCCCAAATTGATATAATTTAATATAGTTTGTGTATGAGTATAAAAATTCTCATATAATATAATTTTTACACGGTTAGGTGGACTTTTTACCCTTATCGTTTTGTTTTAACCCCACCCCTTTCCTATTTTCCTATTACTATGTTATCAATGTTTTTTACACTAAAGGAGTCAAGAGATATAATATAAAAGGAATGATGTCCCATAAATGGACCATGTTTGATATTAAATACCATATCCCCTTCAAATTTATAGAGATAACATTTTAATTCAATTAGATCTTTTAATAAAATATTTTTTATTATTAAATACCATTAATTTCATTTTTTCATACATGAAATATTATAAAATCACATGTGTCTCACTCATGTAAAATGGTAAATAAATGAAATTTATTACAATATAGTAAGGATATGATCTTAAAAGTAACCATATAATTAAATTTTTATAGGTTCTTATAACATTTTGAACATTATCATTGGAATGTACCCCTTAGTTAACAAATTTTAACCTTAACTGCAATAATGACTTTTTGAATGGTAAAGGGTTATAATTTTACATATAAAATGGAAAATTCCTCATAAATTTCCAATTGATTACATTTTTGACCATTTACCATCATAAATTTCCTATTTAAATATTTTTATGATTTTTAAATAATTTAGTAAACTATTATTTAATATAAAATACCATTAATGTCATTTTTGAAACTATTCATTTAATCATATTTTGAAAACATTTTGAAATCAAATGAATTAGAATATAAACCATTAAAAATTCAATAATATATTATATATATCTATAAATATCAATGAATTCTCTAATTTACCCAAAAAACAACTAATATTTTTTTAAATTTCATTCACTTTAATTTTCTACTATTTACACAAGCAATGTGTTAGTGTTGCCTAAACATTTAAGGAAATTATTTGATATATAAAATTTAAAATAAATCAACATCAAAAAAAATTATGTTCAATATAAGAATTTATATTCTTTTATTATGTATATTTACTTAAATATATTATTTGATAACTTATTAAATATGTTATTTTTACTTTTCAATCCTTGTACAAGAATTACAAAAGAAGTTTTATAAGATTATTGTTATATAACTCAAAAATGAAAAAATCAAAATAATAATTTAAAAATAATATTTACTAAAAAATTCATGAAAATGTTTTTTTACTTCTGAATTACTATCATTAGGATACTAAATTTTAGTTCTCCATTATCTCTCAAGTACTATGTCGACACTGAAAATGATTTTCATATTTATCATGATATATATTATAATTAATTGTTTTAATTTATTTTAATAATTTCTTAATTGTAATATAAATAAATTATTCATTCTATATGTTTCATGAATATTTATATAATGTTTATGTCTTGTCTATATCATACAAGATATATTATTTTATAAAAACTGTATTATTTACTTTTCGCCAAAAGTTTAACATCTTCAAAAAAATCAAAACCCCATACTTGGGAAATTTTGAATTTCTAAATCCAAATACGAAATATATTTTATAAATATCAATTCCTATAAGTGTAATAAATTAAATTGAATATAAAATCATAAAAAGAAATGAAAACGGTTTCTAGATAAATGTTCTTTAAGTAGGAAAAATGAACTTATTCCAAAAATTAAGAATAAACTTCATTCCTAAATAATTAATTATATTTTTTCCAAATAATTGAGTTTTATCTTAATTTATGATTAAACATGAATCATAATGGAACATTTCAATGAAAATAAATTACAATTGTTTTAAAACAAAGTGTAGTTTTTTACTATTCAATGAAAAATTAATCCTTTTAGAAAAATCTCAAAGTTAAACCTATGATAATTTTGATAAAATTAATAGAAAGTGATAAACTTTTTATCAAATAAAATTTATGAAACTTTAGAAATTAATTATATAATTTTCCTTCAAAAATTAATAAAAATATTTTTGGAAGATAACACATTTTTGAATTATAAAATTACATTACATAAATATAGAGTGCTTATTTCTAAATAACTAATCAATTAATTTTTATAATGTAAGAAATATATGTAATTTTCATATTATAGATAAACATTTGTTGGAAATAAGGAATTTCATTTTTGGAAGTGGATTCGATTTTTTTTATTGTCAACCCACACTAGGTTGATTAGCGAGTGTGGGAGGAAATTGATTTTACAGTACAAGCTGAATACAGTGAAGAAGGTGGTTCCATTTCATAGTATTTTCCAAATTTTAAGGATCAAAATATAGAGGAAGAATTACGCTTTGTGAAAGGTAATTTTTTGTAGTTGTCTCATCTCAAATGTGGTAAAGATGTACCTTTAATGCTGAATGGGATTCTTAAAGACTCAAATTTGGAAAATTTTGAGGATTCATGAAGGTGCGGAGCATCAAAATTGTGGGATGGAAAATGGTATGTATCCCCAATAATGAGAATTGGAGCATCATGAATGCACCAAGGCTTGATGGTTAGTAAATAGACTACAAGAATGTTCGAGAACTGGTTAAATTTCATTGTATATTCATGAAAAATATGACGAGATCCTATAATCTTTGCGAAAAGTTCATAATATAAATAGGAATCTACCCCAACATTATTAGACCTGAAAAGAATTAGATAAATGGTTGATTCTCTCTAACTACATGAATTCTTAGATCTTTTTCAATAAAAAATCATTATGGTATTGGGCATCATGATAATATTGCATTAGTCCTAACCAATAATTTGATTTATAGGAAAAATTCTTTTTTCATGAATATATATTCCTTGATGAATTAGTGTTCTGTGAAGGAATTTTACTTTATGAAGGTCATGAGCTATGCGATGGAGGTTTCTAAAGGATCTTCTCGAATATAGATATTGAACATATGCTTTAAGTGAACTGTGATTTCAAGTGTATCAACATAAATATTTGGTGAGAGAAGTATATCTTTCTACTCAAGGAAAAAGAATTATATTCCAATCTACTTAAGTAACCTTCATGTTGTAAAATTGATTAGGAATTCACCAAAAGCACTGAGCTAGTGTGAGTCTATGGATGTGTTCTGAGAGAGACAGTATGATATCCTTAAAAAATAGTAAATTTGGCGTTCTTAGAATATAGTGAATTTGGATGAAATTATGTATTCCAAAACTAGGTAATATTAGTGGATTTAGGTATGACTGATACAATTTCATTGTATACTTCTTGGACTATCCCTTTTTGGTGAATGATGTAAAAAATAATTTTTCTATTGGCTTATTTATGTTTGATTAATACCTGATTCTATCAGATGGGTTTCATAAGTTCCAACCAATACCTAAATAAGATCTATTGATTTAAAAAAAATCAAAACACTGATTCATTGATCCACTTTTGGGGTTTCTAGGGTCCTACAAGTGGTATCAGTGTGTATAGGTCATTCGCGTTAAATCTATCATCTATTTTTTATCGATAATTCAGTGAATGTCAGAGGAGTATCTATTTATAATAAAAGAAACATTTAGATTTAGAATAATGAGATTAGATCTCATTTGAGATCCTTGGGGATAGAAGTTATTTTTTCCGCTACTTTGGAGATTCATGTCACAGTTGAAAAAAGACTCTTTATGAATAAAACTAACAAGAAAATGATTGATACAAATGACAAAGCACAAAATTCCTTTACTACAGCTACATCTAATAAAATATATCTAAATGTTATGATTTTCAATTCAGTGAAGTCTATATGGCAAAAATTGTTAAAAATATACAAAGGTTATAATAATATGAAGGAGAAAAAACTCCAAGTTTTTGACAATAGGATCAATGATCAGAAATGTATCCTCATGAAAATGTAGATACCTTTTTAATAGAATTAATAAATTTTTTGGAGCAATTTTATGACCTGGTAAAGAAATTAATGGTATTTATATTGTGATGCAAATTTTGATAAGGCTTCCACCACAATACAATCCAAATGTGTCAACCCTATTGGAAATAGATCTATCTAAACATTCAATTGATGATTTACTAAGTAGTCTGGCAGCTTAAGAAATGAGAGTTAAACCATAAGATGAAACAACTCATGTATTTAAATGAAATTCAAATCTATGGAAAAACATTAGGTCTCTAGAGATTTTGTTGATGAAGATAATGAGGAAGATGAATTTATTTCCCTTTCTACCAATAACATGAAGAGAAGAAAAAATGATATTCAAAGTAATGAAAACCCTCCATGGTTTTCATTCTCTGTTGATGTGTATGACCATAGATCTGTGGTGAGACTTTCATTTATGTATAGATATCTTGAGTAGATCCCATTTGGATGTAATCCACACATGCTCTTTAAATATCTAAATGTCTCTGAAGGAGTCTCTAAGTACTAGCATAGAAGATCCTTGCACTTGCGGTGTCCTCCCTTGATTTCCTTGAGAGCTTCTTCTTATGTTTTCTCCAATCCGGGGGAGTATGGACACTCTCATTCTTGGTAGCATTCTTTGAGAAATGAATGATCTCTCTAGGATTGAGAGATATCTCTCCAAACATTTGTGCATAACCTGAATTGGATCTCTAGCAAATAGGTTTTCCCCTTGGGTGATAATGGAACAGTATGTAACCGGGAATTTAATTCACTATGTAATAAAAAATAATTAACAAAACTGTTGTTCCTAATTTTAATATTTAATGAGAAACCCCAAAATCAATTAATAACATTAATACCTTTTTTACATGACATGTTCTTATCTTGCATGTTACAAATAAAAGTTATTTTAAAGAAAAAATATTTAATATTATTTTATCACTGGAACCTTTAACATGGTCTACCAAACCTCTGAAATATTTATTGAACCATTAATAATGACTATTTATTTATTAATTTAACAAATAAATATAATTTCATTTTTTCCAATAAAAAAATAAAATGAGATCAGGCATACCTAAATAGTATTTAAACAAAAACAAGGAATAATATTTATTTGACATATTAAATAATAAATTATTTAACTGATATTATAGATACACTTAGCGTGTGACCCTCTAGGCCACTTTCATTGTGGTATTATGTGAGCCTGCATAAAGTAAAATGTTAGTGTCTAGAAACATGACAAGGAAATAATAGAGAAGGAATTTAATTCCTTAAGGATAGGTTCCCTCATACAAACAATTACAATGTAATATAATCCCTTTATCATAATATATCTAATAGAGTAGGTTTCATGCCAGTGTCATCAACCAATATGATAAATAACTCATTGTTTTACTTTCTGAAAATATAACTTTCCTAGAGAATACTAGGGCCATTGATTTATTTAGGCTATATCATTTCCAGCAAAGGGCTTGAGATATTTACTTCTTTTAATGAATAAAAGTGATAAATCCTTTCTCTCATTATTTATTAATGAAGTATTACTCGTGACACGCCCTATGTATCCTACCAAACTGTGAGAATATGTCAGATGTTTTTCACCAATACATCAATTTGAGTGAATCATAATACCCATTAATAATAATCATAAAGTATAAGTTCTGTTACACACATCTGTATAATGTAACATCAATTAACATTTACAAAGTGGATTTCCTACCATCGAGTCTCATTCTCATAATATCCGATTAGATATTACCAGGGGCATACACAATGAGAAGGTTCCTCAAAGTCCAATGAGTCTCTAACCATGATATAATGTATTATTTTTGTCCCTTAAATTGATATCTTCCATCCATAGAACAGTTATTATTGAATATTGTCTTTTCACTTCTAGGTTTTCATCATAGCGGGTAACTGGCTTGACCTTTTAGTGAGATAGCTACTCTTGGGACATTATCACATGATATTTTGTGAAAAAGAACTATCATATTGTGATAATGAATTTATTAATATTCAAAACCATGAATATAAATTTATGATAAAGTAAAAAGAAGTTGTTTATAGGGAACCAACTCCAACAGACTTGAACTTTCACTAGAGCTAACTGCTAACAACCTTCAGTCCACTAGCTCTCACATGATATTTATGATTCTGCTAAGATAGGCATTTAGTCAAGGGTTCCTCCACTTTCTTCTCTGTGGACACTCTTATGACTACAAATTTATCCCTCTGATGAATATACAACAAAAGGTTACAATTCTGGAGTATGTTCTTGGTTTTTGATATGACCTTGGCTCCTTTGAAAGAGCCTTCATTGTATTATTATCACAATAAAATGTAATAGGGTCTCTACTGCTACACAATACATCAAACAACTAAAAAAGGTCTGAATCCAAATGTATTCTTTTGTTACATTTGAAGATATTATATATTTGGACTCCATTTTAGAATCAGTGACAACTGGATGCTTTGAACTCTTCCAACTCACAGCTCCTCCTTTGAGATAGAAAACATATTCGTATTGTGACTTCAGATCATTCTGATTTGTATAAAAAAATAGCATCAGCATACCCTCTAATGATAATCTCATCATCTACTCTATACACTATAAACATTTCCTTAGTTCTTATCATATACTTAAGGATAGCCTTAACAGTATTCCAATGGTGTTCTCTTTGATCTTCTTGATATACACCTACCATGGTTAGTGCGTAGGAAACATCAAGTCTAGTACATTTCATGGAATACATGATTGACCCTATCGCTGAAGCATATGAGATCTTAATGACTATATCTTTTCCCAAATTGTGTCTCGAGACACATTTTCTTAAAAATATGTATTCCATGAGACACAAGAACCTATCCCTTATTGAATTGTTCCATACTAAATATCTTTAGTATCTGGTTAATGTATGTTCCTTGAATTATCCCAAGAAGCCTATTGGATCTATCATGAATGAACTTGATCCCTAAAATTTAGGCTGCTTTCCTAAGTATTTCGTGGAGAAGAACTTTTTCAACTAGTCATCCTCAGCACTCCGCGTCTATCGGTCCGCTCCATGTGTCTTCATGCTGAGTGTCCACCTCTAGGTACCATCTAGTCCTCGTACACTCTGCCTCAGTCAGTGTTGTCTGATGTCTACATCCAACACAATGAGGTACGGGCATAGCTCGTGCAGGGGTGAGTATAACGATACTCAGTAGGTACCCCAAGACCCTAAAGGTCTCACTAAAATCACCAAGGATAAACCACAAAGAAATATCTCAACAGATAACCTTTACTTAGGTATATGCCCATACATATACCTAAGTTATCAATTATCCCATATTAAACTTGAGTAAAACACAAAGTTCATTAACTCCGCTCAAACCAGGATTTTCATTATCGAAACCACAACTGTTGGAGAGATCTCCTCTATCGAGTACAGTGATCCTGTCATGACTCTGAGGACCTGCTCACTAACCTTAGTCTGCTGAGTTACTCCTCCTATCGAGTACTGTGGGTCTGCTACCAAATTCCGGGCACTTTGTTTGCTATGGAACTACCGCCAGATACCGGGCTCTCCCACTAATAGCCTACATAGGTACTCCTCATGTCGAGTACCGCGAGTCTTCTTCTAACTACCAGGTGTTCCGTCCACTGTGGGTCTGCCGCCTAATACCAGGCACTTCTTCCAATGGGCTAATTGAGTCACTCCGAGTTGAATCGGTCAAGCAGTCGTCAGGTCTACAGCTACTAGGTCTCCACACTCCATACGCTTGTCTCTGGGAGGTTCCTCTCCACGAGCTATTGGTCAATACTTCCAAGTGTTACGTAATCTCACTTGGAATTATCTCAAAGGACCGCCTCGTCATAGGGGTCTCAATGCAAAAGATGGCGCGTCAATCAGACACCCGGTGTGTGAGTTATTTTCATTTCCGTTCCAGGGGCTCAGTTGGATTTCGGGTACAATCTAACACGGCCATACTCCATCTGTGTCCAAATATCAGGTGAAGTATGCCAAAATATCCGCCTCATCAAGAGGAATCCAACGTGGTCGACTGTATGTCAATCAGACGTCTGGTCCTCATGTTATAAGTGTTTCCGCTTCGAGGGCCCGGTTGGATACATGTTCGATCCAACCCGGTTGTACTTCAAATGACACAGGGTAACCAAACATGTCACACCATTGCGATCCATACCGAAAAACATACGAGTTGGACAACCCATTGGTCCAAAACAATTAGCCAGTAAAAAAGTTGCATTTCACCCCAACACGCGTGAACCGACCCTCGTGGGGCCCATGCCTTGACCTCGACTTAAATCTCCAATATTGGTATTGAAATATTAGTCTTAATTCCAGGGTCGCAACGTCACAGACGGTTCGTCATTCTAACACCGTATGAGAGAGATATGTCTGATACAAAATATCGTTATAATAATAATTTTATTATTCGGTGTTTCATGGGCCCGAGTCATGATCCAGAATTTAGTATCCAACATTATACATGAATCGACTGTATTAATTACAGAATTACATCTCCACTGATGGCAATCCAATCGGACGTCGCACGCATTAGTTACGGCGGGTCGAAGATTTATTAATAATATTAAATCTATTATTTTTTGAGTGCTTCGGGTAATCGATCCAAAAAACCAAAAAAAAAAGACATTCAATATTGGACTCATAAATTTTGTCTCAGTTTCAGGGTCACACTGCCGCTAACGGTTCATGAAACCGAGGTCGCACGAGGATGATACCGTCAAAATACAGTTTTCCCAACAAAAATAATAATAACATTATTATATTATTATTATTTTTAATTTAATTTAATCTTTGTTTATTCAAATCCAAATCCCACGCAAGAATTCCTTGCGCGCCTCACTCCACCTTTGATTGATTTCTTTTTATTTTGTCTTATTATTTCTCCATCTAATTTCTATTCCCTCTCCAACCTATTATCTATCCCATAAATTCACTCACGCTCCACCCTAATTCCAACAGCCGCACATCAATCCTCCTAACGGCATCCTGGATAATTAAAAATAAACGCACTACCCCTTCACCGCATGGACACCACCCTCCAGGTTTCCACATCACCCGCCTTCTACTGGCCACCGCGTTCTCCTTCAAATAGGACTACCACGCCATGCCGACCTTGCTCCACCAGACCTACCTACTCGCACCACGAGATCGTTCCACACTCCATTCTGACATTGATTTAACTCAGAAAAAAGATACGAAAGAATATCCATGATCCTCGGGTTGAGATCGTTGCGTCCATATGTCGTGCTCAGGGAAACAATGAGTTTCCAACGTGCTTAATTATTTGGGGATGAAGAACACACAAAGAATGCATGGAAAATTAATATGGAAAGATCACTGTCAATGTGTCGTTCGATGACCGTGTTAGTTTGGCCATCATTTTTGAGAATCAAGAACATTGGGAATTGGAAATTAAATATTTATCATGCTTTAAGAATTTCAAATTCAATATAAACAAGAAGAAAATTAATTCAATCAATTTTTTATCGATCCGCGAATTAATTTATTTAATTCGTGTTCATCATGAGAAATTTAAACCAGGGTAAGGAATCCACAAATATATATCCTACAAATAAATGCTCAATCTCGAGGGTATAAACCACATAAATGAGAAATATACAATATTCCCCTACCTCGAAAAGACTTCGCACGTCGTCGATCTGTGGAAGACGAACATTGCGGTAGATGGCATCATGAAGAATGGTGTCGCGGAGAAGAGAAAGGAAGGCACGTCGTCGTTCTTCGTGTAACTGGTGTCGTGGAGAAGAGGGTGTTGTTCTTCATTGGAGGAGTTATTCATCGAAGAGAATAACACTTTCTTTATCTGTATCTCTAGAGCCTTCCCAGGTTTTCTCCAACACCATAATTGCCCAACTAAAATAATATCTCTTCTTATTATTTTATTCTCACAACAATTGATTTATGAATCAAACACTATATTTAATTAATTGGAGAATCCCCTTAATTAGTTATAATGTGTTGGAAATTTAATTGGGAAGAAGGTGGAGAGTTTAACACACTTAATAAAGAGAATGGTTGTCACAATAAATGCAAGGGAGTTTAAGGGGGTTTCAAGGGAGATGAAAGGTTGGGGATGATGTGGGTCCCACCTCCCAAATATCCACACAAGGGTAGTTAAGTGGTTCTGGGTCCCACCCTTAACTCCCTTTTGTAGGATTTAACCACCATAGATATAAATAAAATTGTTCTAACGATTTTATTTATTTAATTCTAAATCCCCAATTATTAATTCTCAACCCGCTTAAAATACAATTGTGGTAAAGGTTCCCTTAAGAAATTACTGGCGCTACAAGTTCATCGGTGCCCTCATATTTCAATTCCGAGCACCGGTTCAAAAGATAGAAAAACTCACTCATTCATTTACTGAACGCACCTGAGCTAAAATTCGGAAATTGATTCCGGGAACACCGGGCCTCGGAATCAAGTGCATTCAGAAGCTACAGACTCGTAAAATTACAAAGAATTAAGAAAAATATTTCGTTGAAATTTCAGGGTCATTACATTACTCTCACATCAGGGATTTACGTCCCCGTAAAGCTTCAACACACACTAGGGGAAAAAAAGAGGTACTGAGCACGCATCTGAGCCTCCCGCTCCCATGTGATCTCCTAGAGGTTCTCGTGCAGCTAGTGAATGCGCACTAGAGGAATCGACCATCCTCGTAGGAACCACTCCCATCGATCCTCAATCTCAACCGGAACCTCCGCGAATGTTTCCCCGTCTTCGATGTCCAGCTCCTCATGATCTATGACGTGGGTCGGGTCGTGCACGTATCTTATCAGCTGAGATGAGTGAAAGACGTCGTGCACCCGGTGCAACAGAGGTGGAAAGGTCAAGCGGTAAGCCACCTCTCCTACCCTGCTAATGACCTGGTAAAGTCCGATGAACCTTAGATATAACTTTCCACCTCGGCCATATCTCTGTAGAACTTGTCTAGGTGAGACCCGTATAAAGACGTGGTCACCATCCTTGAACTCCAGTGGTTTCCGTCTCTTCTCAACATAGAATGTTTCCTGCTCTGTAAAATCTTCATCCGCTCCTGGATGATTTTTACCTTGTCCATCGTAGCTCGTACCATCTTTGATCAGTTGGAAGTTGGCCAACTTGGTAAGTCGGTCATTGATCAACCTACTTCGACCTCGATCTGTAAGAGCTGCTAAGATTTCTCCTTTGTTGAAAAGAGAAACCCAGTCTCATCCCCTCGATGAACCACGCCCATTGCCTAATACAGTCCATCCTGACATGAACAACACAATTCGTTTCATGGATGACGTCGTAAGGCCTCAACGCTGCCACCAATAAGTTCCAACCAAAACTCTCGCCTCAAGGGTTAGATCACATTGTTGGCATAAGTGTGATTATCAAGTCTCCTCCCAATGGTATCTCTAGATGTGAGGGTCAAGTCTATAGTTTTAACTGGAAACTCTAGGTCTGGGAAAATATTTGTGGAAGTAAGGAATGACTGGTACCTATTTATTTTGATATGGAAGCTCGTAGTAGACACAGACTATACCTCGAATCATTCCTAGAGCCCCTTGGTCACACTTCTTGACCGCAGGAAACTACTCTCTTCCCCTTCCCTCCAGCTCTCTGAGCATGGAGGGGAATACAAAGGAAGGTGGATGTAACATGTCAAAATGTACACCACCATATACTGCTCTCCTAGCTCTGCTTCCACGTCTACTACTCCGCAGATTCATCAGTCCTTTAAACACACCTCGATCTGAGGTCTGAGCTCTAAAGAACTGATCATATTGTAGTCATCAAGTACCAAGAATGATTGGTATACCTCGATGGATACTCCTCTACTGACATGTCATCCTGCGGAAGCTATATAACCTCTAGAAAACTCTCAGCCACCTCCTCAAGCTAGTCCTCAGCCTCCTGTGAGTCGGGCTCACCTCGGAACCTGAGGGGTATCTGATGTTGAAACGCATGTAAGGTACTAAGCCTACATGTGTCATCTACTGGTACCACCGGTTGTACCTACTGACCAACAAGTAGTGATATAGCTTGCACACTACCCTAAGGTACTATCTTAGGAATCAGTCCAAGTACCGAAGCCTCATTACTATGCGGACCAACCTCATGGTCACTCACGGGTAAACACCAGTAGCTAAGATCACCATCTGCTCTACTTGTGTCTGAACTAGGTATAGAACTCTAGAAATCACCTTCAGTCTGTCCACTACTGCCTGGGAATATGTCTCGCCTCGTAACCTTAGAGGACTCTACTGCTGGAACACGTGCAATGTGCTCTGTCAGCGTCCACCGTCTGTTAATAAGGCTGGTGGCATCTTCTTCCCAATGGGTGGTAGTGCTACTGGTACACCACCCAAATGTGCCATCATAGTAAGAGGGTCCTGCACCGGAGGCTCATCGCTCGATGGAACATCATCATATATTATATTGGGAACTACAACTGACTGACTGTGAGGAGGCATCTTGAATAGATGCAACATGGTCAAAAGACTATACCTGGTGAGCTAACCTGGTTTGAGCAGACATTAAAAACTTTTGAAAACGCAAACGCAATCTGTGTTTTCGTGCACTGAGTCAGAAATCAGAAGTCAGGGTCCTGGTGTATGGATACGTCGGCCGCCGCACCAACACCGGACTCCCTGAACCGAAAACCACACTCGATACGCTTAACACTATTGCTTCACAGAAAAGAAAATATCAGAGTCCTATGTTGTGCAGTTGAACCGACTCCTCTGATAATAATTTGTCATGACCTGTCCTCGGGGTCCATGTCGTAACTACCCCAAGCCCGCATTCAATGGGCAGGGGCTGGCGACTAACCCCAAAGGTAAAAATCCCAATAAAAAGGGAAGGCATTGACTTTATGAACATGGACACACAAAACCAGAGTACAAGCGGAAGCAAACACTAAGTAAAGAAGTATAACAAGTGTGATTAAAATACAAAGGGGATGGAATACAATCCCAATAGAAAGGTACAACTAAAAATACAAATAGCTGAATGGTGATCCAACTCCTGGATCATCCTCCGGGTTCTTACCTGATTGGTAGGTACAGATGTCCTCGTCAGCACTCCACTTCTATCGGTCTGCTCCGCGTGCCTTCACGCCAAGTGTCCACCTCCGGCTACCATCCAGTCCTCGTACACTCTGCCTCATTCATCGCTGTCCGACGTCTGCATCCAACACAACGAGGTGCAGGCATAGCCCGTGCAGTGGTGAGTATAACGATACTCAGTAGGGACCCCGATACCCTCAAGGTCTCCCTAAAACCAACAAGGATAAACAACAAAGAAAGATATCAATATATAACCTTTACTTAGGTATATTCCCATACATATACCTATGTTATCAAGTAACCCATCTCAAATGTGAGGAAAACACAAAGGTCATTAACTCATCTCAAACCAGGATTTTCATTATCGAAACCACAACTGCTGGAGAGCTCCTCCTCTGTCGAGTACAGTGATCCTGTTGCAATTCCGAGGCACTGCTCCCTAACTTTAGACTGTTGAGGTACTCCTCTTGTCGAGTACTGTGGGTCTGCTTCCAAATAACGGGCTCTCTCTCTGCTGTGGTTCTGCCGCCAAATACCGGGCGCTCCCCCAAATAGCCTACAGAGGTACTCCTCCTGTCGAGTCCCGCGGATCTGCTGCCAATTACCAGCCGCTCCGTCCGCCATGGGTCTTCCGCCAAATACCGGGCACTCCGTCCACTGAGCTAATCGAATCAATCTGAGTCAAATTGGTCAAGCAGTCGTCAGGTCTACAGCTACTAGGTATCTGCACTCCACATGCTCATCTCCAAGAGGGTCCACTCCACAAGCTACAGGTCGATACTTCCAAGTGTTACGTAATCTCAAGTGGAAGTATCTAAAAGAAATGCCTCATCATAGGGGTCTCAATGCAATAGACGACGCGTTAATTGGATTCTCAGTCTGTGAGTTATTAGCATTTTCGTTCTACGGGCCCGGTTGGATTTCATGTACAATCCAACCCGGCCATACTCCATCTGCGTCCAAACCTCAGGTGAAGTATTCCAAAAGATCCGTCTCATCAAGAGGAATCCAACATTGTCAACGGTACGCCATTCGGACATCCGGTCCTCAAGTTATAAATGTTTCCGCTCCGAGGGCCCGGTTGGATTCATGTTTGATCCAACCCGGTCGTACTTCAAATGACACCAGTTAACCAAACCTATCACACCATTTCGATCCATACCGAAAAACACACAAGTTGGACTACCCATTGGTCCAAAATGGTTAGCTCGTGAAAAACTTTCATTTCACCGCAACACGCGCTAACAGGGCCTCGTGGGGCCCGCACCTCGACCTCAATTTAAATCTCGAAAATTGGTCTTGAAACATCCTTCTTAATTGTAGGGTCGCAACATCATAGATGGTTCGTCATTCTGACACCATATGAGAGAGATATATCTGATACAAAATCCCTTAATAATAATAATATTATTATTATTCGGTGTTTCGTGGGCCTGAGCCACGAACCAGAATTTAGTATCCAACATAAGACTTGAATCGACTGTATTAATGACATAATTAGATCACCACTGATGGCAAGCCAATCGAACGTCGCACGCATGAGTTATGGCGGGTCGAAGATTTAATAATAATATTAAATCTATTATTTTTGGAGCGCTTCGGGTTCCCGATCCAAAAACCCAAAAAAAGACATTCAATATTGGACTCATAAATTCCGTCTTAGAGTCAGGGTCACACTCCCGCTGATGGTTCGTGAAACTGTGGTCGCATAAAGAAGATACCGTCAAAATACAGTTTTCCCAACAAAAATACTAATAACATTATTATATTATTATTATATTTAATTTAATTTAAACTTTTTTTATTCAAATCCTAATCCCATGCACAAAATCCTTGCATGCCTCATTCCACCATTGATTGATTTCTTTTTATTTTGTATTATTATTTCTCCATCTTATTTCCATTCTCTCTCCAATCTATTCTCTATCCCACAAATTCACTCACGCTCCACCCTAATTCCAGCAGCTGCACAACAATCCTCCTAACAGAATCCCGGACAAAGAAAAATAAATGTGTTGCCCCTTTATGCATGGACAACACCCTCCAAGTTTCCACTGCATCCGCCTTTCACTGGCCACCGCATTGTCCTGTTGACCGGACTGCCTCGCCCTGCCATCCTTGCTCCGCCAGACCGCCCTAATCGCGCCACGAGATCCTTCCGCACTCCATTCCGACTTCAATATAACTCAGAAAAAAGATACGAACGCATTTCCATGATCCTCGGGTTGAGATATTCGCGCTCGTATGTCGCGCTCAAGGAAACATTAATTTTCCGGTGTGCTTATTTATTTGGGGGTGAAGAACAGCCGAAGAATGCGTAGACAATGAATAAGTAAAGATCAAGGTCAAAGTGCAGATCGATAGCCGTTTTAGTTTGTCCATCATTTTTTAGAAACAAGAACATGGGGAATTGGAAATTAAATATTTATCATACTTCAAGAATTTCAAATTCAAGATAAACAATAAGAAAATTAATTCAATCAATTATATATCGATCCACAATTTAATTTATTTAATTCGCGTTCATCATGAGAAATTTTAACCGGGATAAGTAATCCACAAAGATATATCCTACAAACAAACGCTCAAGATCGAGGGTATAAACCACATAAATGAGAAATATACAATATTCCACTACCTCACAAAGACGTTCCACGTCGTTGATCCGCAGAAGATGAACGTCGCGGTAGATGGCGTCGTGAATAATGGTGTCATAAAGAAGATAAAGGAAGGCGTTTCGTCGGTCTTCATGGAATAGGCATCGCAGAGAAGATGGCGTCGTTCTTCATTGGAGGCATTCTTCATTGAAGAGAAGAACACTTTCTTTATCTATATCTCTAGAGCTTTCCCAGGTTTTCTCCAACACCAAAATTGCCCAACTAAAATAATAGCTCTTCCTATTATTTTATTCTCAGATTAATTGATTTAAGAATCAAACACTATAATTAATTAATTGGAGAATCCGCTTAATTAATTATAATGTGTTGGAAATTTAATTGGGAGGAAGGTGGAGAGTTTAACACACTTAATAAAGAGAATGGTTTTCCAAATAAATGCAAGGGAGTTTAAGGGATGTTTCAAGGGAGATAAATGGTTGGGGCTCATGTGGACCCCACCTCCAAAATATCCTCACAAGGGTAGTTAGGTGGTTGTGGGTCCCACCCTTAACTCCCCTTTGTAGGATTTAATCACCATATATATAAATAAAATTGTTCTAACAATTTTATTTTTTTAATTCTAAATCCCCAATTATTAATTCTCAACTCGCTTAAAATGCAATTGCGGTAAAGGTTTCCTTAATCAATTACCAGTGCTGTGAGTTCATTGATGCCCTCAGATTTCAATTCCGATCACTGGTTCAAAAGATAGAAAAACTTGCTCGATCATTTACTGAACGCACCCGAGCTAAACTTCGAAAATTGATTCTGAGCACAATGGGACTCAGAATCAAGTGTCGTCAGAAGCTACAGACTTGTAAAATTACAAATAATTAAGAAACATTTTCAGTGAAATGTTATGGTCTTTACAATGTGTATAAATGGAATGATTTCAATCATTAGTGAACATAGATTTATCTTCCACATTTCTCTATGTGAAAGTCTTCTTCTAGTGTCTTGACTTGCCACTTGAAAATCATACTACCTCATTTTCCTTATCCTTATTTTGGATCTTCTCATTCGTGTTCAGACAATGCTCGGGAGCTTTAGACGTTTTATAAATCTTAGTTCCCTTAGTCTTTTCCTTCAGTTTCCTATTCACCAAAAGTATGAGGTGTTTTTCACACACCATATTCTTATCCACTTGGAGAATGAGGGTCTGATGTTCTCATAAAATCTTCTCATCATTTATCACATTTTAATTCACAATAAAACTAGATAAGGACTTGGGTAGTGATGATATAATGAGATCTATACGAAAATCTTCTGGGAATTTAAACCCATAGATATACATATGCTCATTATATCCAATAGGATTGACTAAATGTGGCCCATTTGGCATAGAATCTCCAAGACTATTAGTGAAAAAAAATTAGATATCTCATACTTCTCTTGTCTTAATTTATCTTGATAGAGATCCAAAAGGAGAGACATCACACTATAAGCTTACATTTCCTCCTGTTTCTTCAAGATCTCACTGGTCATGAATGATAGCGTGAGGCACTAAATATACATAGTATCATTCATATATTTCTCATGCACATATATCTCCTCACTATTCTCCTCAATCCTAGGTGAAACTGGTAAGGGTTCTTCCAGCACATATATTTTTTTCATGGGGAAGGATGACCTGAAGGAGGATTTTCCACTCCTAGAAATTAGTGTCGGTGAGAAGGTTTTCCTTCATGAGTATAGGTCACAATGATATGTTTGATTTAATTTTTAATATAATTTATATAAATAATATGAATAACTATTTAGTACATTATCTGATAAAATTAAGAAAAAGAAATAAATAAATGTTCATTAGTTTCCCACTATATTATCGAAACAAAATAGACCCCACCGTTGGATTACAAATATCCTGTTATATGGATATTCTATTGGAAAGTATCCATATTTCATTATCATATCCTCAAATTTTTCTGGTTGATCAACTTGAATGGTTTTAGGTAGGCATTCCAAATTACAACTATAATAAATCATATATCCCTAATCTATTGAGTGGACTCCCCAATCCTGAAATCATTATTTTAGATTTAGTTAACACTTACTTCTCTGTTACACAAGGTCCTTCTTTAGTAGTAAACCCTTTATGTAAACTAAGTTAATTCAACCAAAAACCTCAAATTATAATTCACCTATAATTGAAATCACAACAACTTTGTTTCGTCAATCACTCTGAACTATTAGTTCAATTCTAACCAAAGTAATGGAAGGCTATATCGACATAATATTTTATTGAGGGATTTTATCCTTAATGCATAAATTTCCTCTTATTATCTTTTCACATTCTTGTTAATATTATGTGGGATATACATAATTGATTAACAATGTCTTGATCATATTTATGTATATGAATTTTTTTTAGTTCCATCTTGCATGCTTGTTAATTCATTTATTTGTATGATTGCAATAATACATCCATAATGAATAACCATGTAACTGACAAAAATAAAATAAAGGTAATGATCATGGGATTTTCTAATGGATAGATTATCTAGAAGTTGATAAACTAACCATAACCTATGGTATAGTCACCTTGAACCTGTTATGGATCATGTTAACAGCTTTACACTTTCCCACCTTTTTATATCCTTCGATTGGTTTCTCCTTGGCACATAACGAGAACCACCTCCATTATCTTGGGAGCTCCATGCATTACATATTCTTTTAACTCACACACATGTGAGGGGTAAAAGGAGGATTACATAAAAAAGAAACCACAGTCACTCATGCACTACATATCAATGAGGAGAAGCTATGCAGAACAAAAAAATTAATTTAACAAATAAATTAAAAGGAAACTGATCTCATACAAATGTCTACTCTAGCTCATGATCATCCACAGACATGCAATAAATATGCATTCAATGGAAATATAATTCAACAGTTTAATCATTCTTATTAATAAAAATCATTCTTGTATCAATTAGTTTTTATATTTAATTAATCATTCCTTTTAACATAATCCTTTAATGAATTTCCGTGAGATTCTCATCCATTATAATTTGAAACAAATTAATAAATTCATTTAAAATTAACTATGTACATAACTTGTACCATGGAGAAAACCTGGTCAATACCCATTCAAAAATACCCAAACATGTATTATACTTCGATTCTTTTTATTCATTGTGACATGTAGCATGCACATAGTATTATAATTGGAATACAACTCATACATGATGTGAAGATCATTGAACATTATAGAGATGTTAATTAAACATATATATATACATATAAAACACCTATCACATGTTGTGTCCCAAAGTTATGCCCACATGAAGGAACATGTCTCAAGGGTTACATAATATAATAATAAATTTTTAAAACTATGTAATCTGAAAGAAGTACACATCGTATAGATCTGACAACACGGTGTGTACCCTCCTCAACATCGATCTGAAGTAAACACTAGGTGAAAAAAAATGTGTGAGGTGTACTTTAGAAATATTTTGAGTACATGGTATGTCTAGTGGGCCACACATTGTGTACACTCCATGTTACATGGTCACCATTCGATCTGACCATGTATGGGATACATCACTTGACCTTTCCCTGAAGGTACTACAGGTCATTTCTAGTGGGCCACATGGTGTGAATTCTAGTTAACTATGATCTAGTATTTTCTGGTCAACATATGGTGTAATAATTCACTACACTGAATGTTATTAATGAACATGGAATGAGTAATAGATGAATTACACATGATGAACTGAACAAAAATACACAATGTGTCTTCCGGATGACACATCGTGTATGGAAGATTGCACTGTGTGTAACTCTGAATACACAGCATGTACTGTCATGTTACCTAGATAGAATCGTCAGAACCTCCTAATGAGATCCTTGATTTAATTTTAATCATAAAATTATTTATTTTTGTTAGATCTACAAGAAATGAAATAGAAAGAACATATCTCCAAATTCAGATTATAAGAACTAATAAACATGAATTGACATACCAAGTTATTAAAACCGTAATTATCAATCACTTATATAAATAATTATAAACAAAAATATTAACACTATGATACCACCTGTAGGTTCCTAGAATAGTGGATTTACAGGTGAGTCAGCTCCCAATATTAAATTTTATCATGATCAATGATGTTTTGGGATCAATAAAATGATAAACACCAATATACACATAATAAAATCAAATATTTTGATAAATATTTAAGAGTATGTGATCCTTGATATAGGATCAACATGTTTTTTTATATTTAATTTAAATAAATTAATGAAATGCCTCAAAGTTTTTCTTTCTTCATTGATGTGTCAGGCCATAGATCTATGGGGAGCCTTTCGTTTCTTTGCAGAGATCTAGAGTAGATCTCCTCTATCGGTAATCCACATGTGCACCATGAATCTTTGGACATCATCGACTGATTCTTTGGGTACTTGTTGCGAAGGTCCTTATGCTTGTGTCATCCTCCCTCAATCTTCTTAATAGCTGCTTCCTAACCATTATCTGATCTAGTGGAGGATGGCCACTCTTTTTCTTGAGAGAATTCTTTGATAAAATTAGATCGCTCAAGGTAGGATATATTTTTCTCCAAAATGTTTTGTATGAGAAGAATTTTCTTACTAGACTATAGGTTTTCCCCTTGTATAATAAGATAATAATATGTATCTTTGAATTTATTTCACTAGTAATAATAAATAATTCGCAAAAGGGTCATTACTTATTTTATTATTCCTTTTGAAACCCCGATATCAAATAATAACAGCAATACCATTATTTTTATGATCAGTATTTATATTGCAAGTTACAATTAAATATTATTATAATAAAATAATATTTAATATTATTTCCTTATTGGACCCTTTAAATCAGCCCTCCCATCCTCTAAAATATTTATCAGACCATGAATAGTAAATATTTATTTATTAAATAAATGAATGAATTTAACTACATTATTCACTAATAAATAAATATAATGAGATCAAGAATACCTAAAAAATATTAAACTAAAACCTTAATTTATATTATTTAAAATTGTCAAATAATAAATTATTTTACTGAGATTCCAGATATAGGTATTGTGTGACCCTCTAGGCCTCTTTATCAGTGGCATTAGGTGAGCCTACCTAAATTCCTAGGATAGAATCTGTAAATATTCCAGGTCACCCATATACAAAGTGGTTAATTCCTCAATTAAATATCACCTCATATGAATGATTACCATGTAATATTATCCCTTTATCACAATATTTCCAATCGAGCAGGTTTTCCATTAGTTTCATCAACCAATATGTTCGATAACTCATTCTATGACTTTCCTAAAATTGAACTAGCCTAGAGAAAACCATGGCCATGGATTTATTTAGGCTATATCATTTCCATAAAAGGGCCTAATATAATTACATAATTTAATGAATATAAGGGAAAAGTACTTTCTATCATTATTCACTAATGAAATATTACTCGTTCCAGACCCAACATATCCTACCTCGATGTTAGCATATGTTGTCGTGGTTTTCTCCAATACATCAAAATTTGCACCACATAATATCAATTAATAATATTCTTAATGTATAAGCACCATTAAACACATCATTATATAGGAAAATCCAATGAAACATATAAAGTGGATTTCTTACCATCAGGCTTCATTCTCATAATATGCTACTATATATTACCAGGGTTGTACACCATGAGAAGGTTCGCCAAAGTCCAATGTGTCTCCACCCTTCAAAGAGTATATCATTTGTATCCCTTAAAATGATATCATATGACCATAAAACATTTATTAAATAATAATTTCATGGAACATACATTTTCTAATCACGGAGTAGAACTACTATGACCTTTTAGTGCGACAGCTACTCTTGGGACATTATCACATGAAAAGTTACACAGAAGAAAAATAATGATGTGATAAAGAATTTATTAATATTCAAAACCAAGAATATAAGTTTATCAAAATGTAAAACTTTTTTGGTTCTATGGAACCAAATCCAACTATTTAGGGTCTTGAAGAAGAATTCATTACTCTATGGAGTAAACTAGAAACTAAACCAACATTATGGTAAATAGTGAAAAAGTTTTAGTTTGGAATATTCTTAGATGATAAACTATTAGAAATTAAAAAATGATGTTTTGATGAAGTATATAAAGACTTGAATGGTTAGAGATCCACATGCATGGTAAGAAGTGGAATTGGATGTGAGGCTAAATCATCAAGGGATGGAAACAAGATGAGCCAAAATAAAGTGAAGTAGAATTTTAGACATTTCTCAAATTCACCTAATGTCCTAAAAATGAAAACATAAAATCAAATAGGAAATTTATATGAAAAATTCCCCCATGTATCCAGAAGGGATATATAGTCAAAAAAAAATTATAAAATATGGCTGCATTAAGATAAATTGATGTGAGAATACATTTCCAACTCAGAAATGAAAATTTTGTGACTTTCTAGGCCATACCATGTCATATTGTGAAGAGGTGAGGAGCTATCTGGATGGGAAGTTCATGGATGTAAGAATAAAAAAATGATACCATGTCCTTTATAATAAAGAAGACATATTTTCTATATATATTTTCTTCACTATTGTAACAATGACTGTAAATCAATTCATTTCAGGGTGAGGAAGGGAAGAAGCATTACCCCAAAACATAGATAAATTTCAACACTTTTCTACCAAACATAGCTTCTCTTGCAAATATGTATTCTTATCTTGAAGTAATATATTATTATGATGAACCCATGCATATCGATATGTTATTATAAATATTGTATTTACCCTCCACTCAATCAAATATTTCATAGAAGGAAAAGAAAAAAATTGACAAAGCCAACCTTATAGAAATATCTCCCAAAGCTATGAAGAAAAGAACCACCTAGATTCTTAAAAAAATATTGTCATCCCAAATGATTGGAAATACAAAATTATTGATGAATGTTACGAAAATGTTGGATTGAAAAATATTTTTTTTCAATGATATACCTTTAAAGATCAAAGTAATCGGAAGTACAGAACTGAAAAATGATGATCTTAGGAAAAATGAAGTTCTCTATATGGATGGATTACATCACAATATCCTGAGTAATAGTAAACGTTTTGACATGATAATTATAATGAAATTTAATCTAAAGGGTTGAACAATCAATGGAATTATAGGTAATTATCTCATGAAGGGATGCAGAACAAGTGAAAATTTATACTAGGTTGATAATAAAGAGATCATTTTTTACTTGATAGTTTAATAAGAATGTAACTGGTGGAACTAGAGGTTGCATATTATTAACCCAAATATATTGGAAAATAAATCTATGATTAATTAACTCATACATATTCCCAATATAAATCATGAACAATAATATTATTTTGATGATTTTTTGTGAAGAATGATAATCAAAAGATTATATCTACTATAGAACAAAAGGTCATCAAATCTACTTGATGTCATCCCAAAATAATTATGTGGTCCAATAAATATAGATGGAACATATGGAGAGAGGTAGTTCATTATTATTTCTAATAATTATAATATAATTTATTTTTTAATGATTAAACATAATAATCATCAAGTTCTTGAGTTCATGAAAAGGTATCGCCGAATAGCTACGAATGATACTGGTTACAAAATTTAAGTTCTCTGATATGACAAAGAAGAAGAATAAAAATACATTGAATTTGAAAATTACCTAAAAAATTGAATAAATCATGAGGTGGATGAAATGTGAACCCCACAAAAAATAGATTTATTTAACATATAAATTGACAAGTGAACAATATAGCTTGAACTATTCTAGTTGAAAGCTGTATATCTCATCATTAATGGAATTAGTTTTTTCAAGAAGTAGTGCACACTAAAGATTTTATAGGGATTTTTATTGGAGAAACGGATACACCATATTAGTTATTATATGGAAGGAATTCCTCTCTAAAGTATTTTTGTGTTTTTCATATAAATGTTTCATCCAAAATAATGTAGGTAATGATGGAATGTTTGGTGATGTTGTAGATGATGGAATTTTATTCAGATATTCAATGAAGATAAATGCCTAAAAATATTATGATATCATCTTTGATAAAATGTGGAATGATTTTAAGTAAATATAATTAAAAATAAACATAAATACCTCAAGGTTCTTCTATTATGATATGATAGATGGTGAAGATAAAAGTGGACATGGGAAATATTCAAATGAAGAAATAGTGGATGTATTGCAAAACATTCATGGAGAAAAAATCAATGATGATTCAAAAGATGAATTTGAAGAGGATACCATGAATGAAGTAACCTCATTTAAAACTCATAGATTAAATATGAGAGTATAAATTGACAAATACAACATTATTGGGGATTGTAAAACACCCACATAGACAAGGAGAATGTGGAATGAAACACATTCTTCCTTCATTTTAGCTATGGAACCCACCTCATTTAAAGAAGTAGTGAAGGTTGAATCATGGGTTAAATATATGAATGAACCACTAGATTGGATTGTTATGTAACACACATGGGATCATGTTAAGATACCTAAAAAATCAAAATATGATTGGAAACAAATTGATCTTTAAAAAAAAATCAATGTTCTCAAAAATCTAAATAGAATAACGCACACTTATTGCGTAATAGATATGTATATATTGAAGGAATTTATGAGGAATAAATATTTTCTCCAGTAGTAGGACTATAGTTGATCATGATTTTCCTTGAAATGGAAATTCAAATAGGATACCCAATTTATCTAATGCATTTCAAAACATCATTCTAAATTGGAGTTTTTGAATTATAAGTATACATTAAAAACCCATTGGGATTTTTCATTTGAAATGGTGAAGGAATGGATTGTAGATTAAAGAAGACTCCATATGGTCTAAATTAGGCATCACTTGTATAGAATTCTCGAATGGATGCTTATCTGAAGAACCATTAAGTAAAAAGATGAGGATATGATCATAATATATATGTGATGAATTCAAAGAAAGCTAAATTTGTTCTGCTTGTGTATGTGGATTATATTATATTTTGCATAAGAACGCATGGATTAGAAGAATAATTTTATAATAAAAAGAAATAATAATTTTAAATGTTTATGATTGGTGAACTCACATACATATAAGGGTTATATGTGATTCAAAAGAAGTATTTCACCTTCATTTCTCAAGAAAAATATTCCAGATAGATTCTTATGAAATTCCAAACTTGGAAACCATAATGATGGGACTTTTTTGGATCACACTCTATATCAGAGAATCATTCGAATATTATTATACTTCAATGTAACACAATCGTGCATCATCTTTGCAATATGATTGGTGGCCAATTTTCAAATTAATCAAAATGAAGATCATTTAGCAGTAGTTAGTGAATTATGAGGTGTATTCATGTTAAACTAAATTTTGGTTTATAATTTTTTATAGGAAGAGAAAATTAATTATTAGAATTTATGAACTAAATAAGCTATAGATGTGGGGGGATATAAAGTCCACATGTGGTGGATAAGTCTTCATTAGCAACAAATGTATAGGATGATAGAGCAGGAAATAAAAAATAACTTCTCTTTGTATGGATATAAAAGTGTATATCTCAGGTGAAAATTATTAAACTAGGTAATTATGGATAAAAACAACTGAATAATATTGGTTTTGATGAGAAACAAACGATAGTGATTCACTGTGACAACAACAGCATAACTGGTCTTATGAAGGGTCTGGTTCAGTACTCTCATAAAAAACATATTGAGATCAGATATCACATCATCGAAGAAAATTTAGAACAAATCATGATTAAAATAGATCATGTTAGAACTTATGACCAATGGGTTAACATTATGACTATGTCATTGGCGGCACATGTGTTCAAGAAAATTAGGTTGAACCTTGGTGTTCAGCCACCTCCCATTGCATGAGGAGTTTATGGTTGATCGCTACTCGCCATTTACGATGACGTTTTTAATCTATTTAAGTAAGTAATTATGGTTTATGTGGGGGTACGATCTTGGAGAGTTTGCTTTTGATCTCTAAAAGTACAAATATAGGTTTTTGGGGTTTATTTCCAAAGTGTAAGAATAGATAAATTCATATTTATAAAGGTTTTCTAGTAGTGGCATTTTGAGGGAATACAATGCAATACATCTACGATACGATGAGAATTAGGTGTTATGAGGAAATTGTTTTTTCCAGAGTTTAGATTAGAAATATTTAAGAAATATAAAGCACAATAACTCAATTCATGATTCTCATATTGTTTTCTACACAGATATTTTCTCATGTAGAATTATATCCTTGGTTCATTTGTTTCTTACCTATTATAATTTGATTAGAAACTGGTGATCTTCTGAATTTATCTAAAGATTTATAATAAACACAATTTTAATGATTGATGGATCCAAGGATTATTATTTTTGGAAATGGATCCTAGTTTCTGTTATTTTTAAATCTATATTGGGTTGATCAGGGAGTTTATAAGGAAAGTGATTTTATAGTACAATTTGACTATAGTGTGAAAGGTGGCATCTATTCTCAATGATTTACAATTTTTTGTGCTCAAAATCTGGAGGATAGAGAATGCTTTGAGATAGGTTGCTTCTAAAATTGATTCTTCTCAAATATGGTAAAGTCATAATTTATATGATAACTGGGTTTCACAAAGACTAGGTTTCTCAAAAGGATAAGGTTTCACCAAGGGAGGAGAATATCGAATGCGTGATAGAAAATTATATGTATTCACGACTACGAGAAGTGGAGCATTGTGAACGCAAAACATTTTGAAACTGCTTCTATGACACGTTGAGAATGTTCACACATGGGTTATATTTTATTGGTTCTTATTGAATGATGGAGCTTCATGAACATGAATTTAAAGGTCCTTGAAAAATCCACTGAGAGACTTGAATATTCCTAAAAGGATGAGCCTATAAATAAGCAGCTACTCCATTTCATTAGACATGAAAAGAATTAGATACATGGTTGATTCTCACTAAATTTTTGAAGTCTGAGATCTTCATTAATTAAGAAGTTTTTGTGATATTTAGCATCACAAAAAAAATTCTTAGTCATTAAAAATTCGTATGTATATCAGAAAAATGAATCTCACAATAAATAATTATTCTATGATACTTCATTTTATGGGAAATAATTTTTCTTCATAATGGTTGTTCTCTTCATGAAGGAACTTCATAAACATCATTATTGAAAATCTAGTTTGTGTGAATACTGATATTAGTGCATCCACTAAGGACTATGCTGCAAGCGGGATACCCTGCTAGTCAGGGGAAAGTACATAAAAGAAAATATATTGAAGCAATAATCATGTAATTAAACTATTTATGGATTCACCCAAATAAGTGATCTAGGGGGATTTGACACAGGTGTTCTGATGGAGACTATTCTTGTTCCCTAAAACCTTCTAAAGGAAATGTTCTTTTCATAGAGTGACTGTGTCTAATCCTCTGTATTCCAGAACTAGTGATTATTAGTGGATTTATGTATGACCAAAACATTGTCAGTTTATTCTTCTGGGAGTATCCCTTAGTGGTGAACCATGTAAAAAAAGATTGTTGTCTCTATGGATGTGATTGTTTGATTACGGAATGATTCTTCAAGGAAATTTAAATAAGTTCCTACTAAAATTGGAAAAATATTCATCACTTTAAAGGATAATGTTGACACCCTGATTCACCCCTCCCATCTCATAGTGTTCTAGGGTCCAAGATATTATTTATAACTACCAATTTAATGATAAGGTTAAAAATATAATATATAATATTTAATATTTAATGTTTTTTAAGATTATATTTAATATTGTATATCCTTTAAAACATAATAAACTGTTAAAAATATTTGGGTGTTACATTCTCCCACCTTTAAAAAATTACATTTTCACAATTTTGACTTTGGATCAGTAATTATGGACTTTGAAAATTACCTTTTTTAAATACACAATTATCAAAATAGTTAATAATTTTTTTTGAATAGTGGAAGGTAAATTTTAATTTCATGTGGAATAAAACATAGATAGGATTCTATATATGATAAAATTAGTGGAATGTGAAAATATGGACATGGGGGGAAACAAAATGTCTAAATAATGATGAAGATTTATAGAGAACATTGATCCTAATAATTTGAATTATTAAGATTATTCCAATGTCCAAAAATCCATAAATCAATGATTTGTGAAAAATATCATTTGTTCATCAGAAATGTTAGTAATAGGATACCATTTTTGTTTCTAGTTCCTTTTCATAGATTTTAAGATTTCCATTATCCGCCTGACTAAAAACATAAGGAAATATACTTATTTTTAAATAACATTTCATCCTTTATTCAATTTAAACCACATTATCATATTTTTTTCCAAACAATGAGTAAGAACAAAAATCAATTTCTAATT
Organism: Viscum album; assembly: GCA_963277665.1. Classification (NCBI taxonomy): domain Eukaryota; kingdom Viridiplantae; phylum Streptophyta; class Magnoliopsida; order Santalales; family Viscaceae; genus Viscum; species Viscum album. Next base: position 1,638,408,204 of record OY728129.1, read on the forward strand.
GACCATGAGTTATATAAAAGGGTGAAAATAATTTCTTCTTTTTTTTATATATAACCAAAATAAATTTCCACTAATTAAGATAGTACCCAATATTAATAATCATTCATATAAATAAAAATACATTAATATACAAAATTAAACAATAATACAAGAAGTATAAAATGAATAATTCCAAAAATAACTATCATTTAAATTAATATAAATATTTTTTTACTAACATTGATACATAAAAATTTAAATTATTTAATCACACAATTTTTCAATATGAAATTTTTATTTCTGTCCAAATTAAATCAATCACTTAGGAATTATCTTTTAGAAAAATTATATTCCTTTTCATATATTATTCAAAATATAAAAATCATTTCCCAAAAATAATGTCATGATAAAATTAATATTTCTTTTGAAAGATAAATCAACCTTTATTCTTAAAATAAAAACTCATCCAATCAAAAAATATCTCAACTTAACTTAATTATACTATTTTCCCAATATAGTAAACTTCTACATAATTTATATTAGTAACATAGTTACTAAATAACTTTTCAATGACAGGGTTAACAATATCATAAGTTACCAAATTTTAATAACCGATAATTACTTAAAAATCAATTATAAGATAAACCCTAAAAGATACCAAAGCCTTCAAATTTATTTCTAGAAAATGTAATGGCATTATTCCTCAAATAATTTTTCCCTAAAAATAGTTCTAAAACCAATATTTATATTACCATAAATGTATCCACAAATAATCTTAATCATCTTTGGAATCCATCACATAAAACATTAAAATGGGGTGTCTTTTCCGTCAACATATGATCATCATTAAATGTATAAACCTAGGATGGTATCTACAAAATTTAACTTAACCTCCCCTAAAAATAACATAATCACCAGAGTTAAATAAACCCTTCTCAAATACCAACTATAACAACCCCAGACCTATAAAACCGATTCTTGTGCTGAAAACATAATCATTAAATTTCAATAATTGACACCAATAAATTTGAAGCAACTTTAGGCATCCAAAACAAGAAACATGAATAGTTTTAGAGTTTTGGTGAATTAGAAAAAAAACATATATAACATTACCAATGACTTTAAGTGATAATTATTCCCATGATGTGAATTTTTTCTTTACCCAAATTAAATATTCCTCATTGATCATAATCACGCATAAAATTTGTGAAAAAACATATAAAATTTAGGTATAAGAAAAAAAAGCTCAGAAAGGGACATAAAATAATGAAATGAATTAGTCTAGTAAAAAATAGGAAACCAATAAAAAAATTACATTTATCACAATATTATTTTATAATATAGAAAATATTAATATTTTCTTGAACAGAACTAAATTTTTTCCAAAATGAAATAATTAAAACCCAAAATAAAAAAATAGAAATTCATTTAGGAAAGTTACATCCTTGTATTCAAAACTCATGTTAAAATCATGTCATAAATAAATGGAGCCTAGATAAATAAATAGGTGAAACCTTCTAGTTTGAATCCCCCTATTTTCTCTTTAATAGTAAATAACATTAGCTAATGAATTAGAGTGATATATCAGTCTCGCCTATCTTATATGACATATCAGGCTCACCAATTCATATAAGTTGTATCAAGCTCACCCATTTTCATATATAATTCTCAATTAACAAATTATTAATATAAAATTTTAAACATGAACCTTTTAATCAAAAACCCCTTGAAAAACACTTTTGAACCTCTATTCAAAACATTTTGATACATCAAAATACCATTCCATTTTAAAAACATTTTCAAAAATAAAATCACTATAAGAAAGGGAAATCGTGTTTTTTTAATAAAAACTTGGAAAAAATGTCATGGAATCAAAAGATAAAATAATAGTTACAACATCGTGAATGACTATTGAAATCATATAGGATAAAAAAGAACATTCTTTTTTTCCTTTAATAAATAATGTTAAAAAACTTTTTATAAAATAACTAAAAGGGTTCCTTTTGAAAAAAATTGTAATAATATCAAAAAAATAAACATTCCTTTTTAATTATTTTATTTCCATTTTAGTAAAACCATAAAATATGTTTATTTATATTTTCATAGTAGAAAAATATTTAGAAAATAAATTTAGAAAATATTAAAAATTAGTTTTTAACAGTAAAGTGTACATTACATTGAGTCAGACTCACCAGGTATGTTATTTATATTCTTGAATGATAAAATTATATTAATTAATTACTTTTTCAATATATTTTTCTCATTTATTATTCATTTAATTATATTTATTAACTTGTTATATTTAAATACTTAATCAACTTAATTCATGTTTGATGTTTTTTCTATATTTGGGTCATATGTCCAAAATGACATTGGTAGGTTGGTTATGAACAAATAAAATATTGTTAAGTTATAAAAAGAATAATAATCAATATATTACAATTATTTTTATGTGTAAAGTATACTTTTAGAACCATTAATGAAAGATTGTTATGAAAAATGAAGTACTTTGTAATCATGGAGATGGTAGGTCATACTAACACATGAGTAACGTTACAATTTTCCAATGAACCTATGGGAAAGAGGGTAAGTACTATTTAATATTTAAATAGTGAATAATATATCATATAATTTCGTTAAATACACTTATATATAGAATCAATTACATCTGTTTATTAAAAATGAATCACATAACTTCTTAGAGGTTTTAATACACACGTACTCACAAAAACCACTATCATTTTCCAATGGACCAAATGGTTAGAAAATAGTTGATATATTATATTCATATAATGAAACTTGTGTCATTCATATAATTTATATAAAATAAATCCATCATTTTAACCATACATTAGAGCCTATGATGGAAAACAAAATACATTAGTATGTGAAGTTGTAGTTCGCTGTACACGTGAACGACAGCTTCATTTCCCATTTGTTAGAAGTAGATATAGATATTGGTTATTATATTAACAAAAAAACATATAAATATATGAAATATACATATTTTATTATTTATTCATAATTTATAATTATTTTATTTATTTAATGTAATAAATAAAACTAAAACATTATGGTAATGTCTGAACCACTTCTTCAGAAAACCTTCTTTTCATTACTCCGTAATCCCTCTATGGTCGGTATTCAACCAAAAAAAGAATTTATAATTAGGGGAGGTATTTTTGAATGTATTATTTTTGTATTGTATGATCTTAATGACTCATTAATTGTTTATAAAATAGGAGAGGGGTATCATTGTATAAGTGAGGGTATGTGATCTCTTGGAATTACAAAAAATATTAAATTATTATTAAATAAATTTCAGGAAAAAATGACAGCAAATTGATATATGTAAAATATAGTATGGGGATGAGTTAAAATATTTTCATAAAAAATCATACAGTTTATGTGATGTTTTTAACCATTATCTTTTGTTTTAAACCATTATTATCCCTTTTGTCTATTATTGTGCTATCAAATTGTTTTACCCTAAAGGGGTTAAAAATGTTACTATAAAAGTAAATGGGACCCATAAATGGACCATTGTTGATATTTCAACCCATATAACATTCCATTTTCTGAGAATAACATTTTTATAAATTTTAAATCATTTAATCAAATATTGTTTATAATAAAATATCATTAATTTCATTTTTTTAAATACGTGAAATATTATAAAATAATATGTGTCTAACTCATGTGAAATGGTCCCAAGATTCTCTGCTTTGAAAATAAGAATTATGTTTTCTTACTATAATCGTAAAAAATTACATGTTTTGATATCAATTTGAACCATGTATTTTCGATAAACCCCTTGGTTAATCAATTTTAACCTTAACATTGTTAATAAGTTTTTAAATGTTAAATATTTATAAATTGACTTATAACTTGAAAATTAACTCATGAATGGGCATTAAATTAAACTTTAAACCACTTATCATCATTATTTTTCTCCTTTAAATATTCTTATGATTTTTAGACAATTTAATAAAATATTATTTCACATAAAATATCATTATTTTCATTTTTACAGTATTCAATTTATTTGACTTTGAAAATAACATGGAATCAATTAAATTAAAATATAAACCTACCCAAAATCACTAATATGTTATATTTATATATAATTTTAATGATATACTATAAAAGACCATGATAAAATTAATTTTATAGTTTTTAAAGTCATTCACTTAATTTTCATACTATTTGCACAAGCACAATGTCGGTGTTGCATAAGCATTTAAAGTGATTATTTATTTTATATGAATTGAAAATAATTTTCCTAAATAATAATTAAAAAATATGTTCCTAATAATACATTAAATTCTTTAAATATTCTTATTTAATCAAATCTATGTCATAGAAACTTATTTAATATGCTATTTTGGACTTCTCTATCCTTGTGCGTGTATTAAAAAAATATTTGGGTAAGGTTCTCATAATATAATCTATGTTTTGAAAAATTCAATGCAATTAATAATTTATATATAACATTGAATAAATAATTCACTAAAATACTTGTTACCTTCTCAATTTCTATCATTAGGAAATCAAATTTTACTATTCTTGGGTTGCAAAAGCACTACATCAACACTGAAAATGATTCTCATATTTATCAATAAAGAATTTATTAGTTATATGTTTTGAGTGATTTTAATATTTTATTTAAATTATCTTATCTTATGTAAATAATTATATAATTTTAATACAATTTTATATCATATTTATTTCATTACTATATCATACAAAATATACTACTTCATAAACACAATATTTCTTACTATTCAATAAAAATTTTACTTGTTTAGAAAAAGCTCAAAAAATCATTGTAGGAAAACTGTAACATCATGAATTAAAGTTTGAATTCTATTAATTCTATTTAAATTTATATAAGTGGAAAGGTTTATTTTAATTAAAAAAATTAAAATGCAATAAAAATATTCTTTTTACAAAAATTCATTTTTTTATCCCAAAAATGAACTTATTCCAAAATAAAATGATAAATATGATTAATATATAATTAATTATATTATTTACATATAAAATTGTATTATCTTAATTAAATATGAAATTTAAACCAAAAAAGGGATTTTTAATGTTTATATATTTCATTTTTATAAAAAAATTGTTTTTCACTATTCATTGAAAAATCAATCTTTTCATAAAAATACATAAATTTCTACCCATGATAATTATGATATGATAATTACAAAACAATATCTCTTTTATAAAATAAAAAATCTAAAATTACCAAAAAAAAATTAATTATATTATTTTCTCTCTAAAAGAAATACAAATCATTTTGGTTGAAAACATATTTTTAATGCATAAAATAACTTTAATAAAAATGGAGTGCTTATTTCATTAAGAATTAAATGAAAAAAAATTATTGATTAGGAGCATTATATATAATTCATAATGCAGTTAGTCGTACTTATAACTATAAATTTTCCATGTAAGTTACTACTATAATATTATAATATTAATATTTCATGGTTTCTTTATGCATGGTGTTGCATATTGTACAAGTTATTGAACATATAATTCTAATAAAAATATCATGGTGTTACACTTGTGATGATTAAATTAAATATCCACCACCAATATCATGATTTTTTTTATAACAATGGTTTTAGATTGTATATTGGTTGAATAAATGTTTGGGAAGTGGTATGGGAATCGAATGAGAATTATTTTGGGAATTCATCAAGATCACTGATTGTGTGTAATGTTATATTAGTGTCATTTCATGTTCAAATAATTAATCATTATTGGGTATATTTTTTCTAAACATTTAATATCTTTTGATCCTTAAATGGTAAATGTTTTTACTCTTATTATGTTCCAAAAAATAATATTGATATATAGATATTCTTAGGTTTAGTAGGATACTATTAGTGGTTTTTAATGATTTCACAACACTGAAATTTCAGCAGACAGATATCAATCATAATGGGGTGAAATTTTGATGGTTTTCTAAATTCTAGGTATAATTTAATAATTTTAAGTGAAAATTCACATAATCTACTCCATGGGTTTTCTAAACCCCTATATAATTTCATGTTGTCTATTAACATGTATCATATACGGTTTTGGGTTTTGTGCTCATGTAGAATGACCATGTCATTGAATATTGTTTATATCAATTATAGTCATGTGAGACAAATTACTCAACCAAACACCTTAAAATGGAAATAGTTATGCATGCTATGAAATGTTAGAGAGAGTACATATTTAGAGATAATTTTATGATCTAGATAAACAATATAAATTTTTGATGTATCAATTGGTCGAAGGATTTGATTCTCATATAGAGGCATTAATATGAATAGATTCAAATTTTTTAATTTTGAACTCACCCGTATTCAAAAAAATGGAATTTTTTTCTATTTCATATTGAAATTCCAGTCTTAGGTATCAAATAAATCTCGTAACTATTCTAATAGAATAAATATTTATATATAGTTATATATTGATGTGATGAAAGAGAAGTAATTTAGGTTCAAATTATATGTTCATGTTACTCCTCCTCTTGAGTTGATTCATCAGGGGTATCAATTAATCATTGAATCAAAACATATTAGAGGAATTATAAACGGTTGTGATACTCTAAATATATGGTCTCTTTCCCATAATGGCGATGTTTCCATTATGAATTATTATATGGTACAAATATATTTGATAAATCCATTGATGAATAGTTTTTAACATTCTTAGTGGGTGGTCTTTTGAGGTGTGGGTAAGATGTATTGTGATATTAAATAACCAAATTTTTGTCTTTTTATAAGAAGGAATGTAACTAAATATGAGACTTTACACTTCACTTATTAACAATTTCAGTAATACAAATAAAATATTGTAAGAATACTTTACGTACTACTCATTCTAACAAAGAAGTGGGATAAGATATCAATGGACTTGATATGAATTACCTCATACATTCACTAGTGAAAAGATTTTATACCAAATTTGTCGAATAGTTTATATAGTTCCCCAAACAATTGTTATAGCCAATACCAACAATTTGATGGTAAATTCTGTTATTTTAAATTATCATGTACCTATACCAATGGTTTGGATAAACCATTGGTATAAATAGACTCTGTAAATAGTTCTAAAACCATTGGTATAGGTAATTTCATAAGATATACCTATACCAATGGTTCTTCAATCCTTTGTTTTAGGTCTATACCAATGGTTTTATAATACCATTGGTATAAGTTCTATGTAAAAACAATGTGGTGGTGATTTTTTAACACATTACCTCTCTTATATAATAGAATTAAATAACTACTAACCTATCACCATGTTTGTGTATATAATTAGATATATATGTGTGTGTGTGTGTAAAATAAATTATAAATTTTTAGGAATCCTATTTTTTAAAAATAAAAATAAAAAAATAGAATTACATATACTAATGATTTTTCAAAACAGTTGGTATTGATTCATGAATTTGTTTCACCTATACAAAAGGTTTTGGAAAAGACTTTATATAAGTACGCAGTTGGGACCAATATAAATGGGTTTCCAAATCTGTTTTTATAGCTCCATTAATTTCTATGACCTATACCAATGGTTTTGGAAAATCATTGGTATTAGTTCATTTTAGAAACATGTACCAGTGGTTCTCTAAAATGGCCAGTATATACCATATTTTCAATAGTTTTTTAGTGAACAAATATGATTTGTATGATCATTAATTTTTTTAAAAATAATGCCCATATTATTTTAATAAATTATAGTATGAATCCAAAATATCCTAGAATGTTTAATGATCATGAGATTATAAACTTTTCATGGGGTTCCTTAAGTGATTATTTCTTATAGATATCCCTTCTTTCCTTCTCGATTATTTAATCACCTTTAATTTTATACATAGTTTTAGTTGAAATTGAACAAGATGTACCTATTTTTTTAACATAAATTCTACAATAATCCCACCTTTTAAAAACCCAATGGATAAAACTAAGAAATAGAATACTCAAAATTCACAACACCAATAATTTAACTATCCAAAGCTAAAAATACCAACACCCCACTTATGCACTCCTTGTACTTTATGTATAATAAATCATATAGAACACTTATAATTGAAGAAAAAAATTTGATTAAAGCACTCAATAATGGAATGTCAGGATTTACAGGGTTTGAAAAAATGTACTACACTAAGGGAAACATGAAACATTAATGGAAGATTCCAAGAGACTATAATCCCATGACTGAGTTTTAAGTGATCAATGACATGTGTATTGTGTAGGAAAAAAATAAAGAATTCATAGTCACTCTAATGTATATGATAAATGATGATTAGTAATAGAATTCAAAAGTACATAGCATGTGAACTACACATCTATTTATACATGATATATAAAATAAGAAAATTCATTCTATTTCACTACCATCCAATCATTATAGACAACCAAAAAAATGTAATTCAATACTTCAAATATCCCCTCATAAATTTCTATTTATTGAATTTCCATAATGAAATTTTTTGTTAAGTGGTAACCAAATAGACGTTAGTTTAAGGGACAAAAAATAAAAACCAAAAGGGAATACAGAGGACCATAAAGTTCATCAGATATCTAGACAATGGGGGGTCACTGGTATTTTCTTATTAATTCCATAATATAATGCTCTTGATAAGAAAGCATATTCACTTAATAAGTGGATTTAGTAAGATCTAGGACATATGGATAATCATCATAAGATATTCATCGAGTTCAAAATTTATTAAATGTGTAACCATGAATAAAACCATTTTTTATGGAGTCACTGAAGAACCTAGGGAAATATATACGGGGTATTTTTTTCTTGATCATCAGAAGAAAAATATATAAAATCATTCTTTTTATTAATAATTTGTTTGAAATAGGATTTTAATAATTATGATATATGTTATTAATTATTGTGTTAAATTTCACTAGGAATTATTAGTAACTTCAATCCAAACATCCATAGGCATTGAGCTCATTCTTATATGTATCTAGATCTAGGTTTTTCTCCTTCACCATATCCCTAGAAAAATATCACTCAATAGGTATAATAATGGATGTTGGATCACTAGATTCTATATAATGATCATGTACTACTCTTTCCACGGGTTGATTAGAAGTATGTTCGTGGCCTTAAATAATCCATTGTACCATAACCACTTTAATATTGTTTTTGATCAGAAGCTTGTATGTTGAGAGATTCTTCATAGTCTTGTAAGGATGTGTATAATCCTTACCCAGTCTATATAATTCCCTTAAAAATTATAATTCCTATAATAAAATACACTCCTATTCCACTAATTTAATTAAAATTAAAAAACAAAAATAGGTTAACAAAAAACAATTCATTTTTACATGATGAGATCTAAGATAAAATCACAGTTTCTATATATAACATAGCTGTATCATATATATCCATTATTAACAAAACATTAGAACCTAGAAAAGGATATGAACCTGTAACCTCGTGATTTTCTTATTATTTCTATATATGAAAAGATCTCCTCACTTATTTTCCTCATCTAGTGATTCTTAATTCATATGTTCATAATGGTATCAAATCTCAATTCCGTATAATGGACCCCATTTAGAAGACTGCTGGATATCTTTCATTTAAACAAAATGGAAGTCCTATTGTATAGATTATTAAATAGAAATTCACTTGGTAATTACAAAATGTTTATACAAATATCCCAAAATATATTCAATTAAAGGTTTTTATTCTGATAAGTAAGTTCCTTACCTCCAAAGTTTATGCCTAGATTGGAAATCACTTTATTGTCATCACGTAACATATGGTTACAAGATTATACTGGAACAACTTTGATCATAGTTTATAAGAAATGATATATAGATTTTGTGAGTTTATTATTGTTAAAAATAGATGTAGAAATGATGATAGTAGTATTACATTCCTCACTATCGTCATGTAAATATCAAATGCTAATTAATTCCCTAATATGAGGTCCTCTAACATAGTTGATGTTCGTCTTTGGTTCTGATTACCTCGCAGTTCTACCCCTAATTCCATTTTGGATTAGGACCTAATTTTATCACTATATCATATAAAATATTAGGCCTAATTACATTATTTGGAAGATTTGGGGGATAATGATCCCTATATTCCATATCTCCCCCACAACTAGAAACTGAGAGAATGAGATATAACTAGATGAAAAATTATATTTTTCTTCATTAAAAGAATAATCATTAACTTTTTGACAAACATCATTATTTATATATGAGAACCCAAAAAAACATGATATAAAACCAGTCAAAGATGGATAATTCAATTATTAGAGACATAGTAATCATACTAAGACTCATACTTCATCATATGAAATCATTAGTATCCCACTTTTATTTTGATCCATACCATTTCCATTAGTTTATTCAAAATTAAAACCTAAAAAGATTTTTAGTGTATAATATAGATACACATGGATTTATTCCTATAAGTGACCATCATATTTTCCAATAATTGCATTAATAAAAGGATTTTGGAATGTTAAAGGTACCCTAGTGACGAAAACTCAAATCCACATGATTGTGGGATCTTGGTTCATATATAAATAATATAACCATTTCATGAGGGAAAAATATATATCCCTGATGATACATTTTCCTCTAGATTAGGTGAAAAAAAGTCATATTTTTTAGAAATTGAAATCACAATAAAATTAAAATTGAGAATCCCTGTATTGACAAACTCTTTAAAGCCCCATTTTTGGTAGACTAGAATATTAAAGAGATCAAAATATAGTCCCTGATGTCCATATATAGCTATCAATGAGTTCTCATGGAGATTTTGAGGATTTCGTGAACTCTTTTCAGAGATTATAAACTTAATTATACCATAATCATGCATTTTTATATTTGGGAACAATGTAATTATATATAATTTCTATAAGATCTATGTATCGGTGAAGGGGTAAAATCCATGGGATTCCTCGATAAAGGACCCTCTGGTCACACTGACATAATATCTACTCTTACAAAATAGTGAATGTATGGGGAACACATATTTATACATTCCCAATTCTATAATTTTATACTGCTACTATTCCAAATAGTGTTTCTTATTCTGCCTCTATTTTATTTCAAACACCTGAATCTGGAAAAACATCATCGAAAATGTAATGATGAAACCTAACAATTGACCACTTGAAAATTTTAATCCCAATTTTGAACAACATGTCATCTAGGAAGCAAGTTCTTGTGACCTAAACATTTCTTCTTTAAATCAACTCTTCCATTACGTTCTTTTTACAGTGATCTAAATAACACCAATCATATAAGATCCCAAAGAAGCATGAAACTATTGTATAATTTCTCATACTATGACATAAAAAAGAATTCCTCATATATTCTAATTTCCACTAAACTTCTATAATTATCACATTTGGTCTTCTATAATCATCTGTATGAATTGTTAATTTATCTTTATATGTTTCATCATTCAGGGAAACAGTGTAATCTTGTCCATGTGAATAAAATTTTGGTTAGTACATAATGACATATTCATTTTATTCCTTCTTTTTATTTACACCAATCAACCCTTCACAAAAACTAAATGTATCCATACATCTATATTTGAAATGTACATTGATTTCATGGTTGAAAAATATAATAATGTTGATGTCTTGAAATCCATCTTATGGAAGTTCCTCTCAATGTGAACACAAAGCTAGTGGCACTCTACCTTGAGTCTATATCTCTAACAAAGTATGCTTCCATAAATCCTTGTAATGGATCCTTTATGTTGAATAAATATTCAAGATTCATCCAACCATTTAGATATCTAATGATTAACTTAATATAATCTAAAATATATTTTCCCCTATTCCCCATGATCCTACTAAGTACACTTACCACATGCATGATATGTATCATTGTAGAAACTATTTCATGTATCAGACATACCATAAAGGATGTATATAAAACCATAAAAATGTTAACAACAATGTCATCCACATTACGGGGAATATAAATTGAATTTTTGACGTTTCCATACATGTGGTTATCATGGTTTTTTAGTATATCATTCAGAATCATTTAACACCTTCTAAATGTAATCTAACTAATTCTAAAACAAATCTATACACATTAAAAATATTCTTATCAACATCCCCAACATTAACATTGTCATTCCAATATCCTTTATCTATAATAATTCTAAAAAAACAAAACATAAAATAATCAAGACTTTACATCACTAATTTATAGAAGATGTTATCATCAACAAAGATATGAATAATGAAAAAACTATCACTATAGTACACCTTGTAATTTTAGAAATGATCTATATTGCCCTAGTTTAGCATAAAATTTTCTAAAATGCATCAAATGTTTAGTTCCACTATCTTGGGTCCTACTAAATCCTATACAGTTTTTTTTTGTGATTTCACATCATTTAATTTATTCTACTCTTGGTGAATCCTTTTAATTGTTCCATGTAGAGATCTTCTTCGAAATATCATTGTAGGAACCTAGTTGTGAAAATAATTTTTTTCAGGAAATAGAACATCTATAGAAACCTAGATAATCACCATATAAATAATTTCATGTTTTAAAATATGATATAAATTATGATTTAAATTAAATTTTTATGATTGTTGAATTTCGTTCAAAACTATATATACCTTTTTCCATTTTCTTCTATATTTTTACCATATCTAAGAAAACCCATTTTTATATAGTTCTATATTTCTTAAAATTTGTTCCATTAGCTCTCACATAATGGAATCATATTAGGAATCCAAATATTTTTTCATTTCAAGCTATAAATCCAACATGTCATTCACACATCTCAATTTAACTATGATTTCAAGTTCCCCACATATATAAGTAACATAATGTGTAATCTAGAGTAAAAACATTTCATTGTATTTTAACCTAGTAACCATCTCAAATTCTAATTGTTGGATCATTTCAAACACTGACCTTATAAAAATATACCCCATGATTCTACAGTTTCAGAGAACTAATTTGAATTATAACATTGTACTTCTGTAATTGTATTATTATTTTATGATCAATAACATAGATTTTCCTCTAAAATTTCTATTCTCATTTAACTATCTAGAACCACCTAGATAATATTTTGATCAACCTGGGCATGTGTTTTATCTTTTCTTCTAATTTTACCTTCATCAAAGTTTTTATCCTTTTATAGGATCTCATCATTGAATAAGAGATTCTAAAATCAGATAACTTTTCATTTATTAGAATATTAGAGCATAAATCCAAATTTTTCATCATAATATTCAATATAAATCATGTATGATTCATAGATACACCATTATACTTTTCTATTAAATAAAAATATTTATACATTTCTGAATTAAAAACAATTAGGTGAGTTATTTCAACCAATATTTTAGTTTGAGGTTCATCAAGAAGTTGAAACCCCATTTTTTATGATGAAATAAATTCAAAAGAAAATATAAAAAGTTATTAATTTAATTAAAAAAATATATTTGAATTAAAAAATATAATATAATGCTATAATATTTCACTTTCAAAGTTTGTGTCATTTGTTCTGCAACACTATTGTTCTAGAGTATTTTGGACACAGTATTCTTCTTCTAAATTTAATCAATAAATATAATATTGGAAATTATTTTCCACCAATCTCCCCACTATTTTTTGACTAAAGTCTTTTCAACTCCATTTTTATCTACGCATCCACCATGGATCTCCATGTCAAAAAATCTTATGAAACCACTGACATGACTTTGAGGAAAAACACCCACACCTTCAGTGTGTAATTTATCATAAAAGAAACATAGTATAGTGATTACAAATGAGAATTTAATAGTTTTATTTCCCATAAATCTACATGAATCGATATAAAATCTCATTTTTAGTACCTTTTCCAAGAAAAAACAAAAAAAAACACTTCACCACTTCCTAAGGATGAAACATTCACAACTGTTTTTCTCTATGTGATAGTAATTTATCATTCCCATCATATCCAAGGACTGTAAACCTATCTCAATATTGTTCCAATGGCTATCATTTCACAACATCTATATTCAAGAACTTTTTACTGAAACATGAATTGTACCTTAAAATTTTCATGTTCACCATAATTGTTTCTCTATTAAAACATGGACCTCCTTCATAGAAAATAATTTTTATCTTCTGTACACAATCTGTGAAGGCAGTAGAGAATTCTAAATCATTATGTTAAGCTACGTAAACCATGTTCTTCCACAAAACAAGGATTTAATAATCACCTAGAAAATGTAACAATCAATTTTTATTTTTCTAAATGTCCAAATAATCTTAAACGGTGATAATGAATGCTTCCCCTTATAAAAGATAAACTTTTTTTGAAGATTATTGATACATATTTTCTCATGAATTCGTTTTCAAACATTAAGTGAAATGAATCTACAATGTTAAGAATTCATGAATCTATCAAACTCATGATACTTAAGGTTAATTTTTAATATCATCCTTTAGATATTTTTTTTTAAAATGAAATTGAACCAAGATTTTCATAGATAACTCATCTTTCCCCATATGTTTTTCTAATAGTTATTCTTATTTATACAATACCTATATGTGGGTCCACTAGGCTGACTAATTTCCTATGAATCATTTATATTGCATTTTAAAAAATATCATATAACTTATTAGAGTATAGAGTTTAATTAATTATATACTATAATAGGTTTTGGTATCACATGGTATTAACTTCTTCATGATACATTCATTCATAATTAGAATTCAGATCTCCTAGAATACCACAACAGCCTTACCATAGAGTTTCTCCCCCTTTTAACCATATGATCCCTAGACTCCAAAAGTGATTATAAAAGTATCGGTACTCACAAAACACCAAAAAACATCACCCTGAAAAAATTTAGCTGACTTCAAATCACATTTTGGTCAGTCACGTGATCATCTATTGATCTTCCTTTTAGCATATTTCTATATTAAATTCAATATATACTATAGATGGTTTCTCAAAAATCATTTAATAATTGATATAAATTCAATGTTTTATTTGGATAATTTATGATAATGGTTATGATTTGGTTCAACATAATCCAATTCTTTTCTATTAAGACATTCACATTCTTCTATTGAATTTTCTTTTGAATTTACTTCTAACAATTGAATATTTAAATCTCTCTAAAATAAGTAATAGAAAACTATAATTTTATAGAATCCAAAATCCATTACATAAAACATATCTATATATACATTTTTATCTTCCAACACCATCCTTATGAAATAGAAAACTCTATCTAAATTGTTAAATCACATTATCTAGAAGTGAAAATCGAATCCGAAAATGTTGGGATGCAACTATATGATGCAATGTTTTTCACTAGAATCAATTCCCCATTAAATTCCAACCAATAGACACCATAAAGGAGGAACCATGACATCCATATGTTCAAAAACATCCAATATTTTGAATCAATGTATCTATAATTGAAAATTCTTTTACACTACCCATGTATTAACCTCACAGCTTCTATAATCACAAAAACTTATCAATAAAAATGAAAGAAATGATGAAATGGATGTAAAATAATCAATATATAAATGTAGGAATTTTAATGGTTTAATAACAATTCATAATCCATAATAAATAAGAAACATAGATATAAGAGGATATAAATACTTCAATCCCATAAAAGAGTAATAAGTTCTTAAAGTAATATACACTACTTAGACGAAATGAAACATAGACATTACAATCACCCAAAATAATTTTCTTATATAATCTCAGTAAATAAAATAATTGCAGTACCAAATAATTTC
This sequence comes from Viscum album, assembly GCA_963277665.1. NCBI lineage: Eukaryota > Viridiplantae > Streptophyta > Magnoliopsida > Santalales > Viscaceae > Viscum > Viscum album. The sequence goes on from OY728129.1 coordinate 1,638,423,965, forward strand.
ATACATATATATTACACCATTTTAAATGAATATGAATTTCTTATCATAATAGATAATACCATATAACCTAATGTTTTTTATGAAAATAATTATTTATTAAAATAAAATAAGTGGGATCAAGGAAGTATGAAATTATTAAGACCTATAGTATCTTCAAGTCCTATATAATTAAAACCTATATAGAGGAGAGTCCAATCAAAAAATGATTTTGGGAGTGTTATAAAGGATGCCTTTAAAATAAATATTGTTTGTGACATTGTTAACCATCTTCCATGTATGAGTGATCATTGTACCTCACATATTAATACACCTACAAATCTTGATAAAATGAGAAAATGATCTATGGTAATGGGTGTAACCCTTTAAAGAGTTATATAGTAATGATGATTCTTTTTTCACTTCACTCTAATTGATATTGTATAGTCTACATAAATTTTTTCAATTTAACATCACTCAGGATTCTATTATTAGAGAGTTACCCTTATCATAAAATTAATTAAAATCAATGATGGAAGAATCATGACAATCCTAAATGACCACACCCCCCCCCCCCTAAATACATTTATACCTTCCCCATCAGTATTATGTTTTCATCATTCCCTTGGATTGTTTTGTACCTGCCAGTGGCTACGTAATCCCATAAAAACAGTCTTTCGGACATATCTATAAGTTTGATACAACTCATAAAAATAGTCTAAAATAGAGAAACATAGCCTTTGATTAAAAATCTCAAAAACTATGATATTAACACTATATATTTGTTTAGATATATTCATTTGAGAGTTCTAATAGTTGGTTTCATTGCATGAATCCCATGTGTACTAAAATCATGATAATAAGGCTAATATATTACCACCCAAAGATTAAAAGATGAACTACATTTTATCAAAACTAAATTAGAGAAGTTGTAGAATTTAATTTGGAAAGGATATTGTTACCCATTAATGTTACATAGAATTCCCATGTAAATATTGATGAGTTATCTTACATAAATAGACGATCCATTGTTTAAATGTCAGCGTGAATGCAACATGAGCATTTGGACACCAGGTAGAAACAATGTTATTAAATAATTTTATTAGTATCGGTGATATCATGTATGATCCACCATAGAAGAAAACTAATCATAGAAGTAATAAAATAGATCCACAAGAAGTTCACCCATTGGTGTGAGGTTTGGTCAATATGAGTGATAATCTGATAAGATCGGTCAGTGAAAAAGAAGTATTAAATTGTAGTTAGTTAATCCTATAATATCCACTTCATCAATGATGTTAAAAATAAAATATAATTATTTATAGTCTTCATTGAAAATTTTAAAGATGAAAATTTGGTTCTCAACACCCTCATGAAATCACATGTTATGCATCAGCTAACTAATAAAGAAGAGAAACCTCCCAAAATATTTATTTTAATGAAAGTATATGTTTTCACTACTAACAATCCATATAGAGTGTCAAAAGATGTTCTAGTAAATATCATACTGGTTACACTACATATTTGGATACTTGAAAAATATAAACTTATATTAAACTATCTTTAATATTTACCACAAATAATATTTTTAGAAGATAATTTTTTTTGAAATATCATACATAATGTTCTTCCTCATAAATCGAGGAATATAATTTTTGAAAAGGGGGAGATAATATTCCCAGTAAGAGAAATCATCATATTAATCAATATAACATCAAAATTAATCATAACATAAGTATGCACACATGTGAAAATAAAAAATATTATGATTCCCTAGACCCTCACTCCTATATCTAATGCTCATAGACACATACATTATATACTTTCATTAATACCATCTATAAAATCCAGGATATAACCAAAATTACATAATTTTTAATGATGATTAAATCTCTTATATATTTTTTATATTCTCCAATTTATATCCTTATATAATTTGAAAAAATAAAAACTAAGAAATACAATTTTCTTTTTATCAAATATGCATTTTTTCATTATATACATAACCACTTAACTAATATTGTGACTTCAACATCTCCCATAAATTCTTCCACACATTTTATCCTTATAAAAAATTATATGTACTAATTTTATTTATATCCTCGATAATGGAAACATAATAAATGTGTGAGATCAAAAACTGAGTAAGGTAAATATATATTTGAATAAATTATGGTACAAACATTATAATGACCAAAACGTTCATTAATGAAAATTCTTCTTGATCTGATTAAATGTATTATTATGTAAAATGGTTCTACAAAATATGTATTTCCATGGTTTTATATTTTTTTGTATTTCAAAATACCATTATGAATTTTGAATGTTGCTAATATAGCTATTGAAAAGTGGTCACTTGATTATTATAAATATAGGGCTTTAACAAATCCTATTTACTCAAAAAAAAAAGAAGTGATGGCCTAATCCAGTTGACTTGCCCCATACGAAGAACATTTTATGAAGCTCGTATAGGAGGTGGCATCATTTTTCTTTGCTCTTGACCAATCCCAAGACATGATTAAATCTTTTAAGCTCAAATGGAACTGCCTACAGGGGAAGTGTAAGTTGATAGAGAATACCACCCAAGCGATGTTATCCAAGCCACCCCAAAAGTCTGTCACCATTGCACACCATACCCTTCAGTCTTATGCAGGTGTTATAAGAGGTTATTTAACAATACCTTATAACTATGATTATTTTCATTATTTTTGTATATAATAAATAATATACATTCAATTTATTATTTTTACTTCGTAAATAGTTTTTTAAGAACATATAGTAATTTTAGTTAATATTCAACTATGGAATCTATTTTAATGAATTAATGGGTTTTTGAATTAAATAATATTTTAATAAAATATTATTATTACCTAATTACTTTTAATTACATATAAATGATCGTATAATTTTTATGAATACGATTGTGATTTTTATTATGGTTTGAAAGCTATTTTGTCAAAAGCCATTAATTTTTTACAAATGTTGGTTTTTATTTTAATAGTAAAAATTCACATTTTTAGAAAACTATTTAGATAAACTGAATATTATATTTGTAATCATGATGTATTAATTATCCAATGGTGAATTTTTCATAATTTTATGAGTCATTTGAATTTTTGGGTAAAATATTAAATACTGTTTAAATAAATAATGTGTTTTATGACATCATAATGACTGAATAGTGATTTAATAAAATACTATAAATGATATGTTCGGATAATATATGTTTTATAATTAAAATATTGTGATTTTATATTTATTTTATTTATTTTACCAATCCTTACTGGACCCTCAAAGACTTATAAGACATTTTAGTTTTTTAAATTGATTTCCTTGAGAGTGTGACTAACCTACACATAAGAAACCCTATTATTTTAATCATTTAGTCAATTAGAGTAATAAAATATTGTTTTTCAATCACATTTGGAAAAACTGTGGGCAAAAAATGATGGGTTGGTCTGTGGTTTGGATTAGTTTAATGTGTGGTGACCCAAACCTAAATAATAAATAATTCTCTATCTGTTCCTATACAAACAATCCCAAGCTCACACTTCCTCTTCACTCAAATCCATTGGATTTCATCCATCCTCTTCCCTACTCTCTCTATAATCCTCCCAAGGTTCCCCATGCTACGAAGAAGCCTCTCTTAAGCCCCTCCCAATCCTTTTAGATCACACTTCCATGTAAGGGATTCCTTCCTTTCTCATTTATTCCATGTTTCTTAATATTATTACGCCCTTTTATTTTCAGTTATAAATGTTGGGGTATGATTTATGACCACCCTTATATTGTCCCCTTTATGTTTTAATGATGATATACCACTTTTCTCTCATTAGTTCCTTCCATGAATACCTGTTTCGATGACTAAATTCCATAAGGAATTTCTCTCTTCTTATTTACATTCAAGAAATTATTTTTTACAATGAGTCTAAAATCTATTACCAATGTTGGTAAATGTATCCATATGACCCCCTTACTGTCCATTTCATTAATATATTTCGATACACCCCTTTCTCTCTCAGTAACCTTTTTTATAAATTCTTATGTCACATTGTTATGCTGTCGAAATTGCACTGATTTTCCCAGCCAATGTCATTATATAGTGAATTCCATGATCATTTCTCTAACAAGGGTTTTCGCTATTTTGAACATTTACTTATTCATTATAAATATTATTGTATGTATTACACATATCTTTATCATGGAATAAATTTTGATGAATGATTCCATGTTTTATGATCAATGTGGGACACTTATGCATGGAATGAAATATTTAAGAAGGGTGCACTCTAATAGCGCTCCAATGCATTGGGTAAAGTTTAGTATCATTTTATGTGATGTGAAATGGGTTTTTTCTCATGCTAATTGAAGTGAAAATAGGGTTTACTCATGCTTCATGTGTAGTTAGGGTTTACATATTCTCCATGTTCAATGAGCCTTCTCTCAAGCTAATTCTGTGTTAAGTGTTGTTGCCACATTTCCATGTTATGATAATCATGTTATATCATGTTTTTATGTTCACGATCATTTATTCTCTATAGATATGATTATTGACTAAAATGTATTGTCTTCTTCATTCTATTCCTTGTTTACTCCATTACTCGGCTTTATAGCTTACCCCTTTCACATTTATATCCTCAGGTTATCCCATGAAATGTTAAGTACAAGGGAATGTCGTGGTTATGTAAAGGAAGTTTTCAATAAGATGTTGTGTTTCATGTTTTAAGTTGTTATTTAATGATCCTATTCCCCAAATACACTGGAACTCTTGAACTTCAATGTTGTCTCAAGTGATGGTTTTATGTATCAAATCATGACTATGTGTTTAATAAAAATCAGGGTTGTCATATTTTGTATCAAGGATAGGTTCATTTATTTTTGGGTTTAGGACCTGAAACCCCTAGTGAAGGCTTAAAGATAATACTATGTATAATAAAAACAACCCTAAATTGTTGTGAGTATTGAGTAATTTTTTTATCAAATAAATACATCCCTATCTAGATATGAGCATGTAGAGGTGGCTCTGGCACAGATGTACCTAGGAGTGAAAACTCCGACAAGGAGTTTTGGGCTTGACCCGGGGTATCCTGGTACACGAGAATGGGCCTTGATGAAATCTTGGTTACGACACTCATAGGGGATATGCTTTGGTAAATTCACAAGCTTAGTATGAATCATTATTAATGGAATAAAAAATTTCCCTAAGAAGATATGTTAGAAATTAGATCATGGATAACATAGACTAAACCCTATAAATTCATAAGTTAAGAAATAAAAGATATTTATAAGTCATCTGTTTCGTCCATGTATTACTCTTTATGTTTTACCCCTAACTATTCTTTTATTCCATCCAATGGCTGGTAATAGGAGGTCTCGGGCTAACAACTGATTTGAAGATCAATGTGATGATTATTCTAATGAGATTCCCAATCCGATGGGAGGAGGAATCGTGAACATTACCATGATACTCTCTCATTTAATTCATGATTTTAATAGAAACATGGGTCAAGAGGAACTTTCAACCCCCCCCCCCCCCCCATGAAAGAACAAGTCACTATCCAGAGCTTTATGATACAAAGGCCTCCTAATTTTAATAGATCATCTGATCCCTCAATCACCAAACAATGGATCACCACCATTGAATAGATATTCTCCATCCTTCAATGTTCCTAAAAAATAAAGGGTTATACTAGATTCTTATCATATGGAGGGTGAATCTAATCAATTATGGACATTGATCAAAAATACGAAGCCTGAGGTGGAGATAAAGGCATTCGAATGGAAGGATTTCTGGAAGATGTATTTCGATAAATATTTTCTATGCACCCTTCAAATAAATATAGAAGGGTACTTTCTTTCCCTCAAGAAAAAAGATGACGAATCTAGCAGAGCATATGTGGAAAAATTCAATGGTCTTGCACGATATGCCACCGGAATTTTCGTTACCCCCTGAATACAAGGTTGACCGATTCTTTGGTAGGATAAAACCTAACCTACGGAAAGCCCTGGAAATTGGTTACTTCAACAAATATAAGGAAATTGTCTGATGTTATCTCATGGTTTAAATGGAGCTCTGAGAATCTCAAGGGTATCATTGGGATAAGAAGCATAAGGTGGACTTCAATTCTGGAAGTTCGATTGATAAATCCAATGCTGCTACGAAAATCCAGCACTCATCTTGCCAAAGGTGTGGAAAGAAGAACCCCGGAAATTGGCTTAAGGGGACGAGGAAATTCTTTAGGTGTGGAAGAGAATGGAACCCAATTGTTAACTACCAGTAAGAAAAACCCATGGTTATGAAAGAGGAGAGGAATGCTCTATTCGACTCTCAATGTGTTGTTCATTTCATTAATTACAAGGAACTAGGGCACCATGCAAATTAGTTCCCTAAGATAAGGGTTTTCAGAGACAACCAACAACCTCCAAGGTATCAATGATGAGCTTTTTCCATCAGTACCATCGAAGTGAATCCCAACAACAATGTGGTGATAGGTATGCTAGCTTTTCATTCAAGAATATCAAATGTATGTCTTGATTCTAGTTCTACACATTCTTTTATAACCTAAAAGTTTAGTAGAACAATCCCAACACCACCAAAAATCATGGAAGTGAAGATGATGGTGAGCACAAAAAATGGGTTAATTATTGAATTACATGAATATAACTCCTCCCCTTTTATAATCGGTGGATTGAAAATCCCGATGATCCTCTTCATACTCCCTCTAGTAGAATTTTACTCAATACATGGCATGGATTAGCTTTCCCTATATAGATCCCACATAAATTGACATGAGAGGTAAATCACTCTCCATATAGAGAATTGACCCCTATTTCTATAAAAGTGTAAGGAGGAATATGAATCTTCTTTAGCACCATAATCTCAAGCACTGATATTACTGCCCTATGAGAACACATACCTAGCTCAGATGATTGAGTCTAAGGAGGAAACCATCCTTGAGGACATGCCTATTGTGAGGGAATTCATTGAAGTGTTTCCAGATGAATTTGTGTGTCTTCCCCCTAGAAGATACGTTGAATTCTTAATTTATCTTATACCTGGGGAGTTTCCAATATACACAACTCTATATATAATGGATGTTGTGGAGTATGAGTAGCTGAAAAAATAACTATAGGAGAATCTGGATAAAGGGTTTATATTCCCATGTGCTTCACCATGGGGTGCAATGGTCCTCTTTTTCTAGATGAAGGATTGGTTAATTTGGCATTGCATCAATTATCATGAGCTTAACAAAATCACAATAAAGAGAATATATCCTCTACCACGAATTGATGACTTGTTCGATCAACTACATGGTGCACAATAATTCTTCATGGTAGATTTTCGGTTGGGATATTATCATGTAATGGTGAAGAAGGAGGATATCCCCAAGATTTATTTTCATACAAGATACGAGCACTATGAATTCATAGTAATTCCTTTAGGACTCACTAATGATCCAACAATCTTCATGGAATTGATGAATAGAGTCTTTAGATTTTACCTTGACAAATTTGTGGTATTTTTATAGATGACATTCTAATATAATCCAAAACCAAGGAGAATCATGAGGAGCATCTAAGATCTATACTAGAGACCTTGCAGAATGAGAAGCTCTATGAAAAGTACAATAAGTGTGAGTTATGGTTGAATGAGGTCTCATTACTGGGCCATATCATTAAAACCGATGGGATATTTGTGGATCCCTCGGAGACAGCTGCAATAGAGGGATGTCCAAGGCCAACATCGGTAACAGATATCTGTATATTCTTGGGGTTTGCTAGATATTATCGCTCATTCGTGAGAAATTTCTTATGATTTTCCGACCCTCATACCAAGAAAAAACGGAAGGGAGAAAGGTCTGCCTAGATTGAAGAATGCAAAGAGAGATTCAAGGAGTTAAAAAGGAGGATTATCACTATGATCGTACTCACTTTTCCCACAAGTGGAGAAATTTTTGTGGTATTCAGTGATGCTTCAAAGAAAGCTCTAGCTTGTGTGTTGATGCAGAATGATAAAGTGATAGCCTACACCTCAAGGCAGCTGAAACTCCATGAGAAATAATATACCACGCATGATCTGGAGTTGGCGTCTCTGATCTTTGCGTTTAGAATTTGGAGGCATTATCTCTATGGGATCTGTGTGAGATATATACAGATCACAAGAGCCTCAAATATATATTCACACAAGAAGATATTTATATGTGCCAATGAAGATAAATAAAACTCATCAAGGATTATGACAACTCAATCCACCATAATCCTGGTAAGGCAAAGAAGGTGGCAGATGATCTAAGTAGAATGGATCTTGCATATTTATCAATGATGAGAATTGAAAAGAATCCAATCTTCTTAGATTTTCATAGGATGGACATGGGAATCGTCACAGGCGGAATATCATCAATCCTTTATCAAATGAATGCTCAATTGTCCCTCATGGAGAAAATAAAGGATGCTCAAAGAAAGAATTTGGAAATTCTGAAAAGGTTGGAAGATATCAAAATGGGAAATCCTCAGTGTTCATGGTTGACAAGGATGGAATTGTGAGATTTAAGTCATGATTATTTGTACCATCATATTCATAGATAAATAAGGAGATTTTGAATGATACACGTAGCTCAACCTTATTTATTCACTGAGGGAGAAACAAGATGTATTGAGATCTCGGAGAAAACATTTGGTAGGACAATATAAAAAGAGTGACTACTTAATATAAATCAATGTGCCTAGTATTTCATCATATAAAGGATGGGTGGAAAAAGTCTCTGGGGATGATAAAACCACTTTCCATACCAACATAGAAGAGGGAAAACATTGCTAGGGACTTTTTCACTAGACATCCAAGGACATCCAGAGGAAACAAAGATATATGGGTTGTTGTGGATCGTCTTACAAAGACAGCTCACTTTATCACTATTTGAGAGGACTTCTCATTGTATCAACTTTCACTGATTTACATAAAAGAATTGGAAAGGCTGTATGGAGTACCACTATATATTATATCTAATCGTGATATTAGATTCACCTCGAAGTTATGGAAAAGTAACTATAATGTTCAAAGAACTGAACTAAACATCCGTACAGCCTATCATTCTAAAACTAATGGAAAATCTGACTGAACTATTCAAACACTGGAAGATATGTTAAGATCTTGTTCTATGGACTTCAATGGAAGATGGTAAAAACATCTTCCACTAGTTGAATTCTCCTACAATAAAATCATCCACTTGAGCATCTAATTGGAACCATATGAAGCACTTTAGGGGAAAATGTGTTGAACTCTAGCATGTTGGGATGATTTCGGTGAGCGTAAGCTGCTAGGACCTGAAATGGTTGAAGAAATTGTGGATTTGGGGAAAACCATTCAGTAGCATATCAAGGCAGACCAAAGTCGAATGAAGAGTTGTGTAGATAACCGTCGACAAGACATTGATTTCATAGTTGGATACATGGTATTTCTATATGTATCTTCATGAAAGAAGGTCATGAGGTTTGGAAATAAAGGAAAGGTAAGTCCTAGGTACATAGGACCCTTAGAGATTTTTGATTATATGAGGGTTGTGGCATATTTACTAGCACTTCCACCTACCATGACCAAAGCACATAATGTATTTCATGTATCCCTCTTAAATAAGTAAATATCATACCCTTCACATGTACTCTCTTAAGAGGTAGTACTGTTAGAGGATGATCTTTCTTACGAGGAGCAACTAGTGGGGATAATAGATCTTAGAGACAATGTTCTGCAAAATAATACAATTCCCCTTGTCAATGTTTTTTGGAGAAACTACAAGTTTGAAGAATCCATATGGGAATCAGAGGAAAGGATGATGAAAAGGTACCCACACCTGTTTAATTGTCGGAAAACAATTTAGAGGGAGAAATTTCTTAAGGGGGGAATATTGTAACAACCCAAACATTCATTAGTAAAAATTCCTCTCGATCTGATTAAATGTATTATTATGTAAAATGGTTATATAAAATATGTACTTTTTGGTTTTATATTTTTTTGGATTTCAAAATACCATTACGAATTTTGATCATTGATAATATATTTCTTTAAATAGTGATCACATGATTAGTATAAATATAGGGCTTTAACCAATCTAATTTACTCAAACAAAGGAACTGATGGCCTCATCCAGTAGACATGCCTCGTACGAAGCCCATTTTTCAGAGATTATAAGGGAGGTGGAATCATTGGGTTTTGGTCTTGACCATTCCCAAGCTAAGATTCAACATGTTAAGCTCAAATGGAACCACCTACATGAGAAGTGGAATTTGATAGAGATTACTACCCGAGCGATGTTATCCGAGCCACCCCAAGAGTTTGTCACCATCCCAAACCGTACCCTTTAATCTTATGAGGGTGTTATAAGGGGTTATATAGCATGACTTTATCACTATTATTATGTTCATTATTTTTTTATATAATAAATAATATACATTCATTTTATTTTTGTTACTTTGTAAATAGTTTTTTTAAAGCACAAACAACATTTTTAGTTAATATTCATCTATGGAATCTATTTTGATGAATTAATGAATTTTTTAATTAAATATTATTTTAATTATATATTACTTTAATAAAATATTTTTATTATTAAATTAATTTTTGTTAAATATAAATGATCAAATAATTTTTATGAATATAATTTTGATTTTTATTATAGTTTGATAGCTATTTTTGTCAAAACCAAAGAATTTTCGATAAATGTACGTTTTTATTTTAAAAGTAAAAATTCAAATATTTAGAAAATTATTTAGTTAAAATAAATATTATTTTTTGAATCAGAATATCAAAATTATTTAACTGTGAATTTTTCATAATTTTATGAGGCAGTTGAATTTTTGGGTAAAAAATCTAATACTGTTTAAATATATAATGAGTTTTATCACATCATAATAACCCAATATTGATGTAATAAAACACTATAAATGATAGGTTCGGACAATATATGTTTTATTCTTAAAATAATTTGATTTTATATTTATTTTATTTATTTTAAAAATCCTTAGTGGACCCTCCATGACTTATAAAACATTTTAGATTCTTAAATTGATTTCCTTGAGAGTGTGACTCACCTCCATATAAGAAACCTTATTATTTTAATAATTTAGGGAATTGGACATATAAAATACTTTTTTCCACTCCACTTTTGCAAAAACCATGGGAAAAACCATGGGATGTTTTTTGGTTTGAATTTGTTTAATGTGTGGTAACCCAACCCAAAATACTAATGAATTCCCTCCCCGTTCCTATATAAACCCACCCAAGTGCCCGCTTCCTCTTCACTCAAAGACTTTTTAGTTTGACCAGCCTTTTCCCTCATCTATCTAGAATCCTCCCAAGGCTCCCCAAGCTCCAAATATGCTTCTCTTAAGCCCCTCCCAAGCCTTTCGGATCACACTTCCAAGTAAGGGATTCCTTCCTTTTTCATTTTATCCATGTTTCTAAATATTGTTATGACCTTTTATTTTCAATTATAAATTTTGGGGTATAATTTTTCACCTCCCCTATACTGTCATATTTATGTTTTAATGATTAAATAACCCTTTATTTCTCATTGGTTCCTTCCATATATACTCATTACAATGTATAAATTCCGTAAGAAATTTCTCTCTCCTCATTTATATTCATAAAAGTATTTTGTATTATGAATATAAAATCCATTACATATGTTGGTAAATGTATCCATATTACCCCTTACTGTACATTTCATTTATATATGATAAGACACCCCTTTATTTCTCATCAACCATTTTTATGAGTTCTTACGTCACACTGTTAGGCAGCCAAAATTGCACCGATTTTCCCAGCCAATGTCATTGTGTAGTGATTACCATGAAAATTTCTCTATGAAGGGTTTTAAACTCTATGAACATTTACATATTGATTATAAATTTTCATGTATGTATTAAAAATTCCTTTATCATTTAATAAACTATGATGAATGATTCCATGTTGTATGATCCAAGTGGCACACTTAGGCATGAAATAAAATGTTTAAGAAGGGTGTGCCCTAGTAGCACTCCAATGCATTGGGTACAGTATAGTATCATGATACATCATGTGAAATGGGTTTTTACTCATTCTAATTCATGTGAAAAGAGGTTTTACTCTTTCTTCATATGTACTAAGGTTTTACTAATTATCCATGTGCAATGATCCTTAGATCATGCTAATTCCATGTTATATGTTTTTGCCACATTTCCAAGCAAGGATAATCATGCTTTATCATTACTTTCTCTTCATGTTCCTTTATGCTTCATTGATATTCCTATTAAATAACAAGTATTTTATTATTTATTTTATTACTTATTTACTCCCTTACTTGGCTTTATTGCAAACCCCATTCACATTTATGTCCTCAGGTTATCCCTTGCAATGCTAAGTATGAGGGAATGTAGTGGTTATGTAAAGGAAGTTTTTAACAAGATGTTTCATTTCATGTTTACAGTTGTTATATAATGAACCTAATCCTGAAAGATACTAGAACTATTGATCTATTATTTTATATCAAGTTAAGGTTTTATATAATAAATCATGTCTAAGTGAACAATAAAAGTAGGGTTGTTATAAACATGGAAAAAAATTATATAGGTATTGAAACAAGAAACATCATATATCTATGAAAATAATTTAAAACATGGATGTCATTAACACTAACCAAGTATTCATGGAATGAATAATTTCAAACTTCAAGAACCTATAGTGAAGTATGTGTAAAAAGAAATTTACTTTTCTTTTAGACCATACTCAAGACATCTATCTTAATTGGGTAGGCGTACACCAAGTACCCAAAACATATATATCTCACAAGAGTTGTCAATGCTTCAAGAGGATCTGTAATTTTTTACCCTATACATCACTTGATTTGGTACAATGCATTCCCGAGAGGATTCAATTAGAATTTTATTACCATTCCCCAAGGAACCTATTATTGAATTAAAATTTTCTATACAAATAATGAAAGGTACATAATGTAAATATATGATCAACCTATTTTAGTAGTCAATAATCATAAATAATATCAATAACCTCTCCCATGATAATAAAAGGGATTAGAATATCATAACCTATCATGAAAAATAATTTTTATGTTCAAAACATACATAATAAATTTCCAAATAATAACTTGTATTGTAAAAAAACATATGGAATTTCAATACATTTTCCCATTCTAATAGAATAATATACTTTCTAGGTAAACAAAATCCAATATGAATTATATAAAATGTAATAATCACAGCATATAGAAATACTAGTATATGAATAATTCAATACATGAATTACATGATCACAATCCATATAGAGAAATAAGTGTGATGGACTTAAGAGAACATAACCCAAGAGAAAAATTTAATCATATAAGGGTATTAACATTAATGAAAAACACCCTCACAAAAAATGGTTCCAAAAAATTCATAAGAATCATATTTTTTGATACCATGAGTTAAATCACCTAGATAATAACATATATATAAATATATATTATGAAACACAAACACCGTTAGGGTAAATAATTTTGAAATTGAAAAGGGAAGTGAAAGTTAGAACACAAAAATTGAGTTTAGAGAACTTTTTTAACATTAACATAAATGATAATGATATGGGCCACTTGAAAATGTATTTTTCAGAAGTTAAGGAGATAAATCATTGAAAATTTTTACTTTTGAAAATAATCTATAATAATGGATCCAGGAAAATGAAATAAAGGATTATATAGGAAATATGCATCTAAAAGAGAAAACATTTAATTATAAAAGGGCCAGTTTTAATAATTGAAATTACCTATGTTGAAGACGAACATTGTAAAGAGAGAGAAAATTCCATATTTGTAATAACATATAAGTTTACCAAATATTATTATAAAACAAAAAATGTTAGGGTGGGATAACAAAATAATAGAAGAACAATGTTCAAGTTAATACATTATAACTCAAAGAGAAATATTGGAGTTACCAATATCCCTTATGAGAAAACATTCTCTAGGAGTGACGAATATTTTATAGAGGGTTTATGTGGTAATAATGAATATCACTAGAAAATATTTTTATAATACCATATAACACACTAAAAGGGAAGAATGTTTCAAATGTATAAGTTAAAGGGAATGTTTATAATTCAATTAATTAAAGTTGAGTTACCAAAAATCCTTGCTATTAATGAAAAAAATAGAATCCATATCCACTTGAATAAGGGAAGATGATTTAGATATTAAATACTTAGAAATATGAAGATTGTGAGAAAAATATATCCATTGTTAGTAAATATACCCTAGAAATAAAACATGGAACAAAAAATGTTTTATGTCTCATGAAATCAGAATTGAGACAATAAATATCTTATAGCTTTAGAAACTTTTGAATCAAATTCCCTTTAAATGTAGGGATTGAAATTAAACAAAAAAATAGAATGATTAAAACATAATTTATTATATGATATCTCAAATAGGTAGTATATAGACCAAAAAATGAAATTAGGTTCATATTAACAAACATGTCTCAAGTAGTAGAATTTGAGATGAAAACCCTAACCTTGTCATGATATATTCTACAAATTCACCAAAAATTCACAATAATTAATAATATTTTATTAAATACATACCAAATAAAATTATTCATAACATATAACATATATAATACCCATTTATTAAAATTATTTACACACACACAGATATATATATATATATTAGTGTGTTTATACCAATTTTCAATGCTGGTTATAAGTAATCATTATCACTTCAACTTATTTTATAAACCTTAATTGGTCAAAATTATTGTAAAATAAGTATTCATTAAATGAAAGTTAAATATACTATAAAATATGTTACATGATAGTTATAAAGGGTACAATTCATTCCATGGTTGTAATATTAATAAACCATGAAGATAAAATCGGTGATGATCATGTTTCAACGATTCTTGACATTTGAAGTGTGTTTTATTAATTAATGAATTAAATATTTATATAAAATAATTATAAGAAATAATAAATTAAACATTTTTGTCATATTATTATTTTAATTATGTTCCAATATTCATTCGTGGTATAAATTAAACACATTGTTCAATTAGTTGGTTAAACTGACCCAACCATGAACATAACCTGATTTAATTAATGATTATGAGAGGGTTTTGAAGTAATATATTTATAAAAGAGTAAAAGTGAAAATATTTTTTGATTATTAGTGTGATATATCATAATTGGATGGATTTTTATGAAAATTTAATTGACTTGAAAAAAAATTACAAAATTTCAAAAAAATGATTATCCTCCTAGTCAGGTTATTTTAATTGATTAAATTAATGATGAACCTTTGTTGATCATATCATTAATAGGTTAAGAAAAATTTTATACAAGAACCATTATGATATCAAGAAAATTATTTTTTCCCTTTAATACAATCCTTAGATACATCATTGTATGGGGTGAAGGAAAACAAAACAGGTTATGTCTTAGAGGCGGTAGTCTACATAATGCTAGAAAAATAGTTTTATTTTTCTTAATGGATAGGTTATATGGATAAAAAATGATAATACCCATAATATAGTAACATAAAGGTATATAAATTATAAAAATATAATTTTATTTATATAGAAAACATAAATTTTAAATAATATAACATTGGATAAAAATTAAGTAATTGATAGAACTTGTGTAGGGGCCATGGATTTTTTATGGAAGTTACCATGAAAATGAAGGCCTAAAGAAAAGTAATGGTAAATAGAAGCTTTATAAAATTAGATAGGTTTATATGATGATAAAATTTAAGATTATCAAGTATAAATTTAAGTGATAGGGGAGCCTTAAATCAGTGAGGATGTCACCCATTTATAAGTGAAGGGAAGGGTAGTTTTGGGAGAAACCATTACACTTTCAATAATGAAAGTTTAATATTCAAGAGTCAAAGTCTAAAAATGGAAAAAATAGGAGACTAAAATTATTTTTTGTTGAAACTCACATAATCCGATCCATTTTGAGAAGTAATTGATTTTTTATTGGATTTTGAATTTATAATTATTTCTTTTACCATAATTTACTTTTTCCTTAGTTATTAATATCCAATATTAGTAATTAATTTTATTAAAAAACATAAATATTTACCTCATTTTCTAATTTGAAACTAATAATTTCAAAATTTTAAATTCGTGTTATCAAATAAAATTCCTAGAGGTGTGGGATGTTAATTTTAGAATAAATTCAATTAATCTTATAAAAACTGTTTTTTTAGAAATAACATTTTTAAGCTTTATAATTATATATATGATAAAATTATCATAGATCCTGATTTTAAAAACATAGATTTATTTTTTGTAAAATATATAATGTTTCTAAGTATTTAAATTAAATCCAAAATTGAACCACCCTAGAAAATACTTTATTCAAAGAAAATATCGAGACATATTTTTTTATCAAAGAAACATTTTAATTAGTTCTAAATGTATTGATCATTGGATTTATATGTTCCTAGAATATTTTATGAATTCATATTGTTATTTATTAATTATTATTTTATTAATTAATTTTTTTAAACATATAGATCATTCTTTTATGAAGATAAACTCAGAAAAATTACATTATTTGTGAAAACTATATTTTTCGATTAAAACCAATCATTTTCAGAAAATTCTAAAAAATTCAAACTTTGTCAATTTTTATATGATTAAATCGAAAATAAATTTCTTTTTTTTATTTAAATTATTTAATTTATAAATTAAATTTTCAATAAATTATAATGAAATTTTTTTTATTGGAAAATGATATTTAAAAATATTTGATGTTAGTTTTTTTATTTCATATCATTTAACAACTAAATTAATGTTAAACAAATATTATTATTAAAGATAATTATTAATAATTATTAAAATATTTTTAAATATAAAATCATATCGCAAAAAATGGTTATTTTTAGATAGTTATTTATCTAAAAGATAAATGATCTTATTAGCCATTTTTGGTAAACTAATTGAATTTCATTCATACTAAAAGTATTACCCTGCAAGCCCTGCCAGAAGTGATGTTTCTGACTATTTATTAAATAAAAGAAAAGAGAACCGAGGATACAGACGGGGTCAAACAAAGTGACTTTCCATCATTCGTCAGAGCACAGTGCTAAAGATCATAATAAGACAAGTCATTCCCATAATCAAAGTCATCGTCATTTTCCCATTCAGAGTGGGACTAACACTGATTAAGGACCTTAAGAAAATCAGAATTAAACTTACCTGATATCTTAGAAGAGAAAGTACACACTGTGTGAGGGATATTAGAGTAGGCCTTCATCGACATTCATTTCGAGGGAGTATGAGTGAAATAAACCTCCCCTTTTCCAGAAAAAAGTGTGTCTTTGAAAGAAGTAGGGCCACCGCTACCTACTGTAATCCCTTCTACCTCCGAGATGTCACCCCACTTCCCAGATATCACAGAGGATTTCAAGAGCATCTGGATCTCCTACTGGTAATCAACCTATAAAGGAGCCCGAGCATTAAGAGTCATATCAATAGTCTCATCACCTTGAAAGTATTAAAAGTATTATTTATTTTATTTATACATATATTTCATAAATAGGTTTACTCATTTCCATTACTAATAATTCAATGGATAGGTATTAATGGTAATATAGAAAAAAAATTCTCTAATTATATCACAGTTTTGTTTAAATTCAGAGTTATGTGTGGAGAATGTTATCGAACACATTAATATATTTAAATATAGACATATATTAAGTTCTCGAGGTGCTAAACTCTCCCACATAAAATGTTTTATCTAAATAAAATTAATGATAACTTACTAATAAAATTATTCATGATTATTTAATATATATATATATATATATAACTAAAGTTATATTTTTGAATGAGGTGTCAACCATAATATTTGAGGTGTTACTAAGAAACACATTTTTATCTCCATTGTGTTAACCAAACTCTTAGTTAATATATTTTATCCATACAAATTCCTAAAAAATATTCCATTTCATTTTATACATTTAACTAAGTTTTTATTCCCATATTTTTTACATGAAATAGATTTAATAATCTTTCATTTATTATCTTGGTTCCCTGAATTTATTTTAAATTACATCCTTTACATATTTGATGACTCCAGGTATTAAATTATGTTCAAATTAGTATTAATAATTCTTGGTAGATGATTTTTAATTATTAAAATATTTCTACCTCCTTCTATTTCTACATGAGGCTGTTCATTGGTCAAGTTTCCATATTTTCCATGACATCCAGTATAACTTGGTTCAATCAGGATTTTCATTTTACTTATAAAAAAATAATTAACTTATGTAATGATCATTCTTAGATAACTATCAATAATAACCATAGGAAAAGTTAAACTTGGTATTCCTTACTGTATAAGACTGTATTTTAAGCTAATATTTCTGAAAACTCAACTTGTATCAAACTCAGTTCAACCTATATCACCCTTATTTTAATATATATCATTATTAGTTTAAACTAATATAGTTTTTGTTTGGTTCTCTAGTACTAATTATCCTAATACATAAAATGATGATCATATATTACAGTGAAATTTTGAAAATATTATAAACACAAAAGCCATTGAAATCTATGATCTCAAAATACATCTTATCCTTCCTAAAAAAACATTATTCATTCCTAGAATCATATACCAAATTATGTATATACCCTAATCATTTTCTCCCAATAAAATAAATTTCCAAAAATCAATCTGAATATAAAATATTTTAAAACATAATGAGATTATATATTCGTTCAAAAATTAAATATATATTTCACCATTAAATGGTATTAATCACTAGATTATAAGGTCACACACTAGTCACTATATATCATAATCCCAAAAAATGATATTAACTTATCTAAAATATGGCGATTCGAATACCCATACATCGGATACCAATTACTATCAAACTTACTTATTCATTCTAAAACTATCCTTTTTTATATCAACATCATGTGTATGATCATCTAAAGAGTTATACATACCTCATTCATGTGTTCTACCTTTTTTACCCCAAAAAATATCCTTTTTATAAAATCACATTTGAAGGTTATTCATTCCATTAAAAATCTACTTATATGACTTTAAATAAAAACTATTAAAGAGAAATCCTAATATGTTTCTCATAATCCTCAAAATGATTTAAAATATACCAAAATGGAATCGATGGACATCACGTCACTAATTAAATTAGTTAAGACTATAAATAATTAATTTCTAGTATAATATAAACTTCACTACATTAGGAAAGACTATGAAATTCACCTTTTCCATCATAATAGGTATACACAATTTTTTTATCCATTAATTTTTCCCCCTTATTCATTTATAATACATAGTGGATTTTTGGTACAAAACTTTCTCACCGTCATTTTCATGATCATGTTTCAAACAAATACTAAAATAAGGTTATAGTAGCATTAAAAACATTAATATGAAAACATCAATCGGAATATGTATTCCATTATGACACTATTGTTTTAACATATTATACTTTTAGATCAACCGGTGAGTCTCTTTGTTCAATCCTTCGGTATCCCTAGTAATTTTTTATATTATTTTTTCTAACCTAATTAAATAGAATAATTCTTAAATCCTTCATAATGTTTCAGAAATAAAATTTTATTTAAAAAATACATATCCTTCAAGAGTTTCAAAAATAGGGTTCAGTTGGGCCCCTTTTTTGGTACCATGTGATCAATGAGTCAATTCCCAATTGTCCCCTTTATGGGTTATTATATCAAGATACAACTATTCCATAGCCTTCATCCACTTGTAGTCTCTAAATGGAGATGTGATTTATAGGATAACCATGCATCCTATACTTTATAAATATATCATTATTTCATTCTACAGATGTTATTATTCATAAAATTTTCATTGAAGTTCTCTTATAAAAATCTGAAATGAAATTGGAATTATTAACATAACACTAATTAATATACATACCACTAAGGGTTAACTATTATTTTGAACATATGATCAACCCTAAATTATCAACAAATAAATTTTCCTTAATAAATTATAGTCTCAAAAAATATATAAACCTTTATTTTGATATAAATCATGACTCCCTAGACCAATAGTCTTTGTATCAAATGGGTATTTTTTCAATTTATATAAAACTACTTAATACATAAAGTCTCTTCCAAATAACTCATAAATTCTCCCCCATATTATATACATCAAAACATGTCATGTGTACTAGTTCTTTAAATAACATGATGAATGGAAACATAAAAGTCGAGTGACCTAAAATTCATAGTAAGGGAAACATATAATTGAACTAATCATGACATAAATATTATTGTAACAAAAGTTAAACAAGATAAATCTATGATCAACATGAAATAAAGAGCATTTTATATCCATGATAATAAATTAAAACATAGATATCAATAATTATAATCTTATATTGAAGGTTTTATAACGCAGAACATTAAGACCATATTTTCATTGACTTGTTGTAACACCCCATGATTTTATGAGAATTATTCTTTTTAATTTCTTTTATTTATTTTGTTGTATGCTTAACCAAGATTATCTTGCGCTATACGCAACACCATATTAGCTTGTAGTATACGTAACACTATTCTTGACTTGTGATACACACAATTTCAAGTTCATTCTAATAAAATTCATTTTACACAACACCAATTATAGATAAATGTATAATTTAACTATATTTTGAGTATGTTATACACAACACAAAAGGAATCTTTCAAGAAATGCAACCCAAACTTGGCTTACATTACACGCAAGAGCGACCTTCCTCAATAGCATGTGTTGTACGCAATACCGAGTTTCACTAAACAGTGATATATTGTTATAATATTATTATGAACTACCCATTATTATTATTATTAACCAAATTTTTAATTTTATAACATTATTGTTCATTTTACAACTTTTCTAGAATGAGGTATGAGAACAAAATCAATTTTTCGAATAAAAGAAGTATTTTTCAAAAAATGCAGTTTTGCCACATTTTGATGGCGTACCAATTTTAAATCTAATTTTTTAAAAGTTTATAAGTTCAATTTTACAAAATAAACTTCTTGTTATGAATCAATATATAAAAATTTACATTGGATAAACTTTTGATATTTTTGTTACAACGTTCTTACATTGATGAATATTAAATACACGCTAAATATTTTATATAAAAACAACATTTTTCTTCGAGATAATTTATATGGTTAAATTATAATAGTAAACTGGTTTAAACTATAAATTGAATATATTTTTACCATTTAATATAATTTATTTCATTAACATTAATTTTACATTGAATTCACGGGTAAAAACATTTCATTCTTTGACAATGTTTTAACTTTTAAAACCCATTTTCTTAACAACGGGGTTTATGTTAAATTAATTACTCCAAATTATGTGGTTTAAAGTTTGAGAAAATTTATTCCATATTAGGATTCTGTGGGTCCAAATTATGTTAATAGGTTAGTTTTATTTTTTTGATGTTATGAATAGTAACTACGGTAATTTTTATTTACTACAGTTAAAGGTAAATCGGGAAATTAAGGGTAAAATTAAGATTATAAAATTAACCTAAGACCTGAAAAAATTATATTGGATGAATAAAAGTCGACCAATATCATTTAAGGGTCATAATAGATTCATTTCAAGGAATTTTGACCATGAAAATGATATAATTATTATTAAAACCAAATAAAGTGACAACATGTCACTCTCTTATATCATAAAAGTGTAATAATATTAATTTAGTGATAAACCTCATCAAACATAGAATATAAATAGTCTCCATAAATCTAATAAAATTATCTACATCCTGAGAATTTATTTATAATTTTTAGGGATTAAATAGGTATCATTAATGATGACACAATAGTGATTTATAAATTATTTTATTGATTGAAATATCAAATAAATGGTTTTAAAAAAATTAAACTAAATATTATATGAACTGATTAATGTTGTACACAACTTTTCTAGATTAATATGACATGTTAGGAGTTTATAAAATATTTTGGTTCAAATATATCTTCTGTGTGGATTTTATTTAAATTCAAATAAATGAATAGTGTTAAAATTGACACTATTGTAATTTAATAAAAATAACATATTATAAAATTGTTTAAAAACAACAAAAATGTTTAGAAATTATAAATTAAACATTATATGGTATAAAATTTCATAAATTATCCAATTATGGACAATTCATATCACATACATAATTATTTATAACAATTTAAAATTTAGAATATTATTACCACAAATAAAATTGAATAGATTAAATAAGGATAAATCAAATTGATAAAGTTTCAAATAAATTACCAACATGTATAAATCTTATTTGTTGATTCTATTACAACCCTATCTCATCTATGATTCGGATTTGAGTCATTTTTGGAGGTTTTTAAGTGGGTTTTTGTTTATTATAAATTAATATTTTAGAGGTTTCCAAAAGTGGCCTTCTCTTCTCTTATAAAAGAGAACCTCCTCACACCACTTTGAGAATTAAAGATCCAAAAAACACTGACCATTTATATTCTCCACTCTCCTAGAAACATACTAGAGGTCCTGGTCTTCTTCAAATAATAACTTTAATGCCCTAAGATGAGGGTTAGAAGAGGCGTGTCGAAGAAGAGGTAACATCATTTACTATTTCTTTCAAATTCATTTCTTCTTCTAATTCCTCTTATTTTGTTGTTTCATAATAAACTAATAACATTATCATCACTAATATACTGATATGTTATTATAAATATTAACCAACCCTATTTCACCTTTTATCCATCCTACATAAAACGAAATCACTGTGCGTGCGTACGTACGGAATACCGTCTCCACACTGTGGTGTAATCTGTTTTTCCACCACCACCTTACTTGGATGGGTATAATGGTGTAAAGAATAACTATATATGGTTATTATAACATGATACTAATTTTTAGATATTATATCATCCACTCTAATTCCATTCAATAATTTTGGGAATGATATCATCTCTCGTGCGTACGTACGGATTGCCGTCTCCACAACGCGATGAGATTCATTCTCCATGTTAACCATTGAAGACTGATTATAAAGTATATATAATAAAAATCATGAAATATATGACATATAAGTGATAGTGAAATTATGTGTATGTTATTTACTTACTGCCATTCAATTTAATAAGGAAACAAAAATAGCGTTCATGCGTACGTACGGCCTACCGTCTCCATGAATGGTGTATTTCTTCCCATTTATCAATCTATTATATATATGTATATTATGAATATATATTATATATAAATCATGTTTTACATTCTGGAAGTAAGTAATCATGATCTAAGTAGTCATATGAATAATTACAAGTCAAAACACGGATGATAAAATATACGTTTTACCCAAAACACTACTTTAACATTGAATTGACAAATGAACGTGCAATATAAAGTCATAGGTGAATCATATATGTTAACATAAATATAATTATGGTTCTATTACAAGTTAATAATATGTTTAAACCCACTATATAAGAGTCTCATACACATAAAAATGGAATTTCACATAAGTTAAAGGATAATTTGGCAATCCCATTTTTACCTGGGCTTGCTTATATGTTAGTATTTACTAGGGTTATATTTTTCATCCATGTCTATAAAAATGATTTCATAAAGTGTTTAATATTCGTCCATGTATGTTTAATGTCCTGTTGACCCCTTTTTTACTTTTACTTTGTGTTATGGAAGGAATATTTCTTTTTTTACCATACATTGTACTTTTTGACTTTTCCGTTAAAAGTACGAGGAGAATGTTTATTTTAACTTATACAGCATGAACAGATTTGTACAGTTTCGTAACGCCTTATTTTCATGAATCGTACTCTACATTATTTCATGATTATTTTCAACAAAATCTATTTCTTTTAAAATTACATAACACTTTTTGCAACAAAATGATTTTGAATAAGAAAGGATATTTTCATCAAGAATTCATTTCAAGTGTTTTATCAAAACTATTTCCCATCTAAGGTGACATTATTCAGTATGATTATGTTTCAAGTAAAATGTCTCTATTATTTACATGGTTTGATTTTTATTATGATGAAATGATATCCTTTTGTTTTATATGGATTATGTTATGATTGGATGATGTTTATGAAACCCATTTTATTCTTTGGGTTATTATGAATGATTTATTTTTATTTTGTGTCACATGTAAGAATGATTTTATTATGAGATGGGTGGGACCTATATCTCGCTCCAATTCATTAAGTAAATGTTTATTTCTCATGATATATGCATTGCTGTAATGATAAGTAAAATCTTGTTCAGTAATACAGGGCCGGAATGACAAGTATACCCGGTTCAGTAATGGACTTTGTCCACTATGATGGTCTTCAAAGAAATGACTTGGCTACTATGGAAATCATAGCATGTGATTAATGGTTTTCCACAATTCCATTTTTTCCCATTTATTTATCAATATTAATGTTCCTTTGTGATCTATTCCTTATGCACTGCCAATATTTATGTCATACTCATGATTTTGATGTTTTATGTTTATGTTCTTACGTTCAAATGTTTAGGTATTGTTTTATTTTCTCCATGTTTACCCTTACTGAGCATTTGAGCTCACACTTTTTATGTTTTCTTTTCCCCAGGAAATAAAGAAAGGTTTTAGGTAATAAAACCAAAGGGTAAGATCTTTATGGGATTTGTTGAAGATCTTTCACCATGATTAGAAGATTATGTTCCGAGTTTCCAAAGACACTAAACTAATACGGTCTTTGGGCATCTGTTTTTGTCAAGAATTAAGTATTCTGAAAAAGTAATGTAATGTCTATGTACATCAAGATTTGGGACTCTACACTTGTAGCAATAAATTTCATTCCATTACGACCATAATAAAGACAATTTATTGAATTGGGTAGGGATACACCAAATACCGAAACTTTTTTATTATCAAGATAAATATTGACGCATCTAGGGGATAAATATTTTTGGCCCCGACCCATCACTTGATTAATTATAATGCATTCACTATAAGATTCCAAAAACTTTTTCTTACCATTCCTTAAGGAACAAGATTCTGAATGAAACATTGATATCCAGTTAATGAATCGAATATAATGTAAATACATTCTCATCCTATTTTAAGAGTCAATAATCATGAATAATATCAATACTTATATCAAATCACAATTTTGATACACTAATATCATATATTATTATATTAATATTATTTACATAACATGATAATCCAGACTAAAATCATATGGATATAGTCTTTATGGAAACATGGATACATAAAAAACTTTTTATAAAGTGAACAAAATCATATCCCACTTATTTCATTGAAACCCGCCAAGGCATTCATAACATGTTCGGATTTGGATAACAATATGTGTACCCTCTTTTGGGCTTGGGATAACATCTCATGTGCCTTTTGTGCACATAGAACAATAATAATTACTCAATTCATTGGAGGGATATAAATGTCCCACCCATCATATAATGAAAATCATACATATGTGTGCCACATTATAATAAAACAATATTCACATTAGAACACGTGAAAATAAATGGGTTTCAAAAACATTTCATCATTGAATAACACATTGAAAGTAATCAAGTTTCATCAACATCTTTTCGTCATAAACCTAAAACATACAAGGAAATAAAAAGGATGTTATAATTGCAACATAACTCTATTAAATCATGTATATCATTAATATATTTCATAGTATATGGAAAATAATTTTGAAAGATCACTTGGGTCATTTATTGAGGAAAATAACATTTCAATTTTTAAATCAATTCATTAAAATATAAAAATTTCCATTACATTATGGAAAACATTTCTTTTAAATGTACCATAGAAATTTTTAAAATAATATTGAAATGATTGAGTCATCATGATGGTGTGAGATTTTTTTCATGACATGTATTAAAAAATAAAACATTCCTTTTATACTTTTGTTAAAAAATCATCAAGTACCTCATTTGGAAAATGAAAAGAATATTCCTTTCGAACAATTCTTTATAAATTTAAACATGGGTAGAAATTAATTTAAGAAATCATAGGTGAATAAGAAAAAATTTCTTTATTATTTAATGAAAACATGGACATTGAAAAAAAGGTTTTTCAATCAAAGACATAAATAATGTTGTTTTTTATTAGGAACATATTCTCAGTCACTCCAAAATTAAAAGTGATAAAAATGAAATGAAACCTTGTATTTTCAACAAATAACAATAATATGTGGAAATTAATTACTTTAGTGGGAGTTCTATTATAATATTTCATCATCAGAAACATAATCATAATCAATCCGGATAAATAATGAGATTTTAACATTAAACCATTAACAATTGGTGACATTTGGATGACAAGCCCCATGAAAGTAATAAAATTATATGGATTTCTAGATCCCAAAAAATAATTTTAATAATCATGAAAATAATTACTGGGTATTGTATGCACAATAAATAATAAATAAGTGGGGTATAAGACATGTTTTCCACATATAAAAAAGTGAGAGGAAAATCCATTACCTTCAGTTCCACTTTCATCGAAAGCATTCACGGCACCTATATATTAAATTTAAATTCATTATACATATATACCACAATGAAAAAATTTCTTCTTAAATAAAATATATTTATTATTTATATATTTTAAGAGTCACAAATAATTGTTGATTTAGAAAATGAATTACATGATTAGTATAGATGATATGCCATATATATGCATGAATATAGTTTTTATTTTTCAATGGATGCAATAGAAGAAAGGTAAAAAATAATTCACCTTTAAATAAAAATTAATATATCATTTTAATCATATATATTCCTCACATTTTCCATCATTATCATCAAAGTAATATATAAATGAAAAATGAATCACATCGCTTAATAGAGGTGGTTATCCATACGTATGCACGGGTGACGTTATCATTTTCATTAGGTTTTAAAGTTTAGAATGTATATATAATATTTTCATTGTTGAAGAATAATTATATTATAAATATATTATATAAACTTTAATTTCATCCTAATAACCATATATGAATAATTGTGACAGAAAAGTTATTATACCACTATGTGGAGATTGTAAGTCATAGGTACACATGGGTGACACATTAATGTTCCATTTGATTAAAATATAGTGGATAATGTTATTTTCATATTAATAATAAAATTTCATAATATTAATGATACTTAAGTTATTATGTTATAATAAAGGCAATGAATTATTGGAATTATAAGAAGAAATAAATTGTAATATGGAATGTAAGACAACTACCTCAATTTCAAGAGACGTCCTTTAGATCCATTTTATGGAATTTAGGCTTGGTATTTTGGATATATAAAATCTAAAAATAATTTATAACTATGTCTATAGAGAGATTTTGAAGGTTTTTTTGAGATATATGGCTTAAATTTGTTTTAAGAATAGAAATAATGGGTTTTCATTTATAAGGAAGGGTGAGGGAAATCTTGCAATTTCTTAAAATATTAAATTATAATAAAGTCACTCTAAATTAAAAATGATTTGAAATGTCTTATAAATGGACATAATATTACATTTTATACCATATAATATCTAATTTTTTATTTTTTAATATTTCTTTTAATTTTAATTAATTCATAAAAATATTACTTTGATAAAATATCATTAATGTTAACTTTGACACAATTAATTTAATTTTACTTAAGAGTTATAAACTCAATGTTTTAATTCAAATATATTTCTTTAAAATGAAATTAATATTTAATATTCATCTGAAAAATTCATGTAACATATTAATTCACTAAGATTATATTACATATAATATTTTTATTATCATTTATTATATGTTTTTTATTTATTGTAGAAATATTGTGTCTATGTTGTACAAGCATTAAGGTAACTATAAAATTTTTAAAAATTAAAAATAAATTTATTTTAGGAAAATAATTTCACTAATATCAAAATTGAAATCAATATTTATTCATAACTAGTTTTTTCATTATGTTAATATATTAAAGATATTTAAAAATAACATAGTGAAACTTTGTATCTTTCATTGTTTTAAATATTAAAAGAATCATTTTAATGGAAAAAATTCCATTAAACTTTTAAATTTCAATAATAAGGCTGTAATTATTGAATTAAATCAATCCAATAGGAATTAATATGAAAATTTATGGTCTTATCACTTAGTTTCAACCAATACTAACCAAATTTACCCTTTACTGAGGTGATACGTTTTACTATAGTTACTATTAATATATTCCAAAAATAAGATGGGCCTATTTACCAAATTTGAATTCCCTAATTATTATTACACTATAAATTTTATCAAATTTAATACCTAAAAGTTGTAAAAAATTAATTTTAATGTCATTGTGAAAAATGCGACAAAAACCAATATTTAGAAAAATATTATTTTTAAGAAAAACCCATATTTATATTTATCCCATACATAGAAAAATATTAGATGACTATTTAAAATAATTTATTAAATATATAGTATATAAATTTAATAAAAATAATTCACCAATACGAATAAATTTATTTTATTTTAATAAAATTATATTACACATATAGGAATATTTTTTAAAAAAACATCACCATTATTTTCAATTAGTTTTTATTTTTATTTCCAAAAAATCGATAGTCAATTTATTAATTTTACAAATTTTTTGCCATGTTTTTTTAATTAATTTATATTATTCATTCCTACCAATCCAAAAACTATGCAATAAAAACATTATAATTGAATATCATGGTTTTTTTAGACTATTTATTGCATGTTAAAAAAGATAATGATGAAAAAAAATTATTCAAAAAAATAATTTCATAAAACATTTGGGTGTTAACCATGTAAATAAAAGGTAAAACATGGTTATAACCCATTCTGAAAAATAAGGTGGATGGTCAAACAATAATAAGTAAACTTTGCAAGAAATCTTAGTATTTTAATAACAAGACACATAATGCAAAAACATTTTCCCAAGTCAATATAATAACATACTTTATTGGTGAACATCATCCAATTTTAATTATATAAAATTTGACGTTCACACCTTATAGAGAAATGAGTATATAAATTATTCCATAATTTAATAACATGATTATAATCCATATAGAGAATGAATTTTTATATTTTTAATTTAATATAACCTCAGAGCAATAAAGAATCATATATGGGTGTTGACATAAAGGAAGAAAACTCACAAATGAATTCTTTGAACGATATCACAAGAATATTTTTTTATATAGTGTGTTCAATCAATCAAATGATAACACAAATATATAATGAAATATTATCCACATTAGTGTGAATCTTGTATAAAAGGAAAATATAATTACGAATGAGAATAAAAAAGATATTTTATAAAAAAGTTTAAACATTGAGGTTGAAGACAATATTATTGGTCCCTTCCAAAATTCATTTTCAAATGATGAAAAAAAATCCTTATAAAAATAATAATAATATCCAATATTGGATCTTTGAAAAGGAGTTACATTTTTATTAGAAATGTGGATCAATAAAATTAAACATTTTCTTATGCAAGTTATATTTTTAATACTTGAAATTACCTATGTTGAGAACCCACATTCTAAAAAAGAGTTATAAAACCTTCTTGGTCTTAAAACCTAATTTTCAAAAAGAGGATTATAAAATAATATAAAATATTATGGTAGAGAACAAGAGAATGGATGAATAATTTTGATGATAAAATGATATAACTCAAAGTAGGATATTGGTGATACTAATATCCCATACAAGAAATATATCTCAAGAACTGAGGAATATTTTTCAAAGGGGTTTCTGGTAAGAATTTATAGACCTGGGAAATATTGTTATAATACAATTTAATACAATAAATGCATATAATGTGCCGAACATATATGTTCAAGAGAATGGTCAGAACTCAATGAATGAAAGATGAATTATAAAGAATCTTTACTATTGGGGAAATAATTGAATCAATAACCACTTTAATATGGGAACATTATTTAGATTGTAAAACCCCATGAAAAAAATTGTAAGATATAAATATATCCTTTTTTAGTTAATACACTAGAAAAATAATTCATGGTTCAAAAAATGAATTATTTCTCAAGGAACCAGAATTGAGTAAATGAAAACCCTTATGAAATTTGAAACATTTGAAGATGACACATTTAACGAGTGGGAATGTATTTGAAGATAAAATACCAATATAAAAATATAATTCATGATATTATAAATAAATTTGTTAGTATATGCACCATATAAGTTAAATTAGGTGCATAATAACAAAAATGCCTCAAAGAGATGAATTTGTTATGAAGACTCTTACCTTATACTGATCCATTCTACACTATCACTAAACATCCTGAATAATTAAAATAAGTTCATTAAATACATATTAAAGAAACTTATCTAAAAATATTACCATCTATAATCCCCATTTATAATCAATCTATAGTTATATATATTCATAAATTATTTACTATTTTTAATGTCGAGTGTAAGTATCTTTAAGAGTTAAATGAGTTCCATAAAAACAATTTTATTATTATTTATTGATTCGGACTACATTATTACAAGATAATTAAAGGTAATATAATAGATTTTATATTATAGTTATAAATTTTATAATTCATTCCATGATATTTTTTGTTACAAATCATGAGATAAAATCAGTGATTGTAATATCCTGACTTGACTGACCATTAAAACCATTAGTCAAACCAGTCTCCACATGGACTCAAGAGTTACTCCCAATACACCAAAGATTTTGAATAGCAGATATGGTTTAAGGAGGTGATAATTAGGAGACTATACCCTCGTAATCAAAGTAGCACAACGATATATCAAATAATAAATAAAAGACAATAGTAGAAGAAATAATAAATGAAAGAGAGGGAATTGGATGAAGAATATAAATTGAATATAAAAGATGGAAAATGATAGTAAACAATATTGAATGAATGGCTAAATGATGATACGTAATCTATAACTGTATACATACAGTCATCAACATGAAAGAGTACATGATAAAAAATATATAAAATACCTAAAAAATATCCAGGGTGATGACCAAGAGCATCTTGATCTCTATCTCAATCCTTTACTCCTAACTCCCATGTGCAATCATAATAGTGAAAGCAATAATCCATGGTCCTATGGATAAGAGAACTTTGTGGGTACCCCATTTCCATAGAATCCCAAGCATGGAGTGAACTAAACTCTTAGTAGGCCACCACCATTAGTGTATAAAGCTAAATGTAGTCCATAAATATAAGATAAATCAATAGAAGGTATGAATAATTATAAACAAGATGAATAAAAAACAACAAACCTCATCATGTTCTTGAAGGAAACTCGGTAGCTCTACGTGCTTCCAATCAAGGAATAAATGAGTGCCTAGCCAATAACTATATATGTGTATATATATAGTTATAATATTTTTATTATAGTTATATATTACATCCACCTATATGGACTATGAATGTGTTGATGTAGGTATCCATATACCTTGACTGCCAGGTGATAGCTAGACAAGGGCATGACTCAGGCATCCATAACAAATATAAATGATCTTATAAGCACCAAAATAGGGTAAATGACCTACAAATAATAATGAGTGAGTTATTCCATTCTCTTTACTCAAGATGGTGAAGGTTGCATCATAAAAAACTCAATACAGTGGGTGTGTCGTCATACCATCACCTGAAATAAGGGATGTGGCTATCTTGCCACAATCCAAATAGAGACAATGATGTGAGACATCATTCTCAACACCTGATGTAAGGGAGAATAAATCATCATTCCCAACAGAAACCTTTCCATTGTTCCACATCCTATATCAAAGTCGTAACCATTTTTATAATAGTTTTCATGAGGCATTAACTATCACTCATTATGTTTATCAACCCATAATTTATCCAAGTTAATTCAAATTCATATAAATTAAAAAATTACCAGAGGTGTTTCCTTTCCAAAAATTCCCTTTAATACAATTTACATGATCTATTATTATCAAAATATAGTAAGTGGTGGGGTTTTTATACCAATTTAAAACTTTATTTTACTTAAACCATTCAATTTGAAGAGAAAAATTCATTAATCAAGTCATGGAATTTTGTAATCCTGTATTTCCAACCCAAATAGAAGGTGGTTGGTCATTTAAATAATTGTTCACAAGGAGGTTCATTCCCCCATATTCAAATCATTTAAAA
Organism: Viscum album; assembly: GCA_963277665.1. Taxonomy (NCBI): domain Eukaryota; kingdom Viridiplantae; phylum Streptophyta; class Magnoliopsida; order Santalales; family Viscaceae; genus Viscum; species Viscum album. Next base: position 1,638,456,130 of record OY728129.1, read on the forward strand.
ATATCATTATATTCCATTTTCTAAACATGACACATATCTAGAAATAACATAAAGTCATAATAAAACACCAATGTAATATGTAAAAGAATTATTTAAATCACAAATCATCACTTTTAGTTTAGAATCCAACGTACCTTATCTGAGGGGTTTCATTAAAAAACATTAAATTTTTTAACAAACAATTTATTTTTCATAACCATGATTAAAATTAAAATTTATAACTCAATTTATCAAAAATAATCATTTTATAATGCTACAAAACATGGAAAAACAATTATAAGGTTCAACATAGAATATTGAAGGTTCTATAATCAATTTGAAAATAACCTACAGGTGGAAATTTGATTTATAATCCAACTTAAATGATTCTATGTCATTCTAGGGATTTAGTAAATTAATTTTTAAGGGTAAATTCAAGCTAAAACACCCATGGGGTGTTCATGTTTGTGTTTGGAATCCTCTATTTACATAAAAATGATCAACGACAATATATCATAGGGAATATTGAAATTTAAAAATAATCAATCAATTTTAATGTGATGCATGACAAAGGTCGGCATGTGGTACAATGAGAACATTTAAAATTTGATGCAATACTTTGGGAAAATCCATAAACAACCTAACTCTTACTTAGGGTGCTTAAAATGTCAAATATCAAGGATAGATTCGATCTGGATTGAAATAAATTGAAGAAATAGAAATCCACCTTGAAAATAGGTTGAATAGGATCACACCAAAATAGAGGAACATATTAGTAGTGAAACAAATAAAGTAGGAATGTGTAATAGATATCATACTAATGAAAATACATCTTGACTGATGGAGTTCAAATCCAACCACAGATGAGGGAGATATCGAAATCCCTAGGTTGTAGAGGAGGAGAAACCTATAGAGAAAATTTGGAGCCTCGCGTGGCTGGAGACTAATGAAGAATGAAAGAAAAGCGTTTAAAGGATCATTAAGGGAAAAGGGTAATTTTACCCTAAAAACTATGGTGCACAGTTGGCTGGAAAGTTGGTGAAGCCTTGCACCAACTTTGGGTCTCCCACTACTTAAGAACCCCACTCTACATGGTTTGAGAAATCTATGTGAAAACTATATGCTGAACAATTCACACACACTTCTTAAGTAGAACTAAGTGTGTGGGATAGGTTCATGTTTTGCACAAACCATGTGCAGCCCATTCTCACCCTCTTTTAAAAACTACATCAAAATGAATTCCCATGAAGTTCCACTCTCTTGGTTAGATCAAACCATGTTGAACCTCCTGGTTCATTCGACGAAGACACACAATTTCATCTGAAGGATCGCAAGGTTTGGAAACAACCATGTTCCCCTCTCAACCATCTCTATTTTGGGGTTTCTGGAGTCTAAATCTCCTAAAACCCGATGGAACACCCAAGTCACCCCTCTAGACATTATACAAGTCCAAAAAATGCATTTTTGTATTAAAAATATTGAAATTTTATTCAGAATCTTAGTTAAATGAATGAATTTTCCACTAAATTCCCAAATTAATGTTCCCTTGGAATTTTAACTTATCTCAAAACACGAGTCATTAAAACCTCACAACTTTATAACTTTTCAGCCCCAAGAATCATTGGGAAAGAAAAAAATATCAACCAACCTATATTGATCATGAAGCCTCATTCAAATGGTCACATTGTGTTCTAAAACTCCCAATTTACCTCCAATAATTACACAATCATATGAAACATAAGGCATCAAAACCTATTCCATTTATCATTTCCAACTGAGACACTAAAATGATGCTTACCCAAGACCATTTAGCTAGAGTCACTATCACATCATGTCACTCAAAACATTTGTATGATGCTACTACCCACCATTAGTTTAAATATTTCACTGCCAAATCTAAGCCATGATACACCCCACCATTTGAGTTTCCCACAATTCACACCTTATGCATTCTAGCGATGATACCCACACAATTTTGAATTTTAAAATTGGTAGATTCCATATAAATCTCACTTATCTAGGTCAAGACTGATTTTAAAATAAAAAAACCCAAGTCGAAAAATGTTTCACTTCTCTCCACCTAAATACATGCTAGAAACAATTTGTCACTAATTACATTTTTATATATACAAAATGAAAACAACTCAAGATGCACCAACTGACTGTTCTCAAATGTCCATCTTATAGATATTACATATTACGAACTAAACAACTATTCCTTCTTCTATGTAATTTTATGTTTACTACGAGCATGTCCACTGAATCCCATACCTAACATTTGGTGACATTATTGGGTCAAACCATCAACTAACCATTTAATATGTCATGCCTCAGCATGAACATTGGTGTAACCCAGCTCCATCCCACTAAAATCGTCCCCTTTATGCATTTACTTCAAAACTATAAACAAATCCAAGATAACCTCAGATTCATTTAACTACATTCTAATGAACTAATATGTGATATTCCATACTACATGTTTATAAATGATACATCGATACAAGGTCAAGTGTTTCACATCAACTCATTGACTGAGACCAATGTAGCATCCAGTTAGTGGTCAATTCAGAGGAAAACGGTTGGTGTCGAAGATTCCGTCCATAGAATTCATACATTGGAACTCAAGTATCACTCAGGAATAACCATTCCACAATAAAAACCATGTTTCTATCTTAAAAATATGATAAACCATGTTTATTAAAATATAAGGAAATTTTGACCTTTTATCTCGGTTTATAACTGATGCACTCTTAGTTATAGGGGACATTCACATCACTAAGAATGAGTGCACTAAGAGGGTACCAAGAATTACAAAAAGATTCAAGAATCTTCTATAATAAACTTCGTGCTCTGTGGGTTCATAAAAATGGAATTCAAAATATATAAAGAAGAGTAGTCAAAACTCTATAGATCAACTTCTTGTAAGATGTTTGTCTCAACCAACAAATGTGTTGTCACCCCGACCCTGATTCCTTTATCACCTGAGTCATTTCATGGTCACTCAAATTTAACCACCTATGTTCATCCATGGAAAATGGTATTTGTCAAGGGTTTCATACACTGCTGACCACATCAATTTCATGTTTCCGACCAAGCATCGAACTGTTATAAGAATGACTTATCTCGGAGGCATTTAGAAACAGCACTGACCATTTTAAAAAGGTATTCCTCAATTATCCCCTTCTACCTTGTTTAGTAGGTCCTTGAAACACGATATTCTAGATTTAAGAATACTTGTTACCAGGTGGTTTCCATTGTAGTTTTCCATAGAACCGGAAACATTCAACAGTTCTTTATCCAAATAGGACATGCTTCCCAAATACAGGCGTTCATTTAAGTTTTAAACTTTACGATACTTAGGAACATGCATTGATTGAGAGGATGGGAGGTCAGACTCATCACACCCTTTTGGGGGAATTATTGTCTACTCCAGGACTCTCTTTGAAATTAAAATATTTTCATGAATACTTATTAATTCACCAAGTATATCATAATTATCCCTTGGAATTTAAAATCACTTATTTAACATGTATAAATTTTTTAGAATTATCAGTATGTATTTGAGGTTTTCCATCAATGGTATCCTATAATATACTGATTAGAGATTATTTTAATAACCATTTATGATGATATTGGTTTTTTTAAGTCACTCAGTGGGGCACCTTGGAGTTTATTATCATCCAGGGAGACGAAGGTTTGTTTTGATCTTGTGATCATTCTCATAAAATGAGCTACCAATATATCCTTGTGAAAGGAATCAGAACCCTTGTAGTTTGGTGCCACTTAAGGGGACACATCATACCTTTTAAGGACATGTGATAAGGACCCCTAAGTAGAAGGTACTTAGTTATAATTTAGTGTGGGACTTATGTTAGAACATCCCAAGGATCATTGGAAAGGACGTAGGTTTTTAAATAGGATTAAACCCCATTGGAAACATGGCCCAAAGAGAATAGAGTTGATTTGAAGGGTTGGGTTTGAACCTCAATGAGGCTTCCTACATATCCCATATGGATGGTAATCAAAGCCCACGAAGTTCAAGGAATCTCATAGGAGAGTATAGTCCTTTGAGAAAGATGATTTTGGTCTTACTACCTGAAAAAGGATGCCTAATTTTGGGAAATTGGGGTTGGATTACTAAGGATGATATTTAGTGAGCTCAGGCTCTGAAAGAGCTTCCTACGTATCCTAGTTTGAAAAAGAACCAGAGTTCTTGTAGTTGCTTCCAGTGAGTGTTTGTGCATATGTTATAATCATCATGTGCCTCTAAGCCGATGTGAGTTATGCTCGGTGGGAGAAACCTGAGGATGTGAAATATTCAACAATGACACTTCACACTTTTCCTCCTCCGCTAATAAAATAGGGCATGTCGATCGTGGAAGAGGGCGAGGCGGCAAACCTTCCCTCTATCCTATTTACATTGGACAAGGGTCCAATGTAAGGAAGAAGGGGTGAAGGTGAGGGGCTTATACTGGGATTGTTGCCCTGAAATTGGTTCTTATGGAGGAGGTAGACTTCTCCTATACTTGCATGGAATGTAATGTGTGAATTTTACCTTCCCTACCAGAGAACTAAGGTCCCGGGTCACATCTTTAAAAAGGGAGAGGCCGGAAGCCCACCATCTTCCAAACCGGAAACTTCCAAACATTGTTTCTGGGAGAAAAGTCCATGAGACTGCAGATATACAAACCCATAAGAATCCCATGAATCTTAACCCCATTTTGAAACAAATGTGGGAAACCCTTGACTGCTGATATACCAACCCTAATTGGAGACACACTAATGTGCCGTACACAAAGGTCTGAGGAGTGAGGTGGTTTTGGGGGAGGTTTCAACTTAGCCCCTTTTGAATAAGGGAACCAAAGAAAGAGATACCCCACAAATAAAGGCTTCAAAGGGTATTTGAGTTTGTCGGGTAGGTACCTCGCGCAGTTATTCCTCATAGATACCCCACACTGCTCAATCCCATAGGTATGGCGTGAAAATGTACTGCATAGTTGTAATGCTCTGGTATGGTGCACAGGTACACCGTGTAGGTATGAATGGTGACTGAAGAATTTTAAGAACATCAAGAACATGCCTATTCCCTTTAATTATCCCTTATCTCGGAGTTGAGAGAAATATCTGAGACAATTAGCGAGATCTAGGTGAAAGAGATACACAATTGGATCTTCAGAGAGTCTTTCAAAAAATTTCAGTCTTGAAATGGGGAGCCCAAGGGTCCTATTTTTAGGCATGGATGGGCCTGGACGAAAAAAAATAGGTCGGGCAGATAATCCATGTAGCTCCACTGTGCGGGTGCTCCATGCCGAGGCATCCTAAAATCCTCTCGAACGTAGGTCAGACTTGTAGCCATATCGCGCAGCTTGGCCGCATAGCCCTGTCGTGCAACTCGGCCGCATAGCCCTATCGCGCAGCTCGGCAGCTTAGCCCTATCACGCAGCTCGGCCGCAGAGCCCTTTCACGAAGCTGGGCCTAGTAGCTCTTTTTTGAAGCTTCTAGATACCGGTTGATGTTTCCTTTGAATGTTTTGAATATATTTAAGGGGTGTCAAAAAAAGCCCACCCCCCTCAGGATTGGATCAAAAAAAAGGGTCAAGTCCTGAGGAAATTTCACAAAGTTATATCGTGCAGATCTATTGTGCAGTTATGGAACCAGCTATTCTGCGTAGGTATTTTGTTAACTATAAATTGGTTTCAACCTTTCACGTTTTTTTTCTTCAACTACGCTTTCCAAAGTTTGGAGCTCTCGTTGCGTAATTCATTCATTCAGCTGCATCGCATTGTGCTGTCGCGTAATTATCTTGAAATTTATTCAAGGTGAGATTATTTACATGATAGAGCTACAGCGAAGGACTTAACCGATGGAGTTGTGTTGAGATCTTTGTCGAAGGACTTAAATGACTGCCTTTTTCAAAGGACCTCGTTGAAGGACCTCGTTGAAGGACCTTGTTGAAGGACCTTGTCGAAGGACCTTGTCGAAGGACATTTTCGAAGGACCTAGTTGAAGGACCTACACAACAAGTGTCCTTTTCCATTTTTCTTATTTACTTCTTTAGAAATATGATCTTAAATTTGGGTCATTATTTTGCAGGAAAGAATGAATCATTTGATGACCCATACCGAGGAAGCTAAGGCTCTCCAAAGTGAAATGATTAGTATTGTCATGCAAGATTATTATGACACAGTTGAGAGTACTCTTCCTGGGCTATGGAAGGGTTTAATTCCATACCAGCGTGACTATACACAAAGTACTTACTTACCTCTATATGGGCATGGACGTTTGCAAGATGCCCATATTCCATTTATTACGGAATTATTTAAAAAGAATTGGTTTCTTCAGTATTCCAACTGTAACTGCATGAATATTAGTGCAATGGGGGCTCCAATATAAGAAGTAATATTCCCTATTAGTTTCGTCCTTCATCATTGTGGTTGTGCTCTAGATATGAAGGATCATGTTGTAGAACCATGTCCCCATTGTTATGATTCCACTTTCCTATCTTCTCAAACAGGTCATCCGAGTGGTTGGAAAGTAGATTGAGACCTTCGTTCTTGAGGGGGTGTGAAACCTGAGTGGATGTGGGCATTCTGGGTACGTCGGACATGTGCATAATTCGGAAAAGAATTACCAGACGTTCAAACTTATTAAGCTGTCTGCATGGGACCAACATATGTTTACAATAATGAACCCATTCTTGTATTACTGAGCCGATGGAGCCCACAAACAAACTCCTTTCATCTGATGCACGGTGAAGTTGGTATTAGTCTCTAGGATGTTTTCCAAATAGCTAGAATTCCAATTCTTGGGGAAATGTATGATGAATGCATCCTGCCTACTTCAACAAGGGGTGATTTTACCAAAAAACCACCGATGGCCCATGAATTATTTAAGATAGTGAATAATTTACATAAATATAAAAAAGATATTCATGCCAGAGTGTGGATATAATCTTTCTTAGAACCAACTACATAGAAAGGTCCAACCTATGGACATCCTACTGTATGTCCTTCCACTGATAACTGAGGTAGTTTAGGAACATATTGGCCTACACTGGAAAGAGGCGATTACAAGTTCTGGGGTTATAAATCAAACCCTATATAGTTTCAAACTGACACTTAGCTTCCTACCTAGCCATGTGGCTAAGTGTTCATTTTCTTCCAGTTTTTGAATCGCATGGTGGTGTAAGATCAAGGACTTTAGTAATTGCTGCTAAATTGGTAGAGAGAAAGTATATTGGGCTAGAAAACCCTGTTTTTCCAAGAATTTATCATCTCCTCATGAATTTATACAATGGGAAGGCTCCATTTAGAATTGAGGGTCCATTTAAAGTGTTGTGGGGATGGATTTCATAACATTTTTTTCATACTCAGTATTGAACTCAGTCAGAGTTCCCAATGGTTGATGAACCCCAGTTTTATAGAAAGTCTTTGGTATTAAGTCGCTAAGCGTGATACATGATAAGATACTAAAGGTATTTAATTTATTAGGATAATTCAACATATTTCCTCTTGGTAATCCACCAACTGGAACATTTATTGATGTTGGTAAAGTAGAGTATGAGATGAGATCTTATATGATGGCATTTAGGGATGGTGTACTATCAACTAGGATTGATGGTGAAATTATCTATGAGGCTTATGTGCCCTACAGGTTTTCTCATCAGTTCAGGTGTCTTCAAAAGTCAATCACCTTTCCACCCACACATTTTAGACCTGAGAAGCACACATTGGTAGCACAAAAATTATGGATTCTCACAGCTTTAGTGGTATCAAACTGCCAATTACATTACCTCCACTAGATGCACCAATTGGATTTGATGATGGGTATGCCAAAGCTTGGATTTTTTCACATCCTCAAGGGGATCTGACAAAATGAGTATATCGAGTGGCGGCTACAATGAAAATTGATTGTGAAAATCGGGGAAAGAATTACTAGGCCAAAGATGATACAGAAATTTCAGAGGTTTCAGAGCCCTCAAAGAATCTTTGCAGGATGTACACCAGGAAGACCAAGGATAAAAAAGAAATACCTCCAACACCAAGGAAATTTAGTTTCCGCCATAAAATATAGATTCATATTCCTCATTTCGAATTTTTTAAGGAAGAAATGTGTGAAGAAGATCTTCAATCCGAAGGTATATAACCTCTTCAAAAATCCACCAGGAAAAATTGAATTATGTGCGACCTTCAGTCATTCATTACTGGGAGAATATAACACGTGATCTCAGGGATGCTTCAGCATTTCTTCAAAATGGAATTCAAAAACCAGATATTGGTGATATCAAAGAACATTCTGATTTCAATCCAGAAAATAACTTGGCTGAAGTAAAAAAGTATATTGTGGAGTTAGAGACTTTTATATATGTGACTGATGAACAAATATCAGCTTCTAAATGAGTATCTCATATGGTAGACTTAGGAGTCCGTGAATGGGTAATTATCGACTCTGAGGAGGAGTGGGATATTTATGTTAATACTAAGAATGTATTTCCCTTTTTTCATTCATCTCAACTCTACATTATCATTTAACATCATTAATCATGATGAAAATGTATATCTGCATCTTGAATGTAGAGAATGAATATCTGGAACGATTCTTGAATCGCCTCTGTATAGTCCTGCTGGTTCTCCCATTGGTGAAATGAATAATCCTCTTAAGTCTCCAGAACTTTTTCCAAGAGCAAGAATCATGATTGTGTTAATGGCGAAAGATATTACTCAACCATTACCTCAAGTTTCCCCGGCTAAGAGAAGTGTTTCAATCTCTCTGCAAGATTTTGAACAGAAACACAAAAGAGCAATGAGATTGCTTTGAAGCGTTCGCTAAAAGTGTATGTATTTATAAAATCTTCAGAGAATTCAATTTTCTCAATACATTCTGGTAAACATGGATTATCCTTTTATAGGATCTATGTATCTTTCCTCTCTCAAGGGATTAAGATATGATTCTCCACAACCAGAAAAAGAAATCACAGGGGAAACCCAGGTTCATGCTGACGTATTTGTACCATCAAAAGATTTTTCTATACCTGCTCCTGGCTCTGTTGAGAGAGAGTAAGGCCATGGTAAGATTAAATACATTTCCTAGTTATGTTTTGTCAAAGTATCCATAAAATAATCAACACTAATATTCCTATTGCTTCAGAAGAAAGGACTGAAGATCCAAGGAAATATGAAACCAATGCTGAAATTAACCCATCTGATGCTGGAATACCAATTGAAGATTCAGCAGAATAAAATGTCGATGGAGCCAATTTGGGCATCAACCAACATTTTTTGGATACCTTAAATGGTGAGGATATTGTAACATTTTAGGCCGTATATACTGAAATGATGGACACCCTTAATCTGAATATTAATATTCCAGGTTCCATCAAGGAGTTTGGATATTTCCATGTGGAATTTTAAGGAATTAAGTTCATATTCCTACATTTTCCATACATAATTTTCTCTTTAACATGATTATTTATATCAAAATTCACCTTATACAGCTTTATCTATTGAAAATGCCACAAAGGCTCTTCAGGAATAGGGTGTTACACTTTATCCTTCTGATGGAGATGAATAAACACTTACAGAGGAACCTTCATCTGGAGTCATTCCAGAGCCTTCAAATGTCATATCTGAACAAATTCAACACCCTCCAAAAGAAATACCTGCTCAAAACACCGAAGCTAAAAATATAGGGAATGAATCCAATAAAGTTGTTGACATACTGTTGGGTAAATATAGTCATCTGTCTAAGTCATATTTGTTTCCTCCTTTTGAAACTAATAATGACCTTGATTTATTATTTAGGGTTATCAGCTCCTAGATTAGAGGGTGAAGATTCTACCATCCCAAGAGAAGAAGAACGCAACAATTATTTAAGAAAATTGTCTCCAGAGTACATTTTACCTCATGGTAGTGACTCAGATTCAGATTTAGAGATGCAATTTGCTCTTGGCATAGAACGTAAGAAGCCATGTCGGTAGATCTGGAACATAATTGCTGAAAATCCTTTAGATGAATTATCGTCCCATTTAACAAAACACCCAACATTATTCTATGTGTTAGTATTTGGTGGATTCAATTTTTGGCCAGTCTACGATGCCATGAAAGAGACTATCCCCAGATGGGAGTAGGAGCATAAACTGTTACTAGATTTTGAAGGGGCTAAACAAATCATCAATATTAAGTGCTTTCAAGATGCAGTGGTTGAGGCGGAGGAAAATCATAACAAGAAATCACTCCAGATTAGCCAACAAATCAAAGAATCCACGAAGGAGTTATTATCTCTTCAACAGAAACTAGATGTTGTTCCTAATAGGCTTGAGAAACTGAATCAGACATTAGGAGAAACCTAATTGGAGAGGATAACTACCATTTCAACAGCTAAGGAAGCACTTCATCAGTCAGAAGAGGCTGGATTTTCTCAATTATCTCAGCTTCAACAGGAAGCTAATGGAGCTTATGAAACTATTCTACAAATGAAAATTCATGTTGAAAATTTATTTTAAAACATGATAGAGAGGCTCTGGTTTGTGGATAGCCCTCCATTTTTACATAAATGAAAGAAATTTTGTTTCTAATCATATACATGCCATCATTCCTGTTCTTATTTCATTATTATTTATAGGGTTAAATAGATAACCCCAAAAAAAATTATCTTTGAACTTTTCATGGCTCAATATTACATAAATCATACAAAAAATGTATATTTAGTGATTTGGGACTCGACTTTTGTTCAGATCGCCCTTTGCTGTTTCTTAGTATGATGAGTATCAAGTCTTCTGTCACTGGCAGTTTAAAGTCATGCATATTTGACTATAAAGTGCTAATATTTAGGGTCGAATATCTTTGACCATAAATTTAGAATTAGTTCTCAAACAGAAGTTCATGACTAAGATTTTATTTAACAAAAAAAATTTGGGCCATGATTTTTTTTTATGGATTCCAACTCTTAAAGCCTGCATCACCATGATGTGTTACTTTTCTAGGAACGAAGTTACCATTACTTGAAAAACATTTTATGGGGGGCTACATTATGAAGGGCCAACTAGGGCATATGCTGCATAGTCAAATAGTGGCATCTTTTGACTGACATGCATGTTAGGTAGGAAACTTATCCTAAGCCACCTAAGGGCACGTGCTACATAGTCCAGAAAATGAGCTCTCATAAGTTCGACATTCTATTATTAAAAGTAAAAGAAAGTTTATGGATATTCAGATTTTCCAAATCATATAGTTTGGTTTATGGAGAAGGGTACCAGAATATGGAAAGGGTATCTCTAATCAAGATATCTAAAGAATCAGAGGAATAAGACTTTTACAATGGTCTAACTCAAATGTAAAAGATATGGTGTCTGTAGTTTAGGTCATACAACTAGGACCAGAAATGGATACAATATATAACATATAGTCAAGTGATTTCAAGATTATTTCATAGTTTACCAAGCACATGATGAGGGAAATGTGTAAACCATGGTCTTGAAGACTTTAAAATTATGAGATAGATAATAGGACAAGTATACTTGAATGACTGTTTTAAAATACAGATTTGTGTATATTGTCATCAAAGATTAAAGGGGTCAAAGATATTATAACCAATAATGAAGTTACCATTATTTGAGATACCTGTTATGGGGGATACATTATGCAGGTCCAACTAGGGAATTTGCTGCATAGTCAAATAGTGGCATCTTTTGACTGACAGGCCTGTTATGTTGGCATCTTATGAAAGGTCACCTAAGGGCACATGCTGCATAGTCAGGAAAAAGAGCTCTCAGATGTTGAAAACCTTTCTACCAAAAACCGTAAGAAAATTTATGAAAATTTGAAAGAAAAATTCAATATTAAGAGTGTGTAATATGGAAGGGGGTTATGCCCAATGTATATAATAAAAATTTTAATCAATATTCACCATAAATTTGATAGATCTGACTCATATGTAAAATGGAGGCTTTCTTGGTTTCCTTTTATTGAATATAGTAATGTACAGTTTTAATTCATGTAGTGAGGACATTATACTATGCAGTTTTGAGTCATGCAGTGAGGACATTGATAAACCCATAAGAAATTGAAATCGCCCTATTTATTTAAAAACTCCATTTACTAAATTCCTATGCCCATGTGAGCTATGCTCAGTGTGAGAAACAAGGACCAGTAAGGGTTCCTTTTTATAATATAATGGCAATCCAAGTGAGAAATAGGGTTGTTAAATTTCCAAGTAGTTTAACGTCATGTGGTAAGGACGACAGTGCACCAATATATAAGAAAACACACATTGTATCGGGATTAACGGATAAAATCTAAATGTCATTATGTGTCTTGCTGGATAAATAATCAATTCATGTATAGTTCATAAAACATTTCCTATGTAGATTTGATTCTTATATGAAAAATAATGGGGGTTTTTTTGTTGTTTTTTATCGCGGCTCGGACCAAAATTGGAGATTTAGGCGTCTCTAGGTATCTCATTGGAAAGAAGAGAAAAAAATGAGAATCAAGATGTACGTAGTTCTTGAAACTTGGAATCTATGTAGATCTGACTCCAACATAGGAAAGAGTGGGACTCATGTAATACTAAGGAGTAGTGATGATGTCAATAACATTTACTTATGGAAATTTCTAATGTCTTATAGAGAAAATGTTAGTTGTACAAATAATGCCATGCAGTTTAACATCATGCGAAAAGGAAGAAAACACTATGCATATTAACGTCATGTGGCATGGACGCTTGTGGTTGTTATGTAGTTTAATGTCTTGCATCTAGGACATGGGGGTTGTACAGTTTTAAGTCTTGTAGCAAGGACATGGTACCATTCATTTTAAAGTCTTGCAGTGAGTACTAATTATGCAGAACTATACAAAGTATTTCTTCAAAAATATTACTTTGGTTGGGGTTGTGATGAGCTCTCCATCCATTGATATTAAAGCATATGCTCAATTTTAATAAACCTTATGTATGTAATAAGGTCTTTCCCACTTCAGATCATGTTTTGGAGGTTTCTTTCCAGGTATCATTGGAGTTCTAAGGATCAATACCAATTCTACCTGAAGGAATGAATGAAGATGAAATTTCTTATTAAAATCTTGCGCAATTCTGTTCTGATAGACTTCTAGATGATGCAATGTATGAAATAGTTTTTCATCTAATCGTTCCAACTCATTGAACCATTTCTGGGACCTTTCATCTGTAAATAATTGATCACAAATTGTAACTCTTAGTGAAGGAAATTGCATTTCAATTGGTAAAACTGCTTCAGTTCCATATACCAATGAATAAGGACTTGCTTGTGTGGCAGTATGGATAGCTTTCCGATAAGCCCATAAAGAATTGAAAAGTTTATTAGGCCTTGATTTATTATCTTTATCCACCATATTTTGGAGTATATTTGATAGGGTTTTATTAAAAGCCTCTATTTTTCCATTGGCCGCCGCATGATAGCGAGATGAATGGTTGGATTTGATATTATATTCCTGATATAACTTTTTTATTTCAGTAGAACAAAAATTGGTACCATTGTCTATCAAAATAGTATGATAGACACCAAATTTGGTGATGATATTATTTTTGACAAAACTAATGATGTTTTTAGCTCCAACATCATTGAGATCTATTGCCTCAGCCCACTTAGAGAAGAAATCAGGAGGAGTGATAATATACTTTAACTGCTTAGTCGTGGCTAGAGGATAAGGCACTACTACAATCATTCCCCATGTGTCAAATGGCCAAGACTATTTAGCTGTCACGACCCGTCCTCGGGGCCCGTGCCGTGACAACACCAAACTGCCTTCCATATGCCAGGGGCTAGCGACTAGCACCAAAGGAGAATCCCGGATAAAAAGGGCAAGCATTGCCCTTAAACCTATAACACACACACAGTCCAAACACAAGTAGTAGAGGAAAAACGTACTAAAATAGAAAAGTAAGGTGTTCTGAAAATAAGTGGGCCAGTATAAAAACCCAACTGAACAATAAGTACAAGTTCAAGTAAAAAGGAAAACCAGCACCTAGATCGTTTGCCCGAGAATCCTACCTAAAGGGTAGGTACAGAACTCGAATAACTCTTCCCTGTGGTACATCCCATCTAGTCCAGCTCCGAGCAGTCTCTCGTCCATCACCCTCATCCCCGATCATTGTCACCCATCGTCTGCACAGAACACAACAAGGTTCAGGTGAAGCCCGTGCAGGGGTGAGTTTAACAATACTCATAAGGGGACCACGAGACCCCCGAAGGTCTCCCAGATTCCACAAAGGATAAACCACAGCAGAAATATACAGTCACAAATTATCAACCAACCCTACCTAGGTATATTCCCATACATATACCTAAGATACCAGTCTCACTCGGGCTCCTACTCTCAAGCCCAAATACAACCCAGTCCATAATGGAAGTAAAGTCAATCACCATGTTGATAATGGTTGAAAGACATGACTCAGCTCACACAGTTATACATCTTACATAGAGAGATAGAGATGATCAGATATAGTCACTGATTCATCTAAGATATCAGACCCACACAGGATACAAGACCAACTAAGCTATCAGACCGACACAGGATACAGGACCAGCTACTATGTCGGACCCCAACAGGATACATGAATAGAAGTCAGAACTGTCGAACCCATGTAGTATTCTGGTATAATATTCCTCATTTTCAAACCCACGTAGGATTTCGATACAGTATCCATCATTGTCGAACCTACGAAGGATTCTAGTACAGTAGTCATCGCTAACGAACCCACGTAGGATTCTAATTCAGCAGTCATCGTAGCCTGCTCAAGGGTTTCAGTAGATAGCACGCTCAACTCCAAGAGGGTCTTCTCCTTGAGCCAAGAGTCAATACATCAACTATCACAAAGTCCTATGTTGATGTATCTCATAGTTCTGTCTCATCATAAGAAACCCAATGTGATAGACGGTGCGTCAATCAGATGCCTGATCTGAGAGATATTAGTATTTCTGTTCCAGGGGCCCGGTTGGATGTAAACTCGTTCCAAACCCGGTCATTTTCCAAATTTTCTGAAAACGCACTTAGATTATCACAAATGGACTGCCTCATTGCAATGGTCCCAGTTCCGCAGACGGCGCGATCTTCGGACGCAAAGTCTTGAAGATATTTACAATTAAGCGAAGTTAGGCCCGGGCCGTCATGCCCAGTGGGCTGATGGGCCGGCCCGACCCGGATCGGCGGTTCTGTCCCAGATGGGGGTTCTGCCCAGCCCTGTTTGGCAGGTCTGACCCGGCTGGGGGGTCAGCTCGGCCCGGTGGGGCGTGGCCCACCTGCGGACCCGGCCCACGGAGCGGGCATGTCCAGTTCGCCCGGCGGCACCGAGCGGTGCTGCCACTCCCCTGCTCGGCCGGTCGTATCCAGTCGGCTCCACCTGACGCACGTGGCCCGCACAGTGGGCCACAGTTATCCACCATGTGGCGCCTAGCAGAGCCGCGGTTCCCCAGCCCGGCCGGCAAGCGGCCGCATGGTTCGGCCAGCAGAGTAGCCTGTGGAAGCGGGTCACCGTCTTCCACCATGCGGCCACTACGTGGGTCACAGCTCTTCAGCCTGGCTGGTAGGTGGTCACCCGGTTCTCTTCGACAGAGCGGCCCGCGTTTGCGAGCCGCGTCTCCTCCGCGCGGCACCTGCAGGTGTTGGAGTCCTCCAGCCCGGCCGGTAGTAGCCAGTAGGTTCTTCCAACCAAGCGGCCTGCGGATGCGGGCCGTGGTTTTCCTTCACGCGGCCAGCACGACGGCGCTGGTCCACCACCACTACGGCCCGGCCTGGAAACAGCCTTTGGTTACATAGTTCGGCTCGACGGTGCCACGCCTTTTCATCCGCCACGGTTCTTCTCCAGCGCGGTGCGACTGCACTATGCCCTATTGGCTCCGCATCCATCGTTATTAAGATCAACAAATATGGGGGAGGTTCGGCCCGTGTTCGTGTGGCTCGAACCCTCCTCGTTATGATGTCAATAGTTTGCAATTCACATTCCATAATTAGAATGATGAATTTCAGAAATGAAATCAACTCAAAACAACCCCTACCTTGATTCGATGCTCGTTTGATGACGATGGCATCGATTCGTTGACGCCGGGGTGAGTCTGAGGAGGAAGTATCATTGTTGGCGACGTTCTTCACGGGTGGCATCTTCCCTTTCTATACCGAGTTGGAATGGAAGAAGACATGTCGTCAATCTTTAGTGGAATCGGTGTTCTTCGTCGAGAGAATATTATTCCTTCAATGTTCCTAACAATTCTCCCCAACCCAAAGAAAAATTATGCCCACTCTCACCATAAAAATATATCACTTATTATTATGTTGGCATAATGAATTTAAAATAATTCAAAATAGATGAGATAACTAATTAACTACAAGTTAGATAATTAATTGAGAGAGAGTTGGCGTCATTATGAGGAAAGGTGGAAGGTGAAGGGTTTAACCCACATAAATTGGGGGTTCCAAGGGTTTTAAGGGGAGTTTAAGGGGGTTGATCTCGTGTGGGCCCCACCTTATAAAATCCTCCCATGGGAGGTTATGTGGTGGTGGGTCCCACGTACAACTTCCCTTTGTAGGAATTAACCACCTTTTAAATAAAATTATGCAACACATAATTTTATTTAAATTTTACAATGAAACCCCAAAAATTAACTAACACTCCCGATAAAATGAAACTACCATAAAGGTCTCCTTAATCGAGTACTGGCACTGTGAGTTCATCAGTGTCCTCATATTTCAATTCCGAGGACCAGTTCAAAAGATAGAAAAACTCTCACGTACGTTTACTGAACGTACCAGAACAAAACATCAGAAATTTATTCCGGGCACACCGGGCCTCAGAATCAGGCGCCATCAGAAACTGCGGACTCGTAAAATTTCCATGTATTAAAGAAAAAAAATATCATGGAATTTTCAGGTCTTTACAATCTCACCACCTCATGGATTTATTTCCCCATAAGCTACAACAAAAACTAGTGGAAAAAATGGGGGTACTGAGCATGCATATGAGCCTCCCGCTCCCGTGTGCTCTCAAGGAGGTTCTCGTGCTTCCAGCGAATGTGCACCAGAGGAATAGACCATCCATGTAGGACCCTCTTTTGTTGATCCACGATCTCCACTGGGACCTCCATGAATTTGGCCATGTCATTGATGTCCAGCTCCCCATGGGCGATGATGTGGAACGGGTCGTGCACGTATCTCCTTAGGTGAGATGTGTGGAAGATGTCGTGCACCCAGTGCAACTGAGGTGGAAGAGCTAGGCGGTAAGACACCTCACCTACTCTGCTGAGAACCTCGAATGGTCTGATGAATCTCAGAGATAACTTTTTGCCTTAGCCAAATCATTGTAGACCTCATCATGGTGAGACACGTAGGAAAACATGGTCACCATCCGCGAACTCCAGTGGTCTCTATCTCCTATCAGCATAGGACTTCTGCATGCTCTGTGCAGTCTTCATCCACTCCTGGATGATCTACACCTTCTCCATCATAGCTTGAACCATCTCTAGTCCTACAAGTTCTGACTCCCCTGGGCCAGTCTAGCATAGAGGCGATCTGCAGGGTCGGTGGTACAATGCCTCGTAAGATGTCATCTCGATGGTAGAGTGGTAGCTATTTTTGTACGCAAACTCTACAAAGGATAAGTGATCCTCCCAGCTACGACCAAAGTCAAAGACACATATAGGGAGCATGTCCTTGAGAGTCTGAATGGTCCTCTCATTCTGGAAATCCGTTTGAGGATGGAAGGCGGTGCTCAAGCGAAGCCTAGTCCTAAAATCCTCCTGCAACCCCTTCCATAGCTAGGAAGTGAAACGATCATCTTGATCGGAGACGATCGTCGATGTTACTCCATGAAGTCGTACGATCTCATGTACATAGAGTCGTCCCAAGCTCTCTACTGATCTCTACTCTCTGATCGGTAGGAAGTGGGATGACTTGGTGTTATGGTCCGCAATCACCCAGATAGAGTCGTGTCCTCTAGATTTACTTGGAATTCCTGTCACGAAATCCATGTATATCATGTCCTACTTCCACTCTAGGACCTCTAAGGGCTGAACCAAGCCTGCTGAACCTGGTGCTCTGCATTCACTTGCTGACAAGTGAGGCATCGTGAGACAAACTCTACTACCGCCTTCTTCATACCCGGCCACCAAGGCTGTCGTTTGAGGTCCTGATACACATTCTCCACTCCTGGATGTACCACTAGAGGGGAAGTGTGAAACTCCCTCAACACCTCATCCTATAGTGAAACTGGTACCATGGTACATCCTATGAATAGGATGACATGCTCCCCACCATGGTAAAACACATCAGGTGCCAGCCCTGAGGATATATGAGTACATCGCATCTCGTAATCATCATCCTCATGTTATGCCTCTCTGAATCACTAAAGAAGCGGGGGAGTGACTGTGAGGGACTAAAAAAAGGTTGCTCCATCTCTATCCACAAAGGATATCTATAATGTGGCCATTTTCACTATCGCCTCTCCTAGCAGCTGAATGCATGATCTCTTGCTGAGATCATCAGCTACAACGTTCCCCTCACCATGAGTATAGACTATCTCGAAGTCATAGTCCTAGAGGAACTAGAGTCATCGTCGCTGTCTCAGGTTCAGGTCCTTCTGTGAGAAGATGTACCTATGACTCTGGTGGTCAGAGTAGACAGTAAAATGCTCACCAATCAGATAGTGATGCCACATCTTCAAGGTGAAAACCACTGCTGCTAACTCCAGGTCATGGGTAGCGTAGTTTTGCTCGTTTTGTTTCAAATTCCATGAACTATTTGTCATCACTGCTCATTCCTTCATCCAGACACACCCGAGTCATGTCCCCGATGCGTCGTAGTAAACTACGTACCCTACACTCTCCTCGGGTACCCTCAAGATGGGTGCACTGGTCAAACTCTACCTCATCTCCTGAAAGAACTACTGGAATCTATATGACCACACAAAGGGTTTCCCCTTCATCGTCAATGCTGAAAGTGGTACTGCAACTCTGGAGAAATCTTGCACAAATATCTGATAGTACCCAGCCAGACCCAATAAACTCCGCACCTCTATCACACTCCTAGGTGGCTCTCAAGAAATCACTACCTCAATCTTCGCTAGATCCACTCCAACTCCAGCCTCTGAGATGACGTGACCCAAGAAGTGAACCTCTTGAATCTAGAACTGGAACTTAGAAAGCTTACCATAAATCTGGTGCTCTTGGAGTGTGTCCAGTACTACCCACAAATGGTAGGCGTGCTCCTCCAAAATAGTTGAGTAAATTAGTATTTCATTGATTAATACTACGACAAAGCGATCAAGGTAAGGCTGCAAGATCCAGTTCATGAGACTCATAAACACTATTGTAGCGTTGGTTATGCCGAAGGGCATAACAATGAACTTATACTGGCCATACCAACACTTGAAGGTCATCTTCTTCACATCCCCATCTCGAACTCTGAGCTGGTGATAGCCTGACCTGTGGTCTATCTTCGAGAACCATCGGGCTCCCTTGAGCTAATCAAAGTGGTCGTCAATCCTCAGGAGTGGGTACTTGTTCTTCACGGTCACCTGATTTAGGTGACGGTATTCAACACAAAGTCGCAAGCTCCCTTTCACCTTCTTGGAAAACTAAATTGGAGATTCCATGGGTGAAACACTGGGTCGGATAAATCCCTTCGCCTGCAAGTCCTCTGGCTGTACCCACATCTCATGAATCTTGGAGGGAGCCATCGGATATGCTGGAGCAGATATCAGTGATGTCATGGGGTACAAGTCAAAGTAGAAGTCTCCCTCTCTACGAGGAGATAGTCCCGGAATGTCGTTAGGGAAAACATCCGCGTACTGATCCACCACAATAGGAAAACTCAGACTCCACACATCAACCGCTCCAAGGATGATACTAGCCAATTGATGTGTGATCAGCTACCCCCTCCTCTGCATAAGTCCATCCTACACTGTAAAGTCTCCCTTCTTTCTGTTGAAGTTGAACCTTGTCCCATCCGTGTGGATACACCACACATTGCGCCTATTACAGTCAATCTGTGCATGAACTGTGGATAACTAGTCCATACCCAAAATTACGTTGTAAGGCCTCGACAGCACTACAAGAAGATCACAGCCAAAGCTATTACCTCTTAGAGTAAGGTCACACTTGCGAAACCATTGTGTAAACATTGAGTCTACTCCCATAGGAGTCTCTAGCCATAAGGATCGAGACAACGACTTTGTCGGAATCTTCGAGCTCTGAATGGGGGCAGTGGAAATAAAAGAATGACTTACACCTGTGTCTATAAGTACTACAGTAAGGGTGGAGGAGACATAGATAGTACCTAGAATCATCTCAGGTGCACCGTAGTCATAGGTCCTGACTGGCTGGAGCTGATCCCACCTCTGTCCACCAGCTGCCTGTGGTCGGGGTGGACCTCCAGGTGGTGCTGGTGGTAGAGCCTCGAAACATCATCCACCACCCACTGCTCAGCCAGCTCCTCTGCCACGTCCGCCTGCTCCTGGTGGACCTTCGCAGTCGAACCTCTACCTCTTCTTGAGAGGTCCCTCTACTATCTTATTTTCATCTGCATGGTGGATCGGGAAATCACGAGACATGGGGCCATGCCCGCCACATGAATAGCACTGCCTACTCCTCGTATAGCTGGCTCTATCTCGTGCACCCTGCAAAACTAAATCTGTATCCTGGGGTCACCCACCTAATGGCCTGGTCTTCTTGGACCTCTGTTTCATCTGTCTTCTAATGGCTATAGAAGACTCCACTACATGTCTCCCTATAGTGGGTCTTTCCACTGGTGACTACTCAGTGAGAAAACTCTCCACAACAAGGGCTCGCTCTAGTACCCCCGCGTGCGTCGGAATGCTGAGGGGAATCATTGAAGCCCTGATCTCTTTCCCAAGTCCCTTCTCAAAGGTTTGGGCCTTGAAGAACGAGCACTGTACCATATCCGTGGAGTAGCATGAGAGGTCGGTGAACCTCACTGAGTACTGTGCTACTGACATGCTGCCCTCCTGCAAATGAAGTAACTCCTGAATCTGCACCACATGAAGGGTGGCTGAAACAAACTCTGAGTGAAAGAGACTCTCGAAGTCTGTCCGGAGTAATGATGCCTCATCATGCACCTAGAGCATCAGGATCCACCATCTACCTACGGTTGCATATAGAAGACTCGTATCAAGGATCACCATGTGGTTAGTTGGTGTCCCTACCAATCTATAAACTCTCACGACAGCCTCCATCCAATCCGCAGCTGCCTGTGGGTATGTCTCTCCCCAAAACATGGGCGGTCGCTTGAGATGGAACTCGTGCAATGCACTCAGGCTACATGAACTTTCTGGTGTTGGAGCTGGTGATATCGGTGGCCCAGTGGGTAGTGGTACCGCTAGTTCCTCCGCTGTGATGGGGCCTTGCACCGAGGCCTCATCGCTCAGTGGGATACCATCACATACGTGTCTCAGAAGCCTAGTTGGCTACCATCAAGGGTCCGTCCTGAAAAGAAATAGGTGTGCCATGGTTAAAATAGTATTCCTGGTGAGATGACACAATGTAATCATGAAAAAATATTTTTCAAAAGAAAAACACATGAAATCAGTGTTTTCGTGCACTGAGTCGGAGATCGGAAGTCAGAGTCCTAGTGTATGGATACATCGTCCGCTGCACCAACAGTGGTTTCCCTAAATCGATAACCACACCCAAAACAATTAACACTATTTCCGATAAAATAATCAGAGTCCAAGTTCTCTGGTAGAAGCGACTCCTCTGATACAAATTTGTCACGACCCGTCCTCAGGGAACGTTCCGTGACTACCCCAAGACCACCTTCCATAAGCGAGGGGTTGGCGACTAGCGCCAAAGGCGAATCCCTGATAAAAAGAGAAGGCATTTTCCTTAAACCTGTAACACACACACACAGCTCGATCACAAGCAATAGAGGCAGAATGTACTAAAATAGAAAAGTAAGGTGTGCTGAAAGAAAGTGTGCTAGTATAAAAACCTAACTGAACAACAAGTACAAGTACAAGTAAAAAGGAAAAATAGCACCAGGATCGTCTGCCTGACAATCTTACCTAAAGGGTAGGAACAGAACATGAACAACTTGTCCATGCGGTACGTCCCATCTAGTCCAGCTCCGAGCAGTCTCTCATCCATCACCCACAGTCTCAATTACTGTCGTCGGTCATCTGCACAGGACACAACAAGGTGCGGGAAAAGCCCTTGCAGGGGTGAGTATAACAATACTCAGTAAGGGACCACGAGACCCCCGATGGTCTCCCATAATCCACAAAGGATAAACCACAGAAGAAAGATACAATCACGAAGTATTAACCCACACTAATTAGGTATATGCACATACATATACCTATGTTACCAGTCTCAGTCCGGCTCCAACTCTCATGCCCAAATACAACCCAGTCTACAAAGGATGTTAAGTCAATCACTATGTTGATGATGTTTGAAAGACATGACGCAGCTCACATAGGTATAAATATTAAGTAGTGTGATAGAGATGATCAGATGTGGTCACTAATTCATCTAAGCTGTTAGATCCACACAAGATATAGGACCAGCTAAGCTTTTGGACCCACACAGTATACAGGACTTGCTACTCTATTGAACCCACATAGGATAGAAGAACATAAGTCAGAACTGTCAAACCCATTTAGGATTCCGGAATATTAGTCATCACTGTCGAACCCACATAGGATTCTGGTACATTAGTCATCGATGTCAAACCCATGTAGTAATTTGGTACAATAGTCATCGTTGTCGAACCCACGTAGGATTCGGGTTCAGTAGTCATTGCAGTTAGCTCAAGGGTTTCCACACACAGCACGCTCGAATCCAAGTGGGTCTGCTCCTTGAGACAATATTATATACATCTACTATCAGAAAGTCCTATGTTGATGTATCTCATAGTTTTTTCTCATCATAAGTAACCTAACACGACAGACGACACGTCAATCGGACTCCCAGTCTGAGAGATATTAGCATTTCCGTTCTAGGGGCATGGTTGGATTTACGCTCGTTCCAAACCCATTCGTTTTCCAATGTTGTCCAAAACTCACTTAGAGTATTGAAAAAGTACAGCCTCGTCGCGATAGTCCCAACACCACAGACTTCGCGTCATTCGGATGCATGGTATTGATGATATTCGCAATTAGGTGAAGTCAGGCCCTGTCCATCAAGCCTAATGGGCTGGCGGGTCGGCCGACCCGACTGACTGGTCGGCCCGGCCATGGTTCTCCACCACGCAGCACCAAGCATCGCCCCGGTCCCCCACCCTGGCCGAAAAGAGGCCGGCCGTTTTTCCCATCAGAGCTTCTGGGGGAAGCATCTCATAGTCTTCTTCCAAGTGGCGCCAACGGGGGCCATAGCGCTTCAACCCGACCGGTAGGTGACCGGCCGGTTCACTTCAGCCAAGCGGCCCGCGGTTTCGGTCCAGGTCTCCTCCATGCAGAACCTGCGGGTGCCGCGGTTCTCCATCCCGGACGACAGTAGCCGTCCGGTTCTTGAAGACATGCGGCCCGCGGATGCGGGCCGCAGTTTTCCTCCACGCAGCCAGTGCGACGAAGACGGTCCACCACCGCAATGGACCAGCATGGCCGCAGCCTTCGGTTCCATAGCGCGGCACAACGATGCCACGCCTTTTTCGTCCACCGTGGTTCTTCTCCAGCATGGTGTGATGGTACCGCGCCCTATTGGTTCTTCCTCCATCGATATTAAGATCAACAAATATGGGAAAGGATAGGGTCGGGTTCGTGCAGCCCGAACCCTCCTCTTTATTACGTTAACAGTTCGAAATTCACATTTCGTACTTAGAACAACGATGTTCGGAAATAAAAACAACTCAAAACAACCCCTAAATTGTTTTTAAGTTCGTTCGATGAAGATGGCATCAATTTATTGACGTCGAGGTGTGTTGGAGGAGGAAGCTTCATTGTTGGCGATGATCTTCATGGGGTACGTCTTCCCTTGCTAACCCCGGTTGGAAATGAGGAAGACACGTTGTCGTTCTTCGGTAGAATCGGCTTTCTTCGTCGAGAGAATACTATTCCTTCATAGTTCCTCCCAATTCTCCCCAACCCAAAGAAAAATTATGCCAACTCTGTCCATAATAATATATCACTTATTATTATATTGTCATAATGAATTCAAAATAATTCAAAATAGATGAGCCAACTAATTAATTTCATGTTGGGTAATTAATTGAGAGAGAGTTGGCATCATTATGAGGGAAGGTGGAAGGTGAAGGGTTTAACCCAAATAAATGGGGGGTCCCTCGGGTTTTAAGGGGAGTTTAAGGGGGTTGAGCACATGTGGGCCCCACCACATAATATCCTCCCTTGGGAGGATATGTGGGGGTGGGCCCCACCTCCAACTTCCATTTGGAGGAATTAACTACCTTTTAAAAAAAATTACGCAACACATAATTTTATTTAAATTTTAAATAGAAATCCAAAAAATCAACTAACACTCTCGATAAAACGCAACTGCGGTAAAGATCTCCTTAAGAGAATATCGGCATTGCGAGTTCATCAGTGTCCTCAAATTTCAATTCCAAGCACCGGTTCAAAAGATAGAAAAACACGCACGTACGTCTACCGAAAGTACCCAAAAAAACTTCAGAAATTGTTTCTAGGCACCCCGGGCCTCGAAATTAGGCGCCGTCAGAAACTGCAGACTCGTAAAATTTCCATGTATTTAAGAAAAAAAATTCTATGGAATTTTCGGGTCTTTACATTACCTATATGTAGTAACTATAGGGTCTTATGAATGAAATTAGAATTTACTTGATAGGGATGAATTTTTTATTGTGAAGTCTTTACAATCCTGTATCATTGAAGGCCAAAAATATCCAAGCCTTAGAATCTGATCGGAGAGTCTATGCCCAGATTTTTGGGCACCACAAGATCCTGAATGAACTTATTTCATGAATGTCGCAGTTTCTTCTCCATCAATACATCTGAAGAGAATCCCATCAAAGCCCCACTAATAAAGGATCTTTCGGTGATTTGGACCTTCACAAAGAGTAAAATTAGTTGCTTTTCATCGTATATGCTCCTTCTTAGCCCTATTTGGTGGAAGTATCTGATTTTGAATATATTCAATGATGGATGTTATCCATCCCGTGGTATGACTGTACGGTTCATAAATAGGGAAAATTTCATTTTTTTCCTTACTCATGGTTTGAACAAAAGGTGAAACCATGCATTGATGGGCTATGATGATAACTGTCTCATCATAATTTGGATCTGCCAAGGATGTAGCTACATTATAAATTCCACCTGCTTGGGCATTTCGTGATCGTGGGACATATGACAATGATGTCTCTAAAGGAAATTTAGCCATTAATTCACTGAAATAATCACATAAATGTATTAACTCTTCTTTTCTGATAGAGTATTCCCCAATGATTTTTTTTATTACCAATTATGAATCTCCTTTTATCTTTAAATGATCCATTCGCACCTGAAGGCCCAATTCCAAACCTACGATGAGAGCTTGATATTATGTCTCGTTATTGGTACCACATTCTGATAATAGAAAAGAATAAGGCAATACTGCATTTTCTAGGGAAATAAAGACTATTCCTAATCCAACCTTGTTGAGTTTAGGATTTTCCAGTCTCTTCCCTGTTGGACTTCTAGAAGCACTATCAAAATACATTTCCCATATCTGGGAAATATCTTGAATTGAAAAAACATCTTCATAAGGAAGTTCAGTATTAAATGATGTATCTTTCTCAGATGGATGATATGCAAGGAAATCTGTCAGGGCATGACCCTTTATTGACTTTTGAGGTAAAAACGGGATATCAATCTTTTGAAAAATAACCACCCAACATACTGGACGTCCTGTAAGCATAGGACGACTGAGGATAAATTTTAGTGGGTTATTACAAGATACCAATTGGACCTCATGATGTCGACGATAATGCCTCAATTTTTTAAATGAAAATATTAATGCCATGAAGCATTTTTCAATATTTAAATACTGAGTTTTCCGCATCAAGGATAGTGCAACTAAGATAATAAAGGCTGTTTTCACTCCTGACATCATTCTTTTGGGCAAGGAAGGCACCTAGTGATCACTCTAAATCTGTCACATCGATAATAAGTGGTCTTCCTTCAATATGTGGCATTAATACTAGTGGACTCAAGAGATAATTCTTAGTGGGGTCAAATGCCTCTTGGAAATTTTCGGTCCATTGGTAGGTAACTCCCATCTTCATTAATCTGGTGAAGGGTAAACATTTTCCTACCAAATTGGTGATAAAGTGCCTAATAAAGACCAAGTGTCCTTGAATTCCTCTTAATACATTCAAATTATAGGAGGTGACATACCAAGGATTTATTTTTTTTTTCTCAGGATCAACTTCAATACCACGATGGTGTCAGAAAAATCCATGAAATTTTCCTGAGGTTACCCCGAAATCACATTTCAAGGGATTCATCTTCAAATTGTGTTGTCGAAGTTTGTTGAATATGATTTCCAGATTGGCCAAGTCATAAAAATGTTGTCTGGATTTAACCACTAAATCATCCACATAACATTAAAAGAATTTCTATAAAAGGGTTTGAATATATGGTGCATGACACGTTGATACGTCGTACCTGCATTATTCAGGCCAAAGGGAATTACCCGATAGCAAAACACACCATAAGGGGATCTGAAGGCTGTAGATTCTTCATCTTCTGGAGCAATTCGGGTTTGATTATACCCATAATATCCATCCATGAAGAAACGTTCTTCATAGCCAGCTGTTTCATCAATTAAGAGTTCTGTGATCGGAACTGGAAAATCATCCTTGGGACAATGCCGATTAAGATATCTGAAGTCAATGAAAACTCTAATTTTTCCATTCTTCTTTTTCACAGGGACAATATTAGCAATCCATTTGGGATATTGAACATCTCTGATGAAGTTAGCCATGATAATATTATCAACTTCATCTTCATTTTTGGAGGAACAAGTTGCGTGTGTTCTTCTTACTGCTTGCTTGAATCCTCGATGTTCTTCTAGAAAACCCAAATGATGAGTGGAAACATCGAGATCAAGAACCCAAATTTCTGTATAATTCCACGAAAATACATCTCAATTTTTCTTTATAAATGAATCATACATTTCTTTCTATTCAAGAGTCTTGGCTGCACTAATTAAAGTATGGTGTGGATCTTCTTTTATACACAGATTTATTTCTCTGAGTTCATTCATAGTGGTAGAGATACCCTCTTGAAATGCTGGAAGATCATTCCTGTGATCTTCCTCTTCTTCTTCAACATGTGTTACTTCTTCTGTTTCTACTTGCATAGTATATGATGAAACAGAATTTCCATGGTTTGGGGAGAAGTTAAAATTTGAACATCTTGAAGAAGAGGCAACCATTTCTGACCCTATTGATGATGAAGGGTCTACCTAGGGTGATAAAGAGGAGATAATGGATTGAGAATTGACATAATTGTTTTCATATGGTATTGTTATTGCTTCTTCTAGCATGGTTGATGAAGTATAGAATTTCTGTATTTCAGTAGATGAAATGAAGACATCTCTATTTAAGCTTTCATCACTTCTTGGTGAATCAACAATTTCTCCCATGTTGTCTGGCTTGGTATCCATAATTGACATTATGGATGTTTTCATAAGAGTGTCAGGATTTAGGTCCATCTTGTCAATTTGAAAGATAATAAACACATAATCTGTACTAACATGTATGAATGGGTTTACTGGAATCTTTTCCAAACCATTTGGATCATTATTTTTGGTAACCTCCTTTGCTGGGGATTTTTCCTTTCCTTCCATGTGATAGAATTTTGCCTCAATGTATTGAGATTCACATGTTTTGAATGGGGACTCTTCACCATACAATTTCCAAATTTTCCTATTGAAATAATATTTGAAACATTGATGGTATGACGAAGGAAGGGATGCATGTTGATGTAGCCAAGGTATTCCAAGAAAAATTTTGAAGGTTGTGTCCTGACGAACAACCAAGAAATCTGAATTGGACACAAGGTCTCCAAACTGAATTCTGAGTGTGATTTCACCCTGAGGTTCTTGTTCATTCTTATCATAACCTTGAAACGTTAGTGTAGAAGGAGATAAATTTGATTTGGTGAGGTCCAAACGATGAAGTGTACGAATAGTTATGAGATTGACTCATTATCCATTATCAATGAAAGCTCGTCAAATGTCTATATCATTGAATTTTCCTGATAGATACAAAGGTCAAATATGTCCATGTACAACATCATATTCATATTCATCCTTAAAAGATATAACCGAATGGTAGTATGATGGATCATTCTCTATATGGTCGACCTCAGCCGCAGTAATTTCAGTTTCGAATTCTTGAGGACTTGACAAAGCCTCAATAAGCGCCACCCGAAGATCTTTTGATTGATTCAAGGAATTGAGAATTATTACCTTTTCCAGTATATGGGACAAATGTTTCAAGTCATCATACTTTTTTTCCAAAGTTCTATGTTTCCAATCATGAAAATGTGGTTTTACAGGTGCCTTGGAAGTTGATTCTTTGGCAGTAGATGCATCCATTATTGGAGTAGGAGTTGGAAACACTCCTGGCTTCAGTAGATTAGATAGACTAGGTCTATCTATTTTCTGAGAGGAAGAAGTTGGGACCTTTAACCGTTCATCCAAAATAACTGTGTCAGGACCGAATCTTCCATGTGTGAAAGAACATTCTTATTCCTGTTGATCCCGCTGATGGGATTTACTCTGAGTTTCTACCGCATATATAGTTCTGGAAGGGGTAGGATTGAAATAATGTCTTCTGTAATATCCATGTCTTCCCTTGTATCAAAGACCTATGTCTCTTCTTCTAACTCCTCTATAAGATACAAGGAATTTAGACTCATCATGACTAAAATTGTCATTAGCATAGGGATCCATTAAATGAATCATGTTAACAGAACTAGACATCAATTCCTCATCTGATGAAGAGTCTGCCTGATGAACCAGTTCAGGTTGTACCATTTGTTTGGATGGTTCCCATTCATTTGAAGAAAATTTCATAAAATCTACCAGAGTCAAAGAAAGCATAGGCTTTTTCATGAGATATCCTTCCTATTAATGCTCTTATTTCTTCAAATTATGCTTCTTCTTTGAGGATTTTACATCTGATGAAGGGGGTTTTGTTGTGGCAGAAATAGCAGAATACACAATTGGTTGATTCAATTGTGTTCAGAAAAGGGCATGAGTTCAGTTGATCATTTTCTTGTCCATCCAATCATTATATTTATGTGCATTTTTACCCTTTACTCCGCGCCACTTGCCTTATTCATCTAGGTTAGTAGCAGTAACACACGCTACATGGGCTGAAGAACCTTTCAGTTTTACCTGTCCAAAGTCCACCGTCATTTTTTTAGAAGGTATTTAAAGACAAAACACTCATGAATGGGATTCCCCAACATCTGATGAAACATGTTGTAGTTGGGGAGGTCTTCATATCCTTCCTTGTTTGGCCTTTTGGGCCTTAGCAACTGAACCAGATTTTTTTCCAAAGGCGAGATGAAGTAACCAGGAACTTGGTCATTACGGAAATAATAAACTTTGTTCTTTAAATCCTCAAACTCTTTCCTCCTTTGATCTTTTTGATCACATTGACGAGGCGGACATTGTTTTTGACTCTCCAGACGTGGATCCCTTCGATACAATGATAATTTTGAAGTGGAAGTAGGTACAGATTCTTTTTTAAGTGTAACTATATCATTGCATACTTTCCCTATTATCCTTCATAGAACTGATGAAATTATATGAGTTTTAGCCTTAGTATTTGTAAGAGTGTCTTCTATCTTCTGAGAGATTGAAGTATGGTCTTAAAACCCTCCTATGTATTTCACAGGGATCAATGGTGTGCATAATTCATCAAGCAGATTTTCCAAACAAATTGGCAACAATTCTTCTTGAGGGTGTGCTAAACTTAAGGAATATGTTAATACCATCCAACGGGCAATGAAATCCAAAACCCTTTCATTATCCCTTTTTTTACAATTGGTAAGATCAAAAACTATCATCTTTGGTAATTTTGACATAAATTGAAGTTGGAACCATTGAAAGAGATCTTCCCACCTAGTAATTGACCGAGATTTCAAATTTGAACTCAAGACAAAAGTAGGTCCTTGTAATGATTTCACCAAACAACTGAGCATAACTGATTCTTGTTTTTTGGGAGTTCCCATCATAGGATCACAATGAGAAACAGAATGTGTTAAGTGTTGTTCTGGATCTCCTGAACCATTAAAAATTTGGAATGTGGTATTTGCAAAATTTGATGGGGAGGAATTTCATCCACCCATTCTGGGTAATATCTCTTTTCTAGTAGAACTTGTGCACATTTTCCATCCATAGATTCCAAACAAGTTGTTAATGTATCAATGGTAGTAATTAATTTTTGAGAAACATCCAGCTGAGCATCAACCTGATCAGGTTCAATAAATGGAATTTGGAATGGTGTGATGATCAATACTACCACTGATGGTATTATTGCTGATTTTTGTCGCATATGACCCATAGGATTCGACCTGTGATGGTGTACATGAAAAAGGGGATATTCTTGATCAATCCCATTAGCTATAACAAATTCCCTTGATTTATTACCTCTATCATGCTTAGGAGGAAGACTACCTTGAAGTAGTTCTGCATTTAACCCCCTTAACTCCTTCATTTCTTCTTCTTATTGTGCGAACCTTTCCTCTAATAAGAGTGATTGGCCTTCTCTAGAGGTAGGGTGGGATGCAACCTGACTTTTACCTTTTTCCTTGGCATGTGCCTTTCTGGAGTATGGAAGGGAATTACCCAAAGGAATTTTTTTCCTCTGGGAAACCCTCTAGATTTTGGAATGCACACCTCCTTCATTTGTTTCCGTGTGTACAGCCTCTTGAATAGGAACTTCTTCATCTGATCCCTCTGAGTGAGCCTCGTGTTCTGGGGATTAGTGAAAATGGAATTGATGACATTTATCGATGCATAACGCATTAATGGCATTCTGTTAGTTATTCTACTTGATTGGTACCCATTGTGTGTTCTATGAGACTCTGTCCTCCTATATAATGAATCCTTGGAACTGTTTGGTGGACAGTAATCTGAAGGGAATCATTGTATAATTCAGTTATTTGATTTCTTTGTGGCCTCTTCCCTAATTGGGATAAAACTGACTCCCACTGAGGAGGGGATTGAAAATGTGAAAAGGCCCCCATCGTTGTAGGCTGGGGTTGTTTTACTTCTTCCTCTTCAAATCTCGGAACATTGTTTAATGAATTGAATGATTGATTTAGATAAGCCCCCATCCTCGCAAGCTGGGGTGATTATTGAACTATTATATCTGAAATCTGTGCAACTTCTCTTCTGATTTTGCGGATTTTGATTCAGAAATTAACTGGGTGCATTATCCGACCATCATTTACACCACCTATTTCAGGAGATTGATGTTCTATTTCAGACATTTGCATCATCTGACGCCTGAAATTCTCTAAATTAGATGCTTTCTCAAGATCTTCAGAAGCTTGATGTAACTTCTTTTCCTTGATCTTGATTCTGATGAGAAATGTTTGAGGCTTGTTCTTGAGCATACATTTGATTACATAAAAAACATATTTATTGAGGCCGGTTGTGGGTAATAACATTCCATGAAACTACTTTTGACAGACTTTTCCCGATTTTTGAGTGCATTGAAATGAAATGCCTCACATGCACCCCATCCTCTGATGTGAACATTAGATGGGGAATCATAAATTAATTGGTTTAGACTTTTTAGGGCATTGAGACATGCACGCTGAAGGGTTCTCTGTTTTTTTAACCCTTGGATGTTGGGAAACTGAAAGAGATGCCAATTCAATTTGGCACTGCAACCCTTCTATTACCTTTATATGATTTTGATATTCATCATATGGTATGACTTTGGTTTTCAAATGATGAAGAGTTTTCCATATATTTAAATGAATGTCATGAATACAATATTCTATCATCAATTCTGTATTATCAAACTGAAAATTTTCTGAAGGTTATAACATGATTGGTATTTATCCTTTAGCTAATTATTTCCTCATGTTCAACACAACTTCATCTTCTTCTTCTAGAGGTTTCTCCACTTGGTATGACCAAAGTGGGTGCTCTACATTTGAGGATAAATTACCCAAGGGAGGTTCGGAGAATGACCATTCCCTTAAGATATCTTTTGACCAAGAAAGTGTTTCACCCGTAAATAACAAGGAATCAGACATGACTGGCCTTTTGTTTTCAAGTGCCTCGAGATAGGAGGGAATTCTTGTTACTACATTATCAATTATAGAATTTTTTTGAAAATGTGAAATACTACTACAGAGAGGGCATTCACAGTGAAATCCATCATGGGGAGGATCACCATAGTTGATTACAACAGGGGATAAATCTTCTTGATCCATGGTCTTCTGGCCACATGGAGGGTTTTCATGGCTCTCATCCAAAGATAGGCACTTTGGATTGACCAAATTTTCATGAAACAAGTTTTCATGATTAAGTGTCAGATGAGAAGCTTCAGAATTACAACTACCACTCCCAAAATATGGTAATGGGAGGGTAGGATCTTGAGAAGCAACAGATAAAGGTCTAAGGGCTTCAAGAACTCCAGCATTAAGAGGAGCTAAATTACATCTTGACTCTTGATTTTCAAACTATATTTGGTGAGATTTATTCTTGGATGTTATCTTATACATTGTTGGGGCCACATTTTGGTAAAATTGGTTATCATGGCCAAGTATATGTGTCTGTCTTGTTTTAGTTACCGGAACATACCAGTTACCTCCAATTGGAAAGGGTGTATGTTCCCGATCTTGTTGTATGTATGATATGTGAGGGTATGCACCATGAACCTCCTAGACTAGAATAGAGGTGTGAATTTTCTCTGGGATGGAATGTATTTATGTCATCCCATGTGTGGGGACAGATTTATGTGTCTATTCCCCTGATACTACTAAAGTAGTTGTTAAAATATCCTGACATTTTTTCAGAATATGGGCAGGGATATGAGTCTACCCTTTCACCATTGACAAGATGTGTTTAGTGAATTCAGTGGACGGAATAGGAATATATGTCCATTTTGTATCTGTAGTAGGTGTATGTGCCTACTCCTGTCCTCCTTTTCCTATAAACGGATATTGACAGTACTTATTCATAGGGGAGAGTGTTGAGTCTGCTCCGGATTAGTCGTCAGAGCTTTCCGACTGACTTCTCCTGGTGCTACCAAACGGGACTACTGGCAGGCTTGATGAACATTGGTATGTGTATGTGCCTACTGGATTTTCTCCTTCATGTATGGATAACATGTTTTCATCAATATTGGCATATGAGACTGCTGACGGAATTGGTGATTGAAAATAGGTATATGCTCGTGCTTACCAGTTGCCACCATATTAGCTTGGAGAGATTCTTTGGTTGCAGTTATGAAAGCCTGTTGATTGGCTGATGAATTATAAAAAGATGTATGTGCCTACCTATAGTACTATGTCAAAACTTCTTGGCGGGACTGGTGTGTTACTGGCAGACGAGTCTGCTGAGCATTGAAATCATGACGGACGAGTGTATATGCCCGCTTGTTATTTTCCATCAAGTTAGATTGATAGACTTCTCCATGGGAGGTAGAGGTGAGAAACTGCTTCCTGTTAACAGTACTTAGTCCCTGGAATTTTGTCCTATGTGCCCGTGTCTGAGAGACCTAGGCCAAACTCCTAGAGGCAACATCCTCATCATGTTTGGGAAATACTACTGCATGATTCTGGCGATTATTGCTGGTGGGAGTCCTCAAGACGGACTCATGTATTTTTTAATTGAGGCTTTCAGTGACCTCTTGATCTACCTATCTATAGTATGGGAGAGATTTATTATTGCATTCCGGGGATAAATACCCGAAATAGTTAAAAATAGTGGTTGGAACTGTTTGCTTCTTGATCATTGTTCGTTGTTGGCTAGATGATTGAGCATTATTTTTGACCTGGAGGGCCTGTCGAGAAGCCTCCAAAGTCGGAATTGTACCATGATGGTGATATTCCATTATTAGAACATTAGAGATCTGATGTTGAAGATGTTGGGTTGGTGAATATGCCATTCCTGTGGATGGCGATCCAACTTGGGCAGCATTCGGGAAGTTCACAGATGTTGTCCTTGAGAAATCCATTCTTTGGATTGATGGGAATTCTGTAGAAAAATGAGAACAACAACAAATTATATTAAAGTGACATCTTGTCAGATAGATACATGCATGATTAATTCTTTTTTATGTCCTTCCGTTATCAATTGATAATGCCCTAACATGTGGGAAACATTATTAACCTGGTTAAGGATTCACGTCGGTTTCATCATTTTTTTCGTAGTTCCTTGAAATGTGATATTCTTGATTTAAGAATACTATTTTCCATGTGGTTTCCATTTGATGTATTCATGGAACTGGAAACATCCAACAATTCTTTACCCAAATAGGACCTGATTTCCAAAGGACGACGTTTGTTTAAGTTTTAAACTTTACGATACTTAAGAACATGCATTGGTAAAGAGGATGGGAGGTCGGACTCATCACACCCTTTTGGGGGGAATTATTTTATACACCAGGACTCTCTTTGAAATTAAAATATTTTCATGAATCCTTATTAATTCACCAAGTATATCATAAGTATCCCTTGGAATTTAAAATCACCTATTTGACATGTATAAATTTTTTAGAATTTTCTGTATGTATTTTAGGTTTTCCATCAATGGTATCCTCTAATATACTGATTAGAGATTATTTTAATCACCATTTATGATGATACTAGTTTTTTTAAGAAACTCAGTGGGGAACACTGGAGTTTATTGTCATATAGGGAGACAAATATTTGTTTTGATCTTGGGATCCTGCACATAAAATCTGCTACCTACGTATCCTTGTGAAAGGAATCAGAACCCTTGTAGTTTGGTGCCACTTAATCGGACACATCATACCTTTTAAGGCCATGTGATAATTACCCCTAAGAGGAAGGTTTTTAGTTACAACTTAGTGTTGGACTTATGTTAAAACAGCCCAAGGAACATTGGAAAGGATGTAGGTTTCTGAATAGGATCAAACCCTATTGGGAATATGGACCAAAGAGAATAGGGATTATTTAAGTGTTGGGTTTTAACCTCAATGAGGCTTCCTACATATCCCATATGGATGGGAATCAAAGCCCATGTAGTTTGATGAATCTCAAAAGAGAGTATAGTCCATTGGGAAAGATGAGTTTGGGATTACTTCCTCAAAAAGGATGCATAAATTGGGGGAATTAGGGTTGGATTCCTAAGGAGGATATCATGTGAGCTCGTGCTCTAAAAGGGCTTCCTACTTATCCTGGTTTGAATTGGAATTAGAGTTCTCATAGTTCCTTTCGTTGAGTGTTTTTGCATATGTTGTAATCATCACATATCTCTAAGCCTATGTGATTCATGCTTAGTGGGATAAAACAGAGGATGTGAAAGATTCAACAATGACAATTCACAATTTTCCTCCTCTGTTAATGGAAGAGGGCGTGTCGACTGTGGAAAATGGAAAGGTGACGAACCTTCCCACTGTTCTATTTACATTGGACAAGGGTCCAATGTAAGGAAGAAGGGGTGAAGGTGATGGGCTTATACCCGGATGGCTGCCCTAAAATTGGTTCTGTTAGGGGAGGGAGACTTATCCTATAATGGAACGGAATGGAAAGTGTAAAGTGTACCTTCCCTACCAGAGAACAGAGGTCCTGAGTCGCCTCTTTGAAAAGGGAGAGTCCGGAAGCCCACCATCTTCCAAACTGGGAACTTCCCAACATTGTTTCTGGGAGATAATTCCATGTGACTGCGGATATACAAACCTACAAGTATCCCATGAATCTTAACCCCATTGTGAAACCAATGTGGGAAGCCTCTTACTGCAGAAATACAAACCCAAATTGGAGACACACTAATGTTCCTTACCCAAAGGTCTAAGATTTCGGGAGGTTTTGGGGGAGGTTTCAACTTAGCCCCTATTGAATAAGGGAACCAAATAAATAGGTACCCTTCCATGAAAGGCTTCAATGGGTATTTGAGTTTTTTGCATAGGTACCTCATGCAGGTATGCCGCGTAGGTACCCCGCGCTGATCAATCGCATAGGTAAGGCACACAAATGTACCATGCAGTTGTAATGCACCGGTATGGTGCGCAGGTACACCGCCTAGGTATGAATAGTGACTGAAGAATTTGAAGAACTTGAAAAACATGCCTATTCCCTTTAATTATCCCTTCTCTCGGAGTTGAGAGAACTACCTGAGACAATTTGAGAGATCTAGGTGAAAAAGCTACGCAATGGCAGCTTTAGAGAGTCTTTCAAAAAAATTCAGTCCTGAAATGGGGAGCCCAAGGGTCCTATTTATAGGCACGGATGGGTCTAGCTGAAAAAAGTTTGGTTGCGCAGATATTCCATGTAGCTCCACTGTGTAGGTGCTCCGCACAGAGGCATCCTAAAATCCTCTCGCATGTAGGTTGGACGCATAACCATATCGCGCAGCTCGGCGGCATAGCCCTGTCGTGCAGCTCGGCCCCGTATCCCTTTCGCGCAGCTCGGCCGCCTAGCCCTATCGTGCAGCTCATCCGCAGATCTCTTTCACGAAGTTGGGCCAATTTTCTCTTTTGCGAGGCTTTTGGATATTGGTTGGTGTTTCCTTTGAACTTTTTGAATCTCTTTAAGGGGTGTCAACATACTAGGAGGGACACATTTACTATAATTGACATGATTCTCCCCATATTAGGACTATCCTAGTAATCAAACGAAGAGATAAACTAGTTGGTTAGAACAACATTATATTGGATTGACCTTAAATGCACATGGGACACTTATTCGAGTCACGATCATATACATCAAATAATTTTACATGAAATATATACCAACATGATCGGTGTTTCAAAAAAACAGATCCTAAACTTCACAAGAATTAAGATGAATTTTATTCCTTTAAATATTGTGTCACTAAACTTTGGTGATGACTAGAGAACATACTCAATAGCTTAAGGCTCAACAATTCCACAAAACGAAACTAGTTCGTTATGTCATTTTAAACTCTAAGGGTACCATATTTATGAATTCACTCCACCCCAATGTTTGAGACGCAATAAGGAATATCATTTGTACTATCAATAGTTTTTTCACCCAATGTGACCAAGTATTTGGTGGTACATACAATATATTTAATCTAGATTCATATTTCCCCATATAGGCATTACCCTCGATGATGACACACAAAATTGTTAGTCGTTGATAAAGAAGATATGGTCACGTGACCTACTAAGAGGCCGATCATGCCCTAGGAATGCCTAACACAATAAAAGCGATAATTACTTGATGATCGTGTTAATAAAAATCTCAAAGATATAGTAACCACTCGTCCAATAATGGGTTTCATTTTGATGGTAAGTGTTATACTAGGGACAACGACACTTGAATGGTACCATATAAAAGAGAGCTCAAATAATTTTGAAATCCCTTTAATCTCTAAGATTGGTACATACCTTGGTATAGCTGTTTATAAATTAATAAGAGTAGAACCTATCACTAGGTCACTCTAACAAGATTTCACTAGGCCCCAGTCCTGTTATTTATGCCCTTTCTAAAAATAGAAAATTCCAACAGATAACACTCATGTTCCTATTCCAAACCATCTCAAAGATATATTTAATCTACCCTTACATGAGAATTCAAAAATTAAGGATACCACCTAAGGTTCAATTATTAAGTCATTACATTGGTTCTCTTTCAATGTTAAAACATTTAAAATATTTAAACCCATGACATAAATTACCTATTATAAGAAAAAAGAACGTGATAACTTATAAGGTGACATGTGAGGGTTCCATTTGGAAAACATGGTTTCATTAAAATGAAACCCAATTGAATTTGTCTAATTATCAGAGATTTAAAACAACCATAGAGGTTAATATCATAAGAACAATTCCACAACTAACCTACTTGGGTCCAGTTTTTCATTTTAGAATTTAATCATATGGATCTTCATGCCCATGTGATTGAGTCACAAACCCTTATAGAGGTAAACAATAATTTCAAATCAAAATTCAATATATGTTACATATATAATCAACCTAATATATATCTTGGTCATATATAATGTTTGGATTATATGGTTTCACTCTACAAATATATAATGTCCCCAAACACATAACATA
This sequence comes from Viscum album, assembly GCA_963277665.1. Lineage (NCBI taxonomy): Eukaryota > Viridiplantae > Streptophyta > Magnoliopsida > Santalales > Viscaceae > Viscum > Viscum album. The sequence goes on from OY728129.1 coordinate 1,638,494,283, forward strand.
TTGGAATTTCTCTCTGATTAATCACAACCAATTTACTTTAAATAAATTAGATCTAATCATCTTTCACATTTTAATAATTTTATCTAGATATATTTACAATCTCTGAATATGGTTCAAATACATGGGTTATATTTCCCCATATTTAAGGTACCCATACACCTTACAACTATAGACTGTATCCTGTTTAATTGAAACCCAAATAGTTATTCTATGCTACCAATTATATATAAAAATAATAACTATTCATGTTATCATAATAAGTAAACACAAAGAAACTTTCTAATTAGAACAAAAGAAAGATACATAGGTCATACATGCTAAATATTAGGAGGCATGTAATATAATCAACTAATCGTTGAATCATATTAACCTATTATGAAAATCACCCAATAATGTTATATAAGTATGCATGAAAAAGAAAAAAATCATGGAATAACACTCAAGGAACACAATCCAAATCAGTAGGAACCCTATAAATTAAACTACATGGCATGATATATGAATATATATATGCATATAATTATGTTGGTAATGTTACATCCTTTCAATACTAGGCCAAGGGAAAACACCATAAATTTGATAAATCAATAAGTAGTTGAATGTAAACTTTTCAATCATGGTAAAATTATTATCATCTATAACAATGAGTTATATGAACAACCAATCCCATCCCTGGACACTTGGACTCTTCCCCGTGGGTGGGTTGATCACTCTGAAACAGAACTATTTACTAAACACTGACACATTCATAGTCTCCTATCTACCAAAAAAACAGTAATAAAAAAGGGAAATAAGGCTCAGATAACACTTTATAACATCCTAACCCAAAAGACCATTAAAACCAGTTGTTAAACCATTCATCACAAGGCCTCAAGCATTGCTCCTCGTATACCAAAGGATGTCGACTATCTATGAGGGTTTAAGGATGGAATAGTGTGGGGAATATACCATTATGATCAAATTAGGGAAATGATGTATCAGACATAAATAAAAGAAAATTATAGAAGAAATAATAATTGAAATACATAGAAGCACACGAATAATATGAAATGAATATAAAATATGGCCAGTTCTAGTATACAACAATGTATGTATGTCCAGATGATGATACATAATCTTAAACAGTAGAAATAAAACAAGAAAAAATATATATTACATGATTAAAAATAATGAAAAGAACTTAAAATCAACATGGGTGATATCCATGACCATCTTCAGCTCTAGCTTGGTCTCATTCTCCTAACTCCAAGGTTAAATCATAACAGTGCAAGCAATATTCCATAGTTCTGCAACCCGGATATTTTTTTGTGTACCCATTGAAATATTAGGTCCAAATAGGTTGTGAGATAAAATCCCATTAGGCCACCTCCAAAGGTGTCTACATACAAATCTTGTCTATGAATATAAGGTAAAGCATTGGAAGGTATAAAGAATTATAAACAAGATGAATAAATAACAAGGAGCTTGCTCATGTTTTTTAAGGACACCTGGCGGCTCTACCTACTTTAGTTCAAGGACATAATGAGTATATGATCAGTGAATATATATATATAGTAATAATATATATATTATAGTTATATATTTCATCCACCTATATGGACTATGTACATATGAACATAAGTATCCATGTACAAGGAATACTAGTTGTTGGCTAGACCGAGGTGTATCTCAGGAATCCATTACCAGTCTAAATGAGATTATAAGTTCCAAAAGAGGGTAAATGATCTAAATATCATAATAACTATAATACATCATGTTCATCACTCGATATAGTGAGTTTACCATCATTACAACACTCGATATAGTGGGTTTTATATCATTCCAACACCCAAAATAAGGGATGTGGTTGTCATACCCACCATCAAAATAGTTTCAATAGTGTGAGACATCTTTCTCAATTTCTAATGAAAGGGACTGTGAATAATCATTCCAAACAGAACTCATTCCATCATTCCATATCTTATATCAAAGGCATTACCATGTTTAAAATAAAATCCAGGAGGCATTACCTCTTAGGCTTTATACTCATCAACCCCAAATATATCCAAGGTAATTTCAATTATTAATAAATTAAAAACATACAATAATATTCTCCTTTCCACTAATATCATTTAATATAATTCACATGATTCTTTCTTATCTAAATATAGTAATTGGTGTGTTTATACCACCCAATTAAACATTATTTAATTTAAACCATCCAATTTGACTAGAGAATTTCATTTATGAAGGAATTTAATTTTATAATAATGTTTTTCCAACTCATGTAGAAGGTTGTTGTTCTTTGAAACAATTGATTCTAAGGAATTCCATCCCCCCATATTTAGTCCATTTAATAATATCATTAGAGGCCATTTACTAAGCATGCAACATATCTAGAAATAACATAAAGGAATAAGAAAACACCAATGTAATATGGAGAAGCATGATTTAAATAATAAACCACCACTTTTTATTTTAGAATATATTGAATTCTATATAAGGGGATTTATTAGAAAATATTATATTTTTAAACAAATAATTATTTTCTCACAACCTCCCATCAAATTAAAAGGTATAAATCAATCAATCAAAAATAATCCTTCTATAAATCTACCAAACATAGAAGAAACATTAGAAAGGTCAACATGGAACATAGGAGGTGCTATCATAAATGTGTAAATTACCTACAAGGGGGTATTCCATTTATAACCCAAGATAAATATTTATAATACATTCCAAGATTTTAATTAATTAATTATAAAGGGACAATTAAATCCTTCACACCCAAGGGATGTCCTTGTTTAAGGTTGGAATCTCCTATTTACATGAAAATGATCAATGGGGGTATATCAAGGGGAGTACAAAAATTTAAAAAGATAAAATCAATTATAGGGTGATGCACGACAAATACTAGTGCACAACACAATTAGAACATTCAAAATTAAATGGAAACATTTGGTAAAAGCTACATACCACCTACCTCATGGTTAGGAATCTTTACTCATCCAATATCAAGGATTTATTTTGTTTGTTCTGGAAGAAATTTAAGAAATGTAAATATTTGAGATCACAAAAAAATAGCATAAAAATTAGAATATAATCTTAGAAATCATGAAATTGGAATTGAGAGCTTACTGATTCAAATCCTATGTGACTAACAGCATTCGAATATGACTTTTAGAAAATGAGATATCATCGTCCCTAGGTTGGATAGGATGAGAAACCAATACATTAAAGGAGGTTCCTCAAACTTCTAGAGATAAGGAAGAAAGAATGAAAATGATTTAATGGTTCATTAAGTTTAAAATAGTTAGTCACCCTTAAATCTGAGCCGGTCTATTGGGCCACACAGTTGTCACAAATGTGTGCCATCGGTGTAGCTCCCTCTCCTTAGTGACAACACACTAAATTGTTTTCCTACATTTTTTGAAAAAATCATGTGATGAAAAGTACATACACACTGTATAAGGGGCACTAAGCATGTGGGCTAGGTGCACGGTTTGTGAATATCGTGTGTAGCCCATACACACTCTCTACTAAAAATAGTAAAAAAATGCACGGTCATGAGGATCCATTCAAATGGTTAGAGAAAATGGGTGGTACATCCTACTATAATGGACTAGGCCACATGGTTTATTCTAAATAGTGCCACAGTTTCATACAAATCATGTGCCTCAGTCAGCCTTCTCCAGTTTTGAGTTTCTGGGGTCTGATGCTCTCGAAACTCGATGGAGAACCCAAGGCACCCATGGACATTAACCAAGTATAAATATAATGTGTTTAAACATTAAAACTATAGTAATTTCCTTTTTAAGCTCAGTTAAATTAAATATCTTTCCACTAAACACAAATACTCAAATTCCCTCATCATTATACCTAGTTTCAAAACTTCAGTCTCTTCGATGATAATCATGTTTATGTGATTCTTGAAAATCGAATTCTTTTTTATTAATTAATTAATTAAATATTGATATATAATATCCCTAAAATTTCCTTGTTTAAAAATTTATATCATTTTATTATAGTAATTATGTTACCATATCCATTAATGATATAATTACATAGTATTGTTCAATTAGAGGGTTAAAGCGTCCCAAACCTGAACATACCCAAATTTACTTAATTATAATGAGGTGGTTTTATTATATTACCATTATATGATAATAATATTTATATTATTTATTGTTTATCAGTGGGAAATATCAAAATATTAATGAAGTATATGAAGAATTAAGGGATGGGAAAAAATTACTTAATTTCAATAAAATATTATACTCTTAGTACACTTATTTTAAATGATTAAATTTACGATGATCATTTGTGTATATTAAAATTAACAGGATATTAAATTTTTCATAAAATAACATTAATGATATGATAAAAATCATAGTTATTCTTTAATCCTATCATTATAATTATCCATGTGATGTGGTGAAGGAAAACAAAACTGGTTATGTCGTAGAGTCTGTAATCCGCACAATACATGAATGATGGTTTTTTTGTTAATTGATGGGGTATAATAATAAATAACGATAATACCACTAATATAGTAACATTCATGTATATAAATGATAATAATATCATTATATTATTATTGATAGAATAAATTTGAAACAACATAACTAAGGAGAAAAGTTAAGTAGTTGATAACACTCACGTCAAGGACTTGAATTTTCCTTGGGAGTATCCTTGGATATCAAGGCCTTGTTCCAAAAAATGGTTATAAGCGGTTTATTAATATTATATAGGGTTATATTAGGATAAAATAAAATATTTTAATGGTAAATTTGAGTTTTAGGCTATTTTGGAAGTAGTGAAGATGATACCCTTTTATAAGTGAAGTGAATGGTAGTTTTGGGAAAAAAACATTTCATTTTCAACAATGTAATGTTACTATTCAAGTTTCAAAGGAACAAAATTGGAATAAATAGAAAATAAAAACACGTTTTTATAGAAACTCATATATAAACCTCATTTTTTAGACAAATATGACTGGTTTCAGGCTTTTTTTATTTTTAGTTTTTGTCTTTTACCCTAAATAATGTTTACCTTCGTAGTTAGTTAATAATAATAGTAATTTATTTTAATTAGAAAAATTAATACTGAAGTTTTTACCTATGTTTATACATCTAATTTTAAATTTTAAAATCATTTTTTCAAATAAAATTTACAGAGGTGTGAAAAATTTATTTTAAACTAAATACTCGTAATCGCGTAAGAAGGGTTTTTAGAGAAATAATGTTTTTAAACTTTAAATTTATACATATGATAAAGTTATCACTAATATTGATTTAAATGATATATATTTAATTATTATAAAATATATAAGGGTTTTGGGTCTTTAAATTCAATAAAAAAAATAAATCTCCCATAAAAATAATTGATTTAAAGAAATTCTCCAAAATAACTTTTTTATTAAAGAAACAATTTAAATAGTAAAAAACTTTGGGAAATATAATTTATAAGAAAAAATAATATTTTAAAAATATATATTATTATTCCTTAAATTCATATTCGATTACTTAAAGAGTTTTTTTTACCTTTCATATCATTTTTATATTTTGATAAAGTTATAAAATTATAGGTTTCATAAAAATAATATTTTTCATCTTAAACCCATCCTTTTTGCAAAAAGATAAAAAAACAAAATATAATTTAAATTTTAAATGTGGAATTAAAATATATACCTCATTTTATCAATTTAAAATTCCAAAAAAAATTAATTAAATTTATTAGTAAAATATTAATATATAATGAATATATGTGTTTATGTGAAAGTGGAATTTTCATATAGTAACTATTATTATATAAAATAATTTAAAAAATATATTTGTGTTAAAATTTAATAATATTTACAATATTTTATTATAAATAATAACACGTTTTGTTAAATAGAAAATCAAATCTCATAAAAAGGAAATTTTTAGAAAAATAATACTCTAAAAAATAAATGATCTTATTAGTCCTTTTAGGTAAACTAATAAATTTTAATTCCTATTAAATTAGTCATTATTTTATTCGTACTAATATTTCATAATCATGTTACCCTTATCTGTATCTCAACTTCAATGGTATGATTTTTCTTGGCATAATTAAACATTAATATTTTATCTAAATATATCATGGTTTTGATTATGTTAGGTGTTACCTACTGTGAAATCAATCAAACAAATTAAAATATTAAAAATTAGTCATATAATAAGAAATCATGGTATTAAAAAAGTATAAATAAGAGAAAAAAGAAAATCAGACTCATTAAAGCATAGATCATATATCACAGTTCATGCCATAGTTATAATGGCATAACATAAGGAATGAACAATAGTAGCATGGAAACTTGATTCTATAATCAAGAGACATAAAAAACATAGAATATGAATAATAATATTCCATATATATAAGCATAAAAAATCATTCATTATGTTAAGGTGAAAAAATAAGATCGTAATAACATAATAGATAGTGTCACATAATGGGTTAGGTTTTCTCCCCAAACCATGACAGGTCATCTCTTGCGATATAAGTCTTTACCCAATGTATTGGAGGTATGTATACTTCCTAGCCCACATACCCTGAAATGAAATACATACATATCCATGCCACATGATACCATTCTTAATTCCATTGTTTCTTCATTAACCCATGGGAAATAAATTGGTTCTATCAGAATATAAATAAAACATTATCATAAGTTATCTAGAGATAGATGGTGGATTGTATCATTGGATTATTTTCCCAGGGAAGAAATCGAAACATTAAAGGATGTTAAAATTAATGAGAAACACGCTTTTATATGAGAATTAAAATATACATTTAAAAATAAGAAGAAGTACTTGTTCCATTTTTTACTACATTTATTTTGAAAGAAAATATTTTAAATAAGGAAATATAAATATCATTTGAAAATAATAAAAACATGGAAAAATGTTTTCTTAAAGATAAAAAATAAAGGTAGTGAGATAATTCATTGGTATAGAAAACATTTAAAAATACTATTGCTTCCAAACATTATAAATTTGACTAATGTTGGCAGAAAATGATTATATTGAAATTTTAAAAGAAGGCTTATTTTTTAAAGAATGTATGGTTTATTGAAAATACCTTAAACATTCATATAAATAGAGATTATAATTTATATAAAATAAAATAAATAAAATATACATGGAGTAAAAATAATTCTTGACTATAAATTAGAGATACAATCTATTTCTATTAGAAAATTCAATTCATGGGAATTATTGAACAAAGAAATATATAATGGTAAAAATGCTTGTAAATCAGATGAATATCCAACATATAAAAAAATTAATCTATTTTATAGAGGTGAAAATATAATTTTCACATATGAAATTTCATTTATAAAAAATCTCAAATTCAAAATGATATTCAAAAGAAAAACCTTTCTCCTTTGGTGTCGTTTAAATCGTCTTCCTTCAAATTAGAAACCTTAGTTCGATATTCCAATCCATTAAATATTATTATAACTAAGATATAAATATATCCATGAGTATTGTATACACTAAACAAAGGAAAACAATAGGTTAATATTCCATTTGTATCAATAAATAAAAATAGATACGAAAAACCCTTACCTTTTACTCTATACCTCAATGAAAGCCCATTAACCTCATGTAATATATAAAAATAACTATATTAACAAAATATTTGAAATAATTATTAAATTATATTAATTTTTTACATTATTCAAAAAATAATAATTCCCTATACTTATATTAGATAGTTTAATTTATTGATCATCTTATGGGAAAAAATTCATTTACTTCATCTATGTTTTATAATGGAGACATTAGTTATTTTTATTTGGTGAAAATTTAATCATTCGTTTATTATTCAATATAGTGTTACTATTTTTTTCAATAATTTATAAGGTCTCTTTTTCTTTTAATGGACTGTATTAGTGCGGTATGCAAAAATGGGATCCACGAAGAGTTTTTTTGGGTAATTTTCCAGTAAAAATATATTACATTATAATGATCATTGATTTTTGTTTCATACATAAAAAACTTGTTCATGATTTAAGGTAATTTTAGTATCATACAATTTTATCAAATACAATTTTGTAGATCTATCAATGTAAGGTGGTGGAGAAAAATAAAATATGTCATACATTTTCACATTTGTGTTCTTCTATTCACGTATTTTCTCTTTTAATCTTTGTCTTCTTTTATCCTTTGATATTTTCCATGTGTTTTTTAGGAAAATGGAAGTTTTTGTACCTACAAGAAGGTGGTACATGAATAGTAGAAACTGCGCACCGCCCCAAAGGAAGATGTGTACCCTGGACAAAAACATTATCTAGGCCGCACGGCCTACAACATGGGAATGTTGTATAACCATGCGTCCAAGTCAGTGGGCATGTATGAGGTGCATGTTTGACCACATAGGATTCATACCTTCCACAAGAAAATATTCAGCCTCTTTTTCCTTTGGACATAGGTACTTTACAGTCGGCATGCGGTTTGGAAAACCATGTAGTCTTCCCATAACATTCTAAATGCTAAAATTCCAATTTTTTATCATATATTTTAAGACCTTATACACCTTATCTATCCCCATTCATGGTTTTAATCCATATTTGTGCTCCTCTCCCCCATGGATCCATTTAACCACAATCCCATAGTGGTTTTGTCCTTGGATCTTGATGACGTCGTCAAGTAATTCACTAATATTATTGTTTCTTCCTTCTCCTTTGCCTTCTATTCAATCTTTGTAGGGTTATACTTTCTCTGATGGTTTGGTTTCCCTAATTTGGTTTGAACCATGGTTATTTGGGTTTAATCGTGTTGTTTATGTTGTGACTTTTCCTTTACAAGGTCTCCCTTTGGTGTTGTTTTGGATTTCATCTGGTTTTTAGAAGTTTCCTTGTGAAGGGTAGAAGATTTCATTCTCTAACATTTTTTAATGATTTTATTGTTCCTAAAATGCTATAAAAAAGATTCTATGTGTTATGTGATGATGAAAAACATTTTTAATAGGTTTTTGTTGACTATATGGGTTTGTAAATGGTTTACCTTTTGAAAATGTATTTCTTAATTTGTGTGCCTCAGTTTTTGGAAATATGGTTGTGTATACGGTGGTTAATGTGTCCCAAGAAATGGAATTAAGAATAAGGGAATACATGGTATCTAGGTGGGAATACTAGTTTTAGTATGTAATGATAGTTGGCAGGTCTAGGGCCCAATCTCCCTAACATGATGGATATGGGAACTATAACTAAATATACATGTGATGGAGGTTGGAGGCTCGAGCACAATTTCTGTTCCTAGGAGATAGTTTGATCACCGATATTACAAGGATATTATGACCCCACAAACCATAATTACTTAGGCATTTCCAATGTTTCTCATTCTATACTTATTTTTTGACTTGTTATCATTATTTATTTCCTTTCATTTTATTTCAAATCACGTTTTATTTAAATTTTACCTTTATTTTCCTTAAAAACTATCATTTTGATTTATATTATAATGTTATATCATGGAATATCTTTCTGTGTCTACCTATACAGAATTGGATAACACCATAAAAACACCCTATGGTGTGTGTAGATCTTTTTATTTTTGACCTAGGTAAAGGAAAGTCATTCTACGGTGGTGATTGTAGACTCGGTTTTTAGTGGCCTGTCTTTAGGATGGTGTTGGTGGAGGTGGCATGGGGTGTTTTCCCTTTTGTTGAATAGAGGTACAATTGTGTAGTAATTTCCCCTCCCCATTTTGGTATTTTGATTTCTCGTAATAATTGTAATATGTTTAACTATTTTGATAGTTTTTATTGGTTATCGTTGTTTATTATTATTTGGTGCATGATTATTTTGGATTGGTTATGGTTGATTGTTATGGGTGAAATCATTTCCAAATGGGATGTTTGATGCCCAAGTGCTCGTTTCCAATCCGTGGGGATATGGAAACTCTTTGGTTCATACCAGAGGATAGGTTGGGTGTCGGTTTGGATGTAATCCTAGATTGGTTCATGATAAAAGGTTATCATAGGAGTTTTTTCCCTCATTATATTTGGGAAGAGTCTAGATACACTAGTTCTTGGACTATCAGGGCTTGAGGTTTGGGTTGTGAGTGGATCTTCTCACCAAAAAACCTTGTGAAAATCCTTGGATCACCATGGGATGTTTTATATGTGTTTTTTATTCTCATACAGGTTTGATGTATAGGCTACAAACTATTCATGGACACTGATTGGGGATTCAGCGGTTTGGTCTGTATTTCTTGGTGTAGTTTCATATAAATACATTTGAGTGATTGAAATTGGTTGTTCATAAATTTTATGGTCATTTTATTGATTCTTTTTTTCGGTTTTTTGGGTTTTTTATAATCATGATTCCCTTTTAAACAACATGTACAACCATTCTATTAATCTTGAGAATGTTCTCCCTCACTAATTGATAAATATATTGGTGGAATAAGTGGTTTGAGCTATCTAAAAATTGGATCACGGAGTGGTCTATGGTCCTACTCAATCTAGGGAAGATTAACCTAGTCTATGAAAGTACAATACTAATAATGTTTTCAATAACAAGACTCCATCCTTTTGGGGTAACACAAATCCCCAGAAAGTAGAGGAATTGATCAAAAAATGAGAGTATTTTTGGGTTTCTTAATAATCATAAGGTATTTAAAGTGAATCATTCTGAGTTATTATTATAAGGGTCAAGTAGAAGGTGGTGGGAATCAGTGATTCAATATGGTAAGCATAACTATATGGATTCAAAGGATTTCAAAGTTTTCTTTAATTAGTAGAATTTCCCTGTGACATTGATCCATACCAATACCTGGGAGTTTTTGGATCTCCGTTAGGGGGATCAGACTTTGTTGGAGTATGCTAACAATTTCATATAGTTCGTCCATTTTCCACTTGAGGTGGTATTTAATGATCTATTAAAGGATATTCATTTTGAAATGGGGTTGTGAATAAACATTTAATCTTAGTCCCTCTTATACACAATGAATAGATATGTTGATAAAGTGTATCAATCCCTGGTGGTGGAGATTGATAATGGAGGAAAGTTGGGTTTCTCTGTGGAAGAATTAATAGTGTTAGAGACTCGTAGTGTCTAATCTAATAAGAAAAGGAAGTGTGATTAGAAGGAGAATATGGGAGGTGGTAGCTTAGGCCACCTATCCCAACCTCCTTTGTCTATGACCATTGGTGGTGGAGCGGTCATATGCAATCGATATGGAAGGTCAGGGCACATGTTGAAAGTGTTTTTAGTTCTTCCTAGACATTACAATTATTGAGGGATGTTGGATCACTTGAAGAGGTCTTGTAATAGTGGATTTCTAACTCAGATCGGTGCAGGTTACTCATCTAATAGGGGTCACCGTCTTAGTTGGTTGCATCAAGAGCTATGTGTTTTAGTATTTTGGGCATGGTGTCATGGCTAGATGCTTGTATGGGATGATTCCAATAAATGAAGATCAGCTACTCATTAATTGACCAAAGGATTTAGTAGAGATGACAAACCTCATTTTATGGATCAAACACCAGTGGAATCAGATGTATGGCCTACTACGTTTTGAAGTACGATTCTTATTTCATTATCCATATTTGTTGCCATATTTCATATAGGTGATCCCAACTCTTTTGTTTATACTTGTCTTGTGGATTTGTTGAAATTTACAATTGATATTGTGTCTTCTATGATTGATTTAGTGACACTACTTATAAAGAATAAGGGTAAGTGTATCATATTTCCATCATGTGTGGTCATCCTATAAGTGATGGGGAGAGAAACAGATTTCATTGTTTTTGTAAATAGACCACCTTGATTTGATTCTTATCATGGAATAGATGGGGCATTTTAAGACATGCATTGATTTTTATAGTTTATTGGTAACTTTTTTGTAACTTTATGGGAGTACCCAGTTCTTTCAAGGTGAATGGGATCCACATTTAGAAAGATCTAGACATCCACTTCTAGACATGGGAAATAATGTTTTCCGGCTCTCATCGCTTGTGTCGGAGGATGATGAAAGGTGTTCTGAGTTTGGATTAACTTATATGGTGAATGAGTTCCCAAAAGTGTTTCTAGATGATTTATTATGGTTTCCTTTGGATCCAGATTTGGATTTCACCATTGATCTAATGTTGGGAACACATAAGACATCTCTTCCATAATATATCATGGCCCCCACCGAGTTTAGGTAATTATAGATATCGCTAGATAGTTTGGAATCATAATAAATCATTCACATTAGAATTTCAACTTGGTCCCCAATAGTTCTATATCCAAATAAGGATGATGGATCTATTTGGTAGTGCATCGATTAGTGGAAGCTTAATAATCTAACAATCAATAATAATTACACCATAACCAGTATTGATAACCTCTTCGATTAGCTCAATGGGGAAAAGTTGTTCTCTTATATTGAATTCCATTCCAAATATCACCATATCAAGTTCTTAGAGGCATATGTTACTAAAACATCCTTCCAAAGTAGGTATGACCATTTTGAGTGTTTTTTCATGTTGTACAGGTTGAAACATTATATAATGGTCTTCATTGATTTTAAGAACTAGGTGTTCCATTAGTACCGCGAATATTTCTTGGTGGTGTTTATGGACCAAATCCTAGTATACTTTGGGGAAGAGGAGGAGCATGTACATCACTTCATAATAATTTTTTGTACCCTTTAGTATCACCATGTCTATTCTAATATCTCCAATTGTACCTTTTGGATAAGGGATCTAAAGTTTCTAGGCCATGTGAATTCAGAATGTGGGGTTTTAGTGGACCACGAGAAGACCGATGTAGTGATTTCTGGGGGGAAACAGAATAATTACTTCTATATTATAATATTCTTAGACTTGTAAAATCAATATAGGTAGCTTTTTAGATATTTATCATGGAATTGTTCACCCATTAAGACACTTACCTAGAAATGGGTGATGATTTGAATAGACCCCATAATTTCTAGCGTCCTTTGATGAGATCATGTACAGTTTGAACAATTCCCTTGTTTTTATATTTCCAGAATTTAGAAAACGATATGTTGTCTTCTAGGATGCATTAGGTATAGGTCTTGGCAGTGTATTGATGTCAGATGACCATTTTCTGGTGCATGGTTCCCGCCAACTCTGACCACATGAGATTAATTACCCAACACGCTCCTTTGAATTAAAACTAATGATGAATGCTTTCAAGAAATGGCACCACTACCTCTTTAGAGAGATGATTTTAGTGTATTTAGATGATAATATTTTGGCCTAAATTTTCTATCAAATGGATCTGAATATAATGTAGCATTGTTGGGTCAAGTAACTTCAAGGATTCTATTTTGATATCATTTATACCTTGGATAAAGAAAATTTCATAGAAAATGATTTTAGTAGGTATATGAAAATGAAATAATTAAAAGAGTAAAATGATGGCTGGTTCATGTTGGTACTTTTTTCCCAGAAGCATCTGGAGGCCAAGGAGTGTAGTGGAAGCACATTCTTTACTAGTGTTCAGCTAACACCCCCCCCTATAGAGTTAATTCAGTAATATCAATCAAGTGGTGATTTTTTCCATCACTCTACATAGTTCCTAAATGTTAGGGAGGTTATCAGTTAGTAGTATCCTTACTGTGAGGGAAATCTGAGCTTCAATGGATTCTATGTTGTGTCTTAATCTTTGTGTAAGGTGGTAATGGGGGATTGCCACCAGTCCTAGTGTAGCATTCATCTTGGGACTACCATGAATTTGTTTATGTGTGTCATCAGTTTTTTCATCCTGTTATGATGATGGATATAGCTGAATTTGTATTAAAGGGTTATACTTTTCATCAGGTAAAAGTGTAGCACCATAGGCCATCCGTTTTGTTTCATTCCCTACCCATTCATACATGGAAGTGGGACAAGGTCCCCGTTGAATTAATTTTTGTCTTACCACTTGTGACATGGGGAAGGAACATGATTTGGGTAAGGATTTATTATCTGATGAAAGTGTCCAATTTCATCTTGATCAAGGACTCAACCTTGTTTGATGAGTTAGGTCAGCTGTACGTTTAGGAGATAGTAAGGATTCATGGTGTGTCACTATAAACGTTTTCTGAAAATTAGCTCTACTATACATCTTTGTATTGGTAATTCCTTCAGATGTTAATGGGGTTTCAGATCAATATGAGTATGGTATACCATCCTCAAATTGATGGTTAGGTGGAGTGGGTGAATAAAATCATTGATGAAATGTTTTGTGAATAAGTTTTTGATTTTGGAGGCTCATGGGATAACCATTTGGGATTGGTGGTTTTGTGTATTATAATAACTTCTAATCCTCTATAATAATGAATGCCTTTAAGGAACTTTATGGTTTTCATTTTAGTCTCCTTTGTTTTTGGAAAGAGGTGGGTGAGAGTTTTATATTGGGACTTAACCTTATGAAGGAAACCATTGATAAATTATGATTAATCAGGCAGTGTGTTTTTGATATAAAAGATCCATAAAAAGTCTTATACTGATCAGTGGAATTGTTCCTTATATTTTTTAGTTGGTGACTAGGTGTTTCTAAAAATTGCACCATTTCTGGGTCACTATCGTCTGCGTAAATGGGTGAAGTTGAGGTTGAGGTTTTTTAGACCTTCTTAAACTACTAAAAGAGTTGGTAGGGTGGAATAATAATTATCTTTTCCATTGTAGTTGATATCAATCCATGATGTGTTCCATGTATCACAGTTGAAAAGGTATAACATGTAATCCCCCCATGTGCTAAACTAGTAATAATTGGAATTGGAGTCTGAATTTTCCACATTCGAGCGACCGGTATGGATTTTGGCATCCCAAGATAAATTTCATAGGGTAAATTCAATACCGTTGTTTCATGTTCCATGGATGTATGGGAATTACCATCATGATACATGGGAATGAAATAATTGGGAGGAGGATTTGTACCCATTTTTGTTCTTTGATCTGTAATTGGAATGACCTTCTTGTGGTGGAAAGTTCTGATGGTGGGGATAATTTTCATTTTTGTGTTCTAATTTTTAGGTATTTTCTATTTTAATTTAATACTTATCACTTTTATTTTCATTTTATGGGAGTTTTTAAGGAAAATAACTATTTTTGTTCTTGGAATAAGGTGGATCATGGTTGAATAATAGTTAATAGAAATTGTTTTCCATCCTAGAGGAATTTGTATGCCCTTGACAGTAGCTTTGTCGAGGTCGCACAACCTAACACACAGACATGAGGTAAAATCATATGCCTAGGTTAGTGTGATTATTTTAGATTCATGGTTCATTACATATGTGTGCTCCCTTCCCTAGTAAATTGTGCATCCTCTTTTCATTTTCTAAAAAGGTGTCACATGGTTGGTGCATGTTTTAGAAAACTTTGTAGCCAAACCATGAAACCTACATAGAACATTAATAATATTAGGATTACCATTTGTTCCTCTATGATTTTAAGACCCTTATACCCTTGGATCACCCCATTATATATTCTAATCCATATTCACCCCCCCCATCCTTCATTTATCCCTTAGACCTCAATCCCTTATTGGTATTGTCCTTGGATCTTCCAGAAGTCTTCAAGTAAGCCACTCCTCTTCTTATTTCTTCCTTCTCTGGGGACCTTTCTTACTTATTACTTGGGGTCTCTTTTATCCTACTATTTAATTTACCTGATGTGGGTTTGTTCTTGGTTCCTTGGGTTTATTCTTAATGATTATGTTGTGACTTTTCCATTATAGGGTTTCTCTATGTCGAGGTTGTGGATTTCAACTGGTTTTAGAATGTTTAGAAGTGAAAGGTAGGTGATTCCATGATCTTTCATTGTTTGATAATATTAGTGTGCTTAATTTCCTTTCCAAAATAAATTATATGAATTTTGTTATGGTTTGAAACATTTTCTCATGGGTTTTTGGTGTGAATAAGAGTTTGAGAATGGATTACATATTGAAAATGGATTTATTGCCTTTTGTGCCTCAATTTTTGGAATTGTGGTTATATATTAGGTGGTTCCTATGACATAGAAAATGGAATTTAGCCCAAGGGAGTCCAGGAGATCAAAGTGGGTAGACTAGGACTAGTATGTGTGGTGAGATGGTAGGGCTTAGGATTCATCTCCCTAAAATGATTGACATTACATCACTAACTAAATATATATGTGTTGGAGGTTGAAAACTCAAGTGGGGCCATTGTTACTGGGAGATGGCTGGATCACTGGGAGTATGAGGATCTGATAACCTTTCTAGCATTAATTCCTTATTGATTTACTATGCTTCTTATTCCATTATTACCATTTTAATTGATATAATTATTTATTTCATTTCATTTAATTTTATTCCATGTTTTATTTAAATTATACATTTATTTTTCTAGAAAATAGTCATATTGATTTTTCTTATAATGTTATAGAATTATATTCCATTTTCTAGCTAAAAATTGTTATTTTATCACACCCAACATAAATACATGTGTATATGTATGTCTTGTTACATTTGACCCAGGTAAAGGCAATTTGATCTGTGGTGGCGGTGGTGGACATAGTTTCTTGTGGTTCTTATTTTGGAAGGTTTTGGTGGAGGTGGCATGGAGGGGATGACCCTATTGTTTCATGGAGCCTTCTTTCTGTAGTTAGTTCCCCTACCTATTTTGGTCTTTTAGTTTTTGGTTAGAATTGTATCATTTTTTACTCTTGTGATATATGTTTTTGGTTGTGGTTATCTATTAGGATGTGATGCATGATTCTTATGGGTTGTTTATATTATATTTCTATGGGTGAAATCATTCCAAAATGTGATGATTTATGTCTAGGAACTGGTTTCCTACCCATGGGGATTAGGAACAATTCTCAGGCCATTCCATGTGCTAGTTTGGGTATCATTTTGGATGGATACCTGTCTTGGTTCGTAAAATCAATGGGCGTGGTAGTTCGGACGTAACATGAGAAAAAAATTTATATTCTAGTATATTGATGGATTTATATTAGATGTTGGTTATTACATGAAAAAAATAATTTTAGTATATTATTTATTCTATTTTCTTTATATTAGGATAGGTAAAATAGAGTCTTAGGTAAAAGAAGAATTAAAAATTACAAAAGTAATTGACTGATGTGGTAATTTTTTCCTTCTCCTTCAGAATACTCCTTCAAAAATTAAATTAATATTTTTAAGGGTGGACTTTTGATGAGTTCAAAACCTCTACGATGTAGCTATAAGTATTTGAGAGGGATTTTGGTAGTGTTTATTTTTATACTAAGCAAAGTTACCCATACTTTTAATATATAAGTGTATAATCTTATTAGTTCAATATTCAATACATAACATAATGTATCGTATCTAGATGATGTTGAATGGTGCCCCGAGCTCAGTTGGCCACATGGCCTCAAGCGCATCTCCCAAAATGACCGAGTCTTCTAATTAGTAGTGAGGACTTAGGGTGTGTCTATAGGGAGACAATGCCCTCTTGTAAAATTTTAACACAGTGGTAGAAAAAATAAAAATCAATATAAGAATCATTAAATAAATCAAATAATAGAAAAACATCCAAAATACATATATATATATATATTCCAAAATTAATATCATATTCAATGATAATACTTTAATTTATCTACAATGCATCTGAAATAGGTATCTAGACAATAGTAAAATACATGTTACAAAACACCAAAAAGACCAAAAAATATCTTAGCAATAATCACGACTATCAACTCAGTCTCCTGTTCCCCTACTCCTAAGCATAACATGATGTCAAATATCAAAATGTGGAAACTTTCCTCGGTCCCTACCTGCATCAACAAATTCCATATGAGTGCCCAATAATGACCCAAATAGGGTGTGAGATACAAACTTGGTATGTCCCCAACCAATGTGTCTATAAAAAAAATTGTTGTGAAATACATTCTAAAGAGGAGTGCATAATATAACAAGTAAAAAAAGTACAGAATGTAAAGTGCCCAATACAAAAGTAAACAAACATGTTATCCTATGCAGTTATACAAGGATAATTATAAAGTAAGTGTGAAGCTCCTGTATCAATTCCACAATAAGGTAAACTGAATTAAATACCACATCAATTTTATATACAAAATATTCCATATCCTCCATGAATTTTCCGTATAACATGTATATCATATGTATGAAGACCACAACATATAATGTTAAGTGTCACACTTTCCATGGTTTTACTAGACACTCAGAAGAGCTAAAACCCAAGGTAAGATATAAGGTATATAAGAACAAAAGATCATCATCGAGTCCCAGGAGGATCTAAATTGAAACTCATTAACGAAACTGGAGGAGTCCAAGGATCATGCAAATAGAGCATGTCCAGTGCAAGTCCTCTAAGTCAGATCTAAGGGGTATAAATTCCCATGGCATCATATAGAATAAATATCTAAGGATATTAAAGGTCCAAGGTATCTTCTACCATAAAATAAGAACCATGGGTGAAACTTCAATTGAATCTTAATGGAATCAAGATCTTACATAAAGCAAGAAAGGCATCCACTACCATTTCAATTCACATCTCATTGTATTCATCAATTTACAAACACTGGAGTTACATGATTATACCCTCACATAAGAAAATTCTCATTAAATTACATTCAATGAGTTTAACCACTCATATAAAAATTCCATATAAACCATTTAATCAAATTAACAACATTTAAGTAGGAAAAATATCTCCTAATTAATTAAACCAATCCAATTAATTTATAAATGTTCTTCATATAACTATGAAATCTCAAATTCATACCCTAAGGGTGGTATAAAAAAGGAAATATGAAAGGCACTGTCCATGGGTAACCATGGTTGTGGGCAAGAACCACCAAAAAGTATCAAGGAACTAGTAGAAATCCCTAATAGGTTCCATTAAATTCAATTTAATTATTCAACTCATTTCTGGGTCCATTCCAAAATGTCCAGCAGGCTTCAAAAAAATAAGTAGATCTCTAAATCACCAACCCAATTAGGAAAATTATATACCACCTACCATAGTTTCTTAGTAGAGTTCTTGTCCAGTATCATCTCTTGATTCGACTCAATTTAGGAGAAAAAAGAAGAACTAAAAAAGAAAATAGAAATAGGGAAAATTATCCTGTACATAAGTAAATCCATTTATACCAATAAAAATGAATATCATCAAAAATTTAATAGAGTACTCAATGACATAGATCCAACGAGACCGATGTCACTCGATTTCGAGCTCGGATGGAGAAATAGTAGAAAAGCCTAAAATTTTTCTTTCGAAGGTTCTTCATCATGTATGTTATGTCTGACAGAAGAATAATTAAATTAGGTTTATGTATAAAATATATTTTAAGGGAAATTTTTTAACTTTACCCAAAATACTATGTCGCATGGTTTTCCCACATGGTCGGAAAAACTGTGCATCAAATGTACACCCTTCAGTATAAGGTTGGGAAACCTGCACAGTTAACGTGTATGGTTTTCCACACTGTACATGAACTATGTCTCAACCCAGTATCAAAAATTGAAGATTTTATCACATGGGAATATTCCTCCATCCACATGGTTTCCTCAACCTGTTTTCTTATCACACCACACATTCCATTTTTGAACAGTTTGTCATAACCATGTGGCATGCCCCTCATAGTTTCTACTAACCATGAAGCCTATATAGATTTTCCAAAAACATGGATCTAGGCTCGAAAAAAGTCACAGAAACCCCCCCAAAACCCATAAATGGAAAGGGTTTTCACATTATGCCATAATTAAGCATTTAAATTGAAAAAAAAGTGTTGTACCTCATATGAAAACCCAGTGTCATACAATATTCCTCCCTTAAAGTAATTTGTCCCTACATTTCCATCCCAAGGGTGGTCAATATTTGTCTAAGAATAACTCTTTCCACTGAGTATGTTGGGCAGCCTCCTACTCCCAAGTCTCATTTTCTAAATGTTTATATTTTTATCACACTAGTACTAGAGGAACTGACCATCCTTGGAGAAACGTTATTCTTATATGAACAACACGAATATGATTCTTCTCAAAGGATGCATGAATATTCAATTACAACTCCTTAGGATTTAGATTGTGATATGGGTATGAGTTGTAATGGTGTTGTTGAGATATATAAAATTTTTAATACATGACCTGGTATCTATGACGTAACTGCAACTGATAGGAAACCATATTGACTCCCTATAGAATCTTGAATGGCCTAAAATATTTTTGTGAAAGATTAACTTATCTCACGATCCATCCATTTCCCAGCCACATTGAGATATGTAAAAATACTTGATCCTAGAACATGAACTCTAGAGTTCATCGACGGTGATCAATGTAAGATTTATGTCAATTCTATGTCGTATCTATCCCCTTTGGAATCAAATGGACATGGTTAAAAGTCCCATTCATGAATCATGGTCCCAATAAATCTTTATCACCTACCTCTAACCAGCACAAGAGTTATTGACATGTCCTATCGTACAAACCCTCATAGGGATCCATATAAAAAATTTACTATGTGCTATTATTGTGGGAAAATTGATATAGGGTAATTTTTATCTCCCAAAATCCCCCAAGATCTAGGATGCATGCTCTCAAAATTCCATAAAACACTTGTATCATACACTCTAACTAGCCATTGGTTTGAGGGTGGTATTTCGTGCTGATAAGAACTCGTATACCCATGGCCCTCTATAAACTCTACTAAAAACAAGAGGTAAACTAGGCATCCCTTTTTGAAATAAAAGTTTGAAGGACTCGGTGAATTCATACTATATAATAGATATACAACACACCATGATCATCTACATGGAAGGTATCCTTTATGGGCATGAAGTGTGGAAACATCATGAGAATTCCCTCAACAACCCAAACAATATCACTCCCTCGAGGTGACCTCATAAAACTAGTCAGGAAATCCATAGTAACAAAATACCTCTTCCACACTGGAATAGGTAACTATTGGAAAATTCCAATTATTAATTGATGTTTCTCCTTCACCTACTGACATATGGAACACCTCATAACAAAAATGGCCACCTCATGTTTCATACCCGACCACCAATACTGGCCATGTGGATCATGATACATCTTGTTAATTATGGGATGTACAACCCAAAATGGGGCATGAAACTCCAACATCTTCTCATCGTGTATGTCCAATGGAACCCATAGATAACCATGAACAAACATGATCTCATTCCCACCCAAATTCTAACCAGGAGTTGGGTCCTCAACTACAATACCTTTCCATGTCACTAGGCCCTCTAAATTTGGTAGCTACCACATCCTTAATCTATCTATAAGGGTAGATGTCAAAACTGAAGAAGAAAAAAATTCATCCCCTAACCATCCTAAGCCTCCATGTGCATCTCAAAAAAATAATGAAATATCATTACACTTGCTACTAGCTTGATGAACAGCATGTATCTAAGTCCTCATACTTAGTTCATTGGCCACTTCATTTTAATTACTAGGCACATAAGCATGGTTGATATTGAAATACTATTGGTACTCAACCACCTTCACTACCTCAGATTCAGATCATGTTTTGTAAATATGTTCTTGTGGATTTTTAGGTCCACATACACCCAAAAATTCTCTCCTAGTAAATAATTTCTCCAATAATGGATAGAAAGAACAACTACAACTAAGTTGAGATCATGAATCAGGTATTTCCCCCCATGTTGCCTTAACTACTGAGACCCATATGCCATGATCTATCTCCCTACATTAGAACTTTTCTTATCCCAATAATTGATGCATCATAATACACTGTGTAGATTTTTCTATACTCTGGAAGAATTAAGATCCACACTGAATCCCATCTCCCTTTTATTTCCTGAAAGTATTCCTCCCATGTATCTTATCATAAACACTTCACACCCTATATAGTCAAGCCATGAATTGGGGCTTCTTGGAATGATCATTCTTGTATAAAACTCTTATAATATCCTTCTAGCCACAACATACTCCTTATGTCAAATACATTCTTGATATGTTCTTAGGAAAATAATGATATCACCATCATGAGGTATACTGATACATATATCTCTGAGATAATATGGCCTAGGATGTGAATCTTATAAATACAAAAGTGTCATTTTGTGAGATTTTCATATAAATTATGCTCTCTCAGTGTATCCAAAACGATATCAAGTTGATTGGAATGGTAGTGTCGATTTTGAGAATACAACAATATATCATCCATGAAAATCACTAAAATGAAATCCAGATAAGGATGGAAAACTCGGTTTATCAGCTCCATGAAAACTGCTCACACATTCCTAAGACCAAATTTCATAACAATATAATCATAAATAATAGACCTGCTATGAAATTTTTTTGAAGTATTTTTGTATGTCAGTCACATACCTAGTGATAATCCAAACTCAAATTAATTTTTTAGAACACATGAGAACCATTAATCTAATCAGATAGTTCATCTATCCATAACAACAGACAAAGATTATTAAGAGTAACATGGTTCAATTTCTGGTAATACATTCCTATCTTAAGTGTACCATATTCCTTTTTCCAAACAATGACCAAGGAATCCCATAGATAAGTATTGGGTCATTGAATTTCCTTTGCATCCAAATCCTATAGCTACCTATTAGCTCCTGTAACTCTGTAGTAGCCATATGGTTAGGAGGAATGGATGTTGTTGTAGCTCGTGGAACTATCTTGATAGGGACATCATTTTATCTCTTAGGAGGAAAACCAAAAACATCATCTTGGAAGACATATCTAAAATGATTAATCACAAGAGAGAAATCTTCCTGAAGTGATCCTTGATCATCCAGATACAAACTAGAAATCTGGGCTATCATTCTTCCTAGACCATGATGATGTTGTAGAACCAAGCTCCCATGGACATCCCATTCACCCTAGTGAGTATAAACTCAACCATATGGTGATATAAAAGTCACCCTCTAGTGATAGAAGTCAACATATGGTTAATAAGTTACTGTCGAGTCCATTCCAAGTATGTTGTCAAACCTCATCATCTAGAAAAAAGGATTCTAGAAAATGTGACACCCACCAACCTAATGGAGGAAATCCCTACACATATGCACATCATCTATTCCAATTTCCAATAGAGTTTCAAAAAATATTACCCCATCAAAAAACAAAATCACAAGCTCAAGGATCTCCATAATAGGTACTGATATGAAACAATGTGATGCATCAATATCAAAAAAGATCTTATATAAGAGTTGAGGCTACTAAGATTGTACCTCTCAACATAGAAATTCTATCACCATGATCCCTATGGGTAGGGTGCATTGAATAAATTAGGCTTCAACCAAGTCCCTTTGAAACAAACTCACCACCTAGATCAATCCCACATTGTTGTCTTAGTGATACGGGTGTCTAGATTCCTCGTCTATGACAACCACCTCGACCTAATCGATAGGTACTATTCTATCTCTCTACCATACATGGTGCTATGAAACACACTCTCAAAATTGATGTCAGAGATGACCCTATACCACTCACTTCTGGAGGTAAGGTCCTACAAAAACACTGCATGGGTCCCATCCTACCACTAGCTCGACACTCAATTGGGTAGAGATCACACTTATTTATCATGTGGACATTTCTTCCATGTAGATGATCAAAAATTAACATACTAGTAATCATTTCATTTTTAGTAATAATATCATGCGAAGAATAAAGATGGAACTTCCTAGTTGAAGATGTTGAACAACTAGGATGAGAGATTAAACTACTCATCTTTGGGCCCCCAGCTTCCCTAATATTACACATTGTAATTGGTTCCTGTTTTACAATTTCAGTAAAATTTGTTGACCTAAAAGAATTGAACATATATCAAATATCATTTCAGAGACATTCCTTGAAGAATATCATCCTTGATTCCTCATCATCAATGTATATTGGCACCAAATATTGTAGCTTTGTAAGCCTGATGAATACTCCATAATTGTCTTAGATCCCTGCTCCAGATGCATGAACTCACTTTCCCACACTGCTCTCAAAGTCTCAAGGAAAAAAATTTCATAGAATCTGGTTTGAAAAACCTTCCCAAACTTATAACACAGTGCATCAGTATAGTTCAAAATATCACACTAGTGCTTTTCTACTATAAAAATCAAATAGGATGCAAGCTTCACTCTCCTCTTAGGATGTGTATCTAAATGCTCAGATATTGGCAGAGTAGTCTCAATCCACAACTTAGCATCCTATTAACCACCATCCAATGATAATGTGGAAGGATTCTACTATAAGAACACATGCTTTATCTCAACCCTAGACAAGGAAAGCTGCAATGCTCCCTAAAAAACAACATATAGCATCTAAATTTTTCATGGAACTATTCCTCATAACCTATTTCATATAAAACCACTAGTGGGTGAGTTTTTTCTAGAAACGGATCCACCAGTAGAGCATGTCCCATAACCTCCAGAGTGACTTCACCACCACCCTACTAGAATAGAATTAGAGGTTTCTGTGAGAGAATATATCTAAATTCCAAACACACACCTCAGAACATATAAATATAAAATTTCATATCGAAAAGTGTAGGATAGGTGAGAACCCTCTTATAAATATGTCATACCATAGAAACATCACCTAATCCAGGGATAGTAAAAAGCAACATCAATAAAATTTACTAAAGACACTCTCTGCTTCCCACTCAAAATATGGGTCTAGGTAATGTTTAATATTAAAAAATTTCAATTATCCATTTCATATTCATATTCATTTCAAATTTATATTTTAATGGTTTTACCAAATGGTTCATCACCTTTGATCCATAATAGACCATGCTTCTTATGATCCAAAATATGGTGTCCACCAAATCCTACCATTACATGTTCCAGTTCATGAAACTCATCATCCATGAATCAGTATTCCACAATTGGCTACTTAGGGTGTGTTTTATAGACTAATATAAGAACACTTCTTATTTTACAAAATTCACTCTAATTAAAAATAGTTTTTTCCAATTTCCATAAAACAATATCTATTAAAACATGTATATCTATCGTGGGACATATTAAATAATCATGAAAATATGAAATGAATCCTATATGAAATGGAATTATTCATGGAATGTGAATCCAGTATGGTTACTAATGTGATGCAAGGGATGGAATACCTTCATCTCATTGGTTTGTAACAAATATATAAACCAAAACCATATCAATGATAATGTCACAATTCAAGTGTATCTCCCAATAGTTGAATCAAATAAACTATAATATGAAAAATCCATAAAAAAAGATATTTTCATTCGAGGCAATTTGGATTTTTCCTATACATGGGTTAGCTACTCCCAAGAATAGATCTTTACCAAATTCCCATTCTTCCTAATCCCATTTTATATTGTCTCAAAATAATAAATATAGAAAATTACCTCTTTGATACTACTTTGTAACGTCCCAGGCTAGGATGCCACATAACAGTTCCCAAATCCTAGTTGGCCACACAGTCTCAAGTGTATCTCCCTAAACACCATATGGTTCTAACTAGTAGAGTGGTCCAAGGGTGTCTCTATGGGGATACTATTCCCTCTTTTCAGATAATAACATAGTGGTACGAAATATAAAAACCAATATTGGAAGTAGTAAATCAATCATATAACAGATAAATATCCAAAAGAATGATATATATATATATATATAACAATTCCAAAGTAATCTCACATTAAATGATGATCGTGTCATGTAAATAAAATGTTTCCAAAATATGTATCGAGGGAAAAGTAAAATATATGTAACAAAATATAAAAAAGTCCAAAACTATCCCATCTATAATCAAAAGCCTCAACTCGATCTCATGCTCTACTACTCCTATAAAGAACCCAAAGTCTACCATCGACTATGGGAACTTTACTCAATCCCTGCATGTTTTCATAATGTATATCCAGGTACCCAATGGTGGCTCAAACAGGGTGTGAGATACAATCCCAGTAGGTCACTACCCCCAGTGTCTATAAAAAATAATAACTGTGAAATAAAAGAAAAATTAGAGTTCATAATATAATTGGTATGACAGTACAAAAATTAAAGTTCCCATGAAAAAATTAAAAAATATGTGATCTTTTATATCCATACAAATATCCTGGTAAAAAAGTGGAAAGCTTATGTATCAAGGTAGTAGTAAGGTAAATAGAATTAAGAAACCACAACCATTAGATATAAAAAATATATCACATCCCCCATGGACATATCATTTAACATGTATATCATATCCACAAGGGTGGCACCATATAATGAGAAGTGTTATATTTACCATAGACATTCAATATAATCAGTAGTTCCATACCATGAAGGGTCAGATCCTAGGTATATAATACCAAGGCATCCTCATCGATTCTTATGAGCATCTCGATAGAAACTCATGAATGACACTGGTGGAGTATAAGTATCATGTCAAAAATATATGTTCAATGCGATTCCATCAAGCTATATCCAAGGGGTAGAAATACCCTTGGAATCCTATAAATTCAAGATCCAAGGGTCATATAATTCAAAGGTATATTCTACCGTAAAATAAGACACATGGGTTAAACAACCATGGCATCAAAATGGAATCATGATTTGTGTTATACTAACCAAGGAATCCAATACCATTTAATTTCACATCTCATTTCATTAAACAATTTATAGTCACTCACGTTCCATGAGTATAGGCACTCATATATCATTTCACATTCAATTTCATTCAATGAGTTTACCCACTCTTATAATAATTCCATATAAAGAATTTTATAAAAACATCATCTTGAAAAGGAGGAAACATCTTCAAATTAATAAATTATGTTCAATTCATTTATAACTGGGATTCCTCTAACTAGTAAAGATTCAATACACTCCCCATGGGTGGTATAATAAAGGAGATCTCAAAGTCGCACCACATGGGTGACCTTAGTCTGGGGAACATAAATCCAAAAAGTCTCAATAAACTAGTGGGAATCCCTGACTGGTTCCAGTACGTTTTATTTAATTATTCAAGCCATTTTCATTGACAAACAAGAAAGTATGGTCAACAACACAATGATAAATATATTTATAAAGAACCAGACCACTTGGGAAATGTATAGACCACCTACCATAGGTTTTTAATAGAGTGATCATCCAATACCAGTTCTTGATTCGACTTAGATTGGGAGAGAAACAAAAAACTAATGAAGAATCTAAAAATAGGTCATATTTTTTTCACATAAACAACTCTACTAATACCAAGAAAAACAGATAATGTCACAAATAATGGAGTATCAACCGATGTATATACAATGAGATAAAGAGTGCTCGACTCCAAGCAAGAATGGAGAAACGTTATAAAATCCTACAATTTGGAATTTAAAGGAGATTACTCACATAGGTTCTATCCATCAAGAGAAGAATTAATTGTTGTTTAGGTTTAAAATGGAATTTTTAAGGGAATTGTTTTAATTTTACCATAAATAATAGGCCTAATGGTTTGGACATAAGGTTTTCCAAACCATGCACCAAACATGTGCCCTTAACTTTATGGAGGTGAACCACACATGATTATCTTGCATTGTTTTCCTAACCATGTAAAAACTCTATCTTATCCCACTATCAGAAACTATAGAGGCTGTCATGGAGTTTGATACTCTATATTTATAGTTTCTTCAAACCATGTGGTATGTATTACCCCACTTTCTAGACTCACATGGTTATTAGTAACCATGAAACCTTCCTTTAATGGACTCAAATTATATTCAAATTAGGCCTTAATTAAAAATATAAACTGAAAACAAAAAGATCCATAGCTCATACGAAAACTTGAGATCATGCACATAACATTACAATCCAAATTGAAATAATATTTGATTAGTGTATATGGAAACATGGATACATAAACAAACTATTTCTAACATATATACATCATCTCCCACTAATATCTTTATAACTAAAAACCATCATAGAAATATCATACATAACACCTTTCTTCATAACATGGAAAATAGAAATAAAGAAAGGGTGAAATCAGATGCTTATGAAGGGTAAACAATGGAGGTATCACTGATCACTTAAGAATAATATGTAAATAAGGGTATAAGGAAAATATTAAATCATTTGAAAACCATACCTTGTATATTATAGATCAGAATCGTAAGTCCTTCAATAAATCCTGAAAATTCAGAAGACTTGATTCATAAGGAATCAAAGACCATGATCCATCATTGAATAACATTAGCATAAGATATAAGTTTGTAGCATAAAAATAAGAATAGATAATCATTGGATTTGTATAGGCTCACTGACAAGAATATAAAAGTGTATTCTTTCACACCCCATTCCATCATATCCTTAGTCATGGTTCATTCCTACTACTATCATAGTGGACAATGACCCTTACTAAACTGGGTAAACTCCCCATTCCAGTCACTATTATCTCGTGGGATATCTATCTTTACCCAATCCATTAGAGAGATATATAATTCTAGGAATACCTATAAAATAATAAAAAATTATATATTTTCATGACAATTTATCATAAAACATTCATCGAAAAATATCCCATATATAGAAAACTAATATCATAGACATTTCATCATAGTGTAAACCATGATAAAAGAAAAAGTTTCATAAAATTTCATCATAACTTAATTAACCAATTGGAAAGAAATGAGTTTCATAGAATCATCCACAAATAATAATAATAATAATAATAATAATAATACAAAAAAAATAAAATTGGATTGTATCATTAGATCATATCCCTTTTAAATAATTAGCAACATAAAAGGATGTTATCAAAGAGGAAGTTTTTCTTAAAATATTACTTGAAATTTGTTGAGGAAAATATTTTTTTCTCTTTAAAACCACTTACATAAAATCAAAATATTTCACAAATATTGAGGATTTTTTTTGAATATAAATTTTTAATACTTTAATGGAATATTTAGATCACTGATCAACCGTGATGGAATGAAATTACATTCATTCCATGTATGTTAAAACAATGATTATATATACATTTTCGACAAAATTAAATAGTAAATCATTCATAAAATGAAATGAATATTCCTTTTAATTTTGTTAAATGTTAATAATGGATAAAAAATAATTTAAAAATCATAGGATAATATTAAAACTTTCTTAAAAAAACTTTTATAAAGCATATATATGGAAGAAAATGGATTTTATTCCAAATAAAGAAAGAACGTCGGGTTTCCTTAAAAATATTCATTCAGTGCTTTGGGTACATAAAAAGAATAAAAAGAAATGAAAACATGTAATCTTCATAAATAACAATATGAGTAGAAAAATCATGTGATTTTTTAGAGGTATATCATAAAATTTTACCATCAATAACCAATTCATCAATAATCTAGATAAGTAATGTGATTGTAACATAAATCCATTACTTCAAGTTTGAATTTCCTCAAAAGCACTCTAAACTCCTATATAACAAAATTTAAATTTAAAATAATTATATAAAATATAAATATACACACTATAATATAAATATCATCCACTTATAAAATCTCAACACCATTTCACTAATCATTACATATGAAAAATTAGTACTTATGATTGTTAATAATTTCATTTTTCTTGAGAACTTTGACTCAATTATTCTAGTCCATATACATTGATAATGCTTCTATCATACCAATAATTTTAATAATGATATAAATATCATATATAATAATTATATATATATATATATGTATATTAATTCATCCATAAAGGATAAATATAAACAAAATGAATTACACCGTTCTTGGAGAGGATATGCCATATGTACACATCAATGTTATTTTCACTTATTGATAGATGGAATAGAATAATGGTAAGTAATATGTACCCTTTAATAAATAATTTTTATATCATATATATTCATTAAATATTTCCTTATTATCATCCATGTAGATCAAAAATGGAAAAAATATCATTTCATTGTAGAGGTGGAAGTCCACATGTACGCATGAGTGATGTCATCATTTTACAAGGAAGAGATAGTAAAAAAGAATATATGATGTTATAATTGTAGAGGAATAAATATTTAATAAATATCACATATAATAATTAAAAAATCATAATAATCATCCATGAAATATAATAAAGGATAACTAATTATATCACTACGTGGAGGCGGTGGTCTATATATATGCACTAGAGATACATTCACTTCCCATTTAATGGAAAGAAACATGAATAATGGGAATTACATAATAATAATAAAATTTATGTATATTTATTGTAATAATGATTTTATTTTATGATGAACGCCCAAGATTTATAGGAAGTAAAAGGATAAATAAATAGAAATATTTTTGGTAGGAAGATTACAACTTCTTCAATTGCCCTCCTTTAGATCCCTTCTTAAGAAACCCTAGATTGTTATTTTAAGAATTAGAAAATCAATAATCATGGATAAAATATATTATAATATAATTGGGTATGTTTTGTTCAATATAGATGGATCATGTATGTGGAATGAAAATAGATCAGGGGTGTCCTTATATAAGATAATTTAAGGGAAGACATGGAAATACTTATAAGATTTAAATATTATTAATATATTAATCATGTATAATTCTCAAAATTACATGAATTCAAATAAAAATAGGATATTATTTAAATATAATAATAAAATAAAATTTAGATAGTTTTGGCTCAATTTCAAACCATATATTTTGTTTTAACCCCTTCATTAACCAATTTTAACCTCAACCACGGTAACGTCTATTCAATCTTAAAGGATTGTAATTTTATTTATAAAGAATTTATTGGATCATAAATAGAAATTAGATAGATTTTTTATCATTTTTCATCATATTTGTAACATATAAAAACCATTAAATAATTAAATAAAATATTATTTTTTATAGAATACCATGGACGTCATTTTGGGCACTATTAACTTAATTTGAGTTTAAGTACATCAAGATAGTGATATAATTTGATATTAAACCTTAAAAACAATAATATTATTTAAGAATCTATAAAGTTTTTGTGAAATTATTAATCACCCAAAAATATTACATTTATATTTTTCAAAATCATTTACATGATTTTCTGCAACTCGCATAGGCACTATGTCATCATTGAGTAAGAATTTAACGTAATATTTTCATCATGAAAAATCAAAAATAAATTACCATGATAAAAATAATTATTCTACATAAAATGTTGATTTATAATAGAACCTACATGCATTTTATCCTTATGTAAAAATTTTAGATATATAAAAGACAAGAGATTTCCAATTTCAAATTTTCTTTACTAAAAATAATATAAATGTCATTATCAATGGAATATTGAACCAAAATTACCAATATTAATAAAAATTTAATATATATGGTCTAATGCATCCAATCCTATTAAATTAATTAAAGTTTGAGGTTGATTTTGAGACCATATCCCATTTGTTTCAACTTATTTTTACCCATTTTACCCATATCGATGTGATAAATATTTTCAAATGTTTCTATTCATAATGACCATAAATAAAAAAGGACATATTTACCAAATTTGAACCTCCAAATTGAATATATGGTATCCATTTTTCATTATTAAATTCATAAAATTTGTATAAGTTAATTTAAAATTAAACCAGAAAAACACAAAAAAAAAAGCGTTTTCCAGAAAAAATTGTTCTCAAATGTACAAGAAGTTTTTTTTACAAAAATAAAACATAAAATCAATTAAAATGACCATAATTGGATTTTTCATAATATAAATTAAATAATTTGAATTTGATGTATTTTTTAAACAAATGAAATTTTCTAATGCTTGAAAAATAAGATCATGTTTGAAATAAAATTAATATTTTTCACCATTCATTGAAAAATAAATCCTTTTTGAAAGTTATAAAAAATTAACTCTAAGCTAATTTATATATTCTGATCCCAAATCTTATTCCCATTTTTTCAAATAAAGTTTCAAAAATTTATGAAAAATAATTTTTTTATTTTCTCAAAAATAGTAATAAAAAACCAATTTTGAGGAAAAATGAATTTTTGAAGCAGATAATTACTTTACTAAAAATTCTGTACTTATTTATCAATATATTTTATTTATCTAAAACCTTTATAGATATTTGTTTCAAAAATTTGTTCTTATTATTCACTTATCTACCTTAATAGTAATGTTATAACATTATACTACATTATAGTTTATTTGGAGTCAGTGTTGTTTGTGTCAAAAAATATAAAAGAAATTAAATTTATTTAAATGAACATATATCATTAAATATAAGGGTTATAAATTATACCCACCATAAAATGTGTTTATCCCTATAAATTACATTAGCTTGATATAAAAAATGATTAAATCTTGATTTTATCACATCCAAGGGTTCCAAATATCATCTATAAATTTTTTATTCCTACCAATATCGTTAAACTGGTGAGTAGTCTTATTTTATAGCACCTTTTTTCTATTATCAAATATTTATACTAGATATCCATTATATAAAATATAATTCTACCTATATATAACTCCTAAGTTCAATACATTACCACCTTGAAAAATTGAACATAGATGGAGATGATATGTGTCCAAAGTATCAAGCTATATTATCTATGTAAGTATCAATAAAGATAAAATATTTCTACATTAAATAATCTATAAATATAGAAGGATGCGGGGAAATATTATCTTTCAAAAATGTGTGTTCAACCATCTATCAAATTGAAAATTAAATATGTGAAAAAGGGATATTTTGATGTATAAATGAATGTGAGAAATT
The DNA here is from genome assembly GCA_963277665.1 of Viscum album. Classification (NCBI taxonomy): domain Eukaryota; kingdom Viridiplantae; phylum Streptophyta; class Magnoliopsida; order Santalales; family Viscaceae; genus Viscum; species Viscum album. The sequence continues at coordinate 1,638,526,903 of OY728129.1, forward strand.
TTACTAATTTCAATATCTATTGTGATGGAAAAATAATGATTAGGAACCACGTATGTTTTACATCAATACTAGACTTGAACAAGGAACTATTAGATAAAGCTCATAGTTCATCATTATTTATTCATCATAGATGTATAAAGATGTATAGAGAACTAAAAGTGTATTTTTTGATGGATTACATGAAGAAAGATATTATAGAGAATATATATAAATTTTTTGTTTTTCTAAAAGATAATATTTATAGAATTAAGTATGAGGAGTTTTTATAACCATTAACTATACTAGAATTTAAATATGAAAACATTACCGTGAATTAAGTCATCATACTCCCCAAAACATCTGATGTTCATAATTCTAAATTGGTTATAATTGATCTCTTTATGAAGTTAGAAAACATTATTGTTATCAAAGAAGATATATATATCTTTATATGATTTACTATTACACATTGAGTATGTTTTAAGGTACCATGTAGTACAAAATTCTATTGTATCTTATACAGATATGAGGATTACCTTTATATTCTGGTGATGTCTTTAGAGAGGTCTAAATTTAGATTTTTGTCTCAGCACAACTTTTTATCCTAAAATAGATGGTCATTTTGGGAGAACCATTAAAAACCTAGTGGATATGATGAGGCCCTGTTCTATGGATTTTAAAGGATATTGAAATCAACAACATACTCATGTTGAGTTTTTTTTTAAATAATTGCTTTCACCCATGAATTCAAATGGATCATTATAAATCCCTCTATGAAAGGATGTTTACAACTCCAACGTGTTAGGGTGATGTTGTAGAATGAAAGATATTAGGACTAGATATAAGTGAGGAAATAACATATAAAGATACAACCATTACAAATAACTTCATGGATACTAAGAGTTAATAAAAATTTATAATAACAATCACCAGTGAACTATTGAATTTGTAGTCCGGGAGATCATATTCTGGTAAATTTCCCAATGGAAGAATGTTATGTGATTAAGTAATATGGTAAATTTGATAACTAAGGGAATATATACTTTAAACTTTTTTTATTAGTATATATAGCATAACATTATACATATTTAAAATTCCACCATATATTTAATTCAAAAAATACCCGAGCTAACTCCAAATTAAGAGTTGGGTAATTTTTCTCATGAACCATAAAATGGTGTGAGGTATAATATATCATTATATCATTCAATATGAAGATTCATCCCATTACCTTATTCATTGAAACCCTATATATTAGAAACCCTTCTCCACTATATGGTAGTTTATGGACAGGTTCACATAATAACTTTCTCTTTAATTCTATGAAATTGTTTTTACATTCATCTTTCCAAAGGAACTTGTCTCTATTATAAGTTTACTTTGTAAGTTTATTATACATCCATTGAAAATTATACAAATTTTGCTGATAATATTTATCCATAAAATGAAAAATATGAATCTCTTTCATAGTGGTTGGTCTGAAACAATGTTCAATAACTACTGTCACTGATGGATCTATCGATATACCTTAACTTGATATTATATTCCCCAAAAATGAATCTTTCTATATCAAAAACTAAAACTTGGTAAATTTTACATAAAACTTATCCTTCATTTGGGTCTTATGTAAAATCCTATGGTGATATTGATGCACTTAATTACTATTTAAATATATAAAATATTATCTATAGACCCACCAGAAACTAGTCAAGGTGATATCTAAACAATATATTCCATAAATCCATGAAAATATCATATTAATTATTATGAAAAAGGAATCAATATAAATTAATAATATAAAAACCTCATATAGAAGGTTTTATTGGGTATGTATTCACTTTTAACCCTTAAATGATAGTTTCCATATTAAGGATAAATCTTCGAAAAATATTAAGCTCCATTAAATTGATCAATCAAATCATCAGTATGAGGAAGATGATACATGGTCTTGATTTTGACCATTTTACATTCTTGATAACCCATGAAGTGTTGCATAGATATATATTTCCTCATAAATGAAATAAAAGGATCACACCATGGTGACTTGCACAGATGAAAGATTCACTTACAAATATTTTCTGGGGGTTTCTTGTTCAATTCTTGCAACTCAACTAGGTCCATTAAATATGGATTTTTTGAAGTAGGTATAATACCATCTATGAGTTCTATTGAATAATCAACTACATGTTTTATAGGAGGAATTAAAAATTTGTTTAAAATACAAAATAAAAAGTAGTCGTAAAATATGAAAATTATTGATGTTGAGTTTCTCCCCAATCATATGATGTAAACACCCCTTTTGAATAGGAATAAAGACTCATATATTGGATGTAATTTACATTGGAAGTTCATATATATCATTGCACTGATAGAAATACATAGGTTGGTTTATTATATAAAGCGTGACTTGACTTACCAAAAAATTGATGTGATATTTAGGTAAATAGATGCATCAAATGTGTAAGATAATATTGAACTCAACTAGAGGAAGCATAATGTTATTTGAAGAAAGCACATTTGTGGTAAATTTATTTATAGAAGAAACATATAATTGAGATGTGATCACCATAGAACTATGAGTATTCACTACTAATTAGACATAAAATCCTTAGTGTGTCATTGCGATAACTTTAGAGAATTCATCAATTATTAAATATTTGGTAGATACATAATCAAATAAGACATTAATAGTTATAGAGTAGATAGTATGAGTACCTTTCACTACTTTATTATCATACCCCCACATCAGTAAAAGTGATCGTAAGATATTTCCATTTGAATTTGAGATTATAAGGTTTTAGTTGTTTATCATCATCATTTACCATCAAATTTGATCACTGGTGAGTAAATTCACATAATCCTTACATTCGAAACTCTACAGTGTCGATGGGGTAATTTTTGGTTCTTTATCTACATCATTAGCTAACTTATTATTCCCATCATTTTTTCATTCAATTTTCTATTGACAATACATTTCCCATAATAAATATTTGAAAATTCATTTAAGAAAATATCCAACATGTTTCTTTCCACACAACATGCATAATGGAATGTGCATCTTATTCTCTCTATGGTTTTTAGAATTTCCATTGAATTACATCATTATTTTCTCATCAAAATTATGAGACTGGTGGGTAACTCAAATCTCTATTTCCATATATATAGAACAAAAAGAAATTGATTCATAGATACTAAAGTATCTTATGAATAACATTGTTTATATATATATTTGTAAGAAATTGAAGAATAAATATACCTTACTTTTAGGTTGAATGATAATATCAGAAGCGTGCCTAAAAATCCTTGTGAAAGTTTCCTTATAATAACAAACATATTAATTATCCATCTTCATTATCTGGAAAAATTAATTCTCCATTTTCATATGAATAATAAAAGTAAATTACATATTTAAATAAAATATTATAAAATCATCCAACTCTATGGAGTTAATTTATTCCCATTTCCATATATTCTTGATAAGACTCTGCCATTGATCTGCTTCACCATCCAAATGATAAAAGAAATAACCTTTTCTTATTCCAAACACTAGATAAAAAAATATATTTTCATTAGTATTGATCTATTACTCGATAACTAGTGGATTGATATACCCACTAAAATATGTTGCATCATGAAGGTCTCAATAGAATTTTGTTCCCACCTTTTCATGTTTTGAATCGTAGCATGATTCATGGATTTAGGAATTTTATTAATAACATTAAGGATTTTTTCATCCTAGATCCGATAATACTTTGTTTCCAATGTGGTAATAATTTCATTTTTCATCACACTCATCAATAACACAGTTCCTTTTGGTTTAATCCACAGACAAAAACCAAAAAAAAGATAATAGTGTGAGAAAGAATAATCATCGTATAAAATCCCATAATTTCTATCTTACCAAATATTTATAATATTATATTATACTTAAAATTTTCCCCTTGTTTTTCACTAAATATTTCCCATAAAAGTGTAATAAAGTTACCAAATAATGGTCTAATATAAACTATAGTGACCAATACCTTTCGTACATAAATATTATATCTTATTAAATGAATATTCAATACATAACCTTATGATCTATCCAAGTAACATATAGGTGTAGTGTATTTAGAAACGTGGATAAAAAAACTTATTCATAAGTGGTATGCATAAACTCTCAGTAATAGTATCATAAATAACACCCTTCTCAAAAATATCTAACTTTAAATCATTCTTCATAACTTGGGGAAAGGAAACAAGTGAAAGGGTGAGCTCATATGCTCAGTAACAGTAAAAATGGGAGATATCATTTATCACTTAATAATACCCTGAGAATAATTATATGAGGAGATGAGTTAAACATTTGAAAAATCATACCCTTCATAAAATAGAAAACATCATGAGCCCTAGCCTAATTCTTGACAGTTTATAATACATGTTTCATAATGGAATAAAAAGAACATGATCCATTAGAGAATAACATTTTCATAATACATATGTTTGGGGAAAATAGATATGTATAGAATATAGTTAATTTAGTATAGTCTCACATCCAATACTATCAAAGTGGATTGCGTTCACCCCTAATTCCATCATATCAGTATTCAAGGTTCACTCCCAAGACTATCATTGTGGAAGAAAAACCTTACGGAACTAGGTTTTCTCCCCATTCCAATAACAACCCCAACATGAATAACCCCAAGCTAGTGACTTCATTATTAAATTAGCATAAGATACAATTGATCACATACCCAAGGAATAAATAGTTTATTAGTCTCGATGAAAATAATATATTCATTCCTCCCATTTTACATTGGAAGAATATTATATAACAGAAGGATAGAAATTATTATGTATCCTTGAACTCATTCAATTATTCCTTATTCATATCATGGGGGAAGGAATAAAAATAATAGGAGATCTCAAATTATAAATAGGGGTTATGTAAATTGGAATCTATCATGAGTAAATAATTTGTAATCAATATAAAAAGATAAATAGCTAAAAACCAATTCTAATTGATAAATAATGTGAGAAAAAAATTCATACGTGGATAATGTCTATTTAGTAATCTCAGAGATAATAATAATTATACTCTTAATAAATAAAATTATTAAGATTTGAAGACATGATTTCAGACAATATGAAATATATACCATCAATGCATTGTCCTAATATAGTTTAATTGATGGTTAGGTATACATTAGAAACTCATTTAATGTTCTCCTAAAGAATTTACTCATAAGACATGTTGATGTGTTGAAGGGATTTATAAATCTAGGCCCCACCCATCACATCATTTTCAATGCATTCTTCATATATATAGTTATTGATTTAATTAATTAAAAATATTCCTTATCAATAAAAATTCAATTTTATGTAATGAATAAAGATTATAAATAACTCCCCCATCAATTAAATGACTTTCAAAGTAAAACACTATATGTAGAAATGGTATATGTTTTATGAAATAATGAAATATATAATAAAAATAATATGGATATTTAATCGAAATTTAAAATTCACTGATCAAATGAAAGTAAATGTTTCAAGATAAAGTTAATGATGAAAAAATTAATAAGAGATAAAATATTACCTTCAAAACATCATAAATATAGGCTATAAAATAAATGAAAATATTTACAATAATAAAATAAAATGGATGACAAATATTAAAAACAAATTTCTCAAAATAATTATGCATGCAGGAATTTTCATTGACACCATATAAGATAAAAAATCATTCATGTTATTTATTTAAATCAAGTTAGAAATGATTTGATTTATGAAATAATTAGAAATATTCCTTTAATAACATCTAAAAATTCATAGATAACATCAAATATCCTTTATAAATCATTTTTTAATAAAACATTTAATGAACCAATATGGGTTAACTGCACAAGTCACCCAAGGAGGTCAACCACGTGGTGATGTATACTAAAGCTAATGGAAACAAGTATAAAATATAACTAAAAAAAGACATATTAAAAATTTAAAAAGTGGATGAATGAGATTCCACAAGATCTAGGAGAAATAAAAATTCAATCCAAACTAGCCAATCCAAGAAGATAAAGAAGACCAAATGAAACAACTCACCATATGACCAGCCATCACCACTAAACCATCCCGCTATAAAGGAGGCTGAAGAAAATAGAACCTATCTATTTACATAATGCCCTTCATTTTCCTTGAGTCCTATAAACAATGGTCTAAAACCACCCAAGAAAAAAATTATGGTGTGAGAAAAGGTACTCGAAGGATACCCCCAAATAATCTCCATATGTTAAAATATAAAGAATGAATAAGTTATTGATTTAAAACCAAATCCATTTTATAAAAAAAATTAAATAATACAATATTTAATTATTTCCTTTGTTTTACATAATTTCATACCATGTTAAATATATCCAGAATATATCATGTAAAAAATAAAAATATGTAAATTATACATGTGGGAAAATGTTCATGAAATAAGCCATCACGTGATAAACTAGGTATAAAAGATACTGAACACCTTTTGGGATCTAGCATTTGTGAAAACATACTAGGCATAAAATACTCCAAAGAAAGATTTTGTTGGTTAAAATAAATATACAGTCCATTAACTATCTATCGATATCACACAAGTAACCATTAATGGTTCCACACACACTTGGGTAACCTATATCTATTTCTTGATGCACCTAGGGTTCCCAACATTCTATGTTTTTCAAAACGAGTTCCAAAATCCATGCACATATTAAATAAAAAACACTTTTCACCAATGAAAATATATTTCAATGAATAACACAAATGTATTAACAAGTGAATATTGAAATTCATAATTTAGATATACTTTCATAGTTAAACCTAACTCATGAATTATGGGAACATATCTTAATAAGACAACATATATTGGCATTCCACATATCAACCATTGAAATAAAATTCTTGAAAATAAATTGCTATTGATTGATAAAGAACACCAGTCAATCAAAAATTTGAAATGAAAATGTAGTCAATGCATCCATTACAACCGAAGGTAATGAATAAGGAGAAAGACCTCTTACTATGGGTACGAGGTGCAACCACCACAAGAATAAAACACTAAATATGATGATTTACAAGGATGGATATCATCCAAAATTATAAAAAATAAATGAATGGGTTTATTGTAAATCATATACCATGAATTATAAATTATTCATGTGATTAGAATTATTCAAACTACAGGAACCATTGAATTCACATCATGAATAACATTCATGGAATGAAAACATACATAACAATAGTATACAAAAAAACATCATTATGGATTAAATTAAATCTTCTTCAATGTTTGCAAACTGTGAAAATCTTGGACAACTTGTAATCATTTCATGTTTTATACATGATTCATGGAATCCACCCAACAACATATTCAAATAGTGCAACCCATTTATGATGTCAATATATCTAGAAAGTATTTCTCAAGCCAGTTTTCTATACAAATCCTCTAAACTAACACATAAGGCTATATTTTCCAAAGGAGGACCTTCTAAATACATTTACACAATTATACACATACTCCATTAATTGCAAAAAACATGCATCCTTGAACTTTAGGAAATTTTCCCCAGAAAAGGATCTATATTCTCGAGAATCCTGAAATTCACCCAAACAAAAAAGAGATAACAAAAAAAGACAAAGAATACCTGAAGGAAGGTAACAAGGTGTTACAATCTCCCCACCAAAAATTATTTCTATACACATAAAATACATAAGATACTAAATTCGCAATAAGTGAAGGCCACTGGTGCCTCATCAATAATTCTGGATACCACATCTTGTGGGTATTACATACTCACTACCATAGTACATAAGCTAATGGAATATTTTTAATGTGAAACATCCTCTATCAGTGATCCAGAATTTGAGATAGTTTCTAATCCAAAGTGATTTTCAGCTCAAGATCAACATCCTCTAATTCAGTCACATCGAATGGATCTGTTTGTTATGTTCCCAACTTGGAAACATGAAGCACATTTTCGTTGGATGTAATGTTATATGGTATGTATGATTGAAAATCCACCAATCTCATTTTTCCAATGATCTCAAAGGGTACCTCAAACCTCGATTCCAACATAGAATTCTTAGTAAAAGGATGATGTTCCAAGTGATTTGAAACTCTTAGAAATACCTGATCACTAACCTCCCCCTCTATCGGTTGGAAATGCCAGTCCAGTTAAGATTTCTAATGACTTTCTTCTATGATCAATCTCTTACAGAACAACTTCACTCTCTACCTTGTCTCCTCAATAAGACTTATCTCATCCAAGGACCACTCTCCCAACTCTACTCAGTAAAAGGTAGATCTACATTGCTACCCATAAAAAAACCATGAAGGGATTCATTTTGATCAAGGTATAAAAAATATTTTTATAGGTCAATATGACTAAATGAAAATTATTTTCACATGAACCATTGAAATCAAGCACACATGACCAATGCATTGCCTCAAGAACCTGGATATCTCTCTCTATCCTTATATTGATCTTTGGATGATATAATGTTCTCAATTTCAACTAGCCAGATATTGCCTCCTACAAACATTTCCAAGACTTTCATATAAATCTCATGTCCTTGTTAAAAACAACCATAGAATTAACCCCATGATATCTCATAATCTCTTAGATATACAGGTCCCTAATATATTCTACCTTCATCAACTTATACAGAGGGAGGAAATGTGGTAATTTTTTGAATTGATCAATGATCACCCATATCACATCCTTCCCACTAGGATTCCACAGTAAACCAATTATTAAATATATAGAAATATAATCCCATATCTATATCAGAATGGGTAAGGTCAAAAAAACTAGTTGGTATCTGGATTTCTATCATAATTCTCTAATAATCAAGACACTATTATACAAACTCTGTAATTGACTATCTCATCCTTGGACACTGACACGGTCATCTAAAGTCATGATACATATTCGTAGTACCTAGGTGTATAGACCAGCAACAATGTTTCCATTTTCTATTAACTACTTTATAAGGGAAAAAAGAAAAGTAATTTTTTTAGAAAACACGATGTGTTATTTGGAGAACGAGACCACTCACCCAAGGTATCCCAACCATAAAGGATTCTACTAATGCTCTTGAACTCAGGGAAATGAATCTTCTCAAGGAGAACCCACTCATCAAATGATGAGTCATCCTTTATAAAATCCATACATACCTACACAATAGATTCTTATATTCCTATGCTCATCCTAGCCAATCAGCTCATCAAGGACAACTCTTCCACCAATACCTTCACTTATTGTGTCTATAATTTCTTGCTCAGTGCATCAGAAACCATATTCCTTATTCTATGAGTATAAGAAATAAAAAAATATAAAAAATATAAATATAATCCACCCATAATCACTATAAAATGATCATATCCCTCAGAGTGAAAATATTCCTCGGGATTTAACGATTAGAATATATAGTGAACCACTCTCTAAAGTGGTTCCTCATTTTAAGTTAATTAATAACCAATGTCAACTCAAGATAATTTGTATGGTAATTCATATCATGGTGGAATAAATTTTCAGATCCATAAACTACAACCTATCTCTCCTACATCAATACAAACCTGAACCCCATTCCTTAAGCATATTAAAAACATCGTAACTTGAACCTAGTTATAGAAGAATCAAAACAATATTTGAAGTCAATATCACCTCAATTTAAAACTATATCTCTAACACTTGTCAGTCCACTAATACTTTAAACCATGATCGGTAGAAGATGGAATTGGAGATGTGGTCTTGGAGAATTATTGAATAGACCAACTACAATAACCAGCCAACCCCAAGAAGCTTTAGATATAAAACACAATTTTTGTTTTATCCTATGATATAACTACCAATACCTTTTCAAGACCCACGGAGATGTCCCTTTTAGGTAAGAAAATTCCTTGAAACATTACTTATTGAATCCAAAACTAACATTTGTAAATCTTACCATACTGATGATGTTCTCTCAATTTTCTAAGAATGATATCCCCATTATGTATGTGATTCTCCTCTAACATTAATTAATCCAAAATATCATCCATGAACACCACATAAAAGAGTCCATGAACATATGAAAGATCTATTTCATCAATTCCATAAACACCATAGGATAATTAGTTAGCCTAAATGGAGTAATAGGAAACTCAAAATTATTATACTAGTTCTTAAACATTTTCTTAGGTATATAGTCTTCTCAAACTCTCTAATGGTGGTAACCTAATCATTTGTCAATATTTTAAATACAATGACCCCCTCTAAGATGACCAAAGATGTCATAAATCCAATAAAATGATATTTATTTTTGAAATCCATCTATTATGGCTTGAAATAGTCAATACAAGGTCTTATACTCTTATCTCACTTCTTCATAGCATGATCAAGAGATAAATATTTTCTAATGGTAGTGAAGATTTCTGAATTTTTTAGTCAATCGACTGTAAACCATATGGAATTCTACCCATTAGTGATTCTGGGGAGTCCAATAATAAAATACATGGATATGTTTTTCCATATCAACTCAGGTATTGGTTATAGTTTTAAATTCCCATTAGAATTTTGTCTCTTAGCGTTAACTTGCTAACATACCAAGCACTGAGATACAAAATCTACAATGGCTCTCTTCATACCATCTCACAAGAAATACTCTTTCAAATATCTATACATATTTGTACTTCCATGATGAATAAATTATAAGGAACTATGATCTTCATCCAATAGCTCCTTCAAAATTTCTATGGAGGGGAAAAAAAATATGGTTTCTGTAATTTATCACTCTACCACAATCAAGGTTTAGCTCAATAACCATTATCACCTTCTTATACAAATCTGTATCTTCCATCTATACTACATTAATACTTACATGGATAGATGGTTCAGAACTCATTTGATCTAAAAAAATTTTCCTCCCTTTAATATTTCTTGCTCTATCCTTTGTAAATCTAACTATATTGTAACTTCTGTGATCCTAAACATAGATAAGCTAGCACGATCCTTTAGACTCAAGGCACTGGCCACCATGTTTTCTTTCTAAGGGATGTAATGTATTGAGTAGTCATAATATTTAATCAACACTAACCATATTTTATTGTGCATATTATTCTATTTTTGAGGGAATGTACACATTTAATTTTTTTTATTGGTATATAAATCATAAAGTTTTCCATAAAGATGCTACCTTCATATAATTAATGAACCAATTACCCAATCTAACTCCAAAAAATTATTTGGTTAATTTTGTTCATAAATCATCAATTGATGAGAGAAATAAGATATAACTATATCATTTTTCATGATCTCACATCCCAATCCCTTCTTAAAACAATGACAATAGATTATAAAACCTTCTCCATTATAGGGTAATGTAATAATAGTTTCCCTGACTAGCCCTCTCTTCAGTTCCTTGAAACATTTATCATGTTCATATATCAAAAGGAACTTCTCTCCTTTCTTAAACCATGTGAGGCTTCCAGTCAAACCAACACCACACCCAACCAAATAAAAGTACAGAGAGGAATTACTGATCCCACTAGGTCAGGTACTAGTGTTGAACATCAAATATATCATGATGGTAATGATTTTTTTGAATACAAAATAAAAAATACATAAACCCAAAAGAACATGTAACAACAAATATGAGGATATGCTAAAAGTAGAAACAAAAATAAATAAATGATCAGATCTAAATGAAAACATAGAACAAAAAACTAGAAACTAAAACAAACCAACCCAACAGAGACCAACACTATCTCTACATGACCACTTGGTCACCTCTACTCCATAAGAACCGGCCTGCATCCAAAGGAAAAGCTGAACCAAAAACCTGAACCTATAAAATAGCTCGAGTATAATGATGATGCGTGGAATAGGTTGGTTGTGAGAATAAAAAACCTAGTAGTTAAGTGACATAAATTCTATACATTTACTTTCCCACCATAATCCATAAACACTTAATTAAAATAAAATTACAAAATTGGATTTTTGTCATTTAAAAATCTAAACATTGTTTTCCATGAATTCTACATTAAAAAACATATTTCCTTTTAAAATAGATTCTATTTTAAAATAAAATCTAAATAAAAAAATTGGAGTCTGATTTAAATGATCACATAAACTATGTTGGGAATAAATAAAACAATAAATGGAAGAAATTACTAGCAAAGAAGAAAACCAAAGTGTAGTGGAATAGAACATAACATAAAGATAAATAATCATGGGAATTTACTAAACATATCCAGAATAAATACCTGAATGTACTCATTTTGGAATAACCTTATGAAATTAAGTTAATCATTATTTTCTACAACCAACCTAGATGCCCTAAACTAGCTTAACTAGTGGTACATCCCACCTGGTTTCCTGAAAAATTCAAGCATACCAATTTATGAAATTTGGATCAGCAATTAACCATCACATGATCCTCTAGAATACATATATGAATACTATGGTAATAGAAGAGGGAGAATTTGGAGGTCATCACACACATGAAACAAATAAATAACCAAGAGATAACATCTTGCATGCCTTTTTCAAACTCTGGAACCATCTATTTGGAGTCCCACTCCCTAGAAGGATAGGTCTACATGTTTACACTAAACATCAATCCATTCAAAAGTGCCAACCGGGTCTGTACATTACATGAATTTAAAAAAATAAAAAAATAAGTTCAAAACCTATTGGGACTTATCAATTGAAAATGTAAAACCATTTTAAATCCCATTTATAAAACAATGGTGAGAACATACATCAATCTTGAAAAGTTCTAAATGGGACTTTTTTCCATCAATTATAAGACCATACCTCAAGATTCAAAACGTGCCAAGATTTCTAAAACCACATGTAAAAAAAATTAGTTTGATTAGGGACCATGGAATCATTTTGGAAACATTAAGGGTTTGAATGACCAATTAAGATAAGGATTGGGAGAAAGAAGAAGAAAAAAGGTTAAGAAGTTTCATTAGGGATGTGAGTTCATTACTTGAACATCCTATGGAGCTTCTTTTTATATGTGTGGGAATACCTATATGGGTATACCACATCCAAAAAAATACAATGGATATAATTAGTAATTTCCATCGGTTCAATCAAGAAACACAAGGGGTGTCACATTGTAGAATATGTGTTTACACATAAGAAATACCTATGAGGATGTTCCAAAAAAACCAACCAATTTCAAAATTTCCCACACAACCATGTTTTAAAAAAAAAGCACACCAAAGACATTTCTATAACACAAAAATACATTTTATGGTCCATTATAAATTTTATCAAAAACATTATATACATATACATTAAAGCATAATTAGGAAAAACCTTTCATAACCCAATTCCACAAAACATACAACATTCAAATGCCAAAAACAATTACGCTAGCACATCACAAGAAAGGATATAACATTTAGAAAAAATTTATTAAAGATCAAAAATACAATGGTATTATTCAAAAATGATATCGAAGGAAATACCTACCTCAACTCCATGCAGATGTAATGACACTATTGGTGGAATATGAACATTTCTTAATGAGAAACACTCACACCATAAAATCAAATAAAATCACCAAAATTAGCCAACCCTCACACTAGGGTTCAGGAAAGAGATATCCCACCTAATAATAACCAAGAAATAAAGAGAGTAAGAGGGTAAAAGGTGGAAATTGGAAAATAATCCAAAGAAACTTACCTTAGAACCTTGGGGAAGCACTAATGGCAGAAGAAGAACCATATTAGGAGGGGTTTGAGAGCCCTCTTGTGTGACAAAATCAAACAAGAGGGAGGAGGGGTCGAATTGGGGTAAAATATTGGGGGGGATGCTATAATTTTATGTTTGGGAGATTCCATGTATGTTCCATAGTTATTCCACATATTTTTCTAAATAGTGAGCACCCTAATGGATAAGAGGTACACTCTCAAGGTATGGCTAAATGGTTTGAAAACTCATGTGTAAAATAGGAAATTTGGTTATGTCATAAATTTCATATCCTCCCACACAATTATGTCAAAGTTTCACCTAGTCATGCATAAGTCATTCAACTTGACCCTAACGCCAACCTCAAGCGACATGGTTACTCCTACCCTCTCATAATTTTGTTCAATCAATTATTAAACTACTCAAGTGAATGTTTGAAAGAAACAAAATGAACTAGAAACACCCTCGGCCCAAACATGTCACACTGTTTACTCGCAAACCATGCACACATAATGTGAAGAAGACCAAGAATTACATGAAACCTCCAAAACTCAAAAATACTAACTATAAATTCAACCTAAACCTCAACCAAATGATTTGACACCAATTAAATAATAAGAAAACTATGGTTTATGTGAGACAATTCTCCCCACTACAAAAAAATAATCTTCCCCCATAAAGTCACGCAACTTCATGAGGAAAAAAAGATGAGCTCATAAAAGGAAAAACAAAACAATAATCCCTAATGTGACCTTTTAACTCCACAATTTACACCGAACAGTGTCTATATAAAATAATATCGAAAATACCATAGAATAGGATTATAATGTTTTTCTCCCCACCATAAGAAACCACCTAGCACTGACCAAAACTGGTCATCCTTGGAACTCCAAACATGAAACAGCACTCAACAAATAAATACATAGGGAGAAGAGAGGGTTATCCCAGCACAAACAAAATAGAATGATAAAAAATGATAACCCCCAACACAAAACGGCATGAGAACTCCTAGCTTGGACTAAAACCATAGTATAAGTGGAGCCTAACTAAATGAACCCAAAAAAAGACTTGAACAAGGTAAAAACGTGAAATTTACACAATGCATGAGTATCTCCAAAATGAACAAAACCAAAAACCAAAAACGATGCATAGAGACCAAAAACACAGACTTCACAACAAAAGACATAACACTTTAGATTTCACAAGAAGGAGGACCATTCCAAAACAAAGAAATAAACAATATGGAAACTCAAACCTTCTATACTACAACACTGAAGAAACGTATGATCCATGGTTCCCCACATCTGTTTTGATTCATGAATACATGTAAAAACTCATGTTGGGGCCAATGGATGTAGCCTTAATGTCCTGAAACATCCACTACCCGGCATTCAAGAGGTAACCTCCTCCAACCGAGTCATCTTCTTATTCTAAATTAGATTCTAGAAAAACCTCTCCAAGTGACCCAAACAACCACATATTTAGTAATTCTATAGAATATTATGGTAAGATGGATTTGTATTGTCCAACTGACAACGCTAGAAATAAACAAGTGTGTTGTATAATGAAAGAATATAAATACCCAACAAAGGAATTTCCATATAAATATGCCCCTTCGGTACACACTCCTCACTAGACGGGGACCCTTCATGAGAACCAAGAGAAATTGGATTTCCAACTTCTAACAATTTCACTCTAGGAACCAACTCATCTAAAAACTCATGTTCCACTTTATTCCCAAATGAACATTCCTAGATTAGAGAAATCAGTCCTTAATCATTGGATGAAGACCCATGATGAATAAGGGATATTTAAACTAATACTTTGATATTATATATGGAGAGAAATAAATAAACTGCATTAAGTGGTAAATATTAGCCTTCTACTTATGTTTTTCGTATTGAATTCTCAAGAGATAATCCAGTTTCCTTGCTGTTACCTCTTGAAGTATGACCCATTGGGTAAATTAGAATTAAAAACTTCCCTACACGAAATAATGATGCGATGATCACCTTACACAAGTTCGAACTTTGACCCTAGAACAAACCTAGAACAGCTCATGCCATTAAGGCATCAGGAGTTCAAAAATAATTGAAAATTATTTCGACTCCCTAAATCCTTTATGCATCCTCTAACGGACCTAGATCACCATGGAAAATAGGTAACAACCAGGATGAACATGACTCTACCACCCAAATGGGAGTCTGAGTATGGCCAAATAGGGGTGAAGGATCACTGGAGAACTCTAGGATTCATTTGAATGACATAAAATACAAAACACATAGACAAGAAATCAAATCTATAATTAGTCAAAACTCAACCTAAAAAGGGAATCCAAAGCCAAACTAGCATGCTCAAAATAAAAACTCCACAAAAAATAAAATAATCCAATTTTCAATTACCATCATTTTAATTCTAAATTCAAAACTACTTGGCCCCAAGGACACATTCCTAATACCGTAACTCACTTTTCAAAGACAACGCCCATGCCAAAACCTACTTTTAACCAAAAATAAAACCCTAGAATAATTTTCTATTTTTGGAAACAATTTTCCACAAACCACATTCTGTCTCAAAATCCACCCACACTGGAAAAAACCAAACCAACACAAAACTCACACAAGACAACATGAATAGGGAAATAATTATTTTGAAAAACCTACACACATGTTTTGGTGGACCATACACCAAGTAAGCACCAAACACTCGGAATATCATGGGTTGTGCACTAGGGCTCAAAATGGGTCACTACTCATTGTAATATCACTATACCTTAAGTAGTTTTCAAAACACATCCCATACATATCCCAACCCAAAAAACATTTTTGTAGTGATACCCAAAAGTAATAATGAGGATAAACCAATGTGTAAAGATAATAACTTACCATAGATCACCAAAACTCAACCACATGAACACATGGATTAAGATGAGGATAGGAGGGCTTAAAGATCCCTCTACACTTGCTAGGGTGATTCCAAAAATGATAGGAAGTAAGTGAATATGAATGAATAAAAATAAACCTAAAAAATAATTTCAAAACTTGTATGTTTCCCCTTTGACAACATGTATCCCTTTTATAATGTGTAAATCATGGGTTTTCTAAAAGTTCACCTTCCACTAAATTTTGAGTCACCTCGACCTGATTTAATTACAGATTGTGAATTCATATATCATAATGTCAATACATTTCATGGAATCCACCTAGATTGTGTACAATAAGTGAATTACTTCATTTATACAAGTTATTAACCACAAACGCATGATGTGAATCGGGTTCATGTTGTGAACCACTACCTATCGTACTCTAACAACACCATCTCCATTTAGCCCTATAAACCTCCTCTGAATTCCTCCACCTTCCAAAATAGAAAATTAATTGGTTGGTAATGCATGTACCATTATAATTATTTTCATGAACTAACTAAATTGGGATTTTATGGGTTCTCTCAAATGATGTTTCATTTTTTTGGTTTTTTAAATGTAGTTGAGTGGCATACCAAGGTCATTTATTAAAGGAGGAAGTAATTAAAACAACATATTAAAGATATTTTGTAAATAAAAAAATAAAATAAACACATTATTTAAAATTATGTGGGGTGTTTTTGAGGTTTAAAAATATATAATTAATATTCTCTATGATTATTGTATCTTTTTTGTTATTGTTTTTAAATGAATTGAGATTAAGAAAACCCAATGAGAAGTTTTTTTTTAGAAAAATATTATTAAAAGGAATAATCGATCATAAATTAGCTATTTAATTACTTATTAATTATTATAATCTATGTTATTATACACTTAATTATGGTACCCCAATGTGTTAACCCATGAACCCTATTAGAATTAACTTCACCACAAAGATAGGAATCTTTAAACCCTAGGGTAACATCATAACAGGCTATCATAATACACAAATGTTATTGTCATTATAATAATAACTTATGATCCATGGAAAATTAGGGATTATATCCACTCTATAAATCAGGATAACTTGAGTTATGGGATTGAATATCTTCTATATAAATTGATCCCCTTGTTGTTTTCTTTTATGGATTAATATTGTGACTCAGAATTCACAAAATTCTTGACCTCTCATATTTTATGATTAATATTTAATTTATTGCTTAGTTTCTTTTAAATTAAACCCAAAACTAAAATATAATATTAACGGAATTATAGTATCTCATTGATTCAAAATAAATAAATTAATAAGTTAATGGTATATCGATTTCAAAGAAAACTAGTCTTTCATGGGTTGTGTAGTCATCGTAGAAAAGAATTGCATTCACAAATAATTAGAAAGGGTATACACCAATAATGTTTCTTATCATGATTGAAACACCAAATAAATAAATAAAAAATCATAAAATGTGAAATATTAGAATATATGTGATAGAAATAGATATTTTATTTAAAGAACAACGTTACAGCAAATAAGTGGAAAAGAAGATCATTTTGGTAGAGATCCTGGATTGGTATCTTCCATCCACCAATAGTTAATTAAAATAAAAAAGAAACCATTTATCCTATTATACCAGTCCTATAAGGAACTTCCAACCACCACTAAATTGGAAAAAAAAATACATAGTGGTGGGGAGGTTCGGGTTTCAAGACATTTTTTATTTGAATGGGGAATTCATCAAAATATTTTAATCCAATTTTACCCCACTATTTCTCCTCCCAAACATGTGAACAATTTTTTATTCCATTAGTATTATTTTTTTATAATTGGATTATTGAGATTCTCTCAAATGTGGCGCACAATCTAAGCAAGTATGAAGATGTTATGTCCTAGATAGGGAATTGGTGTCCAATCTGATAAGTCCCACCAAGGTTTGAATTTATGGACCATTTATTCATGTAAAATACATGATCCAACTATTATTTACTTAATGAAAGTTGAATACCATTGAGTAAAGAACGCATTTACAAAATTTTAAGTTAAAATAATACACATAAAAGTATTTATGGCTTAAATTCTAAAGTGAAATTTAAAGGGAAACTGAAATTTTCATCAAATTTTCAAATTAATAATCTAATCTCAAATATTTTATAAATAAACGTATTTAACACAATAAGATGAAATTATTTCATTTATTATCAATAAAATATTCAATAAAATTTTGGTTTATTTACTCTCCCACACTAACCATTTTTCACTCTAGGAAAAAACCTCATACATTATATTTTAAAAACAACTATGGAAAGATAATAATATTTGTATTCCTCAATCCACAGTTGAAATATAGTCAAAGTAAGAAACCCCTAAGTATTAAATATCAATAAATTTGAAATTTATTTTATCATAAACTGTATCAAAATAAATTATAGTTAGATTAATGGAACTAATCATAGAAAGAAAATTTATGGGTCTACCATAACATTAATTACCCACGTGTATCTGTGCCAACCATTTCAAACTCATATCTCCACCCTTTATTAAATATATTCAAGTCAATTATGAAAATGTATTACCAATTTTAATTCACCAAATGTTATTTACATTCCATTGCAATAAAAGTTTAATTCCCACTCACTTATGCATTCCTAAAAGTTAAACCTTAAGATCTATACCTAGATATCTCTACATGTTGTATATTTCATCACTCCCATTCTTATTAAGATAATAAATTTTTTGTTTTTCCATGATTTTTTATTTTTTTAGGTCATCAAACTTTTAGATATCTAGTACGTAATAATATTTCAATATGGTATAGTGATCAAACTGATTGGAAGAGAAACAACCATATGGATCAACCATTTTTATAAGATGATTTTTTTAACTAACTTGATTGTACCTTCAATTAAGTAGGAAAATGTTCACATGTACTGGTAGTGTGAAATTTTTTGTTGAGAAATAAATTACAAAATTTACCATGAGGAAATATCACAATGAATGGTGTCTAAATCTGAAAGGTTTTTAATGACACAACCAATAATATCATGAATGACATAAATTTTTATATAAATAAACCCTTAATAAAGAAATATTGATCATTCTTATCATGCCACCAATTAATATTAAAAATATTAATTTCCCATATATTCCATATATAATAAGCATGTTAAATGGTTTTTTCAACTTTTTTTAAAATTATCAGAAAACACACACAAAAACACACAATTGAAAAACCTAAAGAAGCTACCCCCAACATGTTGTCCCCTCCCCTACACTTAAAATATTTCATTTTGGTCAATATGAACCTATGAGATTATATGATCACAAGAAATGTTAAATTTTAAATTGGACAAATAATATAAATGTGAAAGGGTTAGGAACAACAAAATATTTTCATGTGATGATGGGGTCATGTAGTGTGATGAAATCAACTACATTGGTAGGAAACCCCTAAGTGTATTTTTTCAATAATTTACCATTGATTATTAGACTCTTTACTATGTACTCTTCTTTGATATCCACTACAACATAAAGACAAACATTAGATATAACAGAATGAACTAACCATTTGTAATGTAACATATTGAGCATTAGATTCGGTGATGAGCTATAGAGTAGGAATTTCCCTCCTACATGAAACTCCCTTTTTGGATAATCCTATAACAACATACTTTTTATCATTCCTTATAGAGCCTTGAGTTCTCTCTATTGATATCATTCTTCAATTTGTAGCTTCCTATAAATTCCTCCTTGAACCAAATCCATATTTCATTTCTTTATAGCCCAATATTCCCAATGATTGAATTCCATAGGGATATGATAGGATTTCCAAAAAATAATCTGAAATGGGTACATACCTATTGAAGTTTGAATTTTTTCCTATAATCTCACAACACATAATCCACACACTTTCTCTAATACCTTATATTTGGCTATAAAGTTTTCTCAAAAACATGTTTCTATATCCAATTTGAATCCTCAAATAGGTTATTTTATTGGGGGTCTTATGGAGTATAATTTTATGTTTCACCCAATACTATTAACGGAGGGAATCCAATTTTTTGGAAAACTTTGTGTCCCCTCGTCATTGATGATAGCCTTTGGTACTCATAACCTATTAAAATATGCGCCTTAAAAAACAACTATGAAACAAGAATAATTTTCCCTGGTGGCCATGGCCTCCACCCATTTACTAACATAATCAATAGAAACAGAAACATACAAAAAAATTGAACATAGAAAAGGACCCATAAAATCAATTACATATACAAAAAAAATTATAGAGAATACTAAGAGTTGTTTGGACATCTCATGTCTCCTCAAAATGTTTCCTATTTGTTGGTAATGTGAGAAAAACTAACAAAACACAAGAGTATCATGGAATAATGTTTTCAAACATAATATTGAGTATAAGAATTTCATATATTTATATTGTGGTTAAAATTATCATCCACAAGAATGTGTATGGAAGAAATATAGAACAGACACAAACTCATTATCAAGAACACACCACCTAATAACATGATTACTACACATGTTCCATGGGTAGTGATAATCCAATGCATAAAATCTAGACTTACTCTTTAAATATTGGGCTTGATGTCTCTTTAAATTTAAAGGAATTTCAGATGCAACAAGGTAGTCAAATAAATCAATATACCAATTATATATACCTGAGAGTGTATAAGATGCTCATCTGTAAAAGTGCCTCGAAGAGTCACCATGTTCTATGTGTCAACCTCTTGTGTGTGTGAGTAATCCTACTAATATAACCCTTGTAGTACTTGATCTTAATATCAAATTATGAAAGAATTAGAATCCATCTAATAATACAGGTATTCACTTATGGAATCTTTATGTGGATCCTCATAGTTTCATGGTCAAAAAAACTAGAACTTTAGAGGAAAATAAATATGAACGATATTTATCTATGTCAAATATGAGTGAAAGAAACGCTTTTTTGTGGTGTAATTTTCTTTGGTTGAATAAAAATTCCTCAATGTATAAAAAATCACATAGGACCACCCTTCCACCCTCTGAGATAAGATGGATGCAACTGTGAAGTTTGACACGTTACACAAAAGCTCAAATAGAAGATCCCACTATAGGGGTTGTATGATTGATGGAGTATTGAGAAACTCATTTATATCATAAAATTATATCCTTAATAAATCATCAAAATATAATTAAATATCTTTTTTAATAAATCAAGATTAGGGTAGATCGATCATATTTAAATATTTTAGGAAGCATTGATAAAATCATCCATGCCCTATGAATGATATAACGTCACACACATACGAAGGAATGGGAAAGGATTCGATGACATATACCTTATATATATAACCTTATATTATGTGTTTTGAAACTACATGACCTAAAAAAATTCTATTTGTTAAAATGAAATTATATTTTTTTAACTTAAAAAAAGATTCTTTTCAAAACAAAGATTCACCAACTTTCCCAAACTAAAGATACATTCATCAAATGAAGATCAACACACCATAAAATCATCAATAAATACCTTCAAAATAGTATAAATGAAATCTAAAAAAATAATCACCATGCACCTCTTGAAGGTACTAGGGTAATTATAAATTCCAAATGGAATCTTTTAATATGAAAATTTATCGAACAGATATGTGATTGTTTTCTTATCTTGATCCTTCAGAGCTATAGAAACCTAAAAATATCCAAAAACTACATCCAAGAAACTATAGTGTGTCTTACCATATATTATTTCAAGAATTTTATCAATAATTGGGAGAGGTAAAGGTTATTTTTCGGTTTATTTTTTTATTATAAAATAACAAACACACACACACCAACTGTTTTTTACCATTGTTAGAACAAACATCTCTCTCTATCATTTCTAACAATGGTAACAACACTATTCTTAAGAAAACCCTGAATAATACACACCCATAGGAAATATAAAAACAGATAAATGGTACCTACCTCAAGAATTTTTTTAACTTCCTTTTTAAAAACTTATAGAAGATTTGGATTGTGTCTCCGATTTGTCTTCCAAACTTGTTTAGCCCCTTCCTCCAAAACAATCCAATAGATGCAAATGGAGGGGTTAATACCTGATATTCCAGCCAAATTCTAAATGATATCAACAATGTTATATCTCAAAATATTCAAAACTATTCTTAAAGATAGAAAGGGATATTGTTAGAAATTATAATAGGTAATCTCTCACCACTCAACAAGTAGAAGAATTTAAGATTTTTTGGTAATGGATTGAGTTCTAATGAATGGTGGTGAAGTATTGAAAGAGACATTAAAAGTACTAAAATATGTGTCCAATGAACAACAGTATCAAAATATACATTATAAAATCGGATAAGAATGCATTAGAACCATCAACATACTCAACAAACATGTCATAATCAGAGTGAACATGACAAAAATTAGAATATGAATCTGCATAAAAATAAAATTGAAGTGATTTTTTTGCATTAGAAATAGGTGTGTAAGTGATCTTAAAAATAAAAATATAAAAAAATTTCATAATCTCTCTAAGAATAGTAAAATCAAAATCCAAGGGATTTTTCCTTAGTGGTAGAGAATGGGATTTAAAAAACATAATGGTTTTATAAGGTGTACTTCATAGGGCCCATAACATTAAATATCACATATTCTACTCCAAATTCAATTTAATGTGTACCTTCATAGAAATTTATGATCATTGTTTCTATTTTGAGTAATTTTATATCTAAGATAATGGAAGAAAGAAAATTTGCATGATTATCATCCATGTTAATATTATTGAAATCTACTGGAAAATCATGTCTATTAACTGAAAAAGTACATCCTCAATGACTCTCGCTGGATATATTATAGTTTTATTAACCAATTGTGTCACTAATATGATCATCTTAAACTCACAAACCTATAAAGAAGAGATATAGAAGGGGAATCACATTTATAGAATCTCCCAAATCACATAAAGTAATAGAATAATGTTACTCTCCTATGTTTTATGGGATGGTGAGTGTCCTTATATCCTAGAACTATGCTGGAATTTCTAGAGTTGTTTTAATGAGTAATGAGACATTCATTTAAAGATTTATCCTCTCATTTCCCTTGATCCCTCAGAAATTGGAACAAATTTATCTTAATAATTTTTCATGCCTTGTGATTTTACTATCAACTTCAAGTAATGGTTGTTGATCTCAACATAATTGAATGTATCCAAAAACACTTTTTTATATCCCCATAATCTATATTATTGGTTTTTAAAATACTATATGTAAATATATGAGTTTGTGTAGGAAACTCATCAATCATTTTTTTACCATTTTCTTTCTCCATGGGATTCTCATCAACTGGCCCTGAATAGGGTTTCTTTGGAGTTGAGTTGAATCCCGAGGGAATTATTGGTGTAGATATATCATTAATTTTCTTCCCCTTTCTCAATGTGATGTCACTAACATTTCCCTTTTGATTTTAAGTAGGATGGGAAGGAAGATTTCCAAATTTCATACATTCCATTCCATGGAGGGCGATGGCAATCCAGCTCAGTTGTTTCTTCAACTCCCTCAACTTTGAACCATGAATCTTCATCCCATTCCCATGATTAAGAACAATTGGTTTCAGAAGATTATTAGTATTAGAATATACTATTGGTTGATAATTACCTTGTTTTTTGAGTTTTTAATTCTTGAGATTCAATTATACTTTGGGGCTGTTGGAAACCTTGTAAGTATAGTGGAGGTTGTTGTAAATTTTGTTGAAAATGGGGCCTTTTGTTTTCTAGATCCATAACTCATTTTTTGAGTGATTGTTACATCCTTGGTTGTATGTTGGTGCTAATGAATAATACTTATCTTTATGATGTGGATATTGGTGATAATGATATAGTTCCCTAGTTAATACAACTATGGAATCCTTTTCCCTTTTCAATTGGGTGAAATAGCCAGTTAGGTGGTTTGTTTCCATGAAAATTCCACAAGACCTCATAAGAGTGGCATGTGATGTTTTTTGAGCCAATTAAATCTGACTCACCATTGTGGTCAATTATTCTAACTTGGTATAAATTAATATATCATCAAGATAATATGGACCAACCTGATCTACTCCTCTAACATGTGGCTTACCTTGGTCGCCAAATTGTTGGGAGTTATGGGAAATCATGTTGATCAACTCACATGACACTACTGGTGTCTTGTTGGAAAATTCCCCTACAACTGTATCATTCACAATTCTCCTCTCTATAGGTGAGATTCATTCATAAATGTATTGGATTGGGAGTTTATCTGTAACTTGGGGGGTGCTGGTTGCTTGAACGCAACTTCTTAAATCACTCAAAGTACTCATAAATTGACTCCACCATCGGATTTCTTGATTCCTGATATCTATTTTCTAATAGAAGTGGTGTTTGATGATGGAAAAATATCTTCAATAAAACATTCTTCAAATAATTCCAACATGTTACATATTCTGTTTATAAATAATAAATCCAGTCTTTAATAGTTCTATAAAGTGATAAATGGAATTCTCTTATCTCGATTTGATCTTTAAAGAAATTTAATGGTTTTAGAGTTATGAAATACACATTAAATTATTTAAGGTGTTTGTTTGGATACTCACAGGATAAGCTTTGAAACATTGGATGAAGGTGTGTTAACCATGATTTTTGTTCAAATTTTGATTTGGGATTTGGGTATGCAATACAACTGAGTTGATAGTTAATATATGGTGAAACCAATTCACAAGTAGTCATATTATGTTCATTGTTATTTTTAAACCCATTGGATATTGTTTTAGGCTTTATTCAGAAGTGTTTCCAATTTTTTTGTTCCCAAAATGGAGGAATTCCCCAACTAGATGAATATTGAAACATATTGTAGACTAGGACGGTTTGATTCAATCGATAAGGATCCGTTTAATATCAAAATCATGATCTAAGAGGTCCTCAGGATTAGTTCATGTAATAAATAAAATGAAATGAAATGACAATGATTAAACCAGAATAGAAAAATGATACGTTTAACTTTATGGTCTAAAAAATAATAATAAATAAGATGAAAACTAAGAAAGGTGAAAAAATGAAGAAAGAAGAGAATTATATAATGAAATGAAAAATAAAAGAAATACCTATAAATATTTAAAAAAAGTTATTTTCCTCCTAAAAAATGGATCTAATTTGAAAGGAATTTTTTTGTTTTCTCTTAAATGATGCTTGGATTTTTTTCTTATTTAGGTGTAGCGGAGTGGTTGACCAAGGCCATCTCGCAAAAGAGGGAGTAATTAAAACAACATATTAAATGTGTTTTTGAAAGAAAATAAAAAAATTAAAAATTATGGGGGGGTTTGAGGTTTATAATTCATGAATAATTATACTAGAAGAAAAGTTTATTTTATTTTTCTTTTTCTTTTTTAAAATGAATTGAGATTGAGAAAATGATATGAAAAGTTGGTTTGTTTTAGAAAAATATTTTTTAAAGCCATAATAGATCGTACTCCACCACATCACATACTTATTAACAATTATAATTTAAATTAAAATCCAATTAATTATGATGCCCTAAAGTTTTAACCCTTGAACCCTATGACAATTAAATTTACCCAAAAAACTAACAGATTTAAATTCATGGATAGCTTCAGAAAATGGAATTGTAGAACCATTCTTTGATTCTTGTTATAATGATTTATTATGGTTAGTGGTAAATTAAGACATATATATCCTCTTGAAATTAGTATTTATTGAGTTATTTTAGTGAATTTTAACTCTACAATTTTTTCTCGTCTTGTCCCTTTTTTCTGATTAAGAGTGTGATCTCACAATTCACACAATTCCCGAACTCATGTATTTTATGTTAATAGTTAAATTTAGTACTTGGTTGAACATAAATTAAAAACTCAAATAAAATATCATATTAATTAAATTAAATTATCTCATTAATTCAAAATAAATAAATAAATAGGGTAATAGGAATATCGATTTCTAAGAAAACTACTCTTCCATGGGTAGTATAGTCACAGTGGAAACTAATTTCATTCACAATGGTTTTGAAAGGGTATACCCAAACCACATTTCTACAAAAGATTTCCAGCCCAAATAATTAAATTGAAGAATAATGAAATTAAAAAAAACATAAGAAATGTTATATAAATAGATATTTTATTGAAATAACAAAAATTTTAAAACAAAGAAGAGGACAAGAATGGAATTTTCAGGGAGATCCTAGATTGATAGACTCCATCATACAATAGTAAATTTAAATGGAAAAGAATCAATTATACTAAGATATTAATCTACTAAGGCTTGTAAAACCCCCTATACATGAGAAAAACACAAATTTATAAAGTGGGTGGGTGGTTAGGGTTTCAAGATAGTTCAACTATGAATGGGGAATTCATCCAAATATTTTAATCCAATTTGGAATGACTGTTTGACCTCCAAATTGTGGTAAAAAGGTATCCTTCCACTAGTATTGTTTGTTTTAAATTTTTTTCTTGATCTAATATCCATATTTAGACCCAATACAATCACAGCTGAAGATGTTATGTCCCAAATACTAAATATAATTCCAATCTGGAGAGTTTATCCCAACATACACTTTATGGCCCATTTACTCCAATCAAATGCATGATCAAAATAACCTGTCCTAAATGAAATTTTTAACCCATTGAGTGAGAAACTATTTAAAAAAAATATTTCCAAATAATAAACATACATTTTTTTTCTTAAATACTACAGTACACATTAATATGAAAACATGAATTTTCATCAAATCTTCAAATTAATGATCTAATCCAAAATATTTTATAAAATAAAATATTTGACACAATGTGTTGAAATTATGTAATTTATCATCAATAAAATATTCAAAAATATTATTTTTTATCACTGACCTGGGTTGACCCTGAACTAGTCACCCATGTCGGCCTTCAACAAGGCTCAAAAGACGTTCACGATCCTCCCAGGCTGGAAACTGCAATCAGACATCACATATACTCAGTTGGGAAACATTTATCCTATAAATGATAGAAAATAAGTAAAAAACATATCAATATAAAACTAAAGGATCAACAAAAGGAATAATGAACTTCTACATTTGTATCCATGTGACCACATGGGTCACCTCCAACCATAGAACCACAAAGTCTCCATAAGAGAACCTGGGTTGGGTAGAAATTTACTCTGAAAAATGAATGAGAAAATAGGCATGATAGTTAAAATTCCCAGTAAAAGTGACATTTGTTAATCAACATCTTATTCCTTATCTTTAAATAGGTAGTCATTTCATGATATTTTTAAATACAATAAATAGAGGTTTTAATTTCTGTTTTAAACAAGTAATAATTTGATGTCTCTCAAACCACATTTTCTGTATTAATTCTTAAATACTTTCCAAAAGCATAACTATTACCCCCAAACCAATTTTTAATTGGTACATATAATGAAATAATCATTCTAGGAAAATAAATGTCACAAATTTCTTCAAAAATAGGAAACAAAATACATATATGTAGATAATGGTGCAAGGACTTTTCTTTAGACTCACGATGGATTAAAATATTTTTTTTAAAATGTAAAAAAGGGGGGAGAAATTGGGATACTTATAAAATAGTTAACATAGGATATACCTATACACCATATGAAGATACCCTAGATGTACTCATTTCGGAATCCATCTTCCAGCTTATTGATGTGATCCACAATCAATAAGCAACCTGTCTGCACACAACTATCCTCACTAGTGGCATAGCCCACATGCAAAATCCATTGGATATAGTCTTTTAAATTAGGAATATATAGTTACCATATATCATATCTCACTATGATTCCTAGGATCCCATGTTAGTATTATACTGGATAAGTGAGAATTTCATCTCACATTTAGCACTAACACGATTTCCAATGTGCATGCCTTTCCCACTTCCTGACACTATCCATGCAGATACCTTCTCAAACTGGAGGAAAACCAAAAGGGTTCCCATCATATAGTAACTCTTTCGAAGGTTCCAACTGGACCTACACATTTTGATAGTTCAAACCCATTTTTTATTAAATTCTTAATGGATCCACACTGTTTTTACCACATTTAATGATCCTTCATTTAAAATCCAATAAAACGTTGAAAATACATTACATTTTTCAATAAAATGTTAAAAGCATATATTAACATGAGAAACTCATGTTTTACATTTAGGAAAATTATGTTAAATGAATAAAATTACCATTTCTAAGTTCCACAACTATGTTTCATAGTATATACAAACATGATAATAATAATAAATATTTTTAAAACCATCATGAAATCAATGAATTCAAATCAAAGGATAAAAAAAGGTAATGAACCTGAAAAAAAGTTTCCTTTGATGAAAACCACTTCACACTTACACAAATATGATCCTACACATACACACAAATATATGTGTGTGTGTGTGTGTGCCCTTTGACACAATGAACATATTCACCTCTCCAAGAGGGAATATGTACTATAATGATATGTTTGTTTGTGCATGTTCATAACTATTTATACCCATAAAAGAATCTGTTAACAATTATGGCTTGAAACCACATCATAGACGTTCAAGGAACACTAGAAGAAACATAATAACCCAAAGACTGAAAAATCCATAATTAAAAATCATCCAATGAATTAAAACATAGGAAATCATGCAATTTCAATAATATTACTTTTACAAAACATATATATGTTTTAAATAACTCATGAGACAATAAAAAATAACCAATTTCAGTTTAAAACCCAAGGCAAGAACTTTTAAAAGAAAGTCAGAACAAATTTTTTTTAAAGTATAGGAAAGAAAAATGATAATCTCTGGAAAACTAAGTTGAAACATAATTGTATTGATAGTGATTCCACAATTACCGATAATAAAATTATTTTATATCCAAATTTTCTATTTAAAAGTAAATACAAAAATAAACTAAAATATAATGGTCAAGTATAGAGTAGAATTATCTTGAACTAGTCTTCCCTGACAATCGAGACTCAAAACCTCAACTATCGAACCAACACGAACCGAGAAAGGAATAAAACCTCCAAGGAACAACAAAAATACCTAAAATTCAATCCAATCTCTAGCTAGGGTTCTTCATATGTGTGGAGCACCAATGGAGAAGAAATATAAGGTATGAAAATAGAGAAGAAAAATTCGGATATGAAGAATCACTTACCTAGGAGGATCATGCACTGAATGGGGAAGAAAAATGGGGACCAACAAAGGTCGGATTAAGGAGTGAGGGTTTCACGTGGGGAGAGAGGAATAGTCATGGCGGAGGGGTTTCATGCATGGGATATTAGGTATGGGGTATAATTTTATGTTATTATTTATTAATGATATTATTATTATTAGTATTTCATTTTTAATGAGGTGGATCTTGCACAGTCCTAGTGCAGGGTTTTCCAAACCGTGCACCAACCAAGCACTCTTTACTGGGAAAATTGTGTTCCTTCATGGGATGATTTTGTTGTTTATTAAAATGTATGTCAACCATGTGAAACTTATATCCTAAGGTGACACAATAAATCACACGTTTTTCACACAGTTTATCCAATCGTTCTTCCAAATTGTGCGATATAATGAATTTTCTTTTAAAAAATAAAATTTTCCCAAATTGAAATACCAAAACACAAAAATATAAAAAAATTAATAAATAATTTATAGAATAAATAAAAAACGGTCAAGTGTGACAATTATACCCACCATGAACCTTTTTTTCCAATAAATCTATCAGACTCCCAAAGGAAGACCCGTGAAATGAATATTAACAGGAAATGTAAACCACCCAAACAACTCCAAACCACTCAACTTTTGAAAATACATGTCACAACAAACCACCGTGATAAAATAATATAATTATAGGACACTCACTATGAAACTCCCCACCATTTAAGGGTCCCCCTAGAATTATATATTAATATGTCAAGGGAACTCTAATTGAATTTATAAAAAACACAACCCAAACTCTCAAATGAGACGACTCAAGAAGAACCAACAACTAGAAGTCCATCCAAAACCAAAACAAAATAAACCCTAATTCTCAAATTTACCATAATTAGGATCTAAACTAATAATACTACTAGAATAAAACAGTATTATAATGAGAAAATTAATTAAATAGGGAAATAGTGGAATACCTCTAAATCTTTACCCAACTATTCTCAAATAAGATCACAACCTTAAGAAAACCCCATTGATTTCCCAAATCAAGGAACACCAACACACTCATCACCAAAATCCTACTTGGGGAAAAAGGGTCATTAGATATAAATCAAAACCATGCATCTTCAAGTACAACAGGCCCTCCCATCTAATGTCATTGACAAAACAAATTGATGACCTATGACATCAAATACAAACCACCAACCATGGAGATATCAACAATATCCAAACCAACACCATCCCAAGTTTAAACTCAACTAGTAGTCACGTACAGAACACACGAGGGTTTACCATGTCAATTCATTCAAATTAATACCTCACCATAACCCTCATAAAAAAAATACTCAATAATAAGTCCCCCATATTTGATTTAATAAAAAACCAAAATAAAATCAAATGGTATAAATAGCCATAGTGGGACCTAGAGAAACAAACCCACCCAAGTAATTACCACCTTCTGAACTCAACTAGTCAGGAATACACAATAGGTAATTTTTATAGATCTACAACACTATAGGCATTTTTTAGTCTTATCCAAACATCTCAAAAAAAATCTTTCCAAAATTATATTGAACTCATCACAATAATACAAGTTAAAACCACCTTTAGAAAAAAACTAAAACCCTAAATTTTAAAATCCTTGTTATTCAAGAAAATAATTCTTTTATTTATTTTATAAAAATCAACTTTTGTCACCCTTTTACTAAATTGATGCCCGATTTGAAACACTGTAACCAAAAATTAATTCACATTTCAAAACAAAAAAAAAAGAAATCACATTAAAAATAAATGTTAAATAAATTTAATATAATATGAAGAAAAAAATTTCTCCTTTAAAATCATTTAAAACCCCACATTTGAAATTCAATATTTTGAACCTTATTGAAATTTTTTTTGATCCTTACATTCCAATTTCAAAATATTTGGTTCCCACTAAATCCAATTTAAAACACCACAATTCCATTTTTAAAACACATAACATCTATCTAAAATAATTTTAAAACATATTTTTTTTTCAAAACACGTAACGATTCCTTACACAATATCCATTTTATATCATTTCTAAGAAACTGGTATCTAACCATTTAAAAATATAATTTTCCCATTTAAATACTAATTTAATTTTAAAATTTTGTTAGAAATCAAACCAAATCATATCTAAGTATCACTCAAAATAATTTCCATGCAAAAACAAACCCAAAATAAATTTCCAAATGGAGAGTGGTCATTCATGTTTAGACCATAGGGTTTGTTTTACCGTAAGAAAATCAAGCATCTATAATTAAGAGTCTATTAGAACCATACACAGTGTATTAATGAGGTTTTTTAGGCCATTCGAGAAATTGGTTCCTTCTTTTCCACTCCCTTTTAACCCCAAAATGAAACCTCAAAATCCCAATCCAAATCCGGACATTCCATGGTATCTCAAGATTCATCACGAGTGGTGGTGATTAGGAACCAAATCATAACCTACCTCATGATCCCTAATAATCCTATATCTATATACTAGAAATTCCAAAATAATAGGGGTTAAATGGCTATGATGCTATTTTTTCACGAACTTATATGGGATCATCCAGAACCAGTCATTTGAATCGGCTAATAACAAGGCCTAAGAGGTGTTCTCAATCATCCTGAGTAGGAAAGTAATAATTAGAATCACACATACTCAATTGGTAATGATATATCCCATAAATGAAAGAAAAAATATTAACAAAATAGGGTAATAATATAAAATCAATCAATGGTTTATAAATAAAGAACTACTACATGTACCTTCTTGTGACCTCATGGGTAATCTCCAACCATAAAATTACACTTTCTCCATGAGAGAAGATGAGCTTGCTGGAAACTAAAACTAAAAAATGATAGAGAAATAAGCATCAGCATTAAAATTCCAAACAATATTTCCAATGTTTAAACAATACCCTATTCCTTAACTCTAAAGAGGAGACTATTTTAATTTATTTTTAAATTCAAAAATAAAAATTGGGTATTGTTTCTATTTTAAATAAGTAATAATACAGTGTTTCTCAAAAACCATTTTCCCTAATTAATTTATAAATAATTTCCAAATAGGTGAAAGATTATCCAAAACCCCATTTTTAAGAAGAGACATAAAATTAAATAATTATTATTTGAAAAATTAAACTTATCAGCATGTTCTTCAAAACAAGAGAAAATAGAATATATATAAATAGATAAAGATACATGGGTTCTTCCAATTGAATAAAAATGGTTAAAAATATTTTATAAAAAAACATCACATAATTAAAGAATGTGGAATAACTATAAAATACGTAACGGATGAAATTTATATACACTAATAGATGATATCCTCGATATATACGGTTCCGAATCCATCTTTCGGCCTATCGATATGATCCATGATCAATAAACAACCCGAATGCTCTCTAATAGCCTCACCAGTGGCACCAAACACATGATCACTGCATGGTGGCCTAGACCATATAATCAGGACTAAATAGAAACAATCCCTAAAATCTCACTATGAAATCATGGATTCCATGAATTTAGCATAAATGATATGCAAGGAGGCCATCACACACTTGGAACTAACGTGGATGCCAACATGAATTCCATTACCACTTCTAGACACAACCCATACAGAGACCCTCTCTAGCTAGAGGACAACCATGGAGATTTCCATCATATGGTAAACGTTATAAAGGTGCCATCTAGGCCTACAAATCATGAGAGTTCAATACAATTTTCCAAGAAATACGTAAAGGATCTAAGTGCGAATTACAATTTTTAATGAAGCATAATTTATAAAACCAATAAAACATTGATAATACATTATAGTTTATAATAAAATATTGAAATAATTTATTAATATGAAAAACACACATTTAAAATATAGGTAAATTAAGAAAAATGAATAAAATTACCATTTCAAAGTTTTGAAACTAAGTTTCATAGCTTATTTTTACCACATAATAATAAAAAATATTTCAAAAACACTCACGAAACCAAGAAATTAAAATTAAATTCTCAGAGATCGGGAACCTACCTCAAAACATGTCTCCTTTGACGATGACCAGTTCACACATACATGTATATACACCTCCACTTATATATATGTATCCTTTAACCTGTAGAGACCCTAAGCTTAACGTACATGGAAATTACATTACTTTTGCGGAATACTTAGTACATAACAAAAACACACACACAAGGATCGTAATAGTTTAGTGTCTTTGGAAACTCGGAACGTAATCTTCTAATCGTGGTGAAAGATCTTCAATATCTCCCATAAAGATCATCCCCTTTTATTACCTAAAACCTTTCTTTATATCCTGGGGAAAAGAAAACATAAAAGGGTGATCTCAAATGCTCAGTAAGGGTAAACAAAAGAAATATCAATAAGAACATAGCTTTTGTAAATCTTAACCTGCAAAAGAGCTCATAATATCATAAAATGGGATAAATCATAGAAGTGAAATGTAATCCCAATAATCATAACATAAAACATGAAACTTTGTGGAATACACACATAATCATAGAGAATCATTTCTTGTTAGTCAAGACTCATGGCCAAGACTATCTTAGTGGACAAAGTCCCTTTCTGAACCGAGTCACACTCGTTCCAGTCCTGTTTCACTGAACCGGTATAACCTACCGTTCCAGCCATGTCTATCTCCTGAGATATAAAATCTTTACCCAATGCATTGTAGGGAGATATAGGTCCCACCCATCTCATAATGATACCATTCTTATGTGTGCCACAAAATCATAAATCATACATCATTACATAACCCATGTAATAAAAATGGGATTCTTAAACATCATGCCATCATAATCCATAAACAATTGATATAATTTCATCATAAGAAAATTGAAACCATTTAAATCATAGAGACATTTTACTTGAAACATACATATCAAATAACGTCATCTTATATGGAAAATAGTTTTGAAAAAAAAACACTTGAAATGAATTCTTGGGGAAAATATCCTTTCATCTTTAAAAACATTTTTCCTTTCTTAACATGTCATACAACTTTAAACTAAAAGAAGTTGATTAAAATAAACTTGAAAAATTTTAAAGGAAGCTTCTTGGAACTAATGTTTCTAAAAATCCATTCATTCCTTATATGTTAAAAAAACATTCTTCGTACTTTTGTCGGAAAAGTCAAAAAAGCACCTCGTACGAAAAACGACAAAAGATTCCTTTCATATTCTTTACTAAAAACTCACCGAAGGGTAAAATTGGATTTAAACTATTTTAAGTGGAAGGAAACAATATTACATATTGAGGAAACATGGATGTGGATGATAAAATACACCCCAGTAAATGCCAAAGTAAAAACAATCTCGGATAAAAATGAGATTGTGATATTTTCCCTTACCTTAGGTCCGACTTGCTTTGTAAGTGTCTGAATCCTCCTGTATGATGGTTTAAAACATGTTATTGACTTATTACAGAATCATGTTCATTGTTATTATATCATATATGGTCCACTTATGACTTTATATTACCCGTTCTTTTGTAAATTCATGTTAAATTAGCGTTTTGGGTAAAATCGTCTCATTTGTCGTTCGTGTTTTTAACTTGTAATTATTAATATGATAACATGGATCATGATTACTTATATCCAGAATGTAAAACATGATTTATATATAATATATATTCAGAATACATAAATATATAATATATCGATAAATGGAATGAAATACACCGTTCATGGAGACTGTAGTCCGTACGTACGCATGAACGTTGTTTTCGTTTCCTTATTGAATTGAATGGAATTAAGTAGATGACATACATATAAATATACATAAATCCAGTATCATTATTATGTAATATATTTTATTAGTACTTATTATATATACTTTATAATAATTCATGAATGGTTAATCATTGAGAATGAATCTCATCGCGTCGTGGAGACGGTAGTCCGTACGTACGCACAAGCGATGATATCGTTCCCATGGTCGTGGAATTATGTTGAACTGTATGTATACTATTTCAGTATCAATATCACTCTATAATAATAATATATAGTTACTTCTTACACCATTATACCCATCCAATTAAGGTGGTGGCGGAAAATAGATTACACCACGGCGTGGATATGGTATTCCGTACGTACGCACGCGCGGTGATTTCCTTTTTCCGTCGGATGGATAGAAGGTTAATTATAGTTGTTTCATATTTATAATAACATATCAGTATATAAGAAATACTGATGTTATTACTTTATCATGAAACAACTAAATAAGAAGAATTTGAAGAAGAAAGAAATTGAAAAAGATCGGTAATGGATATTACCTCTTCTTTGAAACGCCTCTTTGAATCCTCCACTTAGGAAACTATGATTGGTCTTTGAAGAAGATCAGGACCTCTAGGATTATTCCAGGGAAGTGGAGAAGGGATTTTGGCAGGGTTTGGCCGAGCTTGAGTGCTCAAATTGGTGTGAGGAGGAGGGGGAGGAGGTGCCCTTTTATAAGGGAGGAGAGGGGCACTTTAGGAATATCTCAAAATATTATTTTATATTAAAGTCAAAATCGGTTTATAATGGTTCCAAAGGGTCTTATTTAGAAGCTAAAGTGGGGATGGGTCGAAATACTATCAAACAATAGGATTTAGACAAGTTTAGGTTATTATTTTAACCTTATCAATTAGATTTAACTCTATGTTAAATAATTTATCTTTTACCGTGTCTTTTTGTTTTCTTACACTATATGGTTAATACACTTTCTATAACATGCCAAACGAACCCCAAATTGTTTATTATTAATATATATATCCTTATCTAACTCATTTGGCCTAACCTTAGATTTTTAGGAATAAAATAACAATTACTAATATAATATTTGATTTAAAAACTATTTTGTGACACTAATTGATATATGATTTTTGTGAAAGTCATAACAGAATTATATGTTCAAACCAAGTTGATTAAATCATCACTAATATATCATAGTAACCTATAAAATTATTGTAATTCATAAAAAGTCTCAAATTACATTTGTTTGGTCATTTATAACATCAATTATGTTAACATTTCCTTAAAAGGGTAATTACTGCATCATCGTTGTGTCATAAATAAATTAATTTATTTAAATTCTAAAAATTATAAATAAAATATTATTATGTAGGAAATCTTGTTAGATTTCTAATGAATATTTATAATCTAATTTATCTTATTTATAAACCCATTTTACAAATGTTTTAGTTATTAAACATTGATTTTAACTATTTTAACTACCAGGAAAGTCAGAACCAGGCAAAGCCTGGTCCCCTAAATTTATTAAAAGAAAAGTGCAAGTAAAGACAGAAGAAAATAAAAACGCTACATAACATCAAAACCATAATCATCCTTCTCCCCATCATCAGATAACTCAGCACCAGGATCAGCTGACTCCCATTCAGAAGATTCGTATTTGCGCATCAGCTCAAGGTACATATTTTTCTTCCGCAACATTTCCTCAGACAACTTCTCTTTGACCGACCGTTTCCCACTGAATCCTTTGTCCCTCTTCGAGGACCCTCCTCTTTGTTTTCTACTGTATCCATTTGCAATGACATTATCTTGTGACGCTCCAATCTTGTGTGCGGACCTTGTTGCCATTGGTTTGGGTAGATCCGTGTAGTCTCTCCTTGGCCTCCTCTTTGGTGGCGCAGTCATGGCACCTTCACTTTCAGACATCTTCATTTGGCCACCTTGAACAATATCACTATAGGAGGGCTGGACCATACCACCATCGGAGGGCTGGACCATGCCACCATCATCTTCTTTCTCACTATCAGAGCATTCCCCCCATTTATCAGAAATATGTACCACCCTATACCCGTCACCGCCACCATGCGTGCCTTTTTTCACATTACAATCTCCAGCTAAGCTGTCCAATAGTGGGCCATTGTCTGTATTTGCTTCAGAGCCCTTCTCAGCACTATAAGTTTCCTCGTTTCCCAGATCTTGATCACAAGTGCCAACACTAGCAACCCTTGGCTCAACATTAGCACCTAAGGAAGCATAATTTTGATCCTCATGAGTCCTCTTGGCATCCTGCTCATGATCCAGGACCAGATCAATATCCACCAGGCATGAAAACCGATTGCCGAGCTCAATGTTGTTCGCCTTCCTCCCAGGTGATTCCTGCATCCCACCCACTGTCATCACAGCACCGATGGCATCAGCACCTTCCTTGATAGGAGTTTCTTGATTCCTAGCCAAATTCACAGCCCCAAGATCCATGTGTTGATATTGCCTCTCAACCTCCACCTGAGATGGGGAATTAGGACCTACAGCAACAACTTGCACATCATGGACAGCGACACCAGCTGCAGGTGCCCTCACAGTTTCCAGACCGAGAGATTCCACACCACCATTCTGCCCACCCAATTCCACATCTTTCTCCACAGCAGCATTCACTTCCCTTCGGGGGCTTTCCATATTTGATGGAACCTCAAACATAGGAGTTTCAGCAGAGCCACCTGCAGCCTTAAAAGCAGAAGAAGACTCAACATTGCATGTCAGGGTATCAACATTACCCATGTCCCACTTCAGCCTGTTAAAAATATCACTGACCATCACTCCAGGAGGCTCCACACCTGGCTTATGCACTTCATCCCCCATTCCCAGAACCCCACTGTCCACTAAGTTCACCCCACCATCAACCAAAAGCCCATGTGTCCTCAAACTCCCCACA
Organism: Viscum album; assembly: GCA_963277665.1. Lineage (NCBI taxonomy): Eukaryota > Viridiplantae > Streptophyta > Magnoliopsida > Santalales > Viscaceae > Viscum > Viscum album. The sequence goes on from OY728129.1 coordinate 1,638,565,307, forward strand.
GAAGCAGCTTCATGAGAACCCAAATCATCCCTTACCCTCCTGCACACCCTCCTGTTCAGAGATCTATTTCTGCATGCAGAGGCACAATGTCCCAGCTGATGGCACACACTGCAATAATCAACCCACGATTCAAACTTAACATCCCGCTGCCATCGGAATTCTTGCTCATCAGTAATCCACACCCAGTGCACCGGAGTCTTGGAGACATCAATCTCCACACAAATGCGAGGGCAGATGGGATGACACACAGTCTCAGTTTTGATGTCTGAGCACAGATAGCGGCCGACCATGTTCCCAAGCATAGAAAGAATGGAAGGGTTATGGAATTGAAGAGGAAGGCCCGGGAAACGTACCCAAATCGCTAAACTCGGATTATCCCGCTGCATATGGAAGTCAAAATTCCACCGAAGAAGAAAGAAAGGCATACCTCCACACCGTCGAGGAGCCTTAGACCACGCCGTGATGAGATCCTCCATAGACCCAAAACGAATCATTATGTGTCGTCGATCGAGAAGACCAATCACCACCCGATCTTGCAGGTTCCATGCTTCAAATACAAACCAATCAAAAGCATCAACTGAGGGACGACTTTGATGAAATCGAGCCACTAGAGTCAGCTTGAAAAGATCTGTGGAAGAGTTAAGTTCTGAATGTGCTAAACATAGTTGAGGTGCTCCACGAAACAGATCTGGAACTTTAGGGCAAAGTGAGATTCGCGGGAACGGGGGCAAGAATTCAGGATTAGAAAACGGAGTGAAAGCAGGCAGGGGAATCCGTGACGAAGAACGAGAAAGAACTCCCCCCTCCGTTGGGGAGGGGGGAGGGAGAGCCTCCATCGCCGGATCTAGGTCATCGTCTCTTGCCTAGGAGGCTCATCTCCGGCAACCAAAAGAAAATTCATCACACAACTCTCCTTCATTTATTCCAGTAGCAATATTATGGTTAGAAGGAATCTGTGGGAGTACCTTGGACCCATTGATGTAGCTGGTTTACCCTGGTTTGTAGGCAGACTTCAACGCCATTGTTGACTTAACTATTTTAACTATTTATTAAATAAAATAATATTAAATGTCACAATATAATCCATGTGGACCTAAATGGTCATATTATATTCATAAGGTTGTTTTTGGTCGAATTACACTTATCCAATAGAATTAGGACATGTGTTAGGGTAATAGTAATATCATATTTACCCTTAGTTACCCTATTTACTATTAACCGCGGTAAAAAAAGTAAAAAGTTACTATTCACCAAAAACTTATTTTTATCTCATTGAACCACATTTTACATACTGATATCAACCGTGTCTGTCGGATTTTCGAAATTCCATTCACAGAAGCGGTAAAATTAAGTTTTATACAAAATTCAGTTTTTTTAACTACCACTTAGTAGTTTCACTATTCATAAAAAATTGATGTTTTTCAGAACAATGCCAAAATTTCATCCTAAACTATATTTCATATTCCAAATTCAAAAATGAAGTCTATTTTACCAAATTCATAACATAGAAGTTGCATTAATTAATTTTATAATTAAATCCCGCAGTTAAAACAAATAGCGTGTTTTTAAGAAACAATATCTATCAAAAGATTGACACTTGTTTATGTCTGGTTTAAATGTGAGATTACATCCAATGAAAAACATCGTATTAAATTGTAAAAATATATTCTAAATATACTTTAAAAACAATGAAATTAATAATTTATCACTATTAATTATTTCGAATGAAAAATTTGTTTTTAACTAAAATTTAGTAATTTTCACTATTCATCAAAATATGAAAGTTATCCGAAAATTACCAAAATTTCACCCTAAGCTAATTTCGATATTCCGAATCCAAAAATGAAGTCCATTTTGAAAAATAAGATTTAAAAAATTTCAAAAAGTGGTTATTACTATTCATAACAGCTAGTTTTAATAATATTTTAATAGCATATCGTTGTTTAGTGAAACTCGGTATTGCGTATTACACACGCTATCGAGGAAGGTCGCGATTGCGTGTAATGCAAGGCAATTCAAGGATGCGTGTTGTGCAAGCTCCTTTTGGTGTAGCGTACAACACAAGGCATTGTTGAAATTAAAAAGAATATTTTTCATAAAATCTTGAGCTGTTACATTCTACCCCACCTAAAAATGAATTTCGCCCTCGAAATTCGTCGAGGATATAAATGGTTTACTATTCGAAAGTTTCTTTAATAGAAACCCACATCTTAAAAAAGGAATACTAAAACCAATATTTAAAAACAAAAGTATGAAACTTAACGGTTACCCAAATAAACTAATCACTGGGTTTCCACATAGGTGAAAATATGGACATGGAAGAGAAATCTAACCATCATGTTCTAATGGGGAGTGGTAGAGAACATGGCTATGGAAAAGCCAGCAATCACAAAGCCATAAATTTGTGACGATCTAAGGTACCATCTGATTCATCAGATATAAGATCACTAGGACAACATTTTTGGTTTTCAAGATCGTTTCCCTAAAGTTGAAGAATTTGAATTAGAATAAATACTTACTTTATTTTGGTACAATCTCACTGTTGTTCGTGCCTTGAACAATTTCCACTTCATCTCTTAAATAAATGAAGTTGAATTTGTTATTCGTGAAGTGTTAGCAGATCATGTGATAGAATGACGGTTCATTCCATCTGTCTCAAACAAAATGTTAGCAAAATTTATTAATCATATATGGTTCCTAAAATGGACTTATACTTCATATATCATACTGCTTAATATAATAAAACTAGTTTCTACTAAACAGGGACTTCCTGTAGGTCAGTGGTAGGCGATAAAGGCCAGTCGCACTTCGGTTGTGGGTTCGATTCCCACAGCCTTGTCCGACGCGATGGGTTGTCGCCTGTCCTGCAGGTTGTCCTTTTTCTAAAACTATATTACTATAACATCCCAACAATAATATCGAAAAAAATTCTATCCTTAAACAATACTAACTTATGTCCAACATAATCCATTCCAATCTTTTGGCTTATCCATAATACTGCAGTCCACTCTCATAACATAGTCAAAACGATTACCAGAGATTTAATACCATCGTTGGTCCCCATATAGCATAAGATATGTTTTTTTGGTCACATTCCAAACATTCAAAGTCCTTAATCATGTATTATCTTGAATACCCATTGAAACTTAGTGAAAACATGAATGCAGTTAAAAGTTAACACTTTCCACATATCAAAATCCTCAAAATTCTATATACTCAAACCATGATATCACTTAGTCATTATATCAATCATGAGCTCATGAATACTGTTAAACATTTCATTTTCTCGTTTTCCCTTCATTATGCACATAATATCTCAATCACTTTGAATACCACATTAGACCAATACATAAATATTCCAATATTCCATGATACTATATACAACACTATTATGGAATCCCATTACATAAACACTTAATCATTCCACCACATCATTGTCATATTCAACATCACCAATAGTGATCGTATGTGACTTCCCTTTTTTCCTTTTTCTTAAGTGGTTGCTCATGTTGATCATCACTAACCCTTGAATTAGCGCAGTTATTGGCATAATGTCCCTTCTCCTTGCACTTGAAACATTGAAGTGTTGGTGGTGCGTTCTCTACAGTTTTTGCTTAGTTCAAATCATTAGAAACCCTTTTTCCATTACTTCGACACTCAGCTACTCGATGACCTTCTTTTCCACACTTAAAACATTTTCTAGTCCCTTTAAGACAATCTCCACCATGCTTCTTTCCACACTTTGAGCATAAGGAAACATTCATTTTCTTTTCACCATTATTCTGAGATTTCTCCTTGAACTCCATCTTTTGTTTCTTGTCAAAACCATGAGATGGATATGTAACACCAACTTCCATTTCTACCTTGATAGCACAACATACAATTTCTTCATAGCTACTGAAGTCTCTTATAGCTAATTCCCTTAGAAGACTTGGTTTTAAGCCACTGAAAAATCGATCAACTTTACTTTCAGGTTGGATGATAATGCCAGATGCATACCTTGCAAGTCTTGTAAAATTTGCTTCGTATATACCAACAGATTCATCATCCTTCTGCTTCAGCTCAAGAAACTCCTTTTCCATCTTTGTTCGAAGAATATGAGGGAAGTACTTACTGAAAAACAAGTTATTGAACTCGTCCCATTACATGGACTCAATTTCATCTCTTGGCCTTGTATTCTTGATAAGATTCCACCATTGATCAGATTCACCTTCCAAACGATATACTGCTAAGATGACTTTATCATGTTCACAACATTGAAGAACTGAAAATATCTTTTCAGTGGTACAGATCCATTGTTCAGCAACAAGTGGATCAGAAGTCCCACTGAAAGAAGGTGGGCGTTGCCTCATGAAGGACTCAATAGAATATTGTTCCCTTCTCTGCTCATTTGGAAGTCCAGAATGATTCATAGCTTGTGTAAGGATAGAAATAAGATTTTTCACTCCATCTCCCATAACATTTGTTTGTTCGGGAGTAAAATCATTGCATTGTCCATTGCATTGATCAACACGGTTCCTTCAGGTTCCAGCCATCGTCTAAAACCCAAAAAGAATAGTGTGAGAGGAAAAAATCATGCTAGGGAAAACAATATTATAAAGGGGGAGTATCCTCAATATCTAACTTCTTAGGTTAAATTCTATGATCGTTACCATAGTTCTAGGACTGTATCTTATACGTATACTTATCCTTAGGGACATCCCTAGACATACCTTAGAAATATCTCTAGGGATCTCACTAACGTTTTCGCATCCTAGTTTCCAAAGGTTGACTAAACCTTTACTCTGATACCAACTGTAGCGGTCTGGAATTACTTCCAGTGGACTATAGATGATACCTATCAGGGCACTCCATGGGCGGCTACACCCCCTGGGTAGGACACACCACCATCCCCAGTGGCAGCCATTTCCTCATGAAGCCCTTGGGCAGAGAGCCATGCTTCATCCAACGCTCACATGTGAGAGTTCCCAAGGATCAGATACATTCCTACCTCCTTTGCCACTGATACCAACTGTAGAGACCTGAAGCTTAATGTACATGGACATTACATTACTTTTGCTGAATACTTAGTACATAACAAAAACACACACACAAGGATCGTAATAGTTTAGTGTCTTTGGAAACTCGGAACGTAATCTTCTAATCGTGGTGAAAGATCTTCAATATCTCCCATAAAGATTTTCCCCATTTTTTTACCTAAAACCTTTCTTTATATCCTGGGGAAAAGAAAACATAAAATGGTGAGCTTAAATGCTCAGTAAGGGTAAACAAAAGAAATATCAATAAGAATATAGCTTTTGGAAATCTTAACCTGCAAAAGAGCTCATAATATCATAACATGGGATAAATCATAGAAGTGAAATGTAATCCCAATAATCATAACATAAAACATGAAACTTTGTGAAATACACACATAATCATAGAGAATCATTTCTTGTTAGTCAAGACTCATTGCCAAGACTATCTTAGTGGACAAAGTCCCTTTCTTAACCGAGTCACCCTCGTTCCAGTCCTGTTTCACTGAACCGGTATAACCTACCGTTCCAGCCATGTCTATCTCCTGAGATATAAAATCTTTACCCAATGCATTGGAGGGAGATATAGGTCCCACCCATCTCATAATGATACCATTCTTATGTGTGCCACAAATTCATAAATCATACATCATTATATAACCCATGTAATAAAAATGGGATTCTTAAACATCATGCCATCATAATCCATAAACAATTGATATCATTTCATCATAAGAAAATTGAAACCATTTAAATCATAGAGACATTTTACTTGAAACATACATATCAAATAACTTCATCTTATATGGAAAATAGTTTTGAAAAAAAACACTTGAAATGAATTCTTGAGGAAAATATCCTTTCATTTTTAAAAACATTTTTCCTTTCTTAACATGTCATAAAACATTAAACTAAAAGAAGTTGATTAAAATAAACTTTAAAACTTGTAAAGGAAGCTTCTTGGAAATAATGTTTTTAAAAATCCATTCATTCCTTGTAATTTAAAAAAACATTCTTCGTACTTTTGTCGGAAAAGTCAAAAAAGCACCTCGTACGAAAAACGACAAAAGATTCCTTTCATATTATTTACTAAAAACTCAAAAAAGGGTAAAATTGGATTTAAACTATTGTAAGTGGATGGAAACAATATTACATATTGAGGAAACATGGATGTGGATGATAAAATACACCCCAGTAAATGCCAAAGTAAAAACAATCTCGGATAAAAATGAGATTGTGATATTTTCCCTTACCTTAGGTCCGACTTGCTTTGTAAGTGTCCAAATCCTCATGTATAATGGTTTAAATCATGTTATTGACTTATTCCAGAATCATAGTCATTGTTATTATATCATATATGGTCCACTTATGACTTTATATTACGCGTTCTTTTGTAAATTCATGTTAAAGTAGCGTTTTGGGTAAAATCGTCTCATTTGTCCTTCGTGTTTTTACCTTGTAATTATTAATATGATTACTTGGATCATGATTACTTATATAAAGAATGTAAAACATGATATATATATAATATATATTCAGAATACATATATATATAATATATCGATAAATGGAATGAAATACACCGTTCATGGAGACGGTAGTCCGTACGTATGCATGAACGCTGTTTTCGTTTCCTTATTGAATTTAAGGGAATTAAGTAGATGACATATATATAAATATACATAAATATAGTATCATGATTATTTCATATATTTTATTAGTACTTATTATATATACTTTATAATCATTCATGAATGGTTAATCATTGAGAATAAATCTCATCGCGTCGTGGAGACGGTAGTCCGTACGTACGCACGATCGATGATATCGTTCCCATGGTCGTGGAATTGTGTTGAAGTGTATGTATACTATTTCAGTATAAATATCACTCTATAATAATCATATATAGTTACTCCTTACACCATTATACCCATCCAATTAAGGTGGTGGTGGAAAATAGATTACACCACGGCGTGGAGATGGTATTCCGTACGTACGCACGCGCGGTGATTTCCTTTTTCCATAGGATGGATAGAAGGTTAAATATAGTTGTTTCATATTTATAATAACATATCAGTATATAAGAAATACTGATGTTATTACTTTATCATGAAACAACTAAAGAAGAAGAAGTTCAAGAAAAAAGAAATTGAAAAGGATCGGTAATGGATATTACCTCTTCTTTGAAAGGCCTCTTTGAATCCTCCACATAGGAAACTAAGATTGGTCTTTGAAGAAGACCAGGACCTCTAGGATTATTCTAGGGAAGTGGAGAAGGGATTTTGGCAGGGGTTGGCCGAGATTGAGTGCTCAAATTGGTGTGAGGAGGAGGGGGAGGAGGTGCCCTTTTATAAGGGAGGAGAGGGGCACTTTAGGAATATCTCAAAATATTATTTTATATTAAAGTCAAAATCAGTTTATAATGGTTCCAAAGGGTCTTATTTCAAAGCTAAAGTGGGTATGGGTCGAAATCCTATCAACCAATAGGATTTAGACAAGTATAGGTTATTATTTTAACCTTATCAATTAGATTTAACTATAAGTTAAATAATTTAACTTTTACCATGTCTTTTTGTTTTCTTACACTATATAGTTAATACACTTACTATAACATGAAAAACGAACCCCAAATGTTTTATTATTAATATATATATCCTTATCTAACTCATTTGGCAGAACCTTAGATTTTTAGGAATATAATTACAATTACTAATATAATATTTGATTTAAAAACTATTTTGTGACACTATTTGATATATGATTTTTGTGAAAGTCATAGCAGAATTATATGTTCAAACCAAGTTGATTAAATCAACACTAATATATCATAGTAACCTATAAAATTATTGTAATTCATAAAAAGTCTCAAATTACATTTATTTGGTCATTTATAACATCAATTATGTTAACATTTCCTTAAAAGGGTAATTACTCCATCATCGTTGTGTCATAAATAAATTAATTTATTTAAATTCTAAAAATTATAAATAAAATATCATTATGTAGGAAATCTTGTTAGATTTCTAATGAATATTTATAATCGAATTTACCTTATGTATAAACCCATATTAAAAATGTTTTAGTTATTAAACTTTGATTTTAACTATTTTAACTATTCATTAAATAAAATAATATTAAATGTCATAATCTAATCCAAGTGGACCTAAATGGTCATATTATATTCATAAGGTTGTTTTTGGTCGAATTACACTTATCCAATAGAATTAGGACATGTGTTAGGATAATAGTAATATCATATTTACCCTTAGTTACCCTATTTACTATTAACCGCGGTAAAAAAAGTAAAAAGTTACTATTCACCAAAAAATTATTTTTATCTCATTGAATCACATATTACTTACTGATTTCAACTGTGTCTGTCGGATTTTCGAAATTCCATTCACAGAAGCGGTAAAATTAAGTTTTATACAAAATTCAGTTTTTTTAACTACCACTTAGTAGTTTCACTATTCATAAAAAATTGATGTTTTTCAGAACAATGCCAAAATTTCATCCTAAACTCTATGTCATATTCCGAATTCAAAAATGAAGTCTATTTTACCAAATTAATAACATATAATTTGCATTAATTAATTTTATAATTAAATCCCGCTATTAAAACAAATAGCGTGTTTTTAAGAAACAATATCTATCAATAGATTGACACTTGTTTATGTCTGGTTTAAATATGAGATTATATCCAATGACCAACATTGTATTAAATTTTAAAAATATATTATAAATATACTTTAAAACCACTCTAATTAATAATTTATCACTATTAATTATTTCGATTGAAAATGTTTTTTTTAACTAAAATTTATTAATTTTCACTATTCATCAAAATATGAAAGTTATCCGAAAATTACCAAAATTTCACCCTAAGCTAATTTCGATATTCCGAATCCAAAAATGAAGTCCATTTTGAAAAATAAGATTTACAAAATTTCAAAAAGTGGTTATTACTATTCATAACGGCTAGTTTTAATAATATTTTAATAGCATATCGTTGTTTAGTGAAACTCGGTATTGCGTATTACACACGCTATCGAGGAAGGTCGTGATTGCGTGTAATGAAAGGCAAGTCAAGGATGCGTGTTGTGTAAGCTCCTTTTGGTGTAGCGTACAACACAAGGCATTAGTGAAATTAAAAAGAATATTTTTCATAAAATCTTGAGCTGTTGCATAACCCAATGTACAAAATACCATTTCCATGAGGGAATATTTACAAGGATGATATATATATATATATGTTTGTGTGATTACCAATGTATATTCATGAAATTATCCTTCAATAATGGTGGTTCTAAACCACCTCAAAGAGGGTAAAGACACACTATAAAAAATATGATAAACCCAAAAATTACAAAATCCCTAATTAATAAATTACCTAAGGAATTTAAACATAATAAATCATCTAACATAATAAAATTCCATTAACAATATATATTTAAATTATACATTACTAATAATAAATTTAAAAAATATCCAATTTCACTAAAACAAACAACTTGATAATTTTCCATACAATGGTGTATTACATTTTCCAAAAGGAAGATGAAACCAAAAGGATAATCTCTAGAAAACCAAGTTGAATCATAATTTCATCCAAAATTATTTCATAATTACAAATAATAAAATTATTAGTTATCAAAATGTTAATTTAAAAGTCATGATATCAAATACCCTACAATTAAAAGGTTTTGAATAGGGAAAACCAACATGGAACTTGTTGTATTTGTCAACTGAGACTCAAAACCACTATAATAGAACTACTAATACACAATAAAAAGATCACACAACCTATGAGAAACAAAAACAATTGAAAATCGATCATCCCTACACAAAGGGTCTGGACTATGCACAAAACATGAAGAGGGAAGAAATATGAGGGAGGAAAGGAAGAAGAATATGATAGAGGGGAGGACTCACTTTCCAAGATTGATCACACAAAGAATCATTATGAAAAATGGGGAAGAATGGAGGTCGAATAGAGGAGTGTGGTTTGCAAGTGAGGGGAGAGGTCTGGTCGTGGGGTTAGGGTGTCGCACGGGGTGTTTGAGGGAATTTGTGGAGGATATTAGGTTATTGTTATTATTATTTAATTTTTTTTAAACCAAGAGGGGCTCACATGGTGTTGGTTCATAATTTATCAAACCATGTGATGATCATGCTCCCTTTACTAGGCACACTAGGCAGCCACAAAGGATGATCGGGCAGTTTAGTAAAATGTGTTCCAACCATGTGAAATCACAAATACAAGGTTACTAAATAAATTTCATGGTATCCACATGGTTTGATCTATTGTTCATCCAAACCATGCACCACACAGAAAATTTTAAAAAAAATTAAAATTTATTCAAATTAAAAGGCTGAAACATCCAATAAAAAAATCCAACTATTTAGATAAATAAAAAATCATTCAATAAGGGTCATGGTGTGATAGTTGAATTTTTTTTATTTTATAATCTATAATATTTTACAAATATCATGATTTTTTATTAAATTATTTATTATTTCAATCTTGTTATGGTATCTAACAAAATTTAATCATGTCATATTATATATTTTGTTGTCCACACACATATAAATGTCATTTTTTCTTTTTATTAAGGAAAATAAAAAAATTGATTAATTATTATTCACATAGATAAATAATAATAAGTATATGAATAATAATGAGTTAAATACATATTTATTTTAAAATTATAATTATAAATAATAAATAAAAATATAATAACTTAATTGAATATGATTACTCATGTTGAGAAATTAAATATTTCCTTAGAAGATCCATAGGAAATAAATGGAGTATGATTAAATATTGTGACTAGAATATCAGAATATAGTTATAATATAACCGGGTAAAATGGGTAGGGTGTTCGGAAGAAATGATATTTTTAGATTGGTACTGAATGGGTGGTGAGATACCCCTTTTAAAAGTGGAGAGATTGAAATTTCCGTCAATATTTTCGCTTATTATAAAGTAAACACATGTTAAACATGTAAAGATGCAATAAAATTGGAAAATAATGGAATGAGAAATTCATTATGTTAATGAAGACCTCATCCACACATTTTTTCACAAAAATTTAATATGTTTTGGCCTTTTCACTTGGTTAATCCCTTTCAACCCAAATTTACTCTTTCTTTGATAACTATTTTTTACCTTAGTAAATTATACTTTATTCCAAAAAAACAAGAGTTTAATTTTTAAATATGTTGGAGCTAATGATTCCAAATTAAAAATCTATTAAATAAGATTAAATTTATAAAATTTATATATGTAAATTTTAAAATTCTAGGTATATATTATATTAAAAATTATTTTTAAAAAATAATATTACTTATGTTATAAAATGTCAAATACAGGGTAAAAAATTTAAAAAAAATTATAAAATTATGAATTAACTTATAAAATAAAAATATGGTCTTATAAAAAGAATTCATGAATTTAAAATTTAAAATTATATATTAATAATTTCTCAAAATTCCGTTATTTGTAAAGAAAATATTTTTTTAAAATTCACCTAAAAATTATTCTTTTTAGAAAATTACCAAAATTTTATATTAACAACAATACTACAAAGATGAATCTAGAAATACTAATCATTTTTTAAAAACTAAATTTTAGGCTTTTGAAATTTACTTTTAAATAAAATGGGGAGATATAATGAACGCATTTTTATAGGCAAATATATTCTTAAAATATTAACCTTTCTCGTTCATATTTCTTATCATTTAAAAATAGCATTAGTGTTAAAATATTATTCATATCTAATATATTTTATCATCATTAATCAAAATATTCTTAAAATAAAAATTCAAATAACATAAAATAAAAATACATAGAAAAAATACTGTTAAAATGATCTTATTAGTCACTTTTGATAATATAATTGTAATTAATTCATATTAAAAGTATAAGTTATTTTCAATATAAAAATATTTTGAAAAACTATTACATCTATTAGGATTTAACATCCATACATAATATTTAAATTTTTTTAAATAAGCCATGATATTATTTTATTTCGGTATTCATCATGGATAAATCTATCAAAAACATTTAACTGATTTAAAGGATTTCACATATTAAAATATCTTGGTGTTAAAAAATTATTTGATAACATTAGGGAATTGGTATGGCGTAGCAGAATGAGATATCAGGATAAAGGTTTCTCATTGTTTCCCACCATTTCAGTGAAGGTATGTCACTATATGATTTTTTCTATATCATTTTTAATTAATTAAATTGATTTGGATAGTTAACAGATGCGAAATGATAGGTATAGATCATGGGTTTATGTTTGTAGAATTCAATGGAGAATTTTCATGTTTAGGGATGTGGTTTCGGTTCAACAGTGCATTTGATGACATTTTAGATGGTATGCCTATATGAATTAAAATTTAAATTTATTTATAAATTGTTAAATTGAATTTAATAATTAATTATAAATTTTTAATAATTATTTATTGGATTTGTTATCTTGTGTTAGGATCTAGGGTGGTTAGATGATATCCATTGGACTTTCACATGATTAGATGAGAGATGTTGGGTGGTGAACTAAAAAGCGTGTTGGCATTGAATTGAGGTTGGTGGTCCCCCATACATTCCCTATAGAGTTCTGGATATTATTTATGGAAAGTTGTATATGGTGTCTACAATGAAGTTAATCAACCACATTTATTTAATATAATTGTTTTTTATTAATGAAATCCCTATGAAAATAAAAATAGTTCCCAGTTCCATAATGGACTCTTATGCACTATCTTGATTTCCACAATTGTTGATGGATGAGGCCTTGGTTATAATAGTATTCATTGAGACACATGGATGATTTTGGGTTTAAATTAAATTAGTGGAGAATAAGGTAGTGTCCCTACTGTAGTATCCCTAAGACACATCCCTATAGATGAAGGTAGTGGAATGGAAAGGGTTGGTCATGTTAATCATGTCAGAACCTTGAGATGCAATAATTCCTTCAGGATAGTTGAGAAAATTGTGAGGTGAGTGTTCTAACGCTATTTAGATGTGAGTTCCAGGGATTGTGGTGCTTATATAGACTATTGATTGGTTGGTTGTGAGGACCAAACTATTGTTTTCATCATTTTGATATGAGACTTATGTTATATCTTGTGAATAATGCCACTGAGGAATGTCTTAAGAGCCTGGGGAGTACAGGATATGGAGATTATGTTGATGATATGGTATGTGTGTTGACCTAGATACATGGCTAATATAAGAGGACATGTGAAGGGTTTCCTAGTAATTATGAGACCTTGGAGACCCCTGTGGATAGCCCTATGTGAATTTTACACCAGAGAGGGTGCATGTATAAATGGATAATGATGATTGCATGTGTCACCTTAATACCCAAATATTTATTTTGTGATTTCATATATATGATGAAGGATGATGATACACTAGATAGAATTAACCCAAAATTGTGGGATGATTTTTGGAACATGGATGACCCATCTAGATATATCATGAATGATAGTTGGGGTGGGACATATTGATCACTAAGATGTGTTGAGATACATCGGATTCCTTGGAAAATATCAAAGGATCTAGAATTCAAGCCTAGTATATTTTTGGGATGCCTTGAACATTATCTGTAGATCCATATGGTGCGATTTACATTCTACAGGGACCCTTGAACACATGGTTGTCATTTCTTGTACATAGTCCATGGATTCATATGGTGGGATGAATGGTCCAACAACACATAAATGCAATGGTATGGGATTCCATGGACATGATCTTTGGATATAAATGATATGATGTCTGATAGGGGACAGCCACATCCTTGGACTCGAATAAGGTGATATCCAATAGGGGGAACCACACCCCTAGTCTCAAATGATGTGATGTTTGAAGAGGAGTGCCACACCCTGGATCTAAATAAGTTGATAACTGGAAGGGGATACCACACCATAAGACTAATAAACCTGATGATCATTAGGGAGATCTACACACCTAGACTCTAATAATGAAGGATTTCTTGGAGGTAACTCCCTATCCCCTGGTGATGAGTGGCATATGAGTGTGGCCTAGAATACCTTAACCTTTCTCATAAGAATCAGATATGGGACACATATGAGATATAAATGTTTTGTGACATTCTCATAGGAACTTTGGAATTGACACCATAGAGGGTAAATGTTGAAATGTGTAGTAATGATTATGGGTGTAACCTAAGAAGTAAAATTTATTGTTTGAGAATATTTTAGTTATGATAATGGAAGGTCGTTCACTATATATGTTGACCTCATATTTTTGAGACAGTTTCATGAAGATGTATAACCCATAAACATACATCTTGAGAGATAGTGTGGGTTGGGTCTCACTACCCACTAAGATATATGAAGAGAAATTAGATTCCTATGACATGCTATTAGGATCTATCCATTATTCATGATATCGATTTGTGATACCTTAGACTCACCCCATAGATATGTTTAGTGGGATGTATAGTTCAATGGGGCATTGACACACGTTTTCGGGATGCCTTGTAAATGACTCATAGATCTGTATGGTGGGATGATCAATATACTAAGACATAGATACAATGTCTTATGATTCCTTGGATATAGTCCTACCAATTATATTAGATCATGTCTAACGTGGGAGAGTCATACCCCTTGGCTCAGATGAGGTGAAATTTATCAAGGGAAACCACACCCCTATACTCAAATGAAGTGATCCACAGAATAGTGAGGCACACCCCTAGACATAGATGTGGTCCATTCATCATGGGGGGACCATGCCCCTAGACTTAGATGATGTGATATCCTTCATTAGAAAGGAACACTTTTGGAATCGAATGATTGGGATTTCCTGGTAGGTTACACCCTCGCTCTAGGTGACTGGTGGCCTATGAGAGTGATTTGGATTTCTAAGGACCCCCTCCTAGTAATCTATAATTACCTTGATATTGGTTGGAATGGTTTTTTGATGTGATCATAGGCACTATGGTACAACCATAAGTAGGTTGCAGTCAATTTGGATTTCGTATGAGAACTTGAGGATCTATAGTAGTTATTTATCTATTCATCCACATGAAATTTATTTATTCTAAGAATATCAAATCTATACACTATAATACTAGTTATGTACTGGACGTCATTGGTGGTTACCTACTGAGACATACTCATATTTAATTTATATTTAATTTAAAATAAGTATTACCTATTAATGATAATTCTTTCCCAAGTATTGAATTCATAAAACCTTTTTTCATACCATAATTATTGACAAGAATACAATGTAAAATTTATCTGTAATAATTTACACATACTCCATAAATCTCAGAACATCATCATTGGAACTCAGATTTTTATCACGGAGGATCCAAATTTATTGCATCATTTACTATTGATTACAACATAAATTACTTCAGTATTAAATAATTTTGTCTCCTTTTCACTCCATCTTGAGAGGGAGGAGGAGGGACACCTATTGTTCTTGAGATAATTCTTGAGATAATTCTTTATAGTTATGAGAGAATTATATAGATAGAACATGTTATAAACATCAATTAAATTTTACAATAATTAATATTAGTTGGGTCATATACAAAGGGTTGGGAAATAAGTAATTTCAAATTGGTCCTTTACTACATTTATTATCCTTTGTAAACCCCAGAATAAATAATAATAATAATAATTTTTTGAGATATTCTTATGATGTGTGATAACACCGGGATGTTTAAATATCATTTATTAAATTAATACATCACTATTTATTAAAATTATATTAAATAAAATATATCATTTTTATTAGTCCCATAACACTTCTCGTCAATTATCCTAGGCATCTATTGAACCTCAAATAATAAATATTTAATCACAATAAATATATTTGTATTATTCATTCAAATATCATGTATACTGTAAACCTAAATATAACCAATGATTGAATTTATACAATCTATAAACATTAGATAATTCTTATTCCTTTTTTTAGAGAATAATTTTATTCTAATTGTTAAATTTAAATAAACTTTCATAGATATTCTAAATACCATTACTATGTCACTTTATAAGCCTCTTTCTCAGTGTCATTAGGTGATATCAACTAATTCCCATGATTATCATCTAACAACACATCAGGGAACCCATAAAAAAGAATATAATATCATAATGAAAACAACCTTATAAGAATAGGTACTATGTAATATAGTCTTTTTATCTTGTTATCTCATCAAACAAGTTTCATAATTCTGTCATCAACATTCAGGATTGATTATATTTTTTAACAATTTAAAATAAAATCATTTATGAACCACCATGGGCATGTATTAAATTAGACAAGTTAATTACAATCAAAGAGTTATAGAAATACTTTTTTGTCCTAGGAAGGGAAAAATACTATCTTGATTTATTCAATTAGTGAATATATATAATAAAAGTGCTCACATTTCATACCTTTCTATGAGACTACTTCATTCGAGTTTCCAGCAATACATAAAATTATGTGATTCATGATACACATTAATAATAATCTCAAGTCTATGGACTAAAACACACACATAAAAATTGGAATATCCAATAATACATAGCCTTTGGAATTTTTATTGATGGGATAGTTTTCATAACCTTCTCTCTAAGAGATTAACAAGTATGATCTTCAAGTGAAGAAGTCTCCATGTATTATAATCATCGAACAAATGATAGTCATACAAAATTTGTGTCATGACAGATTTATTTCATCCTACAATAAAACATATATTTAGGATATAATCATAGTAATTAAAGTATTTAGTTATATTAGGGGAAAATTATAACCCTTCTATGTGAAATTTATTCAAATAAAATTATAACATTAATGAAATGCAGTGTAACCATCATTATGTGATAAGATACTTATTAATATTTTGTTAATTTAATATACATATAATCGAAATTAAAAAAGTCATTCGCTTCAAGAGAAGTAATGCCAACATGGAGGAATGGTTTAAAATAAAGTAATAGACAAAAATAAAAAAGGATACATTATAAATAAATGACATGTTTTTTATGATTTAGCAGTAGTACAATTTGACAATCAGAACTAAAATATTATTTTAAACAATTGAACAAGGAACTTTAAAAAATCACAAGTGGAAATGAAATTTTAGATAAGTTGGTTTCATTGTAAAGAACTATAAAGAAGAGAAATTTTATTGGGATTAAAAGGAAATATCCTAACATTTTCAAGAATTACCTTTTCAAAGGTAACACTAAATTTTTTTCAACTGTTAACTTTTTTATATGAAGATTATATAGTCATAGGCATCAGATTATTTTTTAAGGTTTACATAATCCCTTGGATAAAAAAAGTATTTTATTTCATTGTATACAAATAATTTTAATACACACATCTATTTTTATGTTTGGGTTCCAAAATGTTTTTTTTCGAACATGCTGAACTAAACCATGTCTACACTCCAAAGTGATGTGTTTTTATATGTCTAGTGCACATATACCAAGTTGTTAATTGGTATGGATCACTGGTTTCTCTTTATTTTTTCTAATTGTATATTTTTATAGCTTTAACTATTATAGGTTAACAAAATTTACTAAAACATTATTTTTATTATAAATCATTAAAAATTAGTCCTTATATATATTTTCAATTTTTTCACCTCCTTATTGTAAAATATTTATTCTGGGGGAGCTCACTAATGGTTGTTCTTACACTTCCATAATTTTCAAAGGGATTATTCTTGATTTTAGAGGGTTTATACTAAACTGTATAGTGTTTTTAATATTATTATTTAATAATTTGTGTCTATTATTTATATTTTAATATTTTGTGTCCATTATGATTTTCATATTATATTTAATCAGTAAAGGGAGATTTTTTTTAAATTTTGGCATGTATTTTGCTTAAAATATGTGTGTTACTATCACAATCATACGCTTTTTTATGAGTTTACTATTCTACCTATAATTTGGTTTTTAAATATATATTCATATAGTTTCTTATAAGATCAAATTCATATTATCTCTAATTAAAATTATTTATATTTTATAAGAATGTTTTGTTTTTTATTTATATTATATTTTTAACAATTTTAAAATGGAGAATAATGTTTTTTAGGACCCTAGTTCATGTTTTCGGATAAAAAAAGTAGGATAATTTTTGGGATATCTTTTTTTGGGTTTTAATCAATTTCACCCCAATCGATTCATGTGTAATTATATATAGATATATATATATATAGGTGTGTGTGTGTAATTTTCTATTTTTAATGTTTTTTTATTTATTTTTTATTGGGAACGTAAATTGTGTACTATTTTGATATTATATAATATGTGATTTTGAATTTGATAATGTTTCCTTTTGGATATAATTTATTTATAATTACATTTTTGAGATATATATATATTCTAATAATTATCCATGATTCAGGCGAGGATACTTGTTTAATGCATCATAATTTTGGAAAAAATTTAATTGTTCAACGTCACACATGTTACATGCCTAGATGAAAAATGTTGAAATAGTATTTGTATTATCACTTGAGAATGTAATACTGACACAATGTTATCCTGTATAGATCCTAGTACAACAAAAAAGAAGAAAATTCTCCATGATGGTTCCTTGTATACCATTAAATTAAGAACACACATTGTGTTCATAAGAAAAATAATGAAGAGTACAATTATCCATTTTTGTTCATGTTTCTTATAGTAAGATGTTTCCAATGCACATAAAAAATGTAGCATGTCTAAGGAATCTAATCCAAATAACTCTAGGTTATTCAAGTAGGTAGTGATAATTACTCAATGTATTAAACAACTCACTTCTAGATTTTTCTAATTGTTTCTTATTCATACTACCATGATACATGATATTTTATTTAAATTATTATATCATTTTAAAATCACACATGACAATATAAAGTTTCTATAGACAAACATATTTGACATTTTTTATATAGGAATATATGAGTGAAATGATACGAGATGAAACATTATTATTGAAAAATTCATATTATTGGATATGACACTAATTTTATTAAAAAGATATGCACTAACGTAATACATAAATTAATGAAATCCCATAAGTGATATGATACAATAATATAGTGAGTTTCATATCTACGTTATTATCCCATATAACACTATTACAAAATATTATTTTATTAGTAGTATAAATCTCTATTATTATTTCTAAATTTTTTTTGATGATTGTCCCTTTAAAAATCATACACTTTTACCAATGCTAAAAAACCCTTTCATAAATGGTGACTTTATTATGATAGATTTATCACTGATAAATGGGAACATTATATACACTAATGATAGAACTAAGAAAAACCATTATCTACTATTATAGAATGATAATAACTATATATACGTCACTCTTCAATGGCCAATAAAAACAAAAAATGATTTAAATTGTTGTACACAAAATAGATTAACCATAAAAAATTAAATTTAAATTTCACCATAATTGCACTTCAAATATTAAAATACATAATTTTAGTACATTATATTTACATTAATGTAAAATGAAATTAAAAAGAAAAATAATTTGAACTAATACCAAAATAAAACTCATGTAGTAGGCCTTCTATAATGATCATCCTAACCCCATAAAAGAGATGTGTGTGGTTTAAATTAAAAAAGATTATTTATTTTAGTAATAGTATAAAAAAATTTTAAAAAAAAAACAATTGAAATTTTATATAATCCATTGTAAATTTAAACTATAAGGGAATGAGGACACGTATTATAAATAAAAAACTAAAATTCATTTTTTATAAAATATAATGATAATTAGTGCATGTTTTATCAGTTTGGAGTGTGTGGCACATGTTTTGAACTAAAATGTCACATTTAAATGAAGTCATGAACTTTTAGTCATACTGGCCACATTGTGTTTCATATTGAAATGAATTTAAATCCAATATTTCAAAAATTAATTAGCAATATTTTTATAAAAATATAATGAAAATATAAGTGAATTTTCCTGGTATTGAGTATGTGACACATGTTTTGAATTAAAAATCATTTTAAAATGAAATCATGCCATGTTTGTTATACTGACAACAAAATGTTTCATATGAACTTGAGGTTCATTCCTATACAAAAAAATTTAATCATAAATTATTTTAATAAAGTATCAAGATAATAGGATAAAAAATGTTATTTTTAGTTAAACTGAATACATGCACTTCCATTCAATTCCTCCACACCATGTGTCAAATTGATATGATTTTGATTCCTATAAGTCAAAAATGAGTCACTTACCCTTTTACAAATTTATCAACAAAATTCAACTTTATTTTCTCAATTTTTACAATTTGATGCATAGTTTAAGAAAAACAAATCTTTTATACTGAAAACACACACTTTGAGTCATATATGCCACATCTTGTGTTGTATTCATGTGTGATTGATTCACAAAAAATTAATCATGTTTAATTCTAATAATTTATCAATTCGGTTAGATAATTTTAGCATGGTTTCAATTATTTTACCTATATTTTGAAATAAAATTTCAATTTTAAATGAAAACAGTCACAATTTTTCTTATCTTCCAAACCTTGTGTTGTATTGATATGAGGTAAACTACTGTACTATAAAAATTGATATTAAATGTTTTTAAAAATTTATCAATAAAATCATAATTAATTTTTTTAGTTTTCAGTATATAACATGTGTTTAAATCTAAACATCAAATATTAAATGAGAATATACACATTCAGGGATTCCGACAATAGTGCATGTTGGATTGAAATGTGGTTTATTTCTACAAAAATAATAATTATATATCGTTATTATAATCTATCATGATAAAAAGAGATCATTGGATAGGTTTTGGGTATGTGACATGTGTTTTGGATTAAAATGTAACTTTCAAATAGAAACACACAAATTCAGTCTAACGGGAAACACTGTGTGTTATTTGGAATATGGTTATTTCTTATACACCCAAATGAATTATCAATATTTTTTTATTTAAGAAATATTAAAACCCAAATTGTTTTCTATTTTTTTGTTATTTGAAAAATGTTTTGAAATAAAATGACATTTTTAATGAAGATATGCAGCAGTGGACATATTGTCCATGTGTTGTGTCAAATTGATTTGATGTTGATTCATAAACAAACAAAAATTAATTATAAATTGTTTTTAGAAATTATCATGTTAATCAAAGTATTTTTTCTATGTTTTGAGTATGATACATGAGTTTTGAAATAAAATATAAATTTTAAATGAAAAGATGTAAATTCAATCATACTAACCACATTTGGTGTTAGATTTATGTTCAATTAAATTGTACATGTCAAAAATATATATTAAATATTTTTATATAGATTTCAAGATAATTTGAGTTTGTTTTATCTGTTTAGAGTATGTGATGCAATTTTTAAAATAAAATATTATTCTTAAATGAAAATACACACTTTCACTCATAACTACCATTCCCTGTGTTTTATTGATTCTTATTAAATTAAAACATATAAAAAATAATTATGGATCATTTTTATAATGTTTCAAAAAAATAATTTGATGTCTGATTAGTTTTGAGAAAGTGACACATGTTTTGAACAAAAATATTAATTTTAAACGAATGCAATCACATCCCATAATTCTAGGAACATTGTGTGTCAAATTTATATATGGTTCATTACGATATTGCGTACATTAATTATATATATTTTATCTTTATTACCAAGTCAGTTTGCATTCATTTTCATTGTTTTGAGTATGTGAATCATGTACTGAACTAGTTTTTCATTTTACATAAAAAATGCAATTTTGTTTATATAGCCATATAGTGTGCCAGATTTACTTGATGTTCATTCCTACATTTCATAAATAAATCAATGATTTTTTAATAAAATCTAATTTCATTCATTTTTTGTTAGTATTTAGTGTGCATTTAGAATAAAATGTCACTTTTAAAAAAAAATTAACTTACAGTTGATTCGGCCACACTATCTATTGGATTTATGTGAGAACTATTCGTATATTTCATAAATGAATTAGTGATCATGGTCCTAATGTTCTAAGATAATTAGAGAATTTTTTATGCATTTTCACTATACAACATGCGTTGTGAGCTAAAATGATTGTTTTATATAGAAAATAAGAAGTTTTAGTTATACCAGCCTCACCATGTTTCAAATTGATATTAAATGGTTCATTAATTGTTTTAATAAATTATTAAGAATATAAAATTTTGTACTCATTATTTTGAGTATGTGAATTTTTTTTGAACTAAAATTTCAATTTTAAATTAAAAAATGCACTTTTAGCCATAATGTCCATAGAGTGTGTCATATTGAAGTATGCCTAATTCAAACATTTAAAAAAATTAAATATTGATGTTTTTATAATGAATAAAGATAATTTAAGTGAATGTTCTTTTTTTAGTATGTGACCCATGTTTTGAACTAAAATGCCAATTTTTTATGAAAGTATACATTTGTAATATTAAATTCCATATCATGTGTCATATTGACATTCAATTAATGAATATGACTCAAAAAATAATTATTGTTCATTTTTATAATGTATCAATACAATAATACCATTTTTTCATGGTTTTAAGAAAGTGACACATGTTTTGAAATAAAATAACCATTTTAAATGAAACATGTACTTTCAGTAATACCAGTCACACTTTGTGTCAGATTAAATTGAGGTTATTTCATAAATGTCTCAATTATATTATTGAAAATTTTATAAAAATATCATGAAATTTGGAATATGTTTACTTTTTTTAACCTGACAAATTGTTTTTAACTAAGATAGCATTTTTTAATGAAAGCACACACTTTCGGCAAAGATAGACAAAACATGTGTCAGACTGAAGTGTCGTTGATTCATATAAACCATAACTGAATTATGGGTCGTTTTTTTAAATTTTAATGATAATATAAAATTATTTTCTTATTTTTTAGTATGTGAGATGTGTTTTGAACTAAAATATAACTTTTAAATGAAAATACACACTTTTAGTCATATTAGCCACATTTTGTGTCATACTTATATGCAGTTAATTTATACACAGAAAAATGAATTATCTATATTTTTTCTAAAATATCTAAAATAATATTTTTATTTATTAGTTTTGTGTATGTGATTCATGTTTTGAACTAAAATTCCATTTCTAAAAGAAAACACACACTTTTGGTTATATCGGGCATACTGTGTGACCAATTTTTGTACATTTGATTCATAAATTTCACAAATAAATAATTAATATTTTTATCATATATCAATATAACCCAAACATGTATTCATAGTTTTAATTACATGACATTAAGTTTGAAAAAAAAATGTCACATTTAAATGAAAACACACACTTTCAGTCATACCAACCACATCATTTATTAGATTGATGTGCAATTGTTTACTATATGCAAAAATGAAATATTCGTATTTTATCTTAAATAAAAAAACAAAACAAGTGTTTATATTGCTTTTTGAGTATGTGATTAGGTTTTTGAAATAAAATTCCATTTTTAAAAGAAAACACTCACTTTAAATTCTATTGGGCACATCGTATATCGCTATGATGAGAGGTTGATTCCTATAAAAAATAACCATGGAAATTTTTCCTAATATATCCATAAAATACTAATTAATATTCTTATTTTGAAGTATGTGTTGAGTGTTTTAGACTAAAATATCATCATAAAACCAAAAAAATCAATTTCAGTCAATCCTACCACGCCAGGAGTCAGATTGATGGGTTTTCAACTCTAATATGTTCAAAATAAATAATAGATAATAATAACCATGTTTCAAGACAACAATTGTGGGCTTTCTCTATTTTGATTTTGTGATGCATGTTGTGATAAAGAAAATGATACCTTTATATGAAAATCATGCTCTTTGAGTCATACCTTCCAAATCACACATCAAATTGATATAGAGTACGTTCGTACACATTAGAAGTGAATCACATTTAATATTAATAAAGTGTAAAGATAATTTGAGTTTGGATGATTGTTTTTTACTATAAGAAACACATTAAGAGATAAAATATTGTTTCAATAGTTATAATTATCACTTTCAATAATACCAGACACATTGTGTGTCATATTAATGTGATGTTGATTATTAGACTTCAAAAAAATTGACCATGAATCTCTTTCCTATAGTATCAAGGAAAATAATGTTAGTTCTCTTATTTTTTAGTATGTAATGCATGTTTTTAACTAATATATTAGTTTTAAAATAAAACATGCAATTTTAGTCATACTATCCACACCATGTCTTTCATTTATTTGTAACTAATTCTTACATGTAACAAATTTATCATGGATCATTTCCCTAATGTTTCAAGCCGACCAGAGAACACTTGGTCATTTTTGATTATGTGATGTGCATTGAAAACAAACATGTTACTTTGAGGGTACTGGATAGCCACAAATAGCTTCAAACAATCATAAAGGGAGTATGGAAAATTTTATTTAAGTACCACAAAAAGGGTATAAGGAATTGTATACAAGTGATGTTTACATCCCCAAATTACATAGAATAGTGTATTCAATAAATTTAATTTTTTTTAATAAAACACAATGTTGCCTCACCTGCGTGTTATTAAAATTGCATAGGCTATAAGGGAATGATCTTCATCACTAAGGAAAATAAAAGAAATATAAAGAAAAAATAACTCCATGAAGAGAAATAGTACCTAGTGCATCATCATTTTCTATTACTTTATTGAGAATTGATTTTATTTCATCAGTTTGTGCCTATTATGAGAAAAAAGGCCTCTATATAAAGTTTATGCACCTTCTTCAAGAAATCATTTCCCTTTAATGAACCCACTTCATGAGTTTACATAAAGTGGGTTTCTAAAGGGGAAATTATTTCTTTCAAAAGGACCGTGAAGTTATTATGGAGTATTTTGTATCCTATTCATAGGCACCAAATAACTCAGGAAGTGGGTTTATGCAGGAGAAATGATTTTAATGTTCAAACCAAAATTTGTATTGATTTGAAATTTATCATTATATTTCAAAAGTAAATCTAATTTCATAACAATAAATAGGTATTCAATAAACAAACTATTCATGTTCAATTCCACATAAATAAAATTAAAACATGGCAGTAAATCAGAACTTCACTATGTTTGTAAACATTATGACACCAGGTAATATTCCCACTCATTTCAAAACTAATCTACTTCCAATTTTTCATATGTGGAAATTTTACAACACTTTTAGTATTTAAAAATATCCTTAAACAAATGAGTAATATTTATTTTAAATGAAATTTTAATAATCCAATGAAATACCACTTTTTGGATTCTTTTTTATTGATGGAATATAATATCTTTCATAAATTTAAAAATGTAATAATGATAATATTTGTTATTACATTAGTTTAGACACTATATAATGATCCATCAAAATAAGTAACCTATTTTGATATATTTTTTATTGTAAAATATTATTTTATATACCATAATGATTAACCATTTGTATTAGTCCATAGACTGATTGTGTTCATTGGCCATCCTCAAATAATGATTTTGATGATAAGTAAACAACACCATATGATAACTAAATTCCCATTAAAATACAACATAAAATTTTATATCTATTTAAAAAATTTGACTATAGTGTATTTAAAATATATAAAGGAAATCATATGTGGTCAATTTATTATAAACCCATGTTTCGGATCCATAAAATATGTATTTCAAATATCTAAATCTCCTATAATGGGTATTCAGTGCTTCAAACAAATCAAAAAAAGTAATAAAAAAATGAAAAGAAATTTAATATGATAAAATTTTTGAGTTTTACCCTTACATTATATGTATTAATAATTGTAGTCTTCTGTTTGTTTCTTTTCAAATGATGCAGCTAATAGCTATGATTTTTTCTGAAACGTTTTTTCAACAATTGAAATTTCTTCTCTATGAAAAATATGAAGAATAATGAGTCTAAATATTTTATCACAGGGTTTTCCATTCACATATTAATGATATTTTCTCTTATATAATATAAAAATATTATTTAGTTATAATTAACATATTAATACAGTTGTTGAAAAAACATATTATGAAAATATACCTTTGGCATATATTCATAACTAAGGCTCATATTCATTCAAACATGAGAATTGTATTTGAAATATATATAAATATCATGTATGTAATATCTTATCCATGTATTGTTTTTCTTCAAATTCAATATAGGTTATATTTATATCATTAAACATCATATTTTCATGAACTTATAATTTAAATAAATTAAAAAATAGAATTAGTGTGGTAATGGTACTCTTAGAAGGCCCATTTGATTTATTCATTGATACTAAATATTGTTTTGAATGTACCACAAATTTCTCCTTAAATTTATCCAAATGTAATAACATGCCTCAATTCAAACATTTTTTCATTAACTGGTAATTATTTTTCATAAAAAATAATTTGAAAATTATATACCTCGCAATCACCATGTGTCTTTAAAAGAATAAATTAACTTTCTATAAAAGATAAATTGAAATTTTGATCCTATGAAAATATGAATCATTAAGAGGAAAATGTTACTCAAAACTCATCTCATGATCTATGTTAATTCAATGACCAACTATTTTCTAGTAAATAAATTTCTTTAATTAAATATCATTTTAGTTTCTTTTCTTGCATGAAAGACATAACTAAAATGAATATTGTGTTACCATAAAAAATTATTAAATATTACCATTATATTATAGCCAATAAATTTTAATTTATCAATATGGGTAACCAATTTATTAAAACTATAAATAATTATGTAATAAAATAAAATACATTTTAATCTTAGAGATACACTTTTTAAAATGTTTTTACACATTTTGTGGGGTAATATGAGAATTACAATTTTGTAACATTTAAATATTTTATTTAGTAAAATGGATTCCAAATTTTAAATAATTAAATCTAAATCAGGAAAATTTTCTCATTTTTTTATTAATGAAAATAATATTAAAATGATTAAAGTTTATTATGGTGATAATGGTAGAACTGTTATTTTCAAATATTTGTTTTATTAAAATTGGATAATTTTTATTTAATAAATTACATAATGTTATTGTAAATAATGGCTCTATTATTATTTATAAATAATATATTAATTATATCAAAAAAATATTTAATTTTTTATCAATTATAAATATGAATAAGTTCACTTAATGTTTAAAAAATTATTTTCCAAAAAAGTAGTTTTCCAACATGTAAAATTTTTTAATTTAAGAATTAATTTTCTATTATTTAGAAATTAAATAAGATTATGTTTAGATTAAATTTGGGTTCATTAAGCACAAATGTATTAATAGAGGTTGTTTTATATGTTTATGAAATTATAAGTTACTTTAGCAAAAATTAGTTAGCCCGATAAAAACAAAAAACAAATTAAAGTAAAAATATACGAGTAAATGGATTCAAAAATGTTTAAAAATTCATTAAAATACATGGTTAAGGAATTATTAACCCAATTTCACACCAAACCCCATTATTTCAAACCATTTTAATAATTTACCCTTGAATAGTGTAATTGAATCATTCAAAAGTAAAGGGTATTAAAAAAAGATCCCTTTTATTCACTTTTAAATGGGGGTCACTTCCTCCATTTCAATGTATTGAGCATGGTGTTTCATTTTTTGTCAATTTTATTTCAATAAGGAGTCAACTTTTAATCATGTTTCAATATTTTTATGGCAATATAGTGATGAATTGATGATGTTCATTGAAGTGGAGAAGTTGTTCCAAAGCTTATGTCCATTAGATAATTAGTATGAAATGAAATTGTATGTCATGCTTGGAAATTCTTCATATCAATTCAGATGATTATTAAACTAATCTTAAGTTACAAATAATTTTTAAAATAATGACACATTGTTACAAAATTTAAATAATCTCATTCAATTCTCTATTTCATGATGTAAGTGAAAGATCCATCCAATGGCTTCTAATTGGATGAAGGTTGTGAATTAAAATTAGATGATCGCTTGTGCTAATCCTTGAATACCAAGACATGTTTTTAAAGAGAACACATCACTTATTAAAATATTGAATAACATGCATTATGATTTAATGCATGATAAATGAAGAAATGTTCCATGCATCATCAATTATTCAATCAAAGTAGGAATATTGAAGATCTTGGATTTGTTATTAAAAAAAATAAAATCATGATGATTTTTGAAGATATAGAAGGAGAAAGGAAGCATGCAGGGGATTTGAATAAAGAAGGGTGGTTTGGTATTTTAAGGAAGAATTCATATATAGTTTTTATACTAAGTACTTAGTATATTCCTTTAATAAAAAGTGGTCCAACCATACAGGCCAGCTGAAACCCTCAACCAAAGAAAATGCAGGACTTGAGGGTCTATCGCACCCAAGGGAAAGGCCTCAAAGCCTACCCACAAGTGTTAAAGGAGCACAGGATGTGTATAAGCCTATAGGAGCACGCTCTT
This sequence comes from Viscum album, assembly GCA_963277665.1. Taxonomy (NCBI): domain Eukaryota; kingdom Viridiplantae; phylum Streptophyta; class Magnoliopsida; order Santalales; family Viscaceae; genus Viscum; species Viscum album. The sequence goes on from OY728129.1 coordinate 1,638,593,752, forward strand.
TGATCAACCCATGCAGCAAGGTGCATAGTGGGTGCCAGGAGTGCGCCCGAGGAGGTAAGAGTGGTCGTAGAAGTGCACCGGCAGGGTGAACATGGTACGTGGTGTTACTATGGAGGAAGGAGGAGATTTTTAAGCCAATGATTCAATGGTTTGATTGATGAAATATGATAGATCTATAGCGCATTTCGATATGGGATGTCCAAAAAATCTCATGAAGTAATCTCAATCATCCGATGCATCGCAAACACATGGTCTACCATCCGTGCAATCGTGAGATCTATAGTATATATCCAGGTCATCCATCTGATCTCCACGGTTTGGTATTGATGTACTGTCATCTGATATCCCTAGTCGAGTTATCTTAAACCTCTGGCCACCCCCGCTACACTCGCAAACCAGTGATGATCCCGAACACCAATCTCATCCCTATGGCCACCATTTGATTCACTGAGGATCTCTTCCGAAACTTTTGAGCATAACAAATAGGATACATGCAATTCCATTTTCATGCATACCTAGAAATAAAGGAGTTCATACATGGCCATAGAAAATAGAGTTGTGAGGCCACATCAAGAATCTCTAAACTTTCAAAAAGCTGCTTTTCATGCGTTTAAAAACACATGCACATGATATTGTCACTCAGAACGAAGAAGGATCATGTTTGAAAGTGAAACACCAGTGACTTGTGCCATAACTCTATACTGCATTTAAGATCATCAAACCCGAATATTATAGGATTTCAAGTGTTTTAATTTTGTAGATTTAAATGTGGAGATATGTGTTGTTCCTCACCTATTAAAGGAGAGGCATTGAGCAAAAAAATGTTGATTCCATATCATAAGAAGCATCTCCTATTTCTATGAATAAATAGAGATAAAGAAAACCACTCTGGTTCGCGGAAGGCATAGTTCTGTGCAGCCTACCAACACAAAGAAGAGGTGTTGCGCATCTATTGCATGAAGGAGTCCCACGCATCCCTTTTATGAAGGAGAAGTGTGAACCATCCTTGTTTGAAAAAGAATATGAACACATGAAAGGTTCCATCGAACCCACTTTGTGTGTTGGGTGTGAAGAATATCTCACAATCACACAACTGGTTCAATACACCCTTGTGATACATTTCGAAGGTACCCAATTTGTGAGACTCATTTGCTTCATGAAGAGAATAAGAGGATTTCGTAAAGGGACAATGTACAAATACACTACCCTTGGATACGAATATTGGACCTGAGTCACTTTGTGTTTGCATGTGGAATAAAGAAAGTGAATGCACGATGCACATGCATGAATATGCATTATTTGAGATACCTGAACAATCCAAAGGGTGGATCACACCCATTCAGGTTTGAACAATTCTTAAACTTTAACACACGCATGACATATATAATTTAATGAAATAAATAAATTTTAGTCTGTGTGCTTTTTAGGAATAAATAAGTAAGTGAGAAGAAAGAGAATGAGATAAGGTGGAAGAGTGCATGCATTCATTCATGCCCATCAACATGTAAATACACATAAAGGAAGAATATATGTGTCTAAAAATTGAGTAAATAAAAATCGAGAGATAGTGAATGTTAATTAAAAACACTCATTGAATCTAAAATATTCAGGATTCAGTGTGTTTGGGTTTATAAAAAATATAATATTAATTCATGAAATCATGCATAATCACATGCAAGTTTGTCTTTTCAGATGATTCGAAGTGATATGATCCTCATTATTTGATTAATCACATAAGTGTATGTGATTCTTTCCAATAAAACAAGGAGATGTTTTAGTGCATTAAGTTATTGAACTAAATAAGAAAAAATTGATATTTCCAAATACAAGAGGTATTGGATCCCATGAAATCCATGCATGATGTATATAAGAATTGAGACTGAAGCTAGACAGAGTTAAAGAATATCTTTTATCTGAGTTTACAATGTTTGAGGACACAAGAAGATAAACAGTGCTAAAATAGTACAAGATCATTTTATCCTATAAATATTCTTTATAAAGTGGTGTACATCGCTTGATCACATACAATTGGGGTCGGGTCTTCATCAGAATAAGGAATAATTGCCCGAGGATTTTCAAAATGAGGAATGATTAGAAAGGTGATCAGATTTATTGAGCAAGGACAATAGACCTTACCAAAGGCTATTGAAGATTATTTATGAGATTCGCGAGAAATTGTGATTCATTGCGCTTGTGAGGGAAGATCATAAGATCTATCCATAGTGAATCAAGAAGCATATCTTGTGAAATCCAGGAGGAAGAAGTCTTTAGTGGGACTCTGAAGTAGGCCAGTGGGAATCTGGTAACACTCTGGAATTCAGTATAAAGAACCTCATGTGGGACTTAGGAGAGATATAGTGAGACTCTTTATTGACCATTGTAATTGATATTTAGATTATAGTAGAGAATCTGTGATGAAGAGAATAACCAAAACATCAAGGAGTGCGTCTTTGAACCGAACCTTGTAAATCCTGGTGTTCAGTGCCTTTAAATTTACAGCATCATTTGAGGTAAGGATGAGACACCCAAGAAGAGTGTATTGAGGATTTATCCATCTACAGGGTACTAATTTAAAATAATCAATTAGTAAAATTATTTAAAGGTATCACTAATTTGACCCCTCCCACTCTATTTGTTTTACACTGATTCGGTCACTTCAATTGGTATCAGAGTGAGGCTACCTCTATAGGATCTAAGGGAGTCATTATGAAGTGAATATTTAAGGATATGAGGGAGAAACCTAAAATGGATATATCCTCCAAGACTCGGAATAATGGAAAGAAGAAATAGGCATGTTAGATGAATAATAACTTACTACTAATGGGGAGACACCTTTTACTGAAGGTAACCTGAAAGGTACAACATGTGATAATTCCTTTTATTTTGATGACTCTTATGATGTAACCTGCTAAAGAAATGATGACGATAGATAAATAAGTGAAATTCATACTCCACTCAAAGGTCATCTGAAGAATGTCCTTATATAAGTGGAATGACACATTTCTGCAAGCATTAGTACACTTCAATATGAAAAATTACAACTATAATAAGAATTAGATTCCATGGAAGAGGCACTGGGTAAAAGGTTTGGTCAATCCAACACTCTCACAAAAAGTGTGAAGGCAAAGAAAGAAACAATTTCAATATGAAATGATAGATATGACGAAGTCACTAAAAAACCGAGAAGTATTTTTGAGAAATAATTATTTGAAATTGTATTTATATAATCTTTCCATGCATTGGAAAAGTTGCACAATGTCTCAATCGTTGTCAAAGTTGATCAACTAGAAGAAAAAGCTAACAATGTAAAGGATCTTGAAATATCATTGTAAAAATTATAAAATATGCATGAAGAACAAATGATAAATCTGGAGGAGAATTGGGAAAGCAATATGAGATCAGTTGAGGATGATAAGAACTCCCTCAACATTAACTATTTAGAGGTAGAGGTGAAATTGAAGAATCAATAGTCACTCCAAGAGAGAACATCCCAAACAGCTAAAATAAAAGATGCTTCAACTCAAGTTTTCATTAAGTAATATGATTCCAAAAGGAACATTATATCATCCTATAATCCAATGACAACATCATCAAGGAAGAAGGAATCCCATAACCATGTTATTTCAATTTCTATTAATTCTGTTGAATCTGCAAGAACAGGATCAAAGCTTAAAGTTGGGAAGATGTGCATTGATAAAAATTTTAATACATCCAATAAAATTTTAAGTATGGATACTGGGATGATTAAGAATAAAAACTCCCAAATTGATTCTCCAAAGAAATAGAGACAATTCTAGAAACCACAAAGCACTGAATCTTTCTAATCAAATACTACAAGAAAAAGAAGGAGATTTATTGTCTACTGTTGGTGTTGCTAGTCATTTGGGAATCAGGCCAATGATTGCTGGAATAATATGATAGCATATGAAAATTATGAAAGGCTTACATTTAGGGAAAGTAGATGTGATGAAATTATGCATCCTACAAAGAAAATGCGGAAAACACATATGAAAAATAATTTTCCTATCAGGAATAGATTTGAGTATCGTGAAGAATTTTCTGATAATTGCAACCAAAATGGTCACAGTTGAGATGAGTTCTGGTTAATTCCTACCATGCCTCAGGCATATTTTGATAAAAATCATTTACCACAACAAAGTCATGATAAAGAAGAAGGATTTGAAAAGTCTTCCATTGGGAATATGCAATGCAATTAAGTCAAGAAAATAGAGAAATAAATTATTCTGAAGAATAAGTTCAAGAGGGATTCCAATAATGTCATCTCAACAAAGAAAAGGTGATTCTATTGTGAAAAGAAATAAGGTACTATGGATCTCTACAAACAAGACATGGATGTGAATGGAAGAAAGCTGCAACGAAAAGGATAATCAATCCATAAGTAGATGGGATTTACTGAAGATATTCCTAAAGATAATATTAATAAGTTGCCTAAGAATGGTAACTTGAAGAGAATGAGGAAACTGTGTGGAAGATCAAAATTAGAACATGTTATGAAAAAGTGTTTATTTATCTAGCCTAATCAATTGAAAATTTCTATAGAAATTCAAGGATCATAAGATGGATTACAAGCTAAAGCAAAGGAAAAATTGAAAAAGGTCATTCCACATGAAGAAAAATTTGAATTTCATGAGAGGTTGTCATCACATGACAACCCAATTGAATCACAATAGGAGTGTGGAAGGTGAAATAAGTATGGCCATCATGAAAATAAATGTATATATATTTTACCATGAAAAATTGATATGTTAAAAATTGAAAAACATGCACCAGTGGAAGCAACATTACTATTGGCAGAAGTAAGGAAAAACAATCCACACAAGTTGAAGGTGAATGTAAGTAAAGGGTCCATGATGACAATGAAAGATAAAAATTTTAAATAGAGGGGAGACACTAGAATCAAGAGTACTAGACACATTATAACTTCCAGGAAAGGAGTCCTTGTGTTGACTAGATATCCTCAACCTTCTTGCTCTCATTAAAAATCTCACATGTGTTCCACCTTATTCCCTTTAAATTTGGTTGTATATATGTGATTACATTGAATATGATATAAGGTGAAGTAAATTCTCAATATTAGAATTGTATGATCAATGTGGATAACAACAGTTTGGACTAATTATTCATTATTTGATAATTACTTCAAGTGTTCCACAGTATATATTATAAACATAAATATCTTGAAAATTATCTGATAATAGTTTCCACTAAGGTAAATAAAAGGGGTTTCACCCCATGAGGGGGAGAAAAATGAAGGATATGATATCAAGGATTAATTCATGAAAAACCTTGAAATTTATATCATCTCAAGAAGTTGAAACTTGAGGTATTCCAATCACACTTTTATCCCTTGTACGTACTTGTATTTATCATGTCAATTAAGGGGTAGTGTTTGGTTGATGACAATAATGGATGAAATGGGGATATTTGTATTTGAACATGAAATTTTTAATATGTTTGGTGAATTATGTGTAATATTTAGAAATTCATTGACAAATATGACTATTTTCAACCCCTAATATAAGAGTTTATACATTTTGAGCAGGATTTTCACATGTATGGTTGTTTATGGATAGCATTGAAAACCATGGTCATATATCTCCTGTTTTCTACACCAGGTTAACCCAATGTAGACTTAGATTTGATTTACTAATTGATATTTTCTAAGTGAACCATGTGGCATCATCCCTCTCTTAGAAATATGCAAGAATATATTATTCAAACGGAGGATAACATGCTTTGAATAGATCCCACTACACATTTAAATTAGGTTTCCTCTAGGGGGAGAAAATATTGGCACACATATTGACCCATTCAAAGTGTGCTTAAGTAATATTGACAACAAAATAAACAGTGGGGGATTTTTTAGCATGGTGTTTCGTTTGTTTTCAATAATATGTTAATCATGAGTCAATTTTTAATCAGGTGTTAATATGGGTACAACAAGATAGTGATTAAGTGATTATGTTCATTGAATAGGATAATCTTTTCCAAAGCTTATGTCCCTTGGAGAATTAGTATGAAATGACATTGGATTTCATGATTGGAAATTCTCTATAATAATTAAGAAGATTTTAGAACAGATCTTACGTTCCAAATCATGTGTCAAAGAATGACACATTGTTACAACATTTTAATAACCCCTTGAAATACTCTATTGCATGATGAAATTGGAAGATCTATCCAATGGATTCTAATTTGAAGAATGCTATGAATTAAAATCCGATGATTTCTTGTGTTGATCCTCAAATTCCGAGATATGTGTTTAAAGAGAACGCATCACTCATTACAACATTGAAGAGCATGTATTAAGCTTCAATTCATGAGGAATGAATAAATGTTCTATGCATCATCTATTATTGAATCAAAGGAGGAATATTGGTGATCTTGGATTTTTTATTCCAAAAAGAAAAGAAGAATTATATATGAAGAGGAAGAAGGAGAAAGAAAGTATGCTTTGGATTTAAATTAAGAATGGTGTTTTTTCATTATAAGGATTAATTCATACTTAGTTTTTATACTAAGTACTTAGTATATTCTATTACCAAAAAAGTGGGCCAACCATGCAGGCCACCTGAAGCCATCACCCAAGGAATATGCGGGACCTGAGGGTATACCGCACCCAAGGGGATGTCCTCAAAGACTATATTCATGAGGAACAGGATCAAGGGTAGTGTATTAGCCTGCAGGAGAATGCATGGTGATCAACCTATGCGTCAAGGTGCATAGAAGGCGCCAGGAGCAGACCTGAGGAGGCAAGAGTGGGCGCAGAAGCATGCTTTTAGGGTGAACATGGTATGGGGAAGTACCATGGAAAAAGGATGATATTTTTGAGCTAATGATGGCATGGTTTGATCGATAAACCATTAGAGATCCGTAGTGCATTTCTATATGGGATGGAATAAAAATCTCGGGAATCAATCTCAGTCGTCTGATGGATCACAGACGCGTGGTCCACCATTCGATCAATCACGAGATCGATTGCGCATATACAGGTCGTCCATATGATTTTCATAGTTTGGGATTGAATAAGAGACTTCCAATCTCTCTAATCAAGTTATATTCAACCTCTAGCCACACCTTATACACCTACTAACCAATGATGATCTCAGAAACCAATATCATCACTCTGGCCACTATTTAATCCACTGATGATTTCTTCTAGATCATCTGAGCATAACAAATCCAATGCATGCAACTTCATTTGTGTCCATGCATCGACATAAAGGAGGTCATACGTGGCCAAAAAAACAGATTTGTGAGGCCACGTCATGGGGATCAAATCTTTTAGTAAGATGATTTATATGCATTCGAACACGTATGCACGTGATATTATCATGGAGAAAAAAAAGGATCACGTTTGAAAGGGAAACACCTGTAACATGTGCCATATCTTTATCCCACATTTGAAATCATCAAACCTAAATATCACAGGCTTTAGAAGCTTATAATTCAATAGATTTAAACCTTGATATATGGGTTGTTCCTCTCCTAAAACGTAGAGGCGCCGATCCAAAAAATGTTGCTACCATCTCATAAGAAGGAGCTCCAATTTATCAAAAGAAACAAATATAAATAGAACCTCTTTGGTTCATGAAAGGAATTGTTCTTCGCATCATAAATATGAAAAAAAAGGTGACGTGAATCACTTGAGTGAAGGATTTTCATTCATCCCTTGCATGAAGGAGAAGCATGAACCACCCTAGTTCGTGAATGAATCTGAACACGTGACAGGTTCCATCGAACCCTTGTTGCGCTTTGTGCATGAAGAAGATCCTGCAAGCACATAACTGTTTCTATAAAACCTTGTGATACTTTTCAAAGGTACCTGATCTATGAAAATCCTTTGTTTCAAAAATATACTAAGAGGAGTTCATAAAGGTACAATGTACAAATACACTTCCATTGGAGAAGAAGAAGGGACTCGAGGCACTTTGGGTTCACATGAGGAAGAAATAAAGTGCATAAATGATGCACAGGCATGAATATGAATGATTTGAGATACCCAAACAAGCCAAAGTGTGGATCACACCCATTCAAGTTTGAAAAAGACTTATTCTTTAACATTAACATGACATATAAAATGGAACTAAATAAATAAGATATTGTGTGTGTTCTTGTGAAGAAGATAGAAGCAAGTAAGAATAAAGAGAATGAGAAAATGGGGAAGAGTGCACGAATTCGTTCATACCCATGAACATGTAAATACATGTAAAAGAAAAATTTGTTTGACTTAAAATATAGTAACAAAATAGAGATAGATAGTATATGTTAATGGAATAGACAAATTAAATATAAAATATTCAGGATACTGTGTGTCTGGGTTTGCAATAAAGATATTATGCATTCATGAAATCAGGCATAATCACATGCACGTGTGTCAATTTAGATGATGCCATGTGATCTGATACTTAGTGTTTAATTAATCACATAAGTGTATGTGATTGTTTCCATGAAAATAAGGATAAGTATTATTGAATTCAATTATTTCAGAAAAGAAGAAGAAATTGAGATATCCAAATACAAGAGGTATTGGATCCCATGAAATCAATGCATTAAGTAGTTGAGAATTGATACTAAATCCAAAAAGAGTTAAATAATATCTTTTATATGAGTTAACAGTGTTTGAGGACTCAATAAGAGAGAAAAGTATTACATAGTGCATGATCACTCTTTCCAATCATGATTCTTGAATAATTAGTGTGCATCACTTGTACGCATACAAGTGAGGTCATGCCTTCATCCTAAGAAAGAATAATTTCCCAAGCGTTGTTAAACTGAGGACTAATAAAAAAGGTGATCAGATTTATTGAGCAAGGGAAATAGACCTTACCAAAGGCTGTTGAATATTCTTGAAGTGATTGATGAGAAACTGTGACTCATCATGCTCTTGAGGGAAGATCAAAAGATCCATCCATAGTGAATCAAGAAGAATATCTTGTGAAATCTAGGAGGAAGAAGTCTTCAGTGGGACTCTGAAGCAGGATAGTGGGACTCTCATAACACTGTTGGAAGCAGTATAAATAAACTCATCTGGGACTTAGAAGAGATACAGTGGGACTCTTTATTTACCATTTTAATTTATGATAAGATTATAGTGGAGAACCAATGTTGGGGAGAGTAACCAATATATCAACGAGAATGTCTTTGAACTGAACCTTGTAAATCATTGTGTTACGTGCCTTTACTTTTATAGAATCATTCTAGGTAATTATAAGAGACACAAGAAGAGTGGTTTGAGGATTTAACCTACCATTTATGTTTAATTTAAAAGAATCAATCAGTAAAAATATTTAAAGGGATCACTGATTCACCCCCTCTCCCTCTTAGTGATTCATAATGATCTAGGCACTTGACAGTACTACACTTTAACAAATAAATATCTTTCAAAAAATAACAAATTTTTATCTACTAAATGTCCCTCACATATATTAAATCATTTAGTCACTACATGTTATCCTAGGAACTTCATTTCAAATGAAACATTCCAAATAAATTTCAAGGTCCCAAAGTGAGTATTACTTAATCTATATCCTTTTCTTATTAATATTTATCTTAAAATACCAATTAAAGAATTATATAATATGCACAGTATAATTAGTATAATAATTTTTGATTATATTAAAGGAATAATAGTTATTTATTCCCTTTCAAAAACCTATAAAAATAAAGGGACATCGATCGTGTGTTTGTGTACACTACCAACACCATGAAGTGATGTCTTACAATTTTCAACATTTACTATATTCATAGGTTATGATGATTTAATTTCATAAATAGTGTGATATGTATACTATACTTATTATTATTATGAGATAAATTATAATCCTATTTCATTCCATCTCATTTTTTGAGAAACGAAAATTATAATCGTGTGTTATGAGGACTACTACCTCTATGAAGTAACATATCATGCTTTCCATCTAATTTATTTATTATTTACTAATATAGCATAAAATATGATTCAATAAATTATTATTAAAAAAATTATATCATTATTTTTATTTAATAATGATATTATTCTAAAATGATCACCCTTTATATTCATAATCATCCATTTATTATTGTGTGTTCGTTTTTGGGTCGATCTAACCACCTACTAGAACAATGCAATAATATTCTCTCTTGGATGACTATGAGAAATATTTATTGATAATGTATTATATAAGTAATTAAAAAATTATATTTTGATATGGAATGGTAACATTAATATTAAAATCATTAATTAAAATCCCAACATTCATTCAATAAAAATCATCGAAACCAGTTAATCATATATTTCAAATTTAAGTATCATTACCAAAATGTAAATAGAAGGATATCATTAAATAATAAATTATTAAAATTTATCATTTATAGAAAAGTTTCTTATCAGGTAATGATAAAATTTATTATACTGGCAGATAAAAACATTGTGATTGGGAAACTAGTTCAATCTGATAAGGATTACATACACCCGATATTGAAAATAGATATCAAATAATAATTATACATGTAGAGAATAATTATAAAATAAAGATAAAAATTTTTATTTATATGAAGAATATTATGAAATAGGTATTTTTTATATTTATATTCATTATAGTTTAAATAAATTCCATGGAAATCTAGAGTAAATTTAACTTATTTGGTAACTCAAAATTTTTCCTTGGAGATATACAATTTCATGTTGAATCTTCTTTCATTAGTGTTCAAAAAAAATTCCATTTTGAATGTTATTATATCATGTATCTCTATATTAAAAGTGGTTTTTTAAAACAACATCTATGAATGGTATACTTTTCACCTTTTTTTTAAAAATATGAGACTTCTTAAAAGAGAAACATAGCTATGACTTTTACATTGACTGTTAAAATGTTTTTCAAGAAATAAATTTGGTGATTTAGTTTTAATTTTAATATCAATATTCAACGAAATATTTCAATATTATATTTATGTTTCAATTTTCACCCTACTTCTATCTTTTATTATGTTATTTTTATTACTGATCATGTTTTTGGTGTCAATCGATTAAATTCATGGTGTTATTTTTATATCGTATAGAAATTTAATACAACAAATTTTTATTTATATGTGTTATTTAAGATATGTAAGGTTAATTATTTTCATTTTCAAGTTTCATGAAACCCATTTTTATTTCCAAAGTTTTATTATGAAAAGTAAATTATTTTCATCAAAACATTTTATGAAACAGGTTTTATTTCCATGGTTTCTTTTTGATTGGATAAGTGAATTATTTTCTAGTGGAAATACTAAATTTGAACGAATTATTGGTGGGTTCCAATATCACCCTCCAATTAATTGGTTAAAACTTTATGTTTTATGATAAAATTACTCACGATTTTGTTTTAGTTACATGAAAGGATAGACACTTTTAGTGTGAATTATTAAGGTAATGTTCCCTATATTAATATTTATACTTTATTTTAAATATTTTATTCATTATTTCATTATGAAATTAGGATTAAAAAATTATGCTATGTATTTCTAATCAATGTTATAGATATTATTCTTCTAGTTTTATCTTTTATGGATTTATGTTCCTATGTCACATCATTTGATTTTAACTAATGTCTTATAATTATTACTCAAATTTATATGATACATATCCCTTTTTCATGTTGTATATTATTTTTATGATCTCACCATTGATATCATTTTATTTTTTTATTTTATTTTACCAATTTGTTTCCTTACTAACTAGTTTATCTCACCCCTTTCACATGTTTTCATTTCCCTATATTTAAATATCAGTATCACATGTGAGATGTTTATAAGGGGGTTTAGAGTTCAGCGGTTATAGTGAAAAAAAGATGACTATTGTAAATTAAGTTATTTATGTATATTATCATACATTAAACTAAATATATTGTCCTTTTGTATGTGAGATCGTTTGTTTGATGGAGTTTTTTCATATAAAATGTTCATATAAATGTTTTTTAAGATTGGTTCTCTATAGTTGGTATGAAAGGATGCTTCAGTTATTTGGTTATCAATTTAGATAATCGTAGTGAAACCCCTAAGGATAAGAATAAGGGATAATTCTATGTATATGATAACATCTTGAAATTTTGGTAATGTACAGATTGTGTGGTTTTCCAAGAGAAAATATACATTCCTTGAAACTCTAAGTGGATATAGGCTCTAGAATAAACATTCCAAGCGGTAGAAACCTTGAAAGGGGTGTATTAGATATTAACTCAGCATTCACCCAGTGCATGACAAAGAGGCCTAACTATACACCTACTATGGAAACAGTTGGGAATATGTCTGGTTAATTAAAATTCTATTTATGAAACATTATTAGGGATTTCCATATGTTTAGGTTAGAGAACCTGATTGAAATATATCACAGATAACCTAGAATGAAGTCATGAGATTCATAAGTTAGGGTATGAACATTATTTATGAATTATTTATTCTATGATAATATTAATCCCTTAATACATTTGTCAACTTAGTCTCATAACTATTATTTTATATTATGTAAGGGATATAATAATGAATAATCAATCTGCCAATGTGTGAGGAGGAAAATGTTGTTATTTCGATAAATAAATAACTAATGGGATGTGATATGGTGTACTAAACCATATAATACTTCTCACACAACTATCACAATCCAAGAATAATAATGTGATTTCTTTTTCTTCTGAATATACAAATGAAGGAGAATCATACTATCGAGTCTTTCATGTAGAAACATCCACCCTTTTTTAGAGGAACTTCTATTCCAATTAATGCTGAGAAATGTATCAATGTGACATAAAATATATTTTACCTTCTTTAGTTCCCAAATTATGAGAAGTTTGTCTTGGTTTTCTATAATTTTAAAGGATATTCTCCCCAATATTGGACTTCATTAAGAACATATTAGTGAAGGATTAAATATCCACAATGGAATCAGAGGAGTTCAAACAAATATTATTCATTAAGAACATTATTCAAACTCTTCACATAAGGATAGTGTGAGAATTCATGGTGTTGATACAAAAATAGGATTAGTATATTAATACTTATGAAGACAATATCTTGAGTCATGAAAGGTATGTCTCTGCCTATATCTCACAATTTGAAAGAAATATTTTCTGATTATTTGGTGGGTTAATTATTAGTCTTGAATCTCTGATAGCCCTTATAGATTTTAGGATATAAAAATAAATTTTTTGATGTTTTCTAAAGGTGGAGAAAATAATTGGGGACTTGTTTTATTTTAGTGACAATAAAATAAAGGTTGAATATTAAGAGAACTATGATGGTATTTCAAATGTGTGGAATAAATTTCAACCCCCTACATGCCAAAATTTTGGGAAGAAATGTGATGGAAATTGACATGAAGGATTATGGAATTGTTTTAAGTATAGTAAAGTAGGTCACCAAGTATATAATTTTTAAATTAAGTATAAGACGATAATTATTGAAATAGAGGGGAAGAATGTCACATCTAATGATCTACCCACACAATAATGATTCAAGTGATAAGATTCTTGGAATTTTGAAAATTAGGGATCCAAACCATGGTCTATTGATTAATATATTCCCTATGAACCTCCTATATTAAGGGAATAATGAATGAAGTTAATGACCACTATCGTAGAGGTGTATCATGACAATGAAGTGATGAAAGGTACACATGATCTATTTTTTAGATATTTTAATAACTTATTTGATTATGGTTAATCACATTCATCTATATCACACAAGTTTCATAAGATTGTGTAATCACCACCTCAAATAATTGATATGAAACTATCTATGAAAACACCTAGTGGCACAATGGTTGTATCTAAGATATATTTTTATTCTATGGTATAGATTTTTGGGATGATACTTCTTACTGATCTAATTCTTCTCCCCTTGATTGAATTTGACATAATTTTTCATATGGACTAACTTTCCTTATATAAGTCACATATCAATTATTAGGTAAAAGATATATCATTTCATATTTTTCATTCATATTTTTATCAATTTTCAATATTGGAATAATTATGAACTCCCTTTGGAGGAAAACTCTATAATTTGGGTCTTGATATCTAGTAATGGGGGATTTATTTCACTAATAATCAGGGTGTAAGTCAGCACGGATAAAATTAACATTCCATGAGAATCTACTGATGTATTTATGATAAACTAACTATTCATCCACCCCATGTGTGAGTGAAACATTTAAATTGAACTCATTCCATTACTCTTTACCATGTCAAAGTTTCCAAATAAAATTGGCCATACTAAATTATAGGGATTAAATAAGAATCTTCAAGAGAATATGGATAATATCTTTGTATGCCCGAGTGCTTCTCCATGGGGTAATGTAGTCCTATTTTTCATAAATAAGTATGGATAAATACATAATATAATTGATTATCATGATATTGATAAAATCCTGATCAAGAACATGTATTCTATTTCCTATATCGATGATTTGTTCAATAAATTTTGTGGAGCTCAGTACAACCCATATATTGATCATTGATATAAATATCATTAGTTCCTTACCTAAAAAGTTTTATTTATGAAATTAAATATAAGGGAAAGTGATAAACCCAAAAATAATACATGTCATACACAGTTCAAACCTTGTAATCAATTACAGAATGATTCCAAAGAAACTTTGAAAATTTTTCATTACTCACCTTATGTAAGCTCCAAGAGATAGATGTTACCTTTGTATCTGGATCTCCATTGATGATATCCTTGATGTGGTAGGTCAATGTGTCCCAGGTCTGAATTAATTATTCCACATTTCTTTTCCCATCTTTGATTCCACGATCCAAAATATGATATTTCTTGTCTATCCGTTCATATTTCTCTTCGTTGAGATAAATTTCAATTGATCTCTCATACATTATAACTTATTTCACCTTTGAAATGTTAATATCAAAACTTCCATCTACCATATCTTTCTTATAATGTAGGAGAAGCTTCATTATAGAATTATTCTTCCTTTACACCATCTAGACACCATTAGATTCTACCAAATCAACCAACAGATTAGGATCCTCAAGCCTATCACCTTTGGACTCCATTTCCTTTTCACAATCAACCTCCCACTCATTTCTATCTTGAAGAGGATGAACAGGATCTCTAAATTTAGTATGGATGTCTACTGATCAAGTAGTCATTGTTTTTGGAAGTTATGAATAATCTTTTTGAGTCTTGGTATTTCTCCCAACATTCACTTGATAGTATCCAACATCGATGAGCTTTAGATTTCTTTTTGATGATCTATTATGTGATAAACACTTGATTTTCTCACCCCCCCCCCCTCATTATCTGAAAGAGACTGTGGGGACTCAGCTAATAGTGCCTCATTTTCAGAAGATTGTCCAACTGGGGATGGATCCATCTTATTGTCTTTCATTTGACTCACCGTTGTCTATTACCCTTGATTCTCTCCCTCATTCAATCAATTTTTCAGACTGGAAAAATTATTCTAAAGGAAGATTGGTTGGATATCTGTAGGAGTTGGAATCAAATTTAGTGTCTTAGAACTATGAGAAGCATGTCACTGTCCTGGTGGGACTGAACTGGGGATCCGGAAACCAGAAGAAATCCCTCAATTTGTGACATTGACCCTAAAGACCTGAACCCATAGATGACTGATCCAAGAACACCAAAAATCCTAGAGGCCCCCTTCACATATTCTGAATATGAAATGTTGTTAACACCATCAGAATCAAACAAACTTGGTCTATTTCGATAGGTAAGATACATCACAACCTCATATTATTTTACAATTTCAATACCCGCTCCATCAACATCACGAACTAGGGTTGTGGGATTTAATCCTTTTAGAACTATAGCATTCTTGTAAGCCTAATGGAGATGACCAAGAAGACCATATGATAATAATAAATTGATCAAGAAACCAAAACAAACCGACTATTTTATTCTGGTATTCATTCTAAATTTCAATCCACACAATGTCAACCACTGGTTTGGAAACATCGATTTTTAAACATATGCATGGATAAATAGGGTGGAAAAGGTATCACAATTGTTTTTCAAAACATAAGAACCTCCCAACCATGTTTCCAAGCATCGACGACACTGAGGGGTTTTGAAATGGAAGTGGATGGATAGGGAAACTTACCAATATTTTTGCTATTGAAGTATCACATCTCAAATAGAAATAGAAATAATATCTAAAGTGAAAGAATTGTACACCATTGTAGGATTGTTTATTGTCGGTCCAGGTAGTGATGAGGTCATATTTAGTCCCAAAATGGATGAGAAGATGTCGGGGGTCCAGTAGCCAACCATCATGTGATGTTTTAGACCCCACGAATCAGAGATGAAGTGGTCGAAGGAATTGGTGGATGGTCAATTCCATCCAAAACAAGCCACCAGAGAGTGCCTATGAAGGTTCGATACATTAGTGAACTCCCAACCGGATAGTGATAGCTTAGGGAAACCCTAGACAAAAGATGGGACATTTTCAGTGATATCAATGTAAGGGAAGGGTGGAATCATCACTGGATCTGTAAGCAGAGAGAAAGAAAGGGGGAATCCCAAGCCTGAGTGACCCCTCCCCCTCCCATGAGGGGGAGGGAAGGAGCCAGAGGCCAAGGATTCCAGACCATGGAAGACCTAGGAGGGGGACAGAAGGAGATGTTGTATCTAGATATCATTAGTTAATAGTTAAAAGGAAGTATATTTCTACAAAATCATTCAATACGAGGTATGGAAACGATGAATTTATATTGATTGGATTTGAAATGAAAAATGATCCCACTATATTCATGGTTTATTTGAATAGATTATTTTGAGACTACATTAAAAAAAATTTAATTCTTTATAGAAGATATTCATATATATTATAATAGAAAGGATATTCATGAAAAACATTTTTAGACTATGTCAAAAACCATATAAAAGAAGAAAATGTATGAAAAGTTTATATGGTTTTAATTATAGATATAGAAAGTATTATTTTGGGTTTATGTAATCATTATATGTGTAATATCTGTAGATTATTCTAAGATAGAAGTTATTTAAGAAATTATACTCACCAACCATTGTTACTGAGAAATGATGTTTTCTCAAATGATTTGGACACTATATACTATTTGTGAGTAATTTCTCATGGGTATCAAATTATATAACTAATTTAACAAATAATATAGTAATGTTCCTATAGATATAAAAATGTTAAGAATATTTCAAGGAACCAATCTTGATGTTAGACAATTCACTTATACTTACATTACCATGTTGTTAGGAAGGGTTTATAAAAATAGTTGTGATTAAAAATATTACATGGGTGTATCTTCATGAAGAATGATATGGTAATTGTTTATTTATTTTGTAAATTAAATACTCATGAGAAACATTACCCAATTCTGATTTGGAGTTGGTGTTAGTGATCATTTAATTAATAATTTGTGTAATTTATCTCTGTGGTGAAAAGTGTGATATACACACCAAAAATAAGAGTTTTAAATATATATTACCACATAGAAAGAGATTAATATTCACCAAAAGAGTTGGTTGGAGTTGATAAAATATTATCACTACTCAATACATTATGTCCTAGGGAATGAAAATAATGTGTTCAATGATCTAAGTAAGAAATATCATTCTATCATATCCAGGAGGATGACTGAAAAAAACTCAATAATCAAGAATTTATACTAGATGAATTTTAAAATCCTAAGGTAAGTAGGGAAATTATATTTTACCAAATGATCTATCAACTATTCATTAAAGTGATGGTAAAAGATTCCCATAAAGATGATGTTAAACTATAGAAAACTGTAGTGATTACTCTAGAGTTCAACATTATTAATGATGGAATTATAAGGTTGAAAACACAGATATATGTGAAAAAAATACCATAATTTAAGAGTAAACTTTTGGATGATGTTGATATATTATCCTTCTATGTTCATATATGAATCACAAAGATGTATAAAGATATAAATTAATATTTTTAGTGGGGTAAAATGAAATTGGATATCAAAGAATGCATATATGAATTCCTTGAATGTAGTAAGTTGTTTTTGAAAATAGAATTTTAAGGGTATGTTTAAACCATTACCTATACTAGTGTATACATTGGAAAACATTAATAGGGATTTCATTATAGGAATCACTAAAAATATATAAGAGAATCAATGTTATTTGTGTCGTAGTTGGCTACCTAACTAAGTGCGAAAATTTTATTTCCATCATAGAATATTTCATTCTTCATCAATTAATCTAGATAAATAGAACATAAGTTGTAAGGTTGCATGTTGTACCACTCTCTATTGTTTCTAATCAGGATCTGAGAATTACCACACAGTTATGGAAAATTATTTAGAAAGCATTGATTATTGAATTTGTTTCATCACTACATAACATCATCAGATAAATGGTTAGTATAATAAGACTATTATAAATTTGGATTATTTGGTGAGATCTTATTTTATATATTTATAATTTTACTAGGATCAAAACATCACTCAGGTAGAGTTCTCTTGTAATAATTTTTTCAATTATAGAATTCAACTAACACCATATAATGCCATGTTTGTAAAGAAATTTAGGACTATGACATGTTAGTTTGTAGTTAGTGTAAAACCCCAGGACACCCTGAGAGGGGAGGGTTGAATCAGGGTGTCAACTTTTTATCCTAATGTGATGGATCTTGTCCTCACGTTGGTAGGAACTTGTAAAACCTATATAATGGATATGATCAGCAATCGAACATTCACATGCAATGAGTTGAAACAACACTTTTACATGGTTCACTACTAATGGCTACATCCAAGGAGAATATGCCGACAGGTTTCCAATCATACATAATTCCACTATTCTTCACTAGTTGTGGATTACAATGGTTTGGGCACAGTCACACTGTCCTAGGCTCACTACCTTTACAAAAGATCAGGGATAGCTCACTGTGTCCCACTGGTCACTCCTGTTGACTCCCCCTGGCTCACTACATTTTGTGAAGTCCCACTCAGTTTATATATGTGAAGGTGTCTTCAGTAGATAAGAATATAAGTCCTTGTCTCCTATTCAGCACGAGACTCTTCTTGCATCGAAGTCCTAAATTGATGCTCTTTTATATTCCACTTTATACTTTAGGGAAATAAGTGAATGCACTAAATCTCCTTATCCTCTTCCTTTAATTCCTAATACTAAAACCTGAGTGTATCGTTATGTTTCTCTCTTTCTGTGAAGATCTGAGTTTAGTAGCATGAATCATTCTTCTTCTCTTCGCAAAACACAACGAGGGTGTCAAAGACCAGTCGTGTGTGTGCGGTACTACTTATCTTCATAAAACAAAATATTTCATTGTTCCTCTATCTTCACGAAGCAGCTTTGAGAGTGCTTAGCACCTGTTAAAGGAATGCAAGAGCCCCAAATATTTTTTGCACCCTTCCTGGTGGATTGCATGTAAAATTCAAACCTTGCACATAAAAATAACGTTTTTCCGCGAAAAAGGCTTTTCGCGCAACTCTTATTTTTTGCGTAGAACTTCCATTTTTCACAAAACAACTTCTTTTTCACGCAACACTCTATACCTCAATTTTTATGCGTGTCAGAGCTCGGGATTTGTCTAAGTGTCGAGCCCTTAAGAATTAGAGGGGTTCAACTCGTATTTATAGTCATTTTTGACCCTGCACATAAAACCCCTTCCTACACGTAAAACGGTCTCTCGCTTCTTTATATTACGCACACCTTCCTTTATTTTTTCACGCACCTCATGACTTTTCCATTTTTCATCATTCTGAACATGAACCCTCCTTTGCGCTTAAAAAATAAAACCCACATTTTTTGCACAACCCACTTTTCAGGAACAAGTTTGATTTTCCGCGCACATGGCGTGAACATCTCAAATTTTTGGCGCACCTATTTCCTTTTATGATTTTCAGTATTTCTGATCTGAGACACTTCTTGCGCAAAAAACTCACCCAGATATTTTTCACAGAACCTTTTTTCGTGCACAGTCCAATTTTTCCGCACACAGCTCTGTTTTTTTCATGCAGCCCGTGCCTTTTCCATTTTTCGACATTGGGATACCAAAACACCTCTTGAGCAAAAAACATTGCTCCACGATTTCACGCACCGTGCTGTTTTTTTCCACACCACACTGTTTTCCGCTCACATATCACCAATTTAGCGCACCACTTCCTCTTTGTGTGCACCTCCTTTTTCCAACAACCCATGGCCTCATTTTCTGATTTTAAATCCAAAAACATTTGGAAAACACTGGGAAATGATGCAACCTTCAACATATGCTTCAGCCACATCCTTCATGATTCATTTCTGTGATTTTCCTTCCTCAGTAACTCTTCTCATTTCATTATAATCCACTACTTTGATATATATCCTTTGTAACAACCCAAAGTTTCATTAATGGAAAATCCCTCTTGATCTAGTTAAATGTCTCTTTATAAAAAATGTTTTTATAAGATGTCAACTTCTTTGGTTTTATGTTAAGAATTTTTACCGTTGTTAATATAGTCATTGAATAGTGATAACATGATTAGTATAAATATAAGACCTTAAAAAATCCAATTTACTCAGACAAAAGAAGTGATGGCCTCATCCAATAGAATTTCCCCATACGAAGCCCATTTGTCGGAGCTCGTAAAAGAAGTGGCATCCTTGGGCTTTGCCCTTGACCAAGCCCAAGCTGAGCTTCACCATGTTAAGCTCGAACGGGACCGTCTACGGGAAAAGTGGAAGTTGATAGAGATTACCACTCGAGCGATGTTATCGGAGCCACCCCAAGAGTATGTCACCATCGCACACCTTACCCTTAGGTCTTATGCGGCTGTTTTAAGGGGTTATGTAACAAATAAGTAGTACTATGTTCATTTACATTATTTTTGTATATAATAATGAATATAATTTCTAGTTATTTTTGATACATTGTAAATAGTTTTTAAAGTACAAATGGTGTTTTAAGTTATTATTTAATTAAGAAATCTATTTTATTAAATTAAGGGATTTTTGAATTAAATAATATTTTAATAAAATAATAATATTATTATTAAATATAAATGATCTTATTATTTTATGAATGCAATTAAAATTTTGTATTAAGGTTTGAAAGCCATTTCTATCAAAACCCGTGAATTTTCGATAAATGTTGTTTTTTATTTTAAAAGTACAAATTAACATATTTAGAAATTTTTTTAGATAAAATAAATTTCATTTCTGGAATCAGGATGTCGAAATTATCCAACGGTGAATTTTTCATAATTTTATGAGACAGTCAAAGTTTTGGGTAAAAATTAAAAATCGTTTAAATATATACTGTGTTTTATGACATCATAATGACCCAATGGTGATGTAATAAAATTCCATAATCCTTATGTTCGGCCAATATATGTTTCATCATTAAAATAATGTGATTTTGGGTTTGTTTGACTTACTTTTCAAAGCATTAATGGACCAATCAAGACATATTCAACACTTTTCCTTTTTAAATTAATTTCCATGGGAGTGTGACTCGCCTCCACATAAGCAACCTTTTTATTTTAAGAAGTTCAGACTTGGGCCATATAAAATATTTTTTTCCTCTTCCCTTTTTCAAAAACAATGGGAAAAAACCATGGGATGGTTTGTGGTTTGGATTAATTTAATGTAAGGGGACCCAAACCTAAATAATAAATAATTCCCTCACCTTTCCTATATAAACCAACCCAAGTTCCCACTTCCTCCGCACTAAAATACCTTGGAGTTATTCCAACCTCGGCCATACTCTCTCTATAATCCTCCCAAGGTGCCCCAAGCTCCCAATAAGCCTCTCACAAGCCTCTCTCTAGCCTTCGGAAGCACACTTCCAAGGAAGGGTTTTTTTTCTTCCTTTCTCATTTTTGTCCTATTTTCTTTAAGTCATTTTTTCCTTTTAATTTCAATTATAAATGTTGGGGTATGGTTACACACCTCCCTCATACTTCCCTCTTTATGTTTGAATGATGGGAGACCCTTTCTCTCTCATTAAATTCCTCCCATGTACACCCGTTACTATGCTGAAATTCCGAAAGGAACTTCTCTCTCCTCCTTTACATTCAAGCGATACTTTTGTATCAGGAATCTAAATTCCATTACAATTGTTGGGAAATGTATCTATATGAACTCCTTACTGTCCATTACATGTAAATATGATGAGGAACCCCTTTCTCTCTCATCAACCATTTTTTTTTTAATTCTTATGTCACGCTGTTACGCTGCCGAAATCGCACCGATTTTCTAAGCCAATGTCATTGTGTAGTGAATACCATGCTCATTTCTCCATCAAGGGTATTAACCTTTATGCACATTTATGTATTGATTATAAAGTTTCATGTATGAATTCAATATTCCATTATCATGGAATAAATTATTATGTTTTATGAATCCATGTTTTATGATCCATGTGGCACACTTATGCATGAAATTAAATGTTTAAGAAGGGTGCACCCTTATAACACTCCAATGCATTGGGTAAAGTATAGTATCATGATACGTCATGTGCAATGATTGTTGACTCATGCTAATTCAATTGCAATAAGGGTTTACTCGTGCTTCATGTGCAATGAGGGTTTACCCATGCTTTATGTGCAATGAGCCTTGGCTCAAGCTAATTCCATGTTAAGTGTTGTTGCCACATTTCCATGTTATGATTATCATGATTTATAATGCCATTATGTTCATGTTTCTTTTATGCTCTATTGATATTCTTATTTTATAACATCTATTGTACTCCTCATGTTATTCCATGTGTACTCCCTTACTAGGATTTATAGCTCACCCTTTTCTTATGCATGTCCTCAGGTTATCCCATGCAATGCTAAGTACGAGGGAATATAGTGGTCATGTAAATGAAGTTTTCAATAAAGATGTTGTATTTCATGTTATAAGTTTTTATGCAATGATCCTAATCCCAAAAGAAACTAAACCTCTCGATATTCTTTGTTGTATCAAGTGAAGTTTTATGTAATAAATCATGTTTAAGTTTTAATAAAAAAGTAGGGTTGTCATAGTTGGTATTAGAGGATAGGTTTAGTTATTTTTGGGATTAGGAATCCCTAGTAAAGCCTTAGATACAATACTAAGTATAATAAAAACATCCCTAAGTTTTGGTAAATACTAAGTAAGTGGTTTATCAAACAGATACATCCCTGTCTAGATACGATCAGGTAGAGGCAGCTCTGGCACAGATGTATCCTAGAGGTAAAACCCGAAAACACCGCTTTGAGATAGACTCGAACGGGAACTGGTTCACAACAACGGGCCTTGCGGCACTCTTGGTTACGACACTCCAGGGTTATATGTTTTGATAAATTCACAATATTAGTATGAACCCTTATTAAGGGAAAAATGCCCCTAAGAATATATGTTAGAAAGTAGATCATGAAAAGCCTAGATTGAAGCATATAGACTCATGAGTTATGGAAATAAAAGTTTATTTTTGAGTCATTAACTTTTGTATTTGTATTACCCTTCATGTGTTACCCCTAAATTTACTTTTATTCTATCCAATGGTCGGTAATAGGAGGACTCGTGCTAACAACCGTTGTGAAGATCAGTTTGATGACTATACTAATGAGATGCCAAATCCAATGGGAGTGGGAATCGCGAACATTTTCATGCTTCTCTCTCTCAGCTAACTCAAGTTTTGAATAGAAACACGGGTCAAGAGGAACGTTCAACCCCCCCTATGAAAGAACAAGTCACTATCAAGATCTTCATGAGACAAAGGCCTCCTACTTTTAGTGGATCATCCAATCCCACGATCATTAAAAAATGGATCAACTCCATTGAAAAGATCTCCTCCATCCTCCAATGTTCTGAACAAGAGAAGGTTCTCCTTGATGCTTATCGTATGGAGGGTGAAGGTGAGCAATGGTGGTCGTTGATCAAAAATACTAAGCCTAAGGAGGAGATCAAGGCTTTGGAATGGAAGGATTTCTGGAAGATGTTTTTCGATAAATATTTTCCATGCACCCTCCGGCTTAAGATGGAAAGGTACTTCATTTCCCTCAAGAAAAAAGATAAAGAATCTGTTGGAGCATACGAGGAAAAATTCACAAGGCTTGCACGATACGCTTCCAGCTTTGTCGTTACCCCCGAATGCAAGGTTGGCCGCTTCTTTGGTGGGCTGAAGCCTAGCTTGCGGAAAGCATTAGCGATCCATGACTTCGACAGCTATGAGGAAATTGTCCGATGTTCCCTCAAGGTCAAAATAGAGATCGTGAAATCATAGGGGTATCATGGGGACAATAAGCGTATGGTGGACTTCAATGTGGGTGGTCCGATGGATAAATCCAATGGTGCTAACAAGATCCAGCACCCCACTTGCCAAAAGTGCAGAAAGAAGCACCTTGGAAATTGCCTTAAGGGGACGAGAAAATGCTTCAGGTGTGGAAGAGAAGGGAACCTAGCTGTTAACTGTCGGCAAGAAGGACCCGCGGCTGTGATAGAGGAGAGGAATGCTCCATTCAAACCTCAACACATTGTTAAATGCTACAAATTCAAAGAACCGGTTCATTTTGCAAATCAGTTCCCTAATCCAAGGGTTATCGGAGGCAACCAACAACCTCCAAGACAGCAAGGAAGAGCTTTTTCCATCACTTCTGCCGAAGTGAACCCCGACATCGAAGTGGTGACTGGTACGCTAGTTATTCATTCATGAATAGGGAACTTACTTTTTGATTTAGGATCTATGCATTCTTTTATATCTCAAAATTTTAGTAGAACAATCCCAGCACCACCACCAATCATGGAAGTAAAGATATCGGTGAGTACAAAAAATTTGGCAATCATTGCATCCCATGAGTATAAGTCCTCCCCTCTTATAATCTATGGATTGAATTTCCCAGAGAACCTCGGCATACTCCCTCTGGTGGAATTTGATGCAATTCATGGAATGGATTGGATTTCCTTATATAGAGCCAACATAAATTGTCGGGAGAGGGAAATCACACTCATATGGAGAATCGACCCCCGATTCTTTACAACTGTCAGGAGGAAGATAAATCTCCTTTAGCTCCATCATCTCAAGCATGGATATTACTGCCTTATGAGTATTCATATCTAGCTTAGATGATTGAGTACAAGGAAGAAACCATCCTTGAATAAATGCCTATTTTGATGGAATTTGCTGAAGTGTTTCCCGAGGAACTGCCTGGTCTTCCTCCAAGAAGAGATGTTGAGTTCTCAATTGAACTTATACCTAGGGAGCTACCAATATCCAAGACCCAATATAGAATGGCTTTTGTAGAGCTTGATGAGCTGAAGAAACAACTACAGTAGAATCTGTATAAAAGGTTTATACACAAAAGTGCTTCACCATGGGGTCCACCAGTCCTCTTTGTCAAGAAGAAAGATGGGTCAATACAGCTTTGCATCGATTATCGTGAACTTAACAAAATCACGATAAAGAAAAAGTATCCTATACCAAGAATCGATGACTTGATTGATCAGTTGCGTGGAGCACAATACTTCTCCAAGGTGGACTTGCGGTCGGGATATTATCAAGTAAGGGTGAAGAAGGAAGATGTACCCAAGACTACTTTTTGTACAAGATACGGGCACTATGAATTCATAGTAATTCCTTTCGGAATCACCAATGATCTATCAATATTCATGGACTTGATGAATAGAGTCTTTAGAGATTACCTTGAAATTTTTTTGGTAGTCTTTATAGATGATATTCTAATATACTCCAAAACCAAGGAGGGTCGTGAGGAGCATTTAAAAACTGTACAAGAGTCTTTGCGCAAGGATAATCTCTATGAAAATTACATAAAGTCTGAGTTCTGGTTGAAGTAGGTCTCATTCTTGGTCCATATCATCACAAGCAATGGAATATCTGTGGACCCCTCCAAAACAAATGCAATTGAGGGATGGCCGAGGCCAACATCGGTAACGGATATCCGTAGCTTCTTGGGGTTAGCTGGATATTATCGACGATTTGTGAGAAATTTCTCACGATTGTCCAACCCTATCACCAAGATAACTCAAAAGGGAGTAAAGTTTTCTTGGATTGATGAATGCAAAGAAAGCTTAAAGGAGTTGAAAAGGAGTCTTATCACTACACTCGTTCTCACTTTACCCATAAGTGGGGAACTTTTTGTGGTATTCAGTGATGCTTCAAAGAAGGGCTTAGGTTGTGTGCTGATGCAGAATGATAAAGTGATATCCTATGCCTCAAGGCAGCTGAAAATCCATGAGCGAAACTATCCAACGCATGATCTGGAGCTGGCGGCTGTGATCTTTTCCTTGAAAATCTGGCGGCATTATCTCTATGGAGAGAAATGTGAGATATATACTGACCACAAGAGTCTTAAATATATATTCACAAAGAAATAGATTAATATGTTCCAGAGAATATGGATAGATCTCATCAAGGATTATGACTGTTCAATACATTACCACCCTGGGAAAGCGAACAAGGTGGCAGATGCCCTAAGTAGAAAGGATCCAGTGATTCTAACAATGATGAGAATTGAGAAGGACCCAATCTTCTTAGACATGATGAAGATGGACATGGGAATCACAAAGAAGGGAACATCATCAATCCTTTCACAAATTATTGCTCAACCATCTCTTTTGGAAAGGATAAAGGATGCTCAAAAGGGTGATGTGGGAATTCAAGAAAAAGTGGAATCTATCAAAAAGGGGAAATCCACGAAGTTTAATGTTAATGAAGAAGGAATTGTGTGGTTTGGGAATAGACTATGTGTTCCATCAAGTCCGGAGATGAAGAAGGAACTTTTGGATGATGCACATAGTTCAAATTTCTCTATTCACCCAGGGAGCACAAAGATGTATCAAGATCTCCGAGAAAAATTTTGGTGGGATAATATGAATAAGGAGATCACTGAATATACATCAAAGTGCCTAGTGTGTCAGCAAGTGAAGGCAGAGAGACAGAAGTCTAAGGGGATGATGCAACCATTGCCCATACCAGAATGGAAATGGGATAACATCACCGTGGACTTTGTCACCGGACATCCAAAGACATCCAAAAGTAACAATGCAATCTTGGTTGTTGTGGATCGGCTTACAAAGAATGCACACTTCAATGCTATTCAGGATGATTTCTCATTGGATCAACTGGCACGGATATATATCCGAGAAGTGGTAAGGTTTCATGGAGTACCACTATCTATTGTGTCTGATCGAGATCCAAGATTCAACTCTAAGTTTTGGAAGAGTCTTTAACATGATCTGAATACTAAACTGAACTTCAGTACGGCCGATCATCCTCAAACTGCTGGCCAATCCGAGAGGACTATCCAAACACTTGAGGATATGTTGAGAGCATGCTCAATGGACTTTAAAGGAGGATGGGATCAACATCTTCCTCTGGTTGAGTTCTCTTATAATAACAGTTTCCAATCCAGCATCCAAATGGCACTATATGAAGCCCTGTATGGGAAAAGGTGCAGAACATCGGCATGTTGGGATGAGGTCGGTGAACGTAAGCTGCTTGGACCAGAAATGGTCGAGGAAATGGTGGAGAAGGTGAAAACCATTTAGCAGCATATCAAGGCAGCGCAAAGTTGACAGAAGAGTTATGTAGATAATCGTTGACGAGACCTTGAGTTTAAAGTTGGAGACATGGTGTTTCTATGCTTATATATTTGGAAAAAGGTCATGAGGTTGGTAAAGAAAGGGAAGCTAAGTCCAAGGTACATCGGCCCCTTCGAGGTTCTTGATCGTGTCGGGGCTGTGGCCTATCGACTAGCACTTGCACCTACTATGGCCAAAGTACATGATGTATTTCATGTATCCCTCTTAAGGAAGTACATACCGGACCCTTCACATGTACTCTCTTCTGAGATGGTACAATTGGAAGACGATCTTTCTTATGAGGAGCAACCAGTGATGATCTTAGATCGTAGAGAAAAAGTTCTAAGAAATAAGACAATGCCCCTTGTCAAGGTATTGTGGAGAAACCACAAGTTTGAAGAAGAGACTTGGGAATCGAAGGATATTATGAAGCTGAGTTACCCACATTTGTTTTAGTGTGGGAAAAGGAAAATTTCGAGGGCGAAATTTCTTAAGTGGGGAATATTGTAATGACCCAATGATTCATTAATGGAAAATCCTTCTTGATCCAGTTAAATGTCACTTTATAAAAAATGTTTTTAAAAGATGTCAACTTCTTTGGTTTTATGTTAATAATTTTCACCGTTGTTAACATAGCCATTGAACAGTGATCACATGATTAGTATAAATATAGGACCTTAACGAATCCAATTTACTCAGACAAAAGACGTGATGGCCTCATCCTGTATAATTGCCCCATACGAAGCCCATTTTTTGGAGCTCAGAAAAGAGGTGGCATCCTTGGGCTTTTCCCTTGACAAAGCCCAACCTGAGCTTCACCATGTCATGCTTGAACGGGACCGTCTATGGGAAAAGTGGAAGTTGATAGAGATTACCACTCGAGTGATGTTATCCGAGACACCCCAAGAGTCTTTCAACATCGCACACCTTACCCTTAGGTCTTATGCGGCTATTTTAAGGGGTTATGTAACAAATAAGTAGTACTATGTTCATGTACATTATTTTTGTATATAATAATTAATATAATTTCTAGTCATTTTTTATACATTGTAAATAGTATTTAAAGTACAAATGGTGTTTTTAGTTATTATTTAATTAAGAAATATATTTTATTAAATTAAGGGATTTTTGAATTAAATAATATTTTAATAAAAAAATAATATAATTTTTAAATTAATTATTATTAAATATAAATTATCTTATAATTTAATGAATGGAATTAAAATTTTATATTAAGGTTTAAAAGTCGTTTTTGTCAAAACCTGTGAATATTTGATAAATGTTGGTTTTTATTTTAAAAGTGAAAATTAGCATATTTAGAAATTTTTTTAGATAAAATAAATGTCATTTCTGGAATGAGGACGTCGAAATTATCCAACAGTGAATTTTTCATAATTTTCTGAGACAGTCAAATTTTTGGGTAAAAATTAAATGTCGTTTAAATATATAATGTGTTTTATGACATCATAATGACCCAATAATGATGTAATAAAATACCATAATCCTTATTTTCGGCCAATATATGTTTTATCATTAAAATAGTGTGATTTTGGGTATGTTTGACTTACTTTTCAAAGCATTAATGGACCCCTCAAGACATATTCAACACTTTGCCTTTTTAAATTAATTTCCATGGGAGTGTGACTCACCTCCACATAATCAACCTTATTATTTTAAGAAGTTCAGACGTGGGCCTTATAAAATATATGTTTCCTCTTCCCTTTTCCAAAAACCATTGGCAAAAACCATGGTATGGTTTGTGGTTGGGATTAATTTAATTTAAGGGGACCCAAACCTAAATAATAAAGAATTCCCTCACCTTTCCTATATAAACCCACCCAAGCTCCCACTTCCTCCTCACTAAAATCCCATGTATTTCGTCAAAACTCTTCACTACACTCTCTAGAATACTCCCAAGGTTCCCCAAGCTCCCAATAAGCCTCTCACAATCCTCTCTCTAGCCTTTGGAAGCACACTTCCAAGTAAGGGTTTTTTTACTTCCTTTCTCATTTTTGTCCAATTTCCTTTAAGTTGTTTTCCCTTTTAATTTCAATTATGAATGTTGGGGTATGGTTTTTAATCTCCCTCATACTTCCCTCTTTATGTTTTAGTGATGGGAGACCCTTTCTCTCTCATTAAATGCCTCCCATGTACACCCGTTACTATGCCGAAATTCTGAAAGAAACTTCTCTCTCCTCTTTTACATTCAACCAATACTTTTGTATCATGAATCTAAATTCCATTAAAATTTTTGGGACATGTATCTATATGACCTCCTTACTATCAATTAAATTTAAATATGATGAGGAACCCCTTTCTCTCTCATCAACCATTTTTATGAATTCTTATGTCACGCCGTTACGTTGCCGAAATCGCACCGATTTTCTAAGCCAATGTCATTGTGTAGTGAATACCATGCTCATTTCTCCATCAAGGGTATTCAACTTTATGCACATTTACTTATTTATTATAAAGTTTCATGTATGAATTCCACATTCCTTTATCGTGGAATAAATTATTATGTTTTATGAATCCAAGTTTTATGATCCATGTGGCACACTTATGCATGAAATGAAATGTTTAATAATGGTGTGCCCTTATAGCGCTCCAATGCATTGGGTAAAGTATAGTATCATGATATGTCATGTGCAATGAGTGTTGACTCATTCTAATTCAAGTGAAATGAGGGTTTACTCATGCTTCATGTGCAATGACGGTTTACTCATGCTTTATGTGCAATGAGCCTTGGTTCATGCTAATTCCATGTTAAGTGTTGTTCCCACATTTCCATGTTATGATTATCATGTTTTATCATGCCTTTATTTTCATGTTTCTTTTATGCTCTATTGATATGCCTATTGTCTAAAATGTATTATACTCCTCATGTTATTCCATGTGTACTCCCTTACTAGGCTTTATAGCTCACCCTTTTCTTATGCATGTCCTCAGGTTATCCCATGCAATGATAAGTACGAGGGAATGTAGTGGTCATATAAAGGAAGTTTTCAATAAAGATGTTGTATTTCATGTTTTAAGTTTTTATATAATGATCCTAAGCCCCAAAGACACTAAAACTCTCAATCTTCTTTTTTGTATCAAGTGAATTTTTATGTAATAAATAATATTTAAGTTGTAATAAAAAAGTAGGGTTGTCATATCCTTTGATAGATCAACTTTAGTATTCTCATATTTTGACACAATATGAAATAAACGGCCATCTCAGAATGCCAAGCGCTTCCACACACTTCTTCTTCCACCATTATTCTCTAATTCATGAAAATAATATGATTCTATTGTTCAAGTAGGATCTTTCATGGTTCTCATGCAATCATTATGAATTACATGGTCTTCATCAAATCCTCATTCTTCTTCAATCATCCTTATATGAATTATACCTCACCATTATTCACTGTTGTAAACAATGTGTCACCATTGACATAAGTTCATTAAACTTATGATCAGTACAAAAATCATATTAATTTCCATTACTCCATTTCATTGGAGTAATTATTTATATCCTTAATTTTGATCTTCATTGAAAACTGTTGAAAAAAAATACAACCTTATACATAAAGAGGTCCCAACAATATACCCCTTTTTATTTTGTTGTCAATACCTCAAAAATCTCCTAAAATGAATACGTCAATGTAAAAATGAGAATCATCTCTATCATATTTCATTTCACTTCCTCTCTAACTTGTTGACAATAAATACAAAGATCAACGTAGAGAGGGTATCAGTATATACTTAAGCAATGTTCCATCAATAATTTCACTCTAAGTCTACTTGAGCAATGCTCGATGTAGAAAACAAGAGTATTTTATTTAGGCAATAAGGCTATCCATTATTCACTGGCCATGATACCACATGATATGAGAACTCATATACTTGTCTTCAAAGAATTTATGCTTTCTTTTCAGGATGAGAATAATAAATTTGATATGAGATTACCCACCTGAAACTCTTGCACTCCCTTCAACAAACATATCGTAAATATTCAAGTGAAATGGACAGGATAAGTAACCTCGGGGAACTTCCAATATTCTTATATCATCAATTAACTTTGTTACTCACCCTTTATAAAATAATTCTTATTTTGAGTAACCATGGTTGAGAGATGACATACCACTTTTGATGACACGATCTTCAAGCAAATTCTAGAGTAATTTAATTTAATACAAATTGAAGTTGATACTGAATGAAATAATAATTCTGGAAGCTTCTTCATTTTTCTCCCTCTCAAGGGAAACACTCATCATCATCTTCATCAAGTGTGATCCTTCAATTTAATCATTTAATATCAATTGAATAGATTTTCAAGGATGGAAACATCTTCAGATTAACTATCAAGAGATGACAGCATTCACTACATCTCAAGTTATCCCCCTGAAAGCATGCGTCAACATCAATTCTCTGTATTATTAGCACAAATACAATAAAGAAATTATTATGTGAATAAGGTGGTTAATCCCTGCTTCAGAAATATCTGTTGAATGGTTGAGCTATTTTTCTCAACCACCTTCTTCCATTTACTCTAGTCATCATTCTTGCACATTTGAACATATGTTCTGACATCTATTGACGCGGCATGGATCGCTTCACATTCTCTTCTGCTTTGTGTGGAGAATTGTTCTGCTTAATAGCCATCATGAATGATACATTCTTACTCCTCTTAAGGACTTCTTCTTCCTCTGGTATTAAGGTTAGACAACCTTTTGCAATGTAACCAGATTTCATACATCTCTCACATAGAACTTCTTTAACATATGTTTTTTTCTTTGTTTTCAATATCTCATTCACTTTATCATTGTCATGTGAACGTTTTTCTTTTCTTTTAGCACCATCCTTGGCATTATCATCTTCATTTTTCCTCATTCTTTTCAAATCTTCTGTCCAGATGACCAATATGTCGTTTGGAACTTTTGCAGATGGTTTGGATCTTCCACATGGGTTCATCAGAGTTTCATCCCTCTTAGTTTTTCTATTGGATGAATGACCCTTAAATTTCACGGATCTAAAATATTGGGTCTTTTCAGATTCCCTACTTGAGATCTTCTAGGGGAAATGTGTGTTCAGAATATTCTTCTGATTTCTTCCCAAGGTACTTGCTTCATACTTAACCAACATCAAGGTCTTCTTTTCTTATCAATAGTCAAAGCATGTTGAGATGGGCATGTACCTGACTTATGACCACTGTTGTTGCATACATCACAGATGTTATCAAGCAATCAAAATCTTTTTGTTGTAAACATATGCTTCTGGGCCTGCAGATGTTGCTTTTTCTTCTCTGGATTTCTTCCCTTTGATACAATCTTTCCTTGTGAATTTTCATTTAAGGGATTGTACCAACAATTCAGTGCACAATTCCTAAATCTATTGTAAAACCAACATTTCCCCAAAAATCTTTTCTTCTTTATGTATTATGTATGAGGTTGTTGGGCCTTCTTATTAATTTTATGTGCTCTATTTGACGAACCATCTTCCTCATTTTTCTTCCCATCCAATCTAGCCATAATGGTAGGTTTCTTATCATCCTCTTTCCTCATCCATACTGGTTTAGAATCTTTCTTCCAACCTGCACTTTTTTGTAGATACATATTTAGAAACAAAAGTACAAGTTTTTATGGATGGTACCATCACTTTTTTAGCTACTTGTGATAGATTAGTGAGTGAAGTCATGATCTTCTTATCACATGTTAGAGGTCTTTTGACAGTATAATCCTCCGGTTAGCATTGAGTACCAGTAGTAACTGATTCTTGACATGGATAATCCAGTGTTTTCATAATCTTCTTGTCACGTGTTGGAGTTATTTCACCATTATAATCCTCCAATGAACATTGAGTACTATCATCACTTGTTTCATTATTTTGTGAAGTCCCAATATGAGTCTTCTCAAGATTTGTCAACTGGGCTTCCAATTTTTGACTTTCAATATTAACGATGATCTTTTGATCATCAATCATGATCATCTTCTCTTCACAAGTCTTGTTCAATATTTCAACCTCATCTTCATGCATCTTAACATTGTTTTGTAACAAATAGTCAAGTTCTTTGAATCTCATGGAAGTTTCTTCCAAAACAAACTCTTGACTTCAGTGCCCTTCTTTATATCAGCTTCAAGCGCATGGATCTTTTCTTTAAGAGTATTATTGAATCCATATTTTTCGTCAAAGTCTTTAATCTATTTGGTTATATTTAAGCATTCATGAATTTTTTCATCCAATACCTTTTCCAAATTACCAGCTTCTCTTTCCAATCGGTTGATCTTAACCTACATGCATTGAAATATTCTAGAAATAGCAGAAACTCTTTCTTCAGGAATATCTTGCAGATAACTTATTAATTTCTCTTAATCACTTGAGAAAGATGTATCTTCCTTTCCTGTGGTAGGAACCTGATCCACCTGATCGATACATTCCATGCCTGATATTTCTTCATTATTGGAAGGGCATGGAGAACAAGACACTGTATCTTTTATGGACATGAGGGACTTTTTCAACTGCTTCTTCTCTTTCTTCTTCCTATTTTTCATGGTCCTACTGGATGTAGGATTATGCTTAGAAATGACTGAATCTTCATCAAGAAAACACTTCATTGTTGACTTTAGGAAAGAATCTCAAATCCTCTTCTGAATATAATTACTGCAGAGTATCCAACATATGTGAACCTTTCTCTCTGATAACACTTGTATAACCTCGGGACACCCTGAGATGGGAGGGTTGAATCGGGGTGTCAACTTTTTCTCATAATGTGATGGATCTTGTCCCCACATTGGTAGGAACTTGTAAAGCTTGTATGATGAATATGATCAGCAATCGAACATTCACATGCAGTGAGTTGACACAAAACTTTTACTTTGTTATCCATTAAGGGCTACATCCAAGGAGCATATGCCAACAGGTTTTCGGTCATACCTAATTAAACTATTCTTCACTAGTTATGGATTAAAATGGTTTGGGCACAGTCAAACTGTTCTAGGCTCACTGCCTTTATAAAATTTCAAGGATATCTCACTATGTCCCTTGGGTCACTCTCGTTGACTCCCCCTGGATAACTACCTTTGATGAAGTCCCAATTAGTTTATAAATGTGAAGGTCTCTTTATTAGATAAGCTAAAAAATTATTTGTCTCTTGTTCAGCACGAGACTCTGCTTTAATCAAAGTCCTGAATTGATGCTCTTTTATATTCAACCTTTTACTTTAGTGCAATAACTGAGTGCACTAAATCTCTTTCTTCTCTTCCTTTAATTCCTAATACTGTAACCTGAGTTTATCGTTATATTTACCTCTTTCTGTGTAGATCTAAGTTTAGTTGCACGAATCGTTCTTCTTCTCTTCGCAAAACACAACGAGGGTGTTAAACAGCAGTCGTGTGTGTGCAGTACTACTTCTCTTCGTAAAACCAAATAGTTCACTATTCTTCCATCTTCAAGAAGCAGCTTTGAGAGTTCTTAGAACCTGTTAAAGGCCTTCAGGACCCCCAAATTTTTCAAGCACCCTTCCCGATGTCTTTCAAGTAAAATACAAACCTTCTGCATAAAAATACCTTTTTGGCGCAAAAACGTCTTTTCGCGCAACTCTTATTTTTTGCGCAGAACTTCCCTTTTTTAGCACAACAACTTCTTTTTCACACAACACACTATACCTCAACTCTTTCACACCTCAGAGCTCGGGATTTGTTTAAGTGTCGATCCTATCGGAATGAGAGTGGTTCAACTTTTATTTATAGGCATTTTTCACCATGCGCGTAAAACCCCTTCCTCTGCGTAAAACTGTCTCTCACTTCTTTATATTATGCGCACCTTCCTTTATTTTTTCACGCACCTCATGAATTTTCCATTTTTCATCATTCTGAACATGAACCCTCCTTTGCGCGTAAAATATCAAACCAACATTTTTTTCACAACCAAATTTTCATGCACAAGTTTGATTTTCCGTGCACATGGCGCGAACGTATACAATTTTTCGCGCACCTCTTGCATTTTCTGATTTTCAGTATTTCTGATTTGAGACACTCCTTGCACAAAAAACTAACCCAGATATTTCGTGGAAAACATTTTTCTACACGCATTCCCATTATTACGCACACAGCTATGTTTTTTTCTCGCCACCAATTTCTTTTCCATATTTTGACGTTCTGATTCCAAAACACCTCTTACGTGATAAACCTTGCTCCACTATTTCATGCACCACGCTGATTTTTTGCACACCATGGTATTTTCCGTGCACATATCGCCAATTTCGCGCACCACTTCCTCTTTGTGTGAACCTCATTTTTTCAACAACCCATGTCTTCATTTTCCAATTTTCACGCCAAAAAATTTTGGCAAACACTGGGAAATGACGCCACCTTCAATATATGCTTCAGCCACATCTTTCATGCTTCGTTTCTATGATTTTACTTCTTTAGAAACTCTTCTTCTTTCAGCACAATCCACTACTATGATAAATATCCTTTGATATATCAGCTTTAGCATTGTCATATATTGATAAAATATGAAATACATGGCCATCTCAGAATGCCAAGCCCTTCCACACACTTCTTCTTCAACCGTCATTATCTACTTCATGAAAATAATATTATTCTGTACTTCAAGTAGGATCTTGCATAGTTCTCATACATTCATGAAGAATCTCATGGTCGTCATCAAATCCTCATTCATCTTCAATCATCCTCATATGAATTATACCTCACCATTATCCACTATTGTAAATAATGTGTCACATTTGACACAAGTTTTTTGAACTTATGATCAGTACAACAATCATCTGAATTTCCATTCCTCCATTTCATTAGAATACTTCTTTATCTCCTTCATTTTGATCTACATTTACAACTATTGACAACAAATAAGACCTTATATATAAAGTGGTCCCAACAGTTAGAGAGATGAAACTAATAGATCTTGACCTTGTCCATGAAATGAAATTGATGTTTCAACCCATAAAGTGACATATAAGATTAGTATAATGTAGATATAAAATTTATTAAAATAATGATCAATGATATCTAGAGTTTGAATTTGGTTAAAAGGTATTCCTCTAGATATCTTCATTGAAGTGAGTTACGATATTTGGAATGAAAGGGAAGTTGATACCTTTATACATTGTTCTATTTGAGATCCATAATCATTTTGGGAGGTGTATTATTTCTAAGAACTCCCTCCAGACCTATCTCAAGTATATATTATGTTCTATGTACTTCTTTTAAAGAAATACATGCCAAACCATTAACATATACTGAACTCAGAATTTATGTGATTGATATACAATATATAATGTGATTAACTACTAATAGAGATATTATATCAATGAAATAATATTCTTTGGACGAATAACTCTCATTTGGTAAATATTATAAGGAGAAATAATATGTTCAAGTAAGCAACATAAGAACCTGAGGATATAATGAGACAAAAATACCCTCTCATTTTCCATCGAAGTAATTCAATTTTAAGGAAAATATTCATTCTATAGGTGTTATATTTTAATTTCACACATTGGTATTAATAAATAATTTTTCTTAAGTAAATATCTTTTGAGTAACCTGACACTTACTCAAAACTGAACTAAAATGAAAATTTTGTTACCTTATCAAAAATATTAGATATTATTATTATATTATATAAATTAAATTGGTGAGTATAAATAAAATTAACTGTATTATAAGAACTACATTGAGAGGTATAAAATATGGAATTTTATGTGTGGAGATAAACTTTTTCTAAAAATGGTTTTTAAACATTACGTGTAGTAATATGAAAGTTTAATTATTCTAATTTTTAGAAATATTATTTGGTAAAATGGATACTATATTTTCAATAAATATATTAAAATTATACAAAAAAATACCATTTTATTTTTATGCATGAAAATAATAAAACTAATATTATAGTTAACTACAATGATAATGGTGAAAATTCTATTTTAGAATATTTATTTTATTATTACTGGGTAATTTTTATCTAACAAATTAAATTAATCTATTATAAATAATTAATATAATATTAATTTTAGACCCCTATATATTTATAATAAAAACATTAATTTATAATCAATGAAATTTTATAATAAGAACACTTAATGTTTAAAACGTCATTTTTTCTAAAAACAATTGTTTCTCTACTTATGAAATCATTTAATTTAAATAATAATTTTATATTTTTTTAAAATTGAATTATATTAAATAGGAAGTAAATTTATCTTTATAAAACCCAAAATTTGAAATAGGTGTTATTTAATATGTTTAATGAAACATATATTACCAGTTTAAAAACTAGTTACCATGAAAAAAACTAAAAAAGGTAAAAGTAAACAATTTAAGATTAAATGACATATAACATGTTTAACACAAATGTGGAAATACAAGTTTGAGTATTTATCAACATAAAATCACCCGAAAATCCATTATTTTTAACTTTTAGAGTAATTTACCCTATAATATTGTAATGATATCCTCGAAAAGTACATGGTGTTAACAAAAGATCCTTTTTCTTCATATATAAAAGGGGATCACTTCCATACATTCAATTAACCACTTTCTCTTCAAAATATCCTTGAAACCCTACCCAATTATCCTATACTGTATTTTAATTTCATGTAATGAACCCTATGTCAGTATAATTAAACCAAATCGCTTCATTTATAAGGTGTATTTCAAGAGAAATTTCTAGTTCCCAAAGTGAGTATTACTTAATCCTTATCCTTTTATTCTTTATCATTACCTTCCAAATATATGTTAGCCATAATAATATAATAAACCCATTATAATTAGTGTACTAAATTTTTATTATTTTTATTTAACAAGACTTCTTTATTTATTTCCATCAACATAGAAAAAATAGCACATTGATCATGTGTTTGGGAGGTCTACAACCTTCACAAGGAAGCATCTCACATTTTTCATGATCACCTTTCATCACTGGTTATAAGGAAGTAATTGAAAAATAAATGTTAAATATACATTAAAATTTTTATAATTAAGGTAAATATTATAATACACCTTCACTCCCTTTCATTTGATGGTAAAATAAAACATTAATTGTGAGTTATGCAGGCTATCGCCTCAACAAAGAAAAATTAATTATTTTTTCCCCAGTTTATTTGTTATTAATTAAAATATATTAAAATATGATTGAACGCAATAAAATTACATTAATAATATCATTATTATTCTATTCTAATTATATTAATCCATCAAATTTCTTCATGATCATAGTCATCCATGACTATGGTATATTCATGTTTTGATCAGTGTAACCACATACTTTAACAATGATATAAAATAATTTCTTGGATGGATATGAGAACATAATTACTTATAATCAATCATATAAATAATTAAATAATTATTTTACTTTGGTTATGTAATGGTAACATTAATATTCATCTCATTAATTAAGATAGTTACATTTGTTCATTAAAAATCACCACAACATGCTCATAACCGATTTAATCACAAAGGATCAAAACAAAAACACCCATAGAATAAAATTATAAATTTATAAAAATTAATAAATAATAAATTCTATAATATTTTATGATCTATTAATGGGGAAAATTTGGAGGAGAATTAATAACAACACCACAATTATGGAACTAGTTCAAAATAATCAAGATTACTTACACCTAATATTGAAAATAGTTATGAACTAACTAATATACATGTAGATAAAAATTATAAATTGTGTTTATTAAATGGTATATATATTAAATAGTTAATTAAATATTTAATTATGTTTTTTAAATTCCTGATACAAGAGTTTAAATGACATCCAAGTAAATCAATAGTAAAGGTAAGGGATTTGGTAACTCAAACTTCTTCCTTTGAGTTAAATGATTTCATCTGGAAACTTATTTCATCTATGTTCACTAAATTCACTTGTTTTAAATTTTAAATGATTTTATCACTTTTAACTCTCGGACAAATAATGTTTCATTTGAAATCCACTTCCATGAATGGTTTGATTTTCACCTTTAAAAAAACATAGGAGACTATTTGATAATACCCTCACCACTATGTCTTTTATATTGATGATTACTAAATGTTTTAAAAGAAATCAATTTTGTAATTTGGTTTTAATTTTACACTATATAATCAGAAACATTTATCCCCAATGGATTCAATTATCATAATTTACCATCTATTCTTCATTATTTATGTGATTATTTTTGTAGATCAAGTTTTCAGTTCCAATCAATTTAATTCATGGTGTTATTTTTTTACAACCTAAAATTTTTATAAAAATAATTTTTATTACTGTGGGTAATTTATTCTTTTAAAGGTAAATGATTTTATTTTGAAATTTTTCTGAAATAAATTTTTATTTCCATGAGTTATTTATGAAATTGAATTATTTTAATTTAATTTTTTTATGAAACCCAATTTATTTCCATGGGTTCTTTATAATGTGATAAGTTAATGATTTTCATGTGTAAATAGTATGTATGGATGAATAACATATGGGATCCTATATCATCCTCAAATTAATTTGTTCAAATTTTATGCCATGTGAGAAAAATATTTTCTATTACATTTCAGTTTCTCCTATGCAGCAGCATTGATTATGTGGATCCTTAAAGTAGTGTTCCTTATACTAGTTTTTGTTTAACATTTGAATTATGTTATGTGTTCTTATCATTTTATCTCAAGATTCAATATTTATGTTTAATTTTCTATGTAATATTATGACTACTCTTCATCCATGTTGATCTTTTATGGATTTATGTCCCTTTGTAACATCCTTTGATGTTCACTTATGTCTTATGATTATTACTCATATTAATATGACATTCCCCCTTGTTCTTATTGTATCTGATTCTTTTGATCTCACCCTTAATTAAATGTTGGTATGTTAATTTTATTTTATTTTATTTTTCCTTTTACTAATCATTTGAGATCACTATTTTCTTAAATTTTTATTCATCAAGATTAAAAGATGAGTATTACATGTGATATATTTAGTGGTTCTTATAGAGTTTTA
Organism: Viscum album; assembly: GCA_963277665.1. Taxonomy (NCBI): domain Eukaryota; kingdom Viridiplantae; phylum Streptophyta; class Magnoliopsida; order Santalales; family Viscaceae; genus Viscum; species Viscum album. The sequence goes on from OY728129.1 coordinate 1,638,634,261, forward strand.
TATTTATAAATAAATTTTGATTATTATTATAAATTAAGCAATTTATATAGCCAATCATCCATGAAACTGAACCTATGGTCCCCCATTTTCTTGTAAAAATATGTTTGATAGATTTTTTACTCATGTAAAATATCAATATACATTTTTTTGGTCTTTATAGTGACTCACACCTCTCATATAATATTTTAGGAGTTTTTGGTCATTTATAATATTACCTCTGATATTATATGGTATACCCCTCACAATAAGAATATGTATTGGTGATGATTGATATATATCCAATAATTTTCACTCTAAAAACTTTTAGTATAATAATTTAATCTGTAATTGTTTGATTCGTATTTAATAGAAACTGTTATAACAAAATAAATTACCTTGGGAAATTAAGGTATTTAATGGTAATGAATGGCCTCATGGATGGGGGGTTTAGTTCTTTATGTAGTGGTTTTTGGTGTGTTTTCTCTTTTCCTTGATCCATTCCATTAAATTTTTCTATCAAATCATACTTCCAACTATATTTTTTCTTTTATAGTATCTATTCATTCTTGTCTGTATTGAACTATCTCATCTCCATCCCTTTAATATTTTATTTTCTAAATTCATGCTAGAGTTGACACTCCAAAACCTTCCCTTATGATGTGGCCATATTATTTTTTCCACATCAATGCACTGAAAGGATTCATTCTTTAGATACATCTGGTGATGAGTTGAATACTTAAACTAGATAATAAATATAGGAATACCATTATTTATTTGTTATATAATATTAATTTAAGGATGAAAAAAATAATATTATGTCATACATAAACATATTTCCCAAACTTCATGTGTGTTTTATCTAATATTTATCCATTTTTATTTACACAAGCATCCTTATATTTCACAAGATGTGTGATGGAGGTGGATTTAGATCTCCATTTTACAATATATTTCTATAAAAAAAATAAGTAAAATTATATTTTTGTTTAATATCATTTAAACTTTTTATTATATATTTAAAATATATACCACTTTTTTAATTGAAACATTATTTATCCTTGAATTAAGGTATGGGTATGTTGGTTTTAATTCACACAATATATTTTTAAAACTCTTTTTCTATTTCTTAAAATAACAATTCCAAATCAAAGTGACTAATACATGTAATTTAAAAAAAAAATACAGCAAATTAAAATGTACAATAAATGATTCCTCCCCATGATAACTAATGAAATAATTATATATTTCTTAGTTTATCTTATTTTCATTTACAACAACTGGTTGGGGTTTAATTTACCCTCAAAATCACTAAGATTATGCTTCAGAGAATGTTTCTGAAATACTCTATGATCTTTTCTAGGGACCATTAATGTTAATTTTATTCAATAATAATCTAATATAAATTTACCCTTCAAGGGATAATAAAGATTAATTCAATGTTTCATTACTTTTTTTTTGGTAAAACATAGACATTTTATAATAATGTTACCCTATTGTATTCCCAATTTATTTTCTTCCCTACAGGCACAACATTGTTCCATGTATCTTCATCAATTGGAAGGTTCATTCGAGTAGTGACCCCAATGTAAGTAAATAAAAGGAACTTGTTAGGTTCAATAGGTTGGTCATATACATTCCGACCCAACATTAATTTTTTTATTATTTTTTCTCGCTTTAATAATTTTTTTAAGATTGAAATCATACGATGCTCATATGTTTTTTTCACCATATGTTATTCACCTTATACCATTTCCTCTGTTTTACTATTGTTAATATTTGGTTCCTAGAATTGGTAGAAAAAACATATACATAATCCATTATCTCTAAAATTTGTTAAATATTTAATTTAAATTACATAAGTATTGTAATAAACAAATAATATTTTGAGGAAACACATTTAATATTGAAATACATTTAACATTTTCATTTTAAACACTTTTTTCATTAAAGGTTTAAGGGAATTTTCACCTTTATATAGTATCAAAATCTCCTCTTTTTGATCACCTATGAAATAAAAACATCAAATAAATTTTCACCACCAAAAATTGATTAAGACCACCCAATGAATGGATACGTACTCAATGGAATTTGTAGTTGACCATTCAATTATTTTAGGTGAAAACATTAAATATGACTGATTTATATTTATAGAATGTAAGACATAAAATACTTATAAATATTGTGATTTAACTATGGATGTTTCATCTCTATAGAATTATTGGAATTCATTTTATTACATCCAAATCATTTATTTTAACTACACTCGGGTTGGCAATCAATTTTCATCAAAAATCAGCATATAAAATGTTGTATAATCCAACTCCCATATTTTTTTGGTGATAAAAAATTATGAGATATTCACATAAATTACATTTTTTTCTTGGTGCCAAATACATGCATCTATTCTAACACAAGATTAAATCCACTCTTTTTCATCATACTGCTTTCATCCTGTTCCTTTGTATCGAATATATAACCATTAATTACATAACTCGTTTAAGGTAATTTATGTACACTTGGTCCTCTTGATATCCATTAAGGTTATTATCAAATAGAATTTAGATTTTCATATAACTCCTTAAAAATATGGTCTTGAAACTGTCCTCTAAACTATTTTTTTATTTAATATCCAACACTCAATCCGTGGTGGATTCAGATTCCTTATAATTTCTTTATTTATCTAAAATATTATGAACCCACTATAATATTATGTAAAATATAAAGGTGACCCTTATCTCATTATCTAATACTAATTACAACAACATATCTTATAGAATTTTCATAACCCAAAAGGCCCCAACTAAGATGAGATTTTGGGTGACCAATGTTTTCCAATTCAGATAGGTAGTCAGTATAGAATTCAATGTTTTCTTTGTCAATATATTTCTCTATGATTAAGACTTATGATAAAAAAGTATTTTTGACGTACCCTTTCATAATCTTAATATTTTGTTAAATGTTCTATATCAATTTTTAATTTAAAAAATCACATAGATTAATCTCTCTAACCATGTGAACTATCATGTGACCATTATATCAAAGAATAATGGTAAAAATAGCATATCTAATTCACATAATAAGAAATAAATTTATATTTACATTTTTGAAACATTCTATGAGTAAATATATTTACTAGATATATCTTTGAAAAATAAATTAGGCTTGGTAAATGGGTGTCATACAATTTCAGACAGATTAAAATATTATGCGATAGGTATTACCTATTACATGAAAACATAGAGATCATGTGATTTTGGGATCTTTATATTCAAGTCATCCATTTAAACATGATTCTTTATATTTTATTAATACACCTTATTAATATTTACTCCATTCTAGAAGTTAAAAAACATATATCTCTCTTACTGGGAAAGCGTGTAAGATGTTAGGGGAAGAAAAGTATACCTTTCACCCATCCCGAGTGATATCTCTTCTCTTATCCCCATATAAATAACATCTAACCAAATAATGATTCCATTCTTATATTTAGGTTTATTTTCTAATGTTATAATGAAACCATGACATATATTTTTTTATTTTTTAATTACTTCAAGAAAATTTCTAATGTACTAAAAATTCCATTATGGAAATTCAAGAAAAATGTATCGCTTTTTCCAACTAGTTTTCATTTATTGGAAAATATTTACCAGAATTGGTGAAAATAACCTTTACTTTCCCAAAATATTTAGTACCCATTATTGGTGATGGTTTTTTTCCTTCTTCTAAATTCCCATAAAATGACTAAATTATTGAAAATTAAGATTTTTATTATCAAGAAAAGTAAGGGAAAATTCTGAAACCACAAGGTTCAATCACTAAAGGATTTAAAACCCCATTGAAAAACAACTTCAATCTACAAAAACTAGTTTCCCTACATTATTTCCAAGATAGAGTGATAACTTTAGTATATGTATCTTTTTTTAAAAATTCATCAAATCAAAACTCCATCTTGTCCCAAGTCTACTTGTACTCTTATTGATTAATCTTACCTTTATTGAATCCCCTTATCAATATAAGGTATTTCTTATCAACCCGATTACTTTGTTCATCATTGTTAATCACTCGTAAAGGCCTTCCCATCATACTTTATACTTCATCTACATTAGCGTTAATGATTAGAAACTTTTCTAGTGTTTCTTCATTTAGGTGCATAAGTCGTTCCAAAGGTTGATCATAATCTGCACCTGGTTCCCATGGTAGGCCATTTAGAGTATCCTTGGGAGAAAATCCCCTATTATCCACTTCTTTGTCCTAACCATATTTAATTGGAGACATAGACTCACTATCCATCATATTTGATTTTGACTTCTTGGTGGATCTCATTTCCATTTTTAGTGGTAGGTACCAGTAATCATTTCTCCCTTTCCTAGTTCCTCTTTGGCTCGTCCTCATCCTTAGACTTGGACTCCTACTATGCTATAAATTATCATCAGTAACAGCAGAAAAATGACCTTATGACTTATCCCTAGACTCAAACCCAGTGGATCCTTCCTCATCCTTATAGTTCATAAACCAAGGTTCTTTATTCTCATGAACCAGTTCTTCATTTTTTAAACATTCAAACCTATTTCCAAGCTCAATAACCAGCACTATCCTACATGGGATTTTTCTTATAGATCCATCTTCATCTTTCTTATTAATAATTGAATAGATCTCTCTCAACTGTGACCTTCCAGTAGCCATCATCCATTCTCCACTCCCTCTACTAAAACCACCAACCTGAGACACCATCATTTCCTTATCACAAACATGAGATTTATCTGTCTCCTCAATGAAATCTTAAGGAACTGAAATAATTTGTGATACCTCTACCACTGCATTATTTGGACATAACAGTACCCCTAGAGAACACACACCTCCCAGGTCACATTTCAGCCTGTCAAAGACATCATCCACTCTCAATATAGTCATAATATTCTTCATCATTAATCCATATAAACGCTTTGGAGAAACAACATGATCAATACTAGACTTTAAAAACTCATTACCCACCTGTATTCCTTTACAAGTAGTATCTAGAAAATATCCTTAGTCAAATGTCACACTAACTACAGCCTAAATCACTTGGTTTTCACCAAAACCAGATACTATGATTTCAAAACCGGTCCTCAAATCCTCTTCCAAACTCTGATTTAACATCACACACCAGCAAATAGCCAGTAAATTCCCCAATTTCATGCACGTAGAGTAAAATTCATACCATAAATCAAAAAGGAACAATTTATTATACCATAAATCTTTTCCAACAGAAACACAAAAGGACTCAAAAGTTGGTTTCGAAACATCCACTTAAACAAAGACTCTCTGAGAAATAGGGTGATAGAATTCTCTAGTCCTACAATCAGAATAGAGGTCACAAACAGGTAAATTTTCTAGAATACAGAGGATGGAAGGATTCTGAAAAGGAAGTGGGACATTAGGAAAACTAACACATATTTCTGTGGTCAAAGAATCACACTCATTTGAAAATCATATGACCACTTGAAGAAGAAAACCAAAGATTGGCTTCTGAATCGAGGAGAGCTTGACCATGCCAAGACCAGGTCATCTTCTGAGGTAAATCGAATTATAATGTTCTTATAATTGAGGAGACCCACAGTAGCATGATCTTGTAAACCCCAAAATATGAAGATAAAATGGTCAAAATAATCCACGGATAGATGTTGATGCTTTAATCTGGCTATCAAAATAATTGATAATAGGGAAGAAGCTTTGGTAAATTCATGAGTCGAAATTGATAGTTGCAGAAGACTCTTGTACAAATATAGAACATTTATATTGAGGGAGATATGAGTGAATGAAGGTAAATAATCAGGTATTGAGAATGGTTGGATGGAGGAGAGTTTATTTTCTTCGAGGGGCGGAAAAGTTCCCTCCCCCACCGAGGGGGGAGGGGCCTAACTGTAAGTCATCGTCATCTAGGTCCTGGAAGAAATTAGCAGATGTCACACCTTTCTCGTATTAGGTCTATTCCCATAAAATGTTATTTTCTAAGATTTTAACTTCTATTATCAAGGTTAAAAGATTATATTTCCATGAAACCCAGTATTTGAGGATTTTTTCAAACTAAATGAGTGTGTACTAAATTCACAAATGGGACACCCTAGGATTCCATTATTTCTATATATTGAAAATTTTATATAATAATGAAATATATTTATTATGATGTAAAACATAGATCTAAATGTGTAATATTAATTTATATAAGAATAATATAATGTATCGCAAAAATCCCACATTAATTACAAATCTTCAATCAATGGATAAAAATAAAAATCAATATAATTACCTAGTTTTTTTTGTCCTCATATAAGTAGAGGAGACCAAATTTATTTATTATTTATGTATAGCTATGATGTAACGATATAATTTGTTGATATAATTTTCCATTTACTATGTGTTTTAATTTATACTTCTTTATGATACATTCCATATATATATATAGTACAAGAGAGTGGTTTCTTTTCTTTTTTCCTAATTTAGGATACTCATGATGAATTTTATTCCACTAAGGAGTATCTACTGAAGGATGAAGTTTCCCATATTGAATTATTTTATCTATATTCCACATCAATTTCCTTTTAGTATTCTCATTTCTATATATTGATTTAAACATTATAATTATTGGAAAGTAACATAAAACATTCAAAGGGACTGATTTATTTTTCTTGAATTGAGCTACTTTACAATTAGGTAATTCTTTATGTGATTCATTATCCTTGAAAAATAATATATAGTTATTTATCCCTGCATGTAATATTTCAATTTACATAACAATTGAACATAATATTTGTTTAGAATCATATATTCAATAAGGTAGCTCATTATTAACTGGTAGCATTTTACTCAAGACGTCATGTAGTATTATAAAACATGCGCAACTCCATCTATTTCAATATTTAAAATTATATGTCATTATTATGGATAAAAATATTATATATTTGAGTAATGGGAATAAATTTTCATATTTTCACATCTCTTTAACTTCTGAACAAGATTTTCAAAAAAATTATTATTGATTCCCACCAAATGAGCATAAAAATATTAGGAATGAAACAAATTCGTGATGAATATGTATTATTTTCTCTATAGAATAATGGAAGGAGTATTATGTCTATATGAAGATCAGGCACCTGGATCATGCTAATCATGTGACCCCTAGGAAGACAAGTGAATGCCTAACCTCAGGAATGTCACATGTCCAAATTGAAAATTCCATATAATTTGATAATGATCACATGGAGACTCTTTAACAAAATAGTTTTATCATATAAGGACACAACTAATGGTATGATTCATTATGTCATTACCCTATGAAAATCCATCATGATCATGTGATGTCTTCTGCATGAGTTCCTTATATCAGGAGACATGTTAACAAACAAACACCAGACAATCACCCAAAATCCTTTATGAAATAAAATCTGAAAAATGTAAGATTCATGTGATGTATTTTACATTTGTTTTAATGTGAAGGGATTGTAAAACTCATGTGATTAGTTCAACAATCACATGATATCCCTAGTGGAATGATAGTCAAGTCGCACGAAATCCTTTGCGTATGTAACCTTAATCGAGTGAAGGCTCTCAGAAATGTCCAGTAGATCATGAAACAAACCTCTAGATCCACAAATTCTAGGATTAACCATCCATGACAATCCGTTCACACTGTCGTGAGATCCATTATTCATCATGTGTTACCCTCATGGACAACCAATGGGAAAGGTTGCAGGTCTTGGAAAATAGAAGGTAATAAGATGGAAAATGGGGATACATCATGTAAAAGTAAGTTATGTGGTTTTTCATGAGAAGGGTTGATATGATTTACATGTTCATCCCATTGATAACATGAAATCAATATCGGTAATTCAGCCTCTTCTATCGATTGTTTTTGGCCATGTCACCTCCATCAGGAGAAGGATATCAAACATGTCAATTTGATCATGCAATGACAATAGATATTTGATCGGTGAGCTCCATATAATTTTTAAAATAACATATAAAAATAGGTGGTACCCATATACAAAGGAGTGTTATGCAGTTTTTCATGTGAGAACCCTCTGATGATCCATCTTGATCTTGAAAAGTGCCCCAGAAAATACTCTATTGATCATGAAAAATCCTCTTCGATAGGAATGATAATCTCCCAAAGACTCCCTAACCTATCATCTTTATATTTAAAAGCCCCTTTGACATGTTAATTTTATTATGGTACATCCCTTTAAATATTCTTGGGTCCCATAAATATGGAGATAATATGATGATATTGGGGATTCTATTTCTCATGTGACACAAATATTACATAATTCATGAACTGCAGTAGGTTCATGTGAAAATAGGGATACTCCATAGACTCTATCCCATATCTAGGATATACGTGTTGTTGAAGTGGTATAGATCCTTAGTGGTGAGGAATTTAAATTTATTCCCCTCATTTAAATTTTTAGTCATATTAGAGTACTCAAGAGGGGGTGAATTTGGTATCTATTCAAAATTTCTGTTGAAAATTGTTCCTAAAAGGTTTCCCCAATAAAGTTAACTACAACCCATTTAATCAAGGTTATATTGTTATGAAAGTTTCACTATTTAAATAAATTCTTAAAAGATTGATTAATTATTTTTAATCATAATATTGGTTATTAACATCACATTTGTATCTATTCTATTAGGGAAATACTATTATAACTTCATTCTAAGATTAACTGTCAAAGTAAATTTAACGATTTATGGATTTAAAATTAAAATAGAGAAAAATAAATTAAATAGCACAGCTGATAGAAAATAAGTGGTTTAGTCTCAAGTCGAGACCTAATCCACTCCACTTGGTGATCACCTTCCACCAAGCAGTTTACATAGATAAACATGATCCACACCATGGATTGGGGTTAACAATAGTACACATGACTTTCAAGGTCACACGGCCTCTTCCACTATTCTTCGTGGGTATACACAAGTGAATAAAGGATATTTGAGAAAGGATATCTTGTATCCTTCAGTTTAGTGCAGGAGAAAAAGTTTTTTTTATACTGATACACACATTGCTCGAAAGCTAATAAAACGATACACAACAGAGCATAAATTATGAGATAAGGTTAGAAGTGATCTGAGTGGTGGTCTATTCAGCTCTGGACTTCTCGGATGAAGCAGATGCAGAAATCAAGTCCTCATGTGGAAAACAGAGTATTGCAAGTCAGCTAGATCTAGAGTGTGTTCTTTGTGGTGTTGATAGTGCGAATATGTCCTCAACTTTGGGATTCGAGTAATCTTTATGTGTACTTCAAAAATGTTGAGTTTCATGTGTTGTTTCTTTTCTCAGGTAAGCTTGTGTTTTCTTCTTGTTATTACACTCTCTGTGATTTTTTTATTATTTCTGGGTATCTCTTCTCTTTTATTCTTAGAGTGCATGTGTTGGAGCTGACAATATGCATGTATTCTGCACCTCGTACCTCGTACTATCATGTGACATGTCTACAAAGAAACATTAATTATGTTAGTGCATTTAAAATCTTCAAATATGATCATTAGAGATTAAATTGAAAAACGGCAAAACAAATTAAGAAACGGTGTCACAGTGTTTCAGGAAACGGTGTCTCTATGAATCGGTGTCTTATTGTCATGGTGTCTGGTCATGGTGTCTGGTTTGTTGTGTCTGGTTCACGATGTCTGGTTCACGGTGTCCAGTCACGATGTCTTGTTCACAGTGCCGAGTTCACAATTTCTTGTTCGTCGTGGCTGGTTCATGGTGTCTGGTTCATGGTGTCCGGTTCACAGTGTCTAGTTCAGGGTGTCTCGTTCATGGTGTTTGGTTCACGGTGTATGGTTCATGGTGTCTGGTAACGATGTCTAGTTCACATTGTTTGGTTCCTTTTCCAAAAAAACATAACTGGAGGCAGACTCACGGTGTCTCAGACTTAGCCAAATATCTGTATTCAGACTTAAGTAGTGATATTCATAGAATGGATTAGACTTAATCATTTATCAAATAAATAATTATAAATTAAATCAAATATAGTGTATAGTAATCAGACTAAATGTATAAAAATTAAGATCTTGGATATCTTAAAGCATAAGGATATTAATCATCTGTATGTGATTTGAGACAGATTATAGGATTACCACACTTTATATAATATATATGATTTGTGATCATTAAAACATGATTAATACAAGAGAAGTCCAACAATCTCCCCCTTTTTGATGATCACAAATCATCTATATTTAGAGTGTATATGTCTCCAATATAAACTACATATTTCACTATTCTTACTTTGGGGAGGTCCATATTTCTCACCCTTTTGGGATTATCAAAAAGTGTTAATAAGAAGTAGACAAATAAATGGAATAGTGCATTAGATAAAAAGAGTGTCATTACAAATAGTATACAAAAAAACAAATGAAGCAACATCCCAATTAAAAGATATTAGTCGATGTTCTTCATCACTGGTTGGTTTTGTCCATGACCTTGGTAGTAGCATCAGAAGTAGAAGCCATAGGAGCAGAGGTTGAAGTGGAATAAGGGAGTGAACTTGTTGATAGAGAAGGTAAAGGGCGACCTTCAGGGACAGAAGGGGCCAAAGTAGGGGTATTAGAAGACTGAGGAAACTGTTGATCAATGATTACAGGCCTGATCTAACTCGGGGCCTGACTAACAGACATATATGTGGATGCTATTGCACAGGTGAAGGTAGGAAAACCCGATCTCAGAGGTGTAGCTACAGGAGCAACAATTGTTGTACTATGAACATAATGACAAGGCCTTTAAAGCTTGATAAAATCAGCAAGGATTTCACCACCATACTATATGGTTTTTTCAAAGTAATCCTTGTTGTCCATAATCTTTTCCAATAAACGAGTGAACTATGTGAGCATTTGGACTTGAGTCTTGAAGGCTTGAGTAATAGGAGTAATCCTCAGAGTTTCCACAAGCTTCTTGAAGTGATTTGTCAAGTCATTTTGAGAGAAGATCCAGTTGAAGTAGAAGTCCACATTCATGGAAATTTCTTGTTGAGAATCATTAGAAATCTTGAAATAAATTCTTACCAAATCAAGCACTCGGTCATAGTTCTTGATAACTTCCAATAGAGATTCATTATTAAAACCACTAAGCACAGGCTGACATTGTTCTTTGACAACTGTTCTGAGTAGATCATGTCTATTGAAGGTGTAGAAGACTGGACATAGGCATTAGAAGCAGTGACAACTGATGTTTGGGATTTCAGTTGATTTAGCACTTTCTAAAGGCACCCCTTATACTCATCAGTTAACTTGTTAAGTCCAATAACAAGTTCATGAATCTCTTGAATAATATTTTTGTTTCTTTCATCTACATTGTCAACAAAGGAGGTTTGATGAGGTTAAATCAGTGACGCTACTACCTGTGGGGTTTGAGTAACTAAATTCTCAATAGGCTGAGAAATTGGGTCTGATCATGAGGTTATCACTCGCTGCATTTCTTCGACCATACTTCTTAGAATATTTACTTCATCGCTATGTTTTTTGTTCTCAACACTAGATTCCTGAATCTCATGAATCTTTTTGGGTTGAATCTTCCATATTAATTCTTTCAATAACAGGAAATCATCTCTCTAAATTAAATTGGTTACAGGAGCAGGTTTATTTTTCATGAACTTTTCAATCCCAACCAAGAGGGTAGCTCTAAATTCCTTCAGATCATCCTTATTCACTAAGTGTAACGGATCTTGTGAAGTCATAGAGATTGAAGCTGAGACAAGCTCAAGTTCTTTGGCAGAAATAACTTCAGCAGCACATGTCATTTTCAACTGAAGCATAGTAGTAAGATCAAGATCATTAATTGAGAATTCTTGTGAATCATTCACAGTGAAATAACTGGGGAATTTATACTATGTATCCACTGAGCTTGGATCAATCAGATTTGGCACTTCAACAGATTCCAGACTGGGGGATGCTCCCCCTCAATAAGTGCATCCTTCACAGGACTGAGAGTTTTAGGTTCTTGATCTATTTTTACAATGTCATCCCTGATTTCCTCAACCATTTCCTTTTGAGCCAATTTAATATCTTGCTCCATTCTCTCTTTAGCAGAAAGAATGACTTCAGAAACAGATTTTTCCTCTGGGAGTTCCTCAAGTGCAGCTTCTTTCATAATAAGAATATATTCCTCTATATGTTCTTCCACATCATCCTTTTTTGTTTACTTAGAAATAGATTATTTCTCATCATTGGGTTGTTATTTCAAATCAGAAACATCATTAGGAACATGCATTTCCTTCTCAATTACGACTTGAGGAGTAGGTGTACTGTCTTCCTCATCAAGAACAGTTTCCCTTGGAGGTATAGAAACCTCTTCTTCTTTATTATAATATTCAGCAAGTTCATCTAGTTCAAAACCAGGATCAGAAATACCATTAGTTTCTGAAGGGTGTTCCACTGGATTAAACTTTTCACACACTCTATCATTATCTTCCACCCATGACTTTTCCAGGTATTCTAATTGATTTTAATTCACATTATAATAACTTTTTAAAGACAGAACTCATAATCCTTGATAACTTCTTCATTTGGTCCAACCAATCCTTTTTCATTAAGCATGGCTGAGATAAGACGAGAATAAAATAGGGAGGTTGAATTAGAGGTTGTTTTGATAAACTCACACATATGGTGAATAATATACTTTAAAAGATTTATTTTATGTCCATTTTTATGATATGTATCAAAAATACATCCTGATATTTGAGTATAGTGAAATCACCAATTCTGTGGCTAATAAAATTCTGAATAAACTTGAATAGAAGTCCAAATTCTCCATCTAGCTTGGCAGTGATCGCTCTTATCTTGGTTCCATTTTCAGTTAAACTTATCAAAGCATATTCCAAAACAAATAATTCACGTGGAGGTGGGGACCACTTTGGTAGTCTTAAAAAATACCTTCGTGAGGTATCCTAAGGCATGCATCCCATCACATCGAAGAAAACGTGCATCTCCGTCAATTTATCCAACTTCTCACATCATAGACATCTTTACAATCAAAAGAAAACTAAACATACTAATAAAATTGAGAAACTAATTTTGGGTAAATAGGCATGTCTTCCTTTGCAAACCAATATAACCATCCATGCTCTATCAATACTTTCAAAACTAAAGACTTACTCAGCATGAGCCACTTGGGGAAAATCTCCTTTTTAGGTACTACTATTTTTTCACTAGGTTCTGATTCAGAGGACCCTCAGGTGCTAACTTAGGCGTGATATTCCTCTCTTTCTTTGATTTGTGTTTGTCAAGAGTTGATGAAGATGGACGTTTCATCTTAGTAACTCACTGATGATTCGATGGAGAAGGTTTTAAGCGTTGAAGAAGGGTGACAGTTTGAGAGAATAGAAGAGGGATCAAGTGAAGATTAAGTGAAATTTATTTTATTTTATCATTTAGGAATACCAATCGTCACAAAAACAAAAACTTGGGAATTTTTCGGGGTAAAATAATGAATTTCCATGATACATATTCTAATTTATAAATAAAACAATAAGGTATATTTATGGTGAGATAGTAACTGACTCTCCTGATGAGACAGTAACATGCGTTAACAGTGAGACAACAATCAATTTTCATGGTGGGACTGTAATATTATGATTTCTTGACTATGTGACCATATTGTTAGAGATAGTAAGTGTCAGACAGTAACCAAGAAATAGTAATTGTGAGACCATAAACATGAAACAGTAAGATATAAAACCGTAAGATATGAAATAGTAAGATAACTACTTAATATTTATCATACCTAATTCATTTATTATGTAATCTATTCTTTCAGAATTTAGGGGTATGGTGAATATATCAGTGAGATGATATTCAGTACCAATGAATTCCAAATTGATATCACCTTTTTGATAATGATCTCTCAAAAAGTGATGTCTTACATCAATAATCTTTATCCTAGTGTGTCAAACAGTATTTTTTGAGATGTTAATAGCACTTGTATTGTCACAATTTATAGGTGCACGCCCAAATTGATATCCATAATCTTGTAATGTGTGTTTCATCCACGAAATTTGTGCACAACAACTACCAAAATCTATGTATTATCCTTTTATAGTAGATAATGCAATAGAGTTTTGTTTCATACTGCACCAAGATACTAGTGACTTGCCTAAAAATGACATGTTCTAGAGGTGCTTTTTCTATCTAACTTAAAACCACCAATGTCAGCATCAGAAAAACTAACTAATTCAAATGATTATCCTCTTGGATAGAATATTCTTATATTGGGTGGGAGCTTGAGGTATTTGAAAATTCTTTTAACAGTATTTAAATGAGATTCCTTATGATTTTCTTGAAAATGAGCACACATACACAAACTAAACATAATGTTAGGTCGACTAGAATTTAAGTAGAGTAAACTTTTAATCATTCCACTGTAAGTGGTTTGATCAATAGATTTTCCATTTTCATCAAGATTCAACTTACAAGTGGTACTCATTGGAGTGACGCTACTTTTAGTGTTATCCAATCCAAAAAGTTTTAGAAGGTCTCTAGTATATTTACATTGAATTAAAACAATACCATCATTATTTTGAAATTTTGGAAATCCAAGATGGAATTTTAGTTCACCCATTAAACTCACTTCAAATTTGTTTTGAATCATTTTAGAAAAATCAATACATAAAGAATTTTTTTAAGATCCAAAGATAATTTCATCTACATTGATTTGAAAAACTAAAACATCATTGGAAATTATCTTTATAGAATGTGTAGGATCATATACTCCTTTTGTAAAACCATTGGAAATAAGAAAAGTTCTCATCTTATCATACCAAGCTCTTAGAGCTTGTTTTAAAGCATACAATGCTTTTGATAACTTAAAAATGTTATTTGGAAAATGAGGGTTTGTAAAACTAGGGGGATGCCCAAAAAAGGCATCCTCATCTATATACCCATTTATAAATGAACTTTTGACATCCATTTAATATAGTTTGCAATTTAGATGTGATTCATAAGCAATCTGAATTCTAATGGCTTCATGTCTTATACTGGTGAAAAGGTCTCTTCATAGTCAATTCCTTCTTCTTGATTGTATCCTTGTGTAACCAAATCTATCGTTGTTTCTAACTATGTTACCAGCTTCATCTACTTTATTTATAAACACCCAATTAGTGACTTTGGTGAATGTGTCTTTGGGTCTTTAAACAAGTTTCCAAACTTTTCTCCTTTCAAATGGATTTAGTTCTTCTTGCATATCCATCACCCAAAATTCATCATTGATAGCATCATTAATGTTTTTAGGTTCAAGTTGCGATAAGAATACTTTATGTTCAACCTGATTTCTAAGAGAAGTTCTAGTTTGAGTTTCTTTTTCTAAGTCTCCTGCAACAGCATCAAAAGGATGGTTCTTAAGAGTTCTAGCAGATCTAGAAAAAGAATGACTTGTGATTTCAGGTTCATTAACAGGTTCAGGATCATTGTAAATAGAGTCTACGGAGTTTCCAGATCTTGAAGTTTTCACAAATGCTTTCACATGATTGTTTTAGGATTTTGATTTAATATCCAGATTTGATACATCATCCTCTAGGTTATCTAGAATGGTTTTAGGCTCATATGGATCTGTTTCATCAATGATTTTTCCACACATTTAGTTCTTTTATTTAAAACTCTATAGGATTTACTAGAAATTTAATATCCTAAAAATATTCCTTCATCACTCTTGGATGAAAAATTTTCAAGATTTTCTTTTGTGTTAAGGATATAGACTCTTCAAACAAAACCATTGAAGTAGCTTACATTGGGTTTTCTATTGTTCCATAACTCATAATGATTCATTTTAAGAATATGTATAATCAAAACTCTATTGATTATGTAACTTGCTAAGTTTATAGCTTGAGCCCAAAAATAAATTGGTAGGTCATATTCACTAAGCATGGTTCTAGAAATATCTTGCAGGGTTCTATTTCTTCTTTCTACAACTCCATTTTGTTGAGGTGTTTTAGGGCAGATACATTATGACTATATCCATTTTGTGAGAAAAAAGATTCAAACTCTTGATTTTCAAACTCACGGCCATGATCAATTAACAAGGTCTTAATTCTAAGTCCACTATGATTTTCCATAGTCTTGAAATATTTAGTGAAGTAAGAATAACTTCATTTTTTGTGAGCTAGAAAGTATACCCAAGGGTATCTTGAAAAATCATCTACAAGAACATAAACATAGTGCTTCCCATTTCAACTAGAAACACTAGATGGTCCAAAAAAATCCATGTGAACTAGTTCGAGAGGTTGAGAAGTTGACACTTTTTTCTTTGGTTTGAAGGAAATTTTGTGTTGCTTTACATTTTGATCTGGATTACACACTTTACCAGTTGGAAACTCAAGTGTGGGTTGGACATTGACTAAGATTTTTCTAGTTAGCTTTATAAGGGAGTGAATATTACAGTGTCTTAGTCTCCTATGACAATTCCAAGACTCTTTATGAAATATACTTATACATGAATCATTTTGAGAATCTAAATAATCTATGTTTACAGAATAAACATTTTCTTTTCTTAATTCAGAAAACACTAATTCATATTTAGAATTAAAAACATTGCAAGCATCATTTTAAAATTTAACATGAAATCCATTATAACATAATTATGAAATACTAAGCAGATTGTATTTCAATCAATCAATAAATAGTACTTTAGAAATCAAAACTGAGTTAGAGTTACCGATTTGGCCAAGGACAATAATATTTCCTTTTCAATTTTCACCGATGGTGACATGTCCTCCATAAATTTTTTAAAAAATTATGAACCATGAGTAGTCTTCTATCATGTGTCTTTAACACCCACTCTCCAAGTACCATATGCTCTTACAGAAACTCTTTAAGCATATTCCCTACAAAATGGCCAAATAAAAACTGATCTTGGTACCCATACTTGTTTGGGTCTAGTAATATTAGTGATAAGTGCTTTGGGAACCCATATTTTCCTCATAGGTTTCCTATAAGGATTATGTAAAGTATTTGAAAAAAATATTCTATTTGGTCCTTAAAAACATGAAACAGTAGAGAGTGTGTTATAACATGAACTAATTAAATGCTTTCTAGAACTAGGAGTAATGTTTTATGTCCTAGATTTAGAAACAAAGTTAGTTCTTCCAAAAAAAAATTTACCAAGTTGATATCCAATGGCATAGTATATTCAGGGGAAATTTTTTTACCTATAATTTTAGTAAGGGTATTTTTCCCATTGGTAAACCTCTATAAGTTTTTATTTAATTGTTCATTATACATTATTTATTCATTATTCCCCTTGAGAAGTTGAGCACTTTTCTCTTTTTCAGTTCTAAGTTCTTATTTAACAGTCACAGTAAGAGCATGATGTTTCTTCAAATATTTTCAATTATATTTTAGTTCTTTGAATGGCTCTTCAAGCTTATTATGATATTCAAACATTTCTTCATTAGGCATGTTTTTAGAGTCTCTCTCATCTCCCGAATAGTATTTATTATATACAAGTGAGTATAGTGTTACCTCAGAGATTTTTTTCATAAAACATATATTGTCATGGTTAGCCCGTTCAACATGTGATGATTCTAAGTCACTTGAGCTACCCTCAAAATCACTCCATGTTGATTTAATTTTCTTTTTTATATTTTCAGCCCTTGTACTCATATTTCTTTTTGTACTTTATCTTTAGACAGTCAGCCTTGATATGTCATTTTCTCTTACATGCATATAAGACAATCTCATAAGACTTGTCACTTTTTTCCCATTCCTTCTTCAAACTTTCTTTTTGATCATATTTTCTCTTGAAGTTGGGCTTTCTAAAAAATTACTTCTTCTTGTAAAATTGTTTAAACCTTTTGGCTAGTTGATCCATCTTTTCATCACTCCCTGGTGATGATTTTTCACTGATGAATCTTTCTACAGAAGCATCCAATTTCCCTTTGTCTTTGTGTTTCGAGGTGGGGGTCTTGAATGCCACCTATTTTTTTTGGGTTAATCCTCCTATTCCTTGTGGAATTTCAGCTCCAATTCATACATCATCAGTTTTACAATGAGTTCTTTTATAGGTATCTTGATCATGTTGCGTGATTCTCTAATAGAGACAGAGTTTCCTCTCCATCTCTCAGGTATACATCTGATAATTCTCATGATCTGTTCCTTAGCAATGAGTTCTCTTCCAAGAGAAATCATTGTGTTGAAAATTTCATTAAACCTGAGATACATATTAGAAATAGGCTCATCAGGTTTAATTTTAATGTTATCATATTTAATAGTATAGGTATTAAGTTTAATTTCTTTCACACTAGATGTTCCTTCATGTGAACTAGACAAATTATCCAAAATTTCAGGGGTAGTTTTAAAAGCATTGATTCTATTAAATTCCATATATCCTAAGGATAAGTATAAATAATTCATAGATTTACAATTGTTATTGAAGGAAGTTTTTGTTGGTTCATCCCAAATAATTCTATCAGTAGAAAAATCTTATATTCATTTACAATTGAATACCAAATTTCAAATCTCAAACTTTCTAAATGAATTTTATTTTTAATTTCCCATTGATCATAATTGGTTCCATTAAATAATAGTGGTTTGTCGGTTGAAACAACATCCAATCTATTATACATGATAAATAAAAAACTTAAAATATCTAGAAATTTAGAATTGATAGAAAATTACAGATCTTTAAAGTACAACTATAATCACAGTTGAATAAGGCTAAAAATAGAGTCTTAATAGGATTATCAAACAGCCATTTGATACCAAATTTTGGGCGGAGTATAGTACTCAAGGGGGGTGAATTGAGTATCTATTCAAAAACTTTGTTGAAAATTATTCCTAAAAGGTTTCCCCAATAAAGTTAACTACAGCCCAGTTAATCAAGGATATACTGTTATGAAATTTTGAAAGTATAGATAAATTCATAGAATATTGATTAATTCTCAGTAATATTAATATTGGTGATTAACATTACTTTAAAAGCTATTTTAATATGGAAATACAATTATTACCTCTTTCCAAGATTAACAATCAATGTAAATTTAGCAATTTTTGGAATAAACACGAAAATATAGAAAACTAAATTAAACAGCACATCGGATATAAAACAAGTGGTTCAGTACAAAGTTGAGACCGAATCCACACCACTTGGTGAACACATTCCACTAAGTTGTTTATATAGATAAACATGATCCATACCCTGGATCAGGGTTAACAATAATACACTGGACTTTCTAGGTAACACGACCTCTTCCACAGTTCTTCTTGGTTATACACAAGTGTAAAAAGCATGTTTGAGAAAGGATATCTTTTATCCTTCGGTTTAGTTCCAGAGAAAGAGTGTGTTTTTATAAAGATACACACACTGCTCAAAATCAAATAAAAAGATACACAATAGAGCAGAAATGATGAGATAAGTTTAGAAGTGCTCTATGTGGTTTTTTATTCAGCTATGGACTTCTAGGATGAAGTAGATGCATAAATAAAGTCCTTATGTGGAAAAAAGAGTACTGCAAGTCACCTATATCTGGAATTTGTTCTTCATGGTGTTGATAGTGAAAATACGTCCTCGACTCTGGTATTTGAGTATGCTTTGTGTGTTCTTTTGGAATGTTGAGTTTCATGTGTCGGTTCTTTTCTTAGGTAATCTCATGTGTTCTTCTTAGTATAACACTCTCTATATTTTTTTATTATTTTGGGACTGCCCTTCTCTTTTATTCATGGAGTGCATGTGTTGGAGCTAATAGGATTCATGTATTCTGCACCCCATACATCATCCTATTAGGTGACATGTCTACAAAGAAACATTAATTATGTCAGTTTATTTAAAATCATCAAATATGACTGTTAGAGATTAAATTGGAAATGAAAAAAATAGATCATCAAACAGTGTCACAGTTTCTCATGAAACAGTGTCTCCATGAAGTGGTGTCTCATGGTCACAATGTCTGGTCACTGTGTCATGTTCACAGTGTCTGGTTCACAGTGTTTGGTTCACGATGTCTGATCACGATATCTGGTCACGATGTCTGGTTCACGGTGTGTGGTTCACAGTGTCTAGTTCACGGTGTCTGGTTCACGGTGTCTAGTTCACGGTGTCTGGTTCACGGTGTCTAGTCACGAAGTCTAGTTCACGGTGTCTATTTCACGGTGTCTGGTTCCTTTTCTAGAGAATCATAACTGGTGTCAGACTCACGGTGTCTTAGAATTATCTAGATATCTATATTCAGACTTAAGAAGTGATATTTATAGAATGGATTAGACTTATTCGTTTATAAAAGAAATCATTATAAAAAAAATCAAATATAGTGTAGAGTAATCAGACTGAATTTTTAGAAATTAAGATCTTGGATAGCTTAAAGCATAAGGATACTAATCAGTTATATATGATTTGAGACAGATTACAGGATTACAAAGCTTTATAGAATATATATGATTTTTTATCATTAAAACATGATTAATACATGAGGAATCCAACAAAAAATAAATTCATATGTGAATGTATAGAATAGAGCATAATTTTTGGATTATAAATCCACAAAACCATAATAATTTTCCATCAACTAAACTTGGGGAATTACATAAGAGATTTTGAGGCACCTATATACAATTCACATGATCAAACTTTCAATCGCATGAAGGACTTTGGGTTTTTCATCCATATTATGAAAAGGAGTTTATGTGTATTGACATGGTCACACAACGTCTCAACATTCTAATTCCTAATGAGTATTAAAGAGTTTAAGTGATAAATATGGAAAAGATGGAAGAATTATCTGAAGATGGACATGCTGATTTTCCTGTGAAAGGATCATATTCTTTTCCTGACCAATTCATTATTCATGGGATGTCACCCTGAAATGTAATCTAGTTCATGTGACATTTCTTTGGGAGTATCATCAAATTGACTCAAGGTAGACCATATATATTCTCCATGTCACTTGAAGTCCTCTAGACATATCTAACATGATCATGTGACGCATATGGACGTCTCTACATTGATAACATGATTTCTCCCCATACAAGCTAAATGAATCATTTGGAAACCCTATAACATGTTACTTAGGTCATGTGATAGTTTTACATGCATAGTATTCATGTCATGTGAAGTCCTTCAGACATATTATCCAGGTAACACGATGTCTTATAGACATATATTCCTTGATCACACGATATCCTTGAAAGTGACTACATTGATCATGAGAGGAATTCCCAAAAAAGTCATATAAATCATGAGGAATCCCTAAAATATGTCTGCAAACTCATGGAAATTCCTCTAGACATGAATGACAAGTAAAATGATAGTCATTTGGAAATATCATACAGATCATGGGGATATCCCCAAAAATTCAACCATGTATGGAAGGAGTACTTTGACATGTTCCCTTAATCCATGTCACCACTAAACAATGATTCATTGTCTTCTCATCCCCTCTTTTATGGGAATTATAAAAAATAGGTTATGAATGGATACTCATACAATCCTATGGGTATTATGGGGTCCTTATACCATCCAAACATGCTCAACTAGCCACCCATGTTTCAAATATTTATCTGAAAGAGGGTAAGGGTCATATATTTTCTAATGGCCATCTATCCTAGTATAGGACACTATCATTCCTAAACTATAGGGATAATAATTTTTCTCTAAGATTAATCATGGAATCCAACTCATTAGTGGGTAAATAATGATTTAAAGTATGAGGATTCTAATTCATGTCAAAAAAGGATATATAAGATGCCTTCTTATGGACCAAACTCTAATCAGTCATTCACCTCAGTGAATGTCCCTATATATATCAAAAACTCTAGCCCATGGGACCCAAAATATCCTATAGTTTTATCATTCTACCTCATCCATTAGTTAATTTAGAACCTAAATAAACTATGAGAACTATGATTACTATAAAAATATGATATTTATTATGCCTTATCATAGGTTGAGTATTAATTAGGACCCCACCTTGGTGAAATTCCCTCTATATCTCAGATAATATAACCCATGGGACCCAGACTCTACTATGGGTTTATTTTTTTTTCTACATCCATCAGCAGACTGAGAATATAATTGAAATATGAGGGCTTTTATTCCTTCTATAAGCAAGAAATGTATGATGGTGTCCTAAGGATTGAGATTTATATCGAACACACCATTAGGGATGCCACAGTGCAAAAGTCCCATATCCATATGTGGTGAGTCTAATCACTTGTTATCCCTTTTTTCTAACACTGAGCAACCATCGCATTTTTTTCGAGATCTATAATGATCATTTCACTCACATCATAAAATGTTATCAACTAGGGATACTTCGCTATGTAAGCCCCATTCAGTAACATGTTATGACTTCCCCCATACAATGGAATGCACCTCGGTGTATTTTCGTAAGTCATTACCATGTAGGTAAACCATGGGGAAATAACTATCACATGACTAATTATTTTTCTAACACCCCCATCAGTATGTTGAGGGAGTATAAAACTATAGTGAATCTGATTCCTATTATAAAACAGATATGTAGTATTCTTTCTTAAGGATTGATCTCCATATGGATTGCCTAAGTTCCCTTATATATTCCCTTTCCTCGGGACATTAAAATTCAAAACATGGACTTAAATTAACCACATGGGTTTTGATTCCTATTTAAATTGGAAATGATGGACACGTCATGAAGGTTGAATCCCATCCTAGAAATTCCAATCGCCTACTTGAATGGACGTAAACTCTAGAGTTCCAGGTTATAAAACTTCAAAATATAAGTCGATTCCCATTTCTAATAAATAAAAGGAAATAGAATGAGAACCTCAAATACATACATATAATCTCATTAAAAAAAACCCCCCTCCCTGAGAAAAAGGATTCACCACCTGATAATTTTATTTGAGTAAAAATTTCATTATTTTTTTTTGGAAGAGATTCATGAACATATCTTAAATCTATAATAGAGTTTCAAAGTAGGTAATAATTTTCCCATAAAAGATTGTGATGAACCTGACCTCCCATCCACTCGACCAATGTGAGTTACTAATTTTAATTTTTTTTAAACCCCATAATAAAATACTTCCTTTGGAAAGTTGGTATTTAACTTCTTATATATGTGAGAATAGTCGTGAGTATATATGTGACATAAAAATGGTATAACAAATATGAATTATTGGGAAACCATAACTGAACCCCCATAATAAATCTTCAGAGATCATATCTATATCAAGAAAAAAATGGTGAACTCGATGTGAAATTGTTTAATGATAGAATAACTGAAACATTATAGGAAGTGGTTATCATGTCCCCTAAGCTCAAGGAACCATCTAAATCTCTATGAAGGAAAATATTGTGAACCCAACATGAATCTATCAAATAATAAAATTAATTGGTTGACCTTGAATCAGGCCATTTTGTTTTCTGTCTCCCACACAAATTAAAATGGTATTCCTGACATGAAATCCATCAATAATAAAATTTAATTGGGTTTCCTGTGAAATAATTCCATTATCACAGTGAAAATTACACGGGATAAAAATGGTTCAAACAATAACAAGAAAGGATAGTTATGTTTCCAGTGCATATCATATTGATTATGTTTTGCACATGTGAGGATGCAAAAATTAGTGAAATTATTACTTGTTATTTTTGTTACTATAGGAAATAAAATTTCATATATCTTAACCTGATATAATGTATTTATCAAGAGAATGTTCTGGAACCTTGGTTATATCAGTATCATCAACAAGTTACAAAACAATCTCACCCGCCTAACACCTTTAGCTTCGGGTGGAGAATGATATGGTTCAAAAATACTGTTAACATGGTATGATCCCAACTCTCAAGGATCGCATAGAGATATCCAGATGATGATGTCGAAAATTCTTTCTCATTCTGGAAAATATGTAATGAAACCGTTGGAACCTATTTCCACCACCAATCACTTCATAATATTATCCCTAGAGTGAGGCAATAAGAACATTCTATATCTTAGGAAGGTTGATGAATGGATTGGCTATGGCTCTATCCTAGTTCAGGATATACCTAGGAGGAATCCTCTTCACCCCCATCACTAGAATCATTCTACCATTACACATCAGTCTCTTATTGAGGGAACCACCCGAAAATAGCCACTATAGGAACTCAAGCACGAGTACTAAGGAGGTCTCTTTGGGAATGAAAAGATATGGATAAATGGGACTGATCTCATAACTCCACTACCATTAACAAATCTTGTTGGAATATTCTAATAGTATCTAATGGGCAGGAACATATCCCATCTCACTCAAATCAAGTATACATCCATATTCCTATATAAAACACAAGGGAG
Source organism: Viscum album (assembly GCA_963277665.1). Taxonomy (NCBI): domain Eukaryota; kingdom Viridiplantae; phylum Streptophyta; class Magnoliopsida; order Santalales; family Viscaceae; genus Viscum; species Viscum album. The sequence continues at coordinate 1,638,658,509 of OY728129.1, forward strand.
GAATATATCCCTTCCCCCAAGCATGATACCCATCAGTATATTCTAATGTCATAATGATGACATGATTTGGTTTATATCCAAGTTTCAATCTAAGAAATAGTTTAGTGTATCTTGGAGACTGAGAATGTGTTGGCCTATATTCCTCCAGACACATTGCTAAAGTGTTACTACATTCTAGAAAGGGTAGAAGAGATGAATCGATATATTTTAGAACTTGTACAGATGTAAGGAGAGGAAAATATTACTATCCCAACATCTAGAGCATCATATCACTATGATCAGTAAGAATAGGTGGATACTCCAGAGAAAGTGAATTTTTTGTACCATATGGAAAGATTATCCACATATTTAGGTAAAGGATGAAGAATAGGACTCATCTCATATCCATGTTTTTAGAACGTATCACAAGCTCATTGTGGAACATGCCTCAAGAGAGGTGCACATTTCTATTATAAAATACCAATAATATACTCCAAATGAAAAAGAGCAGGCTCATATTCCCATTCTAACCACGGATCACCAGCTTAGTTTGGAACATTCATTCAGATAGGTTGACATTCCTTTTGGAAAATACCAGCCTCATGCTTCAATGGAATAGGACTAAGCTCATATCCCTATTCTGACCGAGTCTCGCTAGCTCAATTTTGAACATACCTTAGGATATTCACACAACGTATCAAAAAAGACTGGTTGAATACTCTAAAGGCATAGGTCTGGGATCATATCCCTATTCCAACTAATGTTTTTCAATACAATATGGTAATCATCTCAAAAAAATATTATATCCATACCAATGAAGATAATAAATATAATTAATCAGCTTATGAAATATTGAATCATATCACTACTTCTACTGATTAATGACTACACTAGTATCCTTTAGATGTTATACAATAAGAGGATCATATCACCTCTCCCATTCCAAATATTCTTTTAAATATTCTAATAGGGAATTCTTATTTGAATGGGGCTCATACCCCCAATTCATCGAAGATTGATGACTAGTTTTGGAAACAAACCACATGTAGGCTCATATTCCTTAAAATAATATATAATTTCACTAGAATACTTCAGTATCTTATCGGTAGTGGCATCATGTCCCCACCATACCAAGTGGTTATCAATATATTCTAGCAACCTTCATGTAAGAGGAACAAATAAATGATCAACCCTAATAAGAGGGTCAGTATATTCTATACAAGATGTAGAATGTGGATCATATGCATGTACTTTTAAAAACTAGTGTCCTTGAGTCTATTCAACGCATATTCACAACATTTAAATGTTATATGTACACTTATAATGAAGAGTATGGTTATCAAAACTCTGATAATATTCCTTCTAGTAGTGTAAAGATAGACTGCAGGGATCATATTTATGAAAACTACCATGGTCAACCTCCCCACGAAGATATCTCCCTCGAACAAATAAATCCTCCCATTTCATGGAAACCATTTCACATATAGGTACTCAAAACTCTATAACCTTTATATAGAGAGGTACATGAAACACAAGGATTAAAAGCATATAATTCTCTGCTAACTATCACCAGGACTTCACATTGGTTAGTAGGTGACCCAGAGAAGCAACCTACATGGTTTAACAAGGTGGAGGAATGTAATTACAATAAAAATAGGTTGACTTGTATATATAAAGATACATAGTCATAAAGAACCTCCCAACCCTATTATATCCCATCAACGATTCTATCAATGAGATCTCAGATGAGTTAGAGAAAGAATGAAAGCCTTAATAATGACAGAACATGTGGGAGACTCAAAAGTTATTGAAGGATAAAAAACTCTCTTATTAAGGATATGAGGGTAATACCTAGATCTTAAATAGACTAAGTTATTATCTAGACATGGCCTCATTCTCCATAGCCCGAAACCTAGGGATGGAAGAGCATGTTAAACACCTATAAAGTGACTGTATCTATATTATAACGATTTTCCATATACAAATTTCTAGAGCCCCATCAATTGTACTTATCTATGGATGGGTAAAAAATGGTGTATTTCACTTCAATATGTCTCCAAAATAGAAAATCCCCCCAGATATGGAATCATTTAATTTCATTACGATAGGATAACTCAGGGGACTCATTAAGGCATGCATTGGTTGGTCAATATAGTGTAATTCCTCTATATTGAAGTCACAATTATGTAAGGAACATAAGGAGAGGCCCTCCAATATACTCATAAGCTAGGCCCCTTGGAATAATGGGAATACATATCAGACATTGAATCCAAGGTTATTGACTATCTGATAACTTCCTATGGAAAATGGATCCCATCACAGGAATCTATTCCTCCTAGCACATACATGATGAAAATAGTTCCAAATCAAATGGAACAAAATAGTAGCTTCTATAACAGTCCTACATGAGAAACCTTATCTAATAGGTATGGGGGAATTTTTACCTCCACCTCCATCCCTTGGGTAATTAAACCATAAGAATATCCAGGAAATATCAAAGGTATGCACACCAACCATAGCCCACATGGTTGTGGGAATTTCTTTGTTAATTTCCATCACTATGTCTATCACACCCTGAGAGGGTCCTAGTGAAATCTACAGCAATTCCAGATCAACCTCATCCCATAGTTCTAGAGGAATTTATACATCAATTTCTATCTTTGTGTCTGACAAATCCTTAATTGAAATCATCAAATCCTGAATGATAAGATTAGAAAGTTCTAATAGTGGCCCAAAATCATCCCCATCCCATAGGTATAGATTTATTTTTATCATTATCATCACCGTATAAGAAATAAATCTTCTCTAGGTTGGGTAGTAAACAAAAATGGCCATCATCTCATCTATTCCAACCACCATGAGACGTACCTTTTCTACGTGGTCCCCATTACACAAGCTTGAATGGAAACTACACTATGTTCAATATTAATTGATCAAGACTGTAGGAATGTATGATGAAGGAAACCAAACCCCTTAAGGTTACTGATCTAAATTGGTCCCTTATAGATAGGGTTTAGAGAAACAACCCTCATGCAGCCCTCAAAGGAGGGGTAAGTGGTGCAGGATCACCATATTGCATGGAGATTAATGTGATAACAGCCATTGAATGGTACACCTAGAAAAATTTCATCAGCATAAATTCAAAAAATTATGTATACCTATACTTAAATTTAGTGGCATGAAATACATCAATTGTTCCTTAATAATTTTGTGATTTGGATGCACAAACTGAGGCTGCACATATTTAGAAATATAGAAAGATCCATAACATGGAACCTATGAAAAATGAATTGCCACCTCCATGAAGGTACACTACTGTGGATAAAGAGAATGGTTTTTCTATATCCCACTCATCACCCATAGTAGCTTATATTCCCATTAGAGAGGAGTGGATGATATAGATTGTGATTGAGATAAAAAATCTTAGAAAGCCCAACGAGGAACTACTCAAGGTTAAAATTATCGATGGGAATATTCTTTTGTTAAAGACTAATATCCATACTCCCACATATCATAAGATTGATAATCCTCCAAAAAGGGTATCATTTGAGCATCATGATAGCTCTAGATCCAGAAAAAAAGTCCGCATAGATTAAGAAGTTGAGGATGAATGTAGATTTCCTCCATTATGGAGATATCCCCCCCCCCCCGTCAATGTGATAATTTATACCTAGAACTGATCTAGAATTAGTAGTGCACAAAAATATTTCCACCTCATTAAGTTTTTCCAACTCCCTATATACTATAGGTGGTCTAGATATCAGTACCTCTAGATCTCCCCCATGACATTGAATCCATGTCTACTTGATTGGAAGACATGAAAGGGTACCGCCCACCCATGCATCCTAAGAAGAATCTATATCCTTAATGGGTGGATGATACTTTCCCCTACCTAATTTTAGAAATACTATCTTCTCATTATGTGACAACATAGAGGATTTAGAATAGCATGTCATGCACTTCGTGTTTCAATGTGGCCTGATGATGGTCCCTTGATATTAGAAAGTGGTGACAAAGCTCATAAGTTTTCTATATAAACCAATATAGTCACCCTTTAATTAATACAAAATCCTTTCATTATTATATTTTGTGGTATGTTAATAACCTCTTTAACAATTCCTTTACCCTTTCATCTCCACATTAAGGAAAATCTAAAATTTTCAACCTCAAAAATTGAAAATAATTTGAATATGATAGGGTTTTCGACTTCATTACAAGATTTAATGGTTTACCTTATTTACTCAGTATCCCTCCCTAAAAAAATAATTTATAGAACTTTGTTCTAAAAATCATAGGGATGAGATGTTAACAACTCTAATACTCAAGAATTATCCAAACATATTCCACAATTTCATTGAGATTAATAAATGACTAAAGGATGTCATTTAGCTAGCCCGATCTAAATATCATCCCATACACTCATCATAGGGAAAATAAATTGGTAATGAAGAGATTACTCCTGTTACCCTCAAACCAATAGTAGTGCCATTCAATCACATAGGTAGTCCCAAATCATCTTGTCCCTCCCTTAGAGTGACCCCAGAAATAAAATCACCCTCACTAAGAATCCAAAAAGAGATCATGGTGACCTGTAATTTGAGGAAAAAATGAATAAATATTAATCCTTTAGAAATGATTAGGTCCCTTTTATTTACATACATCCATGGAAAATAACCTAATCAAACTATTGGATCCTAGTAAACCCAATGAGGCTAACCTCACTAATCATCATGAATACTTTCATTTTAAATGGAGGCTAGGTCACACCATCTACTTATACTTTTTCATGAAATGTTTCCTCTATATAATGTTTCAATCTAGATAGGTGATACTAAAAAAGTCACCAGAACATGTGAATTGTGTAACAATCACTCTACCAGAAGAATAGGGTTAATAGAATGATGTTTCGTCTAGGCATGGATAGATTTTTGGTAACTAAATGAATCGAATATAGGCGACAGAGCTCATGAAACCCTAAGAGAATAGCATCACAAAAAAATGATCCCAAAAACTAGATATGAGTCATTAAATAAACATACAGGATATATAATTATTCATTAAAAATAATAAAAGAGAAAATTTAAAGACTCACATCTAACTCCTATACAATATTCGACTATTGCAAACTTCTCTCCTTCAATATCTAGAAAATGGTCACCGTCCAAAAAAACAGAACCCTCATCGGATTGAGATCTCATTGTTGGTTCTGTTAATAATGTTCACTTAAAATATTACTTCTTTGATGATGATGAAACCACTTATTATGGACTCCCCATACCTAATCAGGGAGATGGAGGTTGAGGATGCTAAAGTATAGGATGCATGGGATGGCTCAGGAATTCTCAAAAACAATATCTCGATTACATGCCCATAGAATCCATATATGCAGTCGATACCCATAGGTGACCACCCCAGTGATTCCAACAGAAACATGGAGGTTCCTCTAAGACCTCCAATGGTTATTCAAGCCGAGTCATTTTACACAACTCACTGGATGGGGTGTCATCTTTTGATCGGTCCAGAAAAATGGGAAGGCCGTTGCGGCCCACAGGAATTAGAGAATCTCATTAAACATCCTCTAAATAACCTGTCATGTCCTCCTCAAACACCTCAAATCTTGATCCAGATAATAAGTATAAACCCCTACATGGGAGTCAAAGATCATTGGAACAACGTTATGAGATTCATAAATAGTTGGCATTTGTTCAAGCCAAAACTCTTAATCAGGGATGCATCCATCTTTCAGAATAACTTAGAGAGGAACTCATTGATGCCCTCTAGATCCCCTAATAATATGATATAGAATTAACTATATTTGATTTCTACCAAGTGGAAACTATTCCATCAGAATTATATTTCCCCAACTCATTCAAAGAATAGGATCAAGTAGAGTTCATACAGGGATATATCATACCAATTTATGTTTTTATAAAACTCACTAATGTAGATATTTAAATATTTATAGCTAAGAATGGCTTCAGGATCAACCTCATCCTTATTCAGACCCTCCAAAATTTGGGTTATATCAAGGGGACATGTTTCCCACAAGGAAAACCATTCATGGGTATGATAAGAACAAGAAAAGGCCACTTAGAAAGATCATGCTCAATGCTTGATTTGGTGATATTGCATCTAACATTGAGTTCAGGGTTATCCAGCAACACAAAACAAATAAATTTTTTCTTAGATGACCCTATCTTCATATCCATGTTTTTTTACCTTCAACATTTCAACATTTCATGAATTACCTTATTGAGAGAATGTTTGTCATACTACATGGTGAAGGTTCCCCTTCTAGTCCTACAAATGCATATATGTTGAGGCTTGTTTCTATAGTAAGGAAGGTAAATAACCAATGGAAGATGATGATATTTTGGTTGCATCCCCCAATGGACTAGTGACCACCCCTGTGAATTCCTAAAGTATGCTCGACAGTGATTATGTGATACCCATAAACATGATTGAATCAATAGATTTAATCCCAGTAAGATATTGTGACATGAAAATTTTATTGACTCATGTCCATGTGATAGCCTTCATCTCGACTGAAGTGGTTTCAATACAATTTAATAGACTAATTTTATATTGGCATATGATTATTTATTTTCATAATCATAAATAATTTATGATGCCCCCATTAAATTCTCTACAACTAAGGATTTATTGGCATCTTTTACCCCCAATGGTAGAATAAAATAAAACAATCTTCCCCATACTATCTCTATGATGACTCTAGTAGTTTAGGATGACAACATATCTTCCCATATCCTCACATACTTCAAAAATAAAAGGGATTCCCTTAGATTACGCATAATTTCTAAAAATGACTCTACATACTCATATATTGTAGAATAAGAGGATGGCCTTAAGAACTCCCCTCCTGCATTTGAGGAAGGCCTCCACATCACCATCGATGAGCTCAAGAAGTTGAATCTAGGAACATAATAAGACTCATAGCCTATGTTAATTAGTTCTTCCATTCCACTCAAGAAGATGTAGATGTATATTAAATTTCTAAATCATCGTTGATATGTTTTATCTTGTAATTATATAGAAATTATTTGGTTAAACCTTGATGTGGCTATATATCACATAGGATTACCAAATGACTATTGAGGATTCAGTCATACATCCAAGAGAATTATTCCCTCTCATGAAACTAACGTAGAATCCAAAGTTGAAAAATTGATCAAATCTATCTTTTTTATGGGAATTGTAGTTCCTAAATGGCTTGCCAACATCTTCCACATTAGGAAAAAGAATAGGAAGAACAAGGTCTGCATCGACTTCATAATCCTTAATCAACATATCCTGAAGGATGATTTCCCACTAATGATTACATAAATTTTGATAGATACAACTCATATATTTCTATTTATTTCCTTCATGGATAGATATTCAGGGTATAATCAAATAATGGTGGCCCATAAAGATGAAGAAGCCACTTTTTTTAGAGAACCTTAGGGGATATTTTTCTATCATTCCATGACCTTTAAATTTAATAAGTATTACAATATGTATCAATTCACCAGAAATCATATCTTTAAGATCTTCCTAGCATGAATATCATAATGTTATGTTAGTGACCTGGTATTCAAATCTTCATGGCGATGTGATCACCTCAAAAATCTTCATACAATCTTCATCAAGTTACAACAACCAATTTTAAAGATGAATCCTATGAAATGTGATTTATATGTAATGTCAGTGAAATTACTTGAATTTTTTTTACCATGATGGAATCATGGCTGATCTAACAAATTCTAGGAAATCCTCCCAATGTAACCCCCCCCCCCAAATCTTGAGTAACTAAGGGGGATCCAAGGGAACCCTTCTTACATTTTATGTTTCATAGATAACATAGCTAGAAAATCTTCCCTCTACCATATGTTAATATAGAATGAATTCACCTACTGATGACATAAGGGATTCAAAGAAGCCTTTGAGAATCTCAAGTGGTTCTTACATCACCCACTGGTATTGATCCTTCTATTATAAGTAAATATTCTTATCTTATATATCGCTAACCTAAAGCAGTCTCTCAGTGCTATCCTCATATAGTAAAATATTGGGGAGAATGAAAATATCCTTTACTACCTTAGTTGAACGATTATAGATATTGATACCTGGAATTATGATGTTGATAAGAACTACCTCGCACTCATCTTCGTAGTTAAAAATCTGAGACATTACTATCAGTATCACAAATTCAAATTGGTCTCCCATATTGATATGATCAAGTAAATCCTTGTCTTCCCTATGTTAACTGGGTGTCTGGACTAATGGGTGGTTATTCTTTAACAATTTTACATCCACTCATTATCATAAAAGGCTATTAAAGGGTAGACCATAACTGATTTCCTTATGTCACATGTTGCCTCAAAAAGTACTACAATGGATGAAGAACATCTAGAAGAAGATTTTCTCTATGCCCATGACAGTCTCTAACTATATGAGATGTATTTTAACGATTCCTTCCCAAGCCTTATAGGAAAGGGTATGAAAAAACCGAAGCTCAAATAGGTCGGTCTTGTGATTGTATTTGTTTCTTTGGAAAAATAAAATTTTCCTTACTCCTCACTATAAAATGGTTCCACTATTAATTTGGATGAATACCAAGTCCTCATTTTCAGCCTATAAGTCTCCCTATAGTTGTAGATAGCCTACCCAAACATCAAAGGGGATATACAGGTAGTGATAAATCAAATCAGCTGAGAGTAATCTTTCAAGAATTAATAATTTTCCCACCACATTTTTTATATCAAAGGATTTATAGAAGAGTTTCATTTTTAACCAACATTGAACCATATACCTCAATTATAAAATGGTTATTCTAACACACTCGATAATACAACCATAGTGTTGGCTAGTAGTAATTAGAAAATTGTGGTTTTCTTATCACACACTGAAGGATGGTCTCATTAGTCATCATTTTTGAAATGGAGGAAATCATTCAGGTCAACATATCCTAAGTGTTTGATGAAATGATATCCATCTCTTGATGGATGGAGTCCATAATTTATTACCTCCAAAATGAGACCATCACGATAGATCAAATTGAGAGTGAAAAGACTCGATGTTGAGCAACAAACATTACCCTTTGAGAGGTTAAAAATGAGAAATACTCCCTCTAAAAATGAGGATTTGATGGAATCCTATTTGAATGCATTTAATAAGGATAGATTCATTCCTTCAAAAATAATTCCATTAAGCCTCCATCTGTGCTCATTAGTCTAAGACCAGTCTCTCCCACCAAATTATTTCACTTGGTTACTACTAGAAAATAATGATATATTACTATGTAGAATTCACCATAAAATTTCATTCATTCCAGAATCATTCAAACATCATCCATTAACCATCATATTTTCTATAAACAAAAAAAATATTATTTGACGTCTTTTATATGGGGAATGGATGATGTTAGGCCATATCACCTAGCCAAAACTAAGTAGGATATGTATATCATTACTGCTATCGAATTATTTTCAAAAGGGACTAAGGAAATACCCCACAATGAATTTGAGAGGATGAATATCATCATCTTCATCTTCATGAAATCAAATTTCATCACTTGATTCGGTGTCCCTCATGAGATATTGATAGAGAATGATTGAAACTTTTGTTCTGTCAAATTGAAAAAATTGAACCAATAGTACAACATAAAATCCAACCATTCATCCCACTATCATGTAGCATAAAATGGAAAATATATTAATTCAATAAGAGTCAATAAAATATACTATAAAATATGGTGGAAAAGTATAATAAGCCATGTTTGGAAAATATCCTTCAAGATTTATGGGCCTACCATACCACAACATGTCGGTTCACACTAGAGACACCATATTCATTGGTGTGTGGAAAAGAAGCATTGTTTCTTATTGATGTATAGTTTCCCATGATCTTAATTTCTATTGGTTGAAAAATATTAGACAAATATCCCTCACAAAAGTTGTTGGATGAGTTGTAATGGCTATGTGAGAAACAATTGTATACACCGCACAACATCGAAGTTCATCAGAATCAGGTCACACGAGCATTCAATTAAAAGGTTTGCCTCTACTAATTCCTTCAAGTATAACTAGTATTGGCTCTCATAACCATAATGATTCCAAGAAAGAAGCCTCAAAATCTAGATCCCAAGTGGTAAGGTCCGTATATAAAACATAAGGTCTATTCCAATAGAGCTTAATCATTGGATACAATGGATAGGGAATGCTTCATGTTCCCACCAAATAAAGGTTTCTGAAGAAGTAATTTTCATAGCTATCGCCAAGTATCTAATGTCCTTGCAAAAAGAATCTAAACTATACAACATCCTAAGTTTGGGCAGCAAGACTCTAAACTACACAACATCCCATGTTCTGGAATCAAGACTCTAAACAGCATAACATCTTTTGTCTCTACCACATGATGTTAATATAAATGGAATAAATCTTTATAGCATGATTTTAAATTCCACATAGAATGTTATTTCATTGAAGGTTTTGTATAGATGATCTAGATCTATGTAAAAGAAAAATGAATTACTCCCATCCTTGTATGTGAGTAATATGCACCTAGGGAATCTCTCTATTCAATAACTTCAAGCGTCTTGATTCCTACTATTACAAGATATGTATTGACACCCATATCTCAAATCATGGGCCCAACCATAATAGAAATAGAAAATCTCCCCCCCCCCACTATTTAGGATTCATACCAGTATAGAGTGTTTTCTATTCAAGAACTAAATGTGTCTTTATTCCTCTTATCACATGATATATAGTGATGCCCGGATCCCAAATCATCGGTCCAACTAAAATTTAACAAAATACAATACCTCCCCTATGTATGGGCTAGACCTACGTGGGGGTTTCTGGTTCAATAACTATGTCTGGCTTGATTCCTACTATCACAAGTTAAATAGTGACACCCTGATACCAAATCTTAGGTCTAGCCATAATATAAAAGGAAAAAATACCCCCTCTTCATATGGGCCAGACCTATGTGGATAGATTATGTTCAAGAACTACATTTGGATTCATTCTTGCTATAATAGGGTATTTAGTGACACCCGGAACCAAATCCTATGTTCGACTACAATATAAATAGAAAAAATGACCCACCCCCCTCAATATATGGATCAGACCTGCGTGCAGATTTTTCCATTAAAGAACTATGAGTGTGTTCATTCATATAACAACATGATACTTAATGACTCAATGATCCCAAATCCTACATCAAGACATAATATAAACAGAAAAAATCCCCCCTATTTGTATAGGTTACACCTATGTAGAGTGTTTACCATTCAAGAACAACCTGTGGATTGATTTATTCTATCATAGGATACGTATCGACAACCATATCCCAAATCTTGTGTCTACACCCAATATAATCAAAACAAAGGCCCCCCATTTATGTAAGGGTAATACTTCTATGGAGGGCTTCCCACTCAATAACTACATGTTGCTTGATTATTATTATCACAAGATATATAGTGACACCCAAACATAAATTCCTATGTCCATCCACAATATCAATGAAAAAATACCTCCCTATTTATATGGGTTTGGTCTTCCAATGAAATTTTTATACCAGAACAGTGTGTGTCTTGATTTCTATTACTATATGATAAGTTGTAATTCCCATATCTCTAATCACAGTTTTTTTCGAAATATATAGAATGATAAAAATGCACCCCCCCCCCATTGAATAAGGGTTAGAACTATGTCTGGAACTCTCTAAGAACTATGTGTGGCTTGATTCCTTCCATAAAATTATCTATAGTGATGCATGGATTCTCTATTTTAGGCCCATATATAGGTTTCCATCACCCCCAATCATGTTCCTCCCTACGATTTGGATCCGTGTAGAGACTCTACTCTTCAATAAATTATGAAACCCACCACACAATACCTATCATACACTTTCACGTGACATAATCAACCAACCATTTTACCATTGTTTCTCATACCGAGAATGGATCATATGATATTAGGTAACCTTGTACTCCAATCTACCCAACATGACTGAGATCTGTATTGGATTTAGAACTATTTCAATGTCACCTGATGTAATATTGCATGGACACATCCTAGTAACATGATATTAAACTATGTGACAGGAGGTATTCATGCCCAACATGACATACCACTAATGATCATGTATTCAAGAATCACTAGTTTTACCCCTTTATATCAAATTTTATTCAATACACTTGAACATATCCTTTAGGGTTCTTGAAACCCTCTTGAATCATAGGTTTTCCTATTAACCAAATTCATATAATCAATATCATAGATTAATCAAACTAATTTCTTGATTTTATATCCTTCTCTTGGAACCCCATTTACCATGGGCTCCCATTCTTCTAGTTATCCCCTATAGAAAACTAATAGCATAGACTAGCTAATAAAAATTGATCTCACTAGGAATCACTGTAGAATTAAAACCCTTCCAAAGATATTATTCCTATAGGATATTTTTTCCTAGGGGAGAGCCCCCGATACCATAATTATTTTCATGAGCATGTAGAATATGGGATTCCACCATTATAAATGGATGACCAGTACCCACCAGGATCTACCTAAAATTAACTCATAAATTCTTGGGTTTTGATTTAAAACTTACATAACCCAACTATTCAATTGGATGCAGATACCATTGGTGTTACACATTTGTGCATCATACCCATTTTAAAAGAAATATTATGATATTGTATCCATATATCCTTCCAATTAAGAGAATTCATCTTCTGTGAAAACCAAATTGCATTTATTTACCCTTTCCTCTAGGTAATAAATCCAATCCATATGATTTTAGACTACATTAAAACATCATAGTATCATGAAATCAATCTTCATGATATATATTTCATCCTACATGACCTAACATTATCTAGAGCCAACCATAATATCCTGGAATATGTGCTAGGGATGAATTTTTCATCTCCATACCAGAGTAAAATATGGAAATTCCTTTCCCATAAGTATGATCTAGATATATTTATTGTCCCCTGAGATGACCTTGATGTCGAGATCCGCTATGGAAAGAAAATATAATACCCATTACCTCTGCATATGAGTCAAATATATGTACATAAATCTTCTTAATGGAGCCGATTATGGAACGATTAAAACCCTTACAATATGCATAGGGAATCCTAGGGAATCCTAGGGAATCCTAGGGATTCCCAAACATAAGAATTTCTTATTCCATTTTTTTAAAGGATATGATTAAAATATACTCACTATGCCTATATAAAAGTTAGATCTATATACGGATCTATTACTCATAAGATAAATCTATGGAAGAAGGGATCTGTAGTATAGATACCCCTATATAATCCTATGGATGGATAAAAGGGGTTTCTTAATTATAAATGACCTAAAATAATAAAAAATGTCCCCAATGACATATTTCAAAATTTCACATTTTTCCCTACATCTATACCATTTAATCTCAAACTATAAAGAAAACAACCTTACAACGTGATGATAAACTGTAAGGAATACTTCCTGATTTCATGAAAATAAACTACACAACAAATTCCTCAAAACATCATGATGTTTAAATATGCATACCATCATCCATTATCACTCCTTATCAAATAAGCACAATATTATGACTATATTAAACCAATGGTCATGGTGATTCCATCTCTATATCAGGAACCTCAATCAATAAATCACACTTTATGTCTTGAGCACCTCAGGTTTCCAAAAAACATCCATAGGCCATAGAAAGAATAAAATATCTCTTTATTTGACCATGTAAGGAGAGGTTCATTATAATGGACTTAAGCCCATCAACTAGAGGAATCTGATCCCTATATGAAGTTCCTTCTAATCCTTGTGAACTCTGACATCATTACAGTAGAGATTGTCACTTTATATTGATTCACAATCATCATTATTATGACTTTATCATAACATTACTCATTACTTGATAACCTTCTACCATGATATACAACACTCCCATATTCTGTTCAAAAGGATGTTTCAGTACCTTTGACCCTAAGAATCTTTATTAGTCTATTGTGTGATAGTCCCTTAATGTCAAGTCCACATGCATCAAAACATTAAATTTCATGCACTATGTTCAAAGTGATATAACCTTAAACATTATCCTTTGATAGTCCAAATCTTAAGAACCTAAAACTATAATGAAATATACATAAATCATATCAGGATGGAACCTAAAACGGGGGGTTTGAAAACATTTCAAGCCTCTACTTACTAAAATCTCCATCTATAGTATTTAGGAAAACGTTAGAGCATAAATAAAAAGGAAAATGTCACATGGTTCCCATTTTTTGGCCTTATTAAAATCTAATCCACTCTTGTTGGACCCCCTTATCCAGGAAAAATTTAGATTGATTATTTATCACATATCCTCATAATGATAATATGTTATGTATATGTTGACATGAATTTGATAGTGCTCAAACACTTCTTGAATATTAAATTTTCCATTAACCAACATACTATGTCTGAAGTATAAGATGAAACCACCGATTCGAAGTGTTGATAACCTTCTCCTAAAACCCAATAGCCTTGAGTTATTTCACTTGGTTCTCCCTTGTAGGTAATTGGTAAAATATTGGATAATACAAAAGGCCCTCTCTAGAATTTAAATGAAAATTTATACAAAGCTAGACATATTTTTCCTAGAGGGTGTTTGACCGTAAAGGAGAGACAACCATTAAATCCAAATGTTATTGAACTGACTGAATAGAATATGGGTTTTCACCATTATCAATAGTTGACATGTATCTTATGGTTTCCACCTTAATTGGAATCGTATATTCATATACCAAGATTTAAAATCCCTAGAATATGACTATTCTGGAGTATTTGATATCCTCGATGGTACGTAGCTGTGTATTGTACCATTTCTCAAAGAAGGAATGTGATTTTCCATTCTCAAAAATATTGATGGCCAGCACCGCATGAATTGATACCACAGGGAATAAGGATTGGGCCTCCAAGTAATAAACCAAATTTCCCTAGGGTTCCAGTACCCTTCTTGGATAGCTCTTTTATCCCCTTCTAACATCATCATCTAGAAATTTGATTCTTCAAAAATATTTCATGGACCATCTAAAAGAGTGGGGATAACTCTTCTTGACCATTCCCAAAATCCCTATGTGATCATTCATAAGTGCCTTTAACCCATCAACTAGATGTATGTCTTCTTTATTGGAATTGAACTCCAATTCTCATGAGCTCCGTAAAACACTGTGATGTAACACAACACCTTATGGTGTTTTTTCATTATCCTTGACATGTCTTTCCAATTCTATATTCACTAGTTCAGGTTCTCTGACATGTGATTTACACAACACCTATTCCAACTATCCAAGTGGACTCAACATCCAAAAAAGTTTACCATATAGTAATAACATTTATGGTAAGTATGTGGGGTGTCATAAATCATCATGGTCATTCACTTTTCATGATTTATAAAATAATATAGTGGGTATGAACACTTCATGAACATTCATTTTTTAGAATATCAATTAAGATTAAAGGGTATCATAACCCTTCATGGACACATGTTCTTAAGAATCCTATCAAGGGTACAGGGTTCTCGAACCCTTCATTAATACCCATCATTCGTCACTATCAATAGGTGGTCCAATCTAAACGACGCAAAACTATAAAAACTAATGGTCCAAGAAAAAATACCTTAAAATACATCAAAAAATGTTACATTATAAAATACCTTAAAGTAGATCAATATATATTCTGAGCTAAAAGAACAAAACTATAGTAATAAATGGTACAAGCAAGATCTCTCTAAACTACAATAACACATGGTCGATCTGAAAAACCCTAAACTATAGAAACAGAAAGGTAGAGATATCCTGGACATGAACTTTAGGTGATCCATGTAATATTGAGAAATTATAATATAGGAAGGAATTAAAAATTTTGGGTTTTAAACCGATAAAATAGAGAACTACTAAAAATACAATTCAATTCCCATTAATATTTCCCCATATAAAGCTTTGTAAAAATTTAGTGCAATATAAAAAAAGATGCAAATCCTATAGGGATCATTATTTTTTCCTCGATAAAATAAATTTATTTTCACTAATTCTATTGAGTTAGTTAGAAATTAGAGTACTTTACCTCTAGAAAATATGTTATTATAGGATACCCTTTTGAACTATGTTGTCTTAGTATAATGAGAGTAGATACATCAATCAGGATTCTTATTCCATTAATCATTTATGGGAATTTATTTCAAAAGAATATGTTATGATTCAAGAATTAACAAACATGGAAGTGGGTATAATTGGTATTATAAAAATTATGGGTATATTTGATTATCCATATGATATATATTAAATGAAATTCAATTCACATACTTAATGAAAGAAATCCTAACAATGGCTTGTAATGTTCAAAAGATTTTTCCATTGATAATGTATAGATTAGGAAGGAATCTCCATGTTCTAGAGTAGATACATGGTTCCAAAAATAGATTTGAGACCAAATTAAACTAAAATAATATTAGTTGAGTTTTATAAATCACCCAAAGTCTAGAAAGTGGCATTGATTAAGTGTTAAAGTCTCATAGGATCCATTTCATCAATCACTGCATGAGGATAAAGAGTCTCAATAAAAGTAGTTCACTCTTCACATCCTTTCTATGTGGTCACTAATAAGGATTAGAACATTAGAATATGTGATATTTTGTGATATATGATCGCTTCGTGTTTTTCTATCTACAAGTTCAAATCATCCATCCAGACATGTAGTTGAGATATTTTTAATGTATATATTCCAGAACTTCTTAATCTTCTATAATTAATTCCACTAGAGGAGTACTATCATAAAAATCAATCAATTACCTCTCTTTATTAGCCAATTGTTTCCAAGAATAGGCAATGAGTAGCATTATATCATAAAATGGATTAATGTTGAAGCCACTAACTCTCAACTTGCGAAAGAGTTGGTGAATATGTTCCTCTTGATCATGAATTTTCTCCAAGGGAGTCTATGTAATAATGTTGTACAATTTATACCTAATTATCCTTTATGTTATTAATTCTATTAAAGTACGGATAGTCTGGGCTAATAGAGGAAGTGAGAGAAAGATTTTAAAGAATTTATCTCCCAATAGGTACATCATCTGTCACTAGAATAGAAGGGTTTTATTTCTTACACAAACCTCATCCTTCAAATGGGAGTTTCATCACCATGGAAAAAGTTTGTCCTTGGGGGCTCCCTCAAGTCCTAAAAATCCATTACTACCATAGATAAGTGGATTAATGATGTTTAGGGATTATCCACCTAATGAATCTGCCAATTCTGTACAACTATCATGATATTTTTCACCCAAACCATTTCATAATAATGAGACATATATACAGGGATATAAACAACAACAAGAAGAATTTTAGAATTTGTATCATTTCATGTCATCGTAAGAAAAACTTGGTGAATGAGCCTGATATTTTATTATCCATACACTCTATCCAAGTGAATATGGGAATCCGTTTGAAAATAATAAAACTATATATTAAATAGGTAAGGGGTATATGGTTTACAAATAATTAGTTTATCTACATTAGATAAAATAACCCCACCACATAGAAATATTATTTATAACCACTTTATGAGTGAACCAATGCCATTATCAACATGTAGTGTGATCAGGGATTTATAGGGTTCGAATTTGCAGTGCTCATGCCAGATCAATATATCAATAACCTCATTAGGACCTAATGGCGTCACCTCAAACCTAGAAGCATTCAACATCTTGGGATAGAATGAAGCATGATATATATAATTAGTGTTTTGATATTTTTAACATTGAAAATGATCTTCTATCCAGGAAAATAAGAATTGGAATGGGGTACGAATCTGGTAGTAGATATTTCATTTTAGGATATAAAAATGAGCTGATAAATTTGGGAAAGAGTCTACATGGATGGATTAAGATGCCTCCCCTATACTAATCGGGCTACCATAACCAATATGCTTACTCAAATTACCCAGTGTGCATCCCCATCTGGGAAAATCCATCTGTTTAGAATCATATCCAAAACTCTAATAAATAAAAACTTATGGAAACCTCTAGAATAGCCCGGTATCCTCATGAGGAATGTTCTATAGCTTCCAAAATTCCCCAATAAGATCCTTTTTTGTCTCATACATTTCAAGAAGGACGTTCATGGGGTTGTCTGGTAGTTGGGAGAGTCCCTCTATAATAAAGAAAGATGTTGATCTAATACATGAATTAAATTATTAATCATATTTTTATCTATTTTTTTATACCTCTTTTGCAGCATTGTGAATGTATCACACCAAATATGGTGTTTTTTAGGTTTATCCCATGATTCCATGGTAAGAAGGAATTCTTCGTACATCTCCCCAATAAGAGGTATCCCTTCCAACTAATATAAATCCAATAGTGTAATACCTACATCATAATTGAGAAGATGAAAGGAGTTAGTAATGAAACACTAATGGATAATCATATATCTAATGAGTTCTGATTGATGGTAAATGACAAACTAGGAAATCCATCTCACCACATAAATATGGACAACTAGAAGTTGATCAAAGAATTCTGACCAACTCTGTGTAACCTAGAATGGAAATTACCATATTTCAGAGAAGTTACCACCATGATGAAAGTACCTCATTGAACCATAACTACTTCTTTGAATGTTTAAGGAGGATACAAGTATGTTTGATTAACAATGACAAATAGATTGATCGGTGAGATCACAACAATCTACCCCGAGAGGTGATTTCTCTAACATATAGGAAATTCTTTTGAATAGTTCCACGACCAATTGATTATCTGCGGAAATTTTCATTTGAATTCAATCAATATAATACGATAACCAGTGATATGGAATATTATAGTCAGGTGAAATAATGGAAGTGACATCCAGATGGCCAAATCCATACAAAGGATGTTTGTGTGGTATTGGGTAGTTTTGATGTCCAGTTAGAAGAATACCCTTGAAAACCTCTTTTTTAGAAAATTCCTTATATAGAAGGTTAGTACTGTGATTCTCAGAAAGCATATCCCTCTGAATGGATTTATTAGGAGACGTATGTGAACTCGAATCCATGGGCATAATAGAATAAATCATACACAATATAGAGTAAAATCCTTGAAGGGGAATTAAATAAAATAAATGGGTAATGTGGGTAGCATTAAATGAATCATGTAACCAATATAAGGGTTTCAAAATTGTGTGACCCTTTACTAGTCTCTAAAAGTGTGTGAATTGTGCAGCACCTCATGAACATGTGATCAACTTCAAAGACTCATGATCGCGTGACCATATTAAGGACATGTGGGTCGAAAAACATTCAAGAGTTCATGAGATAAAACTATCAATTCATGCGAAGCCTACGAGACAACTATGTGGCCAAGAACATGTGTCAGTATTAAACCAAATTACCATGAATTGGTTCAAATATTGTTTTCTCCAATGTGGTTACATCTCAATAATTGAAGGATATCATGTTATTGGATCACATGATTGGTTCTCACATCAGGGTTATGAAAAGTAGCTTGAAGCAGTCACATGAGAGAGGAGATCAGAAGATATTTAAATGTATTAGTTTTTGGTGCAATGAATTCCCCCTTGATGACCTATTTATAGGGATCCCTATAAAATACAAAACATAACCCAAATGTTTGAAATCCATGTATAACAGCATCCAATATAATCCCAAAGGATTCTTGTGGGAATTTTATTTCCTCAGAACCAATCCCAATCATAGTGGACCAAGATACTAGGGGGGTTTATTGATGCCATCTAAATGAGAATCAAAATTTTTTGGAATGAATAAATAACTAAATCATAGGTATAATTTTCTCCATAAAATAAAGGGAGAAGCACCACTACATGATGTTCAATCATCTGGATCACGCGATCCACGTTACCCCCAATAAGACTTGTGATCGCATGATTGCATGAATTTGGTGAATATGAATTATGAATTCCATGTGATGTGATAATTATCACATGAATTCTATTCAATAGACACTTTTTCTCATATAATTCCCCATCAGAAAACTCTCTTCATCAAGAGAATCCCCTATAATAATCCCTCATGATCATATAAAGACTACCAAAGGGGTTCCTCCAATTATGAGACATTTCAACCAAAAGATGCCTAACAATCACCTAAATACCCTTATGAAATAATAATTAAAAATGTGGAAGCTTTATGCGATGGTAGTAGCATTTATTTTCATGTGAATAGATTATACTACTCATGTGATCAGTTTTCCAATCACACGAGATCCCTAGTAGCATGTGAGTAATGTCGTGTTGAATCATATATGTAAATAAAAATCATTATGTGAAGGATCTTGAACATGTCTATGTGATCATGTGATTCCCCTCCATATCCATATACAAGTGTATCTATCCTCTGTGATAATTCTTGCATGTCGTTGTGAGATCTATTATTGATCATGCGATTCTCTGATGGGAAAACAATGGGAAAATGTCATTTTTTATGGAAAATAGAAGATAAAATGATAGAAAAGTAGGAAACCTCATGAAAAAGGAATTTATATATTTTTAATGAGAAGTATAGATGTGATTTTTAGGATCATTTGATTGATCACGCAAAATCCATGCTGATATGCCCACTGCATCGCGTGAAAGCCACTAGACATATCACCTCCATCATGCGGTGGATCTAAAACATGTATATTTAATCACGTGATACCTTGATAGAAAATAAATTTGAGATTACCATAGTCATTTTAAAACAAAATATAAAAAACACCCTTATTCTAAGGAGAGTTACGTTATTTTTCATGAAAATTTCCTTCGATTAGCCATCTTGATCTCATGAAGGCCCCTAGACTAGTGTCCCTTGATCTAACAAAAGCCTATTAAATAGGAATCCAAATCCTGTGAATACTCCAATACATATTAGCATATTAATTCAAAGGAACTTTAACATGTTCTTTTTATTATGTTAAATTGATTTGAAATGTTTTTGGCCAAATAAATATTTCGATGAAGGGATGATCTTATGGTCATTTTTTATCACGTGACACAATGATTATTCCTTGGATGACCGGCGATTGGTTCACATGAAATGTGCAATTATCCAATTACTAAATCTCATTTATGTAATATAATCAATTTATGAAGTGATAATGATCTGGGGTGTTGAGGTATAAAAATGCTTTCCCCTAATCCCAAGAAAATATAGATGGGAGCATATAGGTGAAATCAGACTTCTTGGAGTAGAAAGCTAGGTAATTGTATGGTTCTTCAACCAGATACAAATGGGGAATGAATTAAAGGATTGTTTGGAATGTATATATGGTTTTTGTGATCACCCCATTAATCACATGATGGGATTCCAATGTTTCAATAAATTTATTAAAATGATTTTCCATGTATTTACTTGGGCATGGAATGTTTCAACAGGATAATGACTGACAAACATTGATGTATTTAATCAATAAAGGGTAAAAGATATAGAAGCCTTATGCAATGAAGGATGTGTTGATTTTCATATGACATGTTCATGTGGTTCACATGACCTATTCATTAGTCTTGAAAAAGAAACCTAACATGTCATCCAGGTCATGCAACAGTCCACCAGGCATATCATCCATGTAATATTATTTCCTCCATGCATATCACCCATGTAACATAAAGTCCTGTAGAAATATCATCCTTAACCATGTGAAATTCGTGGAATTATTTACATATATCACATGAAGACACCCCATAAAATTTAATTAAATAAGGTTGTAACCCTATGACATTTTATCAAGGTCATGAGACAATCCTATGTTTTTATTAGCAATGTCATGTGATGTCATAGGGAAATATAACACAAGTCACACAATGTACATAGGAAATATTATTCATCATCATTTTACACCATTGGATGTGTCTACATCAAGAAACCAAAGACTCCCCAGAAAAATCATCTGAATTAGGCAGAAACCCATATATATGTCATTTGATACATATGAAGTCATCTCTACATGACATCCAAGTCACTCAGTTGTCCTCCAGACATGTCAAATAGATCTTATGGAATCCCTTTGACCTCTCAATCTTGATCATGTGGAAGGCCATGGAAATGTATTATTTGAACATATGAAGCAGCCTAATACATTTCATCCTTATTATGAAAACAAAAAGGACATGTTAGGTATACCATGAAGACTTGTCATATAGACACCATCGATATGTAAGATAGACACCCATGACATGTCAGGTGGACAATCAGGGCATGTATGGATTACATTCCCAAAAATTTCTACTTTTTCTAGTAGTAGTACATGGGAATGTGCCCTCAATCCATGCAAACCCAAAATCATGATTCTTTGGTTAGGCATCTCCTTTTCATATGGTAAGTGTCCAAAATAGTTATGAATAAATACTCATACAATCCTATGGGTATTATGGGATCCTTATTCCATCCAAACCTCGTTAGTTGGCCACACATAGTTCATACTCTTTATGGATTAGAGAGTAAGGGTTGTATATCTTCTAAAGGGAATCCATCCTGGTATAAGCCTCAAATTTTTCTAAACCTTTGGGATGCCAATAATTTCATATAAGGTACTTGATCATTCCAACTCATTATCTGGTTAAGAATAATGTGAACTATGAGGGATCTGATTCCGTTCCAAATATAATACATAGGATACCTTTCTATGTTTCACCTCCAATCAGGCATGTACCTCAGTGAAAGTCTGTCCATATATCAAACACAATAGCCTATGGGATCCAAAATCTCCTATTGGTTTAGAATTTTTCCTCATCCATTAGTGGATTGAGAATTTATTTGAACTATGAGGACTCTAATTCCTATACAATCAAGGTATGTAGGACACCTTCCTAAGGGTAGAGATTCAATTGGGAATCCACCTCGAAGAAATTTCATCAATATATCAAACACTCTTACAGATGGGGCACAAACTCACCTATGTGTTTATATTTTATCCTCATCCATAATCATATTGAGATGGTAGTTAAACTATGAGGACTATGATTATTTATATAAGAATGACACATAGGATTCCACCCAAATCCTTGATCTATGCATCAAAAACCACATTAGGGACTCCCTTTTCCATAAGTAATGTATCCACATGTGGTGAGTTTAATCACATATTATCCATGTTTCACACACTGAGCATGAATCATGTGGTCTTATGTATCTCCAAAGATCATATCATCCACATCATAAATATCCCCAAACTGGGGAAAACTGTGTGTGTGATATCCATTCAGTGACATGATATGACTACCCCCATACAAGGTTATTCACCTTGGTGTATGTCCTAAAGGAATTCTTATCTTGGTAAACATAGGTTCAACAACCATCATGGGAATTAATAATCTAACATAGACCATTAGCGGGTTGAGGGAAGGCCAAACTATAATGACTATGATTCTTGTTACAAGTAGGATACGTAGGATGACTTCTTAAAGCTCAAGCTCCATACCAGGTGCCCAAGTGCCCTTATATATGTCTTTTCTGTATGATTTTAAACTAAACATTTTTAACTTAAATGAACTATTTGGTTTTATATTCCAGTTATAAATATGATACATAGTAAGCCTCATGATGGTTTAATCCCATCATAAAAATATAAATCGCCTTCTTCGATGGAATTAATATCTAGAGTTCCTAGTTATATAGCTTCAAAATATAAACAACTACCCATTTCCAAGAAATAATAGGAAATTGAAGGAGATATTCAGATATATAGAGACAATCTCATTAATTGAAACCCTTTTACATGTATAAGGATTCTAAACATGATCATTTTTTTAGGGTAACCAAATCCATATCAGGATTTGGAAGAGATTAATTAACATATCTTAAATATGTAAGATAGTTTTAGAGTAGGAAACAATTCTCCCCAAACATGTGTAATGAGTTTGACCTTTCATCCTCTTGGCCAATTTGAGTTCCTAAGAATCATTAGGTTTCAACACCCAAATGACCAAATTAATTTGGAAAATTTGTTTGTCCCTTATTATATATGTGGGAATATTTGGGATTTTTTAAATGAGATAAAAATGTTAAACCCGATGTGAATGATTTGGAAACCATACATGAACACCCAATAATCAATTTTTGAAGATCATATCTCTCTGAAGGAAAAAATTAATTGTAAACCTGATGTTAAATAATTTAATGATAGAATAATTGAATCATTATAGGCAATGGGTATCATGTATCCTAAACTCAAGGAAACATCCACCTCTTGATGAAGGAAACAGTGATGTTCATATTAAACTTTCATTTTAATTTACCCAATATTATCTCCATTGTCATTTACACTTGTAATAATATCAGAAGATCCATATATCACATTTTTATCACCAACATCGTTTATATTTGTAATCATAATAGATGATCTATAAATTGAAATGTTATGCTTGTCTATATATATATATTCAAATCATCAAAATGTTTTGTATAATATTTATAACATTGGAATATTTTTTTAATAATCAGGTGTTCTTTAATGTATTCTGGAAAAACTCATCTAGAATTGCAAAAATGTAAACACGGAATTTTTTTTGATAAGGGTCATATGAATGATCTACTGAAAACATGGTAAAATATTTATTCCCATCCTTGTAACATGAAATTACAATTGGAATCCATCAATTATCAGTTTATACCCACCCTATTCAGTTCAAAAATATTTATATTTTTTACAAAGTTAATAAATATAAAGAATTTATGCTTATAATGTATCATTTTTACATCCATAAATTATATAATTTGTAACATAGAAAATCCAATGAGCATGTACCTAAGTGGTAGAGCTCCTTCATCGAATAAAAAATGTCCCAGATCAAATCTGTGTGGGGGTGAATTTTCAGGTTACTGTAGCAGTTACTATAGCACGTACTGTCCATTACTGTACTAGCCATAATTATTCATCCTATTTGGGCCTCTTGGAAATTTGTTTGGGACTTCGAGTCTGAGGGCCTTCCGACCACCAAAGGCCTTTGGGCCATAGGTCCTTTAGGGCGGCAGGATATTGGGCCACAAATACCAAGAAGAAGCCCAGGTAGACCACACTGGAGTAGGCCCAGAAGAAGATTCAGAGAAAAGTAAAAACCACCATAGCATAGCTAACTATATTGGAAAATGAGCGGGTATGAAAACTACCATTGATACCATGCACCGTGCACCTCTGAATGGGGAAATTCTAGCCGATCATCCATGCGATGTGGGGAGCCAGGCACCTTTAAGATGTAGATGCAAGGGAGGGGATTTTTCAAATGTGATAGGTCTTGGGCATTCAAGGTTATATATTGGGCCTTGTGCCTATAGACCTTCGGGTCATGTATAAGCCTTGTATTTGGGGTTACATTTCATCTAAGGGTTCCCCATCAAGCCTTAAAAAGGTGGATTATCCAAAAAAATCCAAGTCCTTCGGGATTTTGAAGTATGACATAAAAAATATAACTATAAATTGTAAAACAAATAGATATAAATTATATATACATATATATATAAAAATCTTTTTTATAATAAAATAATACTTATAATATAGTCAATTTTTTGGAAAGAATTAAATATTCTCTCTTGGTGTATATTCTTTAACTGAAGTGATGTGGGGAAGTTAATGTACAATGTGATTGTATAATAAGGAAAACGATAAAGTAAATTTTGAATTTTATATAATCATTATTCATGAACGTAAATCATTTTTTAAGACTTTGTGAGATTCTTTTGGTTTCGATTAGGTATTGTAATAAATATATAATTTAACAGAACTACAAGTCTATAATGTCTAAAGGAATCTAATGTCCTTTAAACATTAACTATGAGTTTATGATGGTTTTTATTAATAGAATATAATGATTTATAGTGATCTTTTCTTGATTGAAATTTAATTTATAAAAAGGATGTAAAATAATAAATTTTAAAATGGTTGGTTATTTACATTTTGATTGAGAAATTAGTTAAAATCTGTTTAAATGGGGATTTTTATATGAATCATTCTTGTTGAAAACAAAATAATGAAGCATAAAATTATGTTATGAATTAAAGTGTGTTTTTAGGTGTTTTTTTAAACATGATGCATTGTTTTTTGTTTGATGACTTGGGGTTTAATGATAATGTGTTATTTACAAACAAAGTACTTTTTGTATATATATAAAAAAGAATATTAAATATAATATAAACTAATGTTAATATAAATATAAAAAATATTATATTTAAAATAAAGTTATGTTTCCTATATATGAAATGAAATAATACATAGTTGAATCATTTTTATTAGTACTAATAATATAAATTATAAAAAACTAAACATTAAATTTAATATAGACTAATATTGATAAATAAATATATAAATTTCAACACACACAAAATGGAATATAAACACAAAAACCCACAAAAAAAGATATACACATATATTTAGACATATAAAAATAAAATGGACACACAAAAAACATATATATATATATCTGTGTGTGTGTGTGTGTACAGAAACAAATATGAGAAGAATAATAAAAATCGGGATCAAACTAACCATTGTTCTTATATATATATATATATATATATATATATATATATATATATATATATATTATATATATAGATAGGAAGAACAACCAGAAAATCCTAAAAAACCATGCAAGATCAGAGAAAGAAGAACAACTAAAATGGGATCGTGTTGTAGATGGGGGAAAACAACCAAAAATCATAAAAAACTCAAGTCTTGTTGGTTGAGAAATCCTTAAAAAGGATTGAATATAATACCTTTGGTTTCAAAGGTTGATCCATTCAAAATATTCCACAAAATTGGATAGTAATATTTGGTTTCTCTTAGAGCTTGATTGATGAAGAGTGGCGAGACAACTATGGTTATTTAAAAAGGTGGGAGAGAGTTCTTTTAGCTCAAGAAAAAAATCACTGATAATGAATACTTTTATCAATGCTAGCATTAGTGATGAAACGACATAAATTTATTATCATTAAAACCAAAAATTTACCTATGTTAAATATTTGTGAAGGTAAATATAATATTTATCATCACTAATATTTGTGATGATAAATAACAGTGAATATTAAAAATTAAAAAATACATTTAAAAACTAAAATAATTTAATAATTATATAAAAATTAATATTGAAAATAAATTTATTAATAAATTTATTAATATTATGATAAATTTATTGTCAATATTATAATAAATTTATTAATAATCAGTATTATGTTGAGAGGATTGTAAATCGAAAAATAAAGATTCACCCTCACACCCTAGTGATTCAAGCCTCATCTCTCACCATATGGATTAACTGAATCTAAAAAGCATTATTTTATAATAAATTATTAATTAATAATTATGTTAATATTATAATTAATATTACAATTAAATTTATTAATATTATCATAAATTAAAAAAATTAAAATATTCCTTTATAATAAAAAATTTAAAAAATGAATAAACTACAAAAATATTAGAAATGAATGTATTATTACAATTATCATTTTATTAATATTGTAACAAATATATTACACTAAATTTAGTAAAATTATTATAAATTAATTTATAATATTATAATAAATTCATTTATATTATGATATTACATGAAATATATTAAAATTATAGGGATTTATTTATTAATAAATGTATTGATATATGCATTGATAAATGTATTAATATTGTGATAAATGTACTAATAAATGATAAAATAATATTATTATTTATACATTCTTTTTTAAATATATTATTAATTATAATACTATAAAATTAAAATTTAGAATTTTAGTATTTATATTTTAATACATTTATAATTGCTAATATATGGATTTTTTATTAAATGTAAAATTAATTGGTACAAGGGATATATGTTGGTATGAAAATAAATGTATGAATAACACCTCTTGCACATGATTCCATTAATTGTGAAACATTATCAGGTTTTAAAAAGGACCACATCATGCTATATTCCAAAATAGCTCTCCTCACAAGAGCCTCTCCAACCTGATTAGCCTCTCGATAAACATGTGTCATGTGTCTCTGCATCTAACAAGCCTTTTAAGATAATGAAGCCACTCCAATATGATTCTAAAGGGGACATTACTAGATCTCTATTTAAGGGACACCATAATAATAGATGAGTAAGATTAAATCCATATTGGACTCCATCAAAAGTTAGAGGCAAAACCGATATCATGGATCATTTATCAAAGTTTCACTTCAAGAGTGATTCCATTTTTGAAGAAATTAGTGAAGTTTAACTTTAGAAAGTCACAATGGTTGTGGAACTCATCCCGACCGCAAGCAAGACCTGGGGCACTGGATATCGGGTCATCCATGTTCCCTTTGATCCATGATGGAATCAGTGGAATCTATCTCATTTATTTTGATGTTAATACTTTTTTATGCCAATCAAACAAAGTTTTTATAAAGTAATAATATCATCGAAATCATTTTTAATTGAACCTTTCTATATTCTTGATTCATTATGAACATTTTCATAAATTGTTTAAATACATGCATGTAGATAGGCATACTAGTTATTGAAAACAATCAGGTTTCTTGTCATTTAAATTATGTCAAATATTGTTACTGAGGCAGTGAGAAGTGGGTTTGACACTTGGTCTCTTGGGGAGGTATTCATGAAAGAGATCATTAATCCATCAACACTACATATTCTATACACATTAGTTCTAATGTATCCCTAGACATAGTTCCACAATTACAAAGAAAATGAGAAGTTCCTGAAAGTCTGTTATAAATTTCTACAATCAGGAAGATTACATAAGTGGAGGTAAGGGAAATACCAACTTCTTGTATATATTAATCAAGGGAGATATTTACATGTCATAGCCTCCAAGGAAAGGTAAATATGGATGGGGGTCATGGTCTATTTGAATTTCCTCAGGCACCTGGGTGAACTGGAACTATAATCACACCTCGATCTATAAATTTCATTATAATTGAATGATATTTTAGTGTTAACATTCCATACCATGATTTCATTAATGAAATATTTGTATGAGTGTATTGTTATTCTTATTTCATATATTATGAAGTGGGTGAGGCCTCAGGTTATCCTATTATTGTATGCAATTGAGAGAGACTAGAATGGTTGGGGTACCTAATAAAAATCCTTAATCGGTCTTTCCAGTCAGTGGGTGTCCAGAATATTAAGATTTCACTACTTGAAAACTATCCATTTTGAGTGTGACATGAGCTACTGGTAAGATACCATGAGGGAGGGTCATATTGAAAATGAAAGATAATTGGGGAAGTCATTCTATAGAATTAGAAGATATCTGCACCGAAGAAAATTTATAACCTCATAATTTGACACGAGGAGATTCCACATAAACTTTCAAAATGTATTGATATATTATTATTATTAATTAATTATATATGTATTTATTTTATTTATTTCATATAATAATGTAATTAATTTATAACTATATTTAAATTTATTAATTATAATTGAAAATATTATTATTTACAAAAAAGTATAAATATATATCTATGTGTGTGTGTGTTATATAGTTGAAGAAACATGTACCTGTATGTATCCAATTACACATATACATATACATATGCACGTATAGATATATACATACACATATATATTTATGTGCACACACATACACTCATACACAGATAAATTTTTACACATACGCATACATACATGCACATATACATAAATATATATATACATGCACCAACACATATGCATACACAGATGTACACACAAATATAAATACACATACACACATACATACACATACACATACATACACACCAAAATATACATAAACATGCATAACATTCCTAAACATAAACATACATATATATATTAACACATATATGAACATAAATTCTAAATCAGTTGTATTATGTCTTATTTGGAATAAAAACAATTACCTTCTTTCACTTTCTACTACTTACCTAATCCGAACACAATCATTCACTATTGGTATGGATTACGTCCACTTAGATTAAAATTTATATAGTATGTTTACACCCATATCCCATTATGAGGTCCAATAAATACATGAATCGCCTAGGAAGAGATCCATGGTTCGCCTCTCTCTAAAATGTATTAGTTCTCAAAGATCATACATTGGGTTGGACCACTTCCACTTTCATTCTGTTATTTTAGTAAACATTATTAATGGAAAGGACTAGGGGGTTAAACAAGGATAAACCTAAGTGCATCACAAGGGGTGAATTTTGGTGCGATACTCTATTGTAATTTTAAATAATCAAAACATATACCTCAATTCCAAGTCAAATCACGAATTATTAGTTTTTAGGGTCTCCCTTCTGTTATTTTATTAATATCTCAAATTAATTAAAACACATGAACTAACAATACACATACAATAAAGATATGTAAATAAGTAATTAAATATTTACTTAGTTCACCAAATGTTGTCTATGTTAGAGGTATGAGTGTGAGTTCACTACTCCTCTCACAGATCTCTTTTACTTGATGGGGATTATTGGGATTTGGGATACCTCTCAAGGATCACTAACTATGAATGTGTAAATAAATTACATGGCAATATGGACTAACTGTCATATCAAATATATATATATATATATATATTCATTATGTGGGCATGTGATAAATTTCACCCCCATATATGATGTTACATTGTAGCTCTATTTGACCCCTCTTATTGGGTTGTCCTTAACATGTATCTTCTCTTATATGTGATGACCCTCCTCATCATATTATTCAGTCACTAAAAAATTTAAATCAAATTTTTAATAGAACTCACTTCTCTAACTTCACTTTAGTTGATGATTATAGTATATCACAACACATATATTCTCTTCACTGTGTTTCATCAAAACACTAAAAATTATCCCCAAACTATGTATATGTCACCTTTTTTATTCATTTTTTTCTCCTTGACAAAACTTACTATTGAAGTATCTTCAAAGGTGTCCAAAATAACTCTATGATTTGTATTACCTCAACACTTAGCAAGCTCGCTGAGAGTCTTGACCCATCAAATCCCTTGGCCAATGTATCATCGTCATCATTCATAGCATCATCATGTAAAATGATTCTATATTTTTTGGGATTATTCCAACTTCATCTAAGGTCCTTCACTAATAGTACTATTTTAATTCTATAAACATCATCTCCAATCATCATCACCCATGTATATAGTAGATTGAGTAAGGACCACATCATATCCATCATGATGGTCATATGAACTTTTTTTATTTTGTATATATGTCTTATATGTTTTATCAATATATGTTCAATCATGTAGATAGCTTAAAAAATTATATAATCTAATGATCCATTATAATTATTATATGATTATTTAAATTCCATGTCCCCATGACCAACTATTTCTTAGTCAGTCTATCTTCTCTTATCACATGATGTCGATAGTTTAGAACCAAGTTCCATTACCTCATTAAATGTGGGATATAAAAACCATAATATCATTATTTATGAATCATAATAATTGGGTATACATTATATTCACTTATATTTATCTTTCCTTAATGGAATTTTCTTCACAAATTCACCATATATACATTCCACACATGAATCTTAGGTTTCTTATCCCTTAATTTGGTGATAATATATAATAATATAGTCAGGGAAATACATCATAATCTTTTATATGAATTCACCTCATCTATTTTATATTTATAAACTCATACCACAAATAACCATAATGTTTCACATGATATATTGGTTCTTCATTTTGGGTCAATGTTTATAATGTCCCAAACATTCATAAATTAAATTCCCTTTTTACTGAATAAATTCTTTATTATGTAATGTAGTTTCGAAAAAGAAATACACTACATTGGTTATTTTGGACTATATGTGTACCACATTTAAATGAACAATAATCATCATAACTATTGGAAATATTTAAATCATAGAGTGACCATTAAGATTAGTATGTTAATTTTTATTATAAATTCTAATTGACACAGGCATAGGAAGCATTGGCCTCGACTAGTAGGATCATTCCCTATAAATCTAATTTATATGACCCTTTGAGGGATATGGAATCATTGGTATTTCCCACTGACCAATTTTATGTTGAAATCCCAAAAATAAGTAGGAGAAAAAAATTAATAAGAAAATTTCAGGATTATCAAGATCACAATGCAAACCATATTCGTCGAACAACACCAACAATGTTATGTCAACACACTCCTTACATTATGGCGTACACAGTTTTAATAAGGGGTAATTTATCTAGAACCTAGTAGTAAAAATTTTTATTTATTATTCTAAATAAAATATTTATTATGTTTATCCCTTTTTATTATTAAAATTTTTGTTATATTATTACATGCACACTACAAAGAAAGACAGACTAGGGACTCGATGTCACGACCGGCGCCCCACACACCAACCCCCCTTCCACCCTAGTTGCATGCAAGGGAAACTTTTTATTATTAATGTATATAGATAATTAATTTGATAAAAAATATAATTTGATACAAAGAAACTAAAATTGATTTTTTTTAATATATATATATATAGTTTCAATTAAAACATTTTTTTATGAATTTAAACATTTTAAAATAAACAATATTTTCATAAAATATACTTATTAGATAACTATGACATCCTAGACCCGGATTCCACTTCATAGGTGCCCCGAGCCTGGTGGGACACATATCCACAAGTGAATCTCTCCAAATGACAGAGGTTGCCAATTAGCATCGAGGGCCTAGGGTGTGTCCATGGGGAGATTATTCTCTCATTACCAGAATGTAGTGCGGTAGATAAATATAAATAGAGGTAAATAGTGTAAGAAATATAAGTAAATAGAAGGCATAGTAGAATTAAGGACAATAGTAACAATAACTAAAACCATTGGAATAACATAAAACAACTAATGATGATATGTCATGTATCTAGAAAACTGGAAAACATGGATATAAGGAAACAAGAATAACATGTTTGAAAAAAGTATAAAGGAAATAAAAATACTATCTGAAGCATCCTGAGAACAATCTCGGTTGTAATATATCAATATCCATATTAAAAATCATCAAATCAAGTGTTCAAAGTTGTATCCTTCCATTTATCAATACCTACATTCATGTAAGCTTCCTCGGGTACCGAACACAGCCCGGAGGGGGTGAGAGATAAAGCTTAATGGGCCACCACTAATAGTGTGGGCCATGTAATGGAAATGTAATATTGTGAAAGAATGTATATATAATGTAAAGTAGTACAATGTAACTAAATACCCAAGTATCTGCTTTAACCATTGGCTGGTGTTTGAACATGTAATGTTTTCATTAATTGATTTTTACCCATTTATATAAAAGTCGCATGTTAAAAATAGTTATGGTTCCACTATGGAACATGGAAACATGAAATGATATTTAATAATGAAGTTCCAAGTTAACAAACATGGAAACATCAACATCCAGGGTCACCAATTCAGTAATGATTGTATCTTGGATAAGGTTTAAGAGTGTAATCCAAGGATCATAGTATAATTAATTCCCCAATAATATGCCTACCGAGTCCAAGGGGATCATTCAAGGTAAAATGAGGCTAAGTAATGACTGGTCCCGATGGGCTTTAACCATGGCACCTATTTTTCAATACTGGTTCCAAGGAGTGTATCCATGGCATCCTGTGTTAATACATTACAGATCCTATAGTATCATATTAGGCATCCAATGTAATACAATGATTGTGTTCTTGGTGGGTGTCAACCTAAGAAAGTTGTATCCTTGAATAGGAATGGGGTTCCAGAGTGCTTAAGGTATCCCCAATGAAAATCAAGGTGAGGTTGAGTTAGAAAACTATTATTTGATAATTATTTCATATAATATTTCATTTGGTTCAAGACATATCCTTTAATTAGTGTGACAAGGCTAATTGATCATTCAACCTCTAAATCTTGTCTTTATTGATCAATAATTCCATTTGGTTCAAGCCCTGCCTTTCATTAGTGTGACAAGGCCAACTATAATGAAAAAATTCATTTAATCCATTTATGGAATTTTCAATAATAAAGGATTGCTCCTCTACCTTCCATGAACATAGAAGGGGTTCTACGAACATGCAACCAAATATTCCTTTTCATTTAATAAGGAAAAGTCGTATACCTAGTATACTTTCCCATTTTCATTTAATATTTATTTATCAAATTGAATCACTTGCCTTAGGTGGGTCAAACGGTGATAATACGTGGTAATTTCCATTATGAAAGTCACAATTTAAATCAATCCATTTAATATAGAAAATCTTACCCTTATAAACATCAATCCATGGAACACCCGAATGGAGGCTCAAACATGTCAAAACACTAAAACGATAATTATAGAAAAACATCCTACATGGGATGGATGGAGTTATGGGAACAACCACTAAAAACTAATAAAAAATTTTAAAAGATCATAACTATATGATTATAGTTATTATAATCATGGAATATAAATTCAATAAATGGCACCCGGTGAAATCAACGGGCCCCACATGACAAATTCCAAAATCAACAAACTTGAGGTATGCATTATAAACCACCCACATTGGTCTTGTACGAATCTTCTCTTACAATAGAAGTCTATGTTCTAGCTTAGAATAGAGTAGATCTGAGTAAAAGGGAGAAATTACCACAACTATATAACCAGATAGAGAGAGAGAAAGTAAGAAGATGAAAGGATCAAATGGACTCGAGTACTTATCGTTGCACATCAACGTGATGAAGGAAATATTAAACAGATCCCAGATGAAGCAGATCTATTTATCCCTAGAATAGGCCTTCAAAAAGCTCCAAAATGAGAGGAAAGGAGGATAATCCCACTATAAATCAGATTAGGGAAGAAGGTTATGTTAAATAGATCATTAAGGGTAAATGGTAAAACTAACCAAAATTTAGCATGTGTATGGTTTGTCCACACGGTTTGAAAACCCGTCTGCATGACATGAATGAGAACTTATAGAATAGGGGAGATTCATGATTAGGTCACACAGTTAGAGAAACCTTGTGGAATCCATGCAAGATGGATCTGTTAAAAATGAAACCATATGCACTATTAGGGTTAACTATACAGCCTACTGTCATGATTTACACTAACAATTCAATAGGCCCAATGTTCCCCAAAAGATAGGTTCCAAGCGTCAAAAAAATATCCAAACACCATTAGAACCATTTCTAACTCACTTGGTATCTATATTAGGTCCAAAATAAAGAATTAGACTGAAATTTAAAGGATCCATACCTAAGTAAACAATCAGGTTCTTATAGTCTCCCCCCACCCTAAAAGAAATCATCCTCGAGTTCGCCTTCCAAGGGTGGTGAAACACTATCTAAGAAAAACTCTGGCCACTGGGTACGTACATTGGCCTCTTACTCCCATGTTTCATCCTACATGCAGAAATGCTACCATAGCACCCATACTAGAGGGACAAACTAGCCTCAGAGAACCTTCATTCTCTTATTAATGATTCATATTGAATACTCCAAAAAAGAAGCATTAGAATCTAACTCAACATCCTCATGATCAATGGTATGAGATGGGTCATCTTGATACTGGTGAAGCTATAAAACATGGAAGAATTCATGCATGACACGATACCTCTGAGGTAATATTAACCACTATGTTAATGATAAAACATTCTCAAGAATTTAAAATGGACTTACATAACGAGGTGAATACTTCCCGTGATTCAGTAACCATCTATTCCCTAGACAAGGTGATACCAATAGAAAAACATTATCCCCGACCTCGAACTATAGCGGTCATCGATGGTGATCAACATAATATTTCTATATAGACTGAGTAGTAGGAATATGCTTTCTGATCAGCTAAACCTCCTCTGAAGTCTCCTGAATGAGACGTGGACCTCATAGGGATGCCTCACCTACCTGTATCCAACATAGGGGTGAATGTCATGGCCTACTACATATGTCCTCAAAAGGATCTATCTGAATTGTTTCCTGAAATCTGATATTATATACAATCTCCATGAGAGAGATATGATTCTCCAGAGAGTCGCTAAAATCAAGGACACATGCTCGAAGCATATCCTATAGAACCTATATTTTATATTATGATTGTCCATTGGTCTGACGGTGAAAATTTGTTCTTAGAAGTACCCAGTTTCCAATAGACATATTCAATCCCTACTAGATCCAAGATGTGAAACAATCATCCCTATCGAAAATGATAGAACGAGGGACCACATGTAGTCATAAGATTTCACGGAAATATAGAATTACTATCTCATCAACTGAGAACGTCTCCTGAATAAGAAAAAAGTGATCCAATTTCGTTAGTTCTTCAATGAAAACCCATACAATGTCTCTACTTCTTCATGAATTAGGAAACCAACTAAAAATACCATGGTAAAATATTACCATTTCTATTATAGGACTAGAATCGGCTGTAACAATCCAATAGGTCTATGGTGCTCCACATTCACCTACTGACAGGTGGAACACCTATTGATAAAGCTTGATATATGATGCTTAATCCTAGGCCAAAAATACGGGTGTTGCATATGTCAATATATCTTGGAGATACCTATATGAACTATCTACTAAGAATCATGGGAATATTTCATTAACTCCATATGATATCTTTAGAAACGTAGACACATCCATGTATGTTCAGGATGTTGTCTTTGTCCATTGACAAATCTAAAGGTGGTTGATCTCCTGATATACTCTCTTAAAGAATCAAGCCTTCAGGATCTGAAAATTGTCTACCTTTCACCTTCTTGATGAGGGAAGATGTAACTGTCAAAGATGATAGGTAATAATATTCATGACTATTTTGAAACTCCATATGCATCTCAAAGAAGAGGGTCATTAATTTTATTTCTTCACTGGATTCTCGTACGGCATGTGCTTGAGTTTCCTGACTTATCATATTCACAACTACATTTCCCTTCCCAAGCATATAGGCATGCTCAAAATTAAAGGAATCTAGCTATTCGACCCATATATATATAATGAGGTTCAATTCAAGTTATAAAAAGATATATTTGAGACTTTTTTTGTCTATGTTCACCAAAAAGTGCTCACCTAACACATAATGTCTCCAGAAACGTAAGACATGGACAACTCCTAGTAGCTCAAGGATATGTGGTAGGTAATTTCTATCTCAAGCCCTCAAATTTTGAAATCCATACACAAAAAATCTATCCTTTCGTATCATCACTACTCCTAGGAAGATGTAGGTTGCATCACATAAGAAGATATAACCTTTTCCAAGCTCTGGTAGGATCGGAATAGGTTTTGAGACAAGACTTCATTTCAGCTTCTGAAAGGATTTCTCACATGCTTCTAACTATAGAAACTTAACACCCTTCTTGGTAAGAGATTAAGAGGTGAATAAAAGAAAGATAAGTCTTGTATGAAATTCATATAATAACTAGTCATCCCCAAGAAACTCTATATAAAACATATTCTTGGTATGCTCCAAGGAAACTACATCCCTAACCTTTTCTGGGTCAACAGAGACTCCTGATTTCGATATGATATAACCTAAGGTGTAAAGTTTGTCGATCTAGAAGTGTCACATAGAAATCATAGAATTAATATGATTCTCTCTCAATGTACTTAGAATGATTTCAAAGTTTTTAGTATGTTCATTATGAGTAAAATAATAAACCAAGATGTCATCCACAAACACCATGACCAAATAGTTGAGATAGGTATGAAAAACCTTATTCATTAGATCCAGGAAAATGGTGGGCATGTTCGTAAGACCAAATGGTATTAAAAGGTACTCATACAGACCGTACTATATACAGAAATCTATATGAGGTACATCTGATGGCCTGACTCGCACTTGATGATAACCGGATCTCAGGTCGATCTTAGAGAAGACCCTAGCTCCTCTAAGCTGGTCGAAGAGATCATTAATTTAAGGAAGTGGATACCAGTTCATGACCATAATATAGTTCAACCATCTATAATCCATGCATTAATGTAAGGTTTCATCTGCCTTTTTAGTGAAAATAATGGGAAAACCCCAAGAGTATGTATTGGGAAATATAAATCCTTTGGCATCTAAATCATATAACTACAACTTAAGCTCCTGAAGCTCTGTATGTTCTATCCTGTATGGAGGAATGGAAAATGGAGCTTCTCCTGGAATAATATCAATTTTATACTCTATATCTATCTCATTATGTAATATAGAAACATTATCAGGAAATAAATCCTTGAAATGATCCACTATAGGAGGAACATCAGCCTGTCATAAACTGTGATCCTATATGATGATATTTTTAATTTTGGTGGTCACTCCACCTATCCCATGATTCTCTGGTCCCGCTCTACCATCTTCTACATCCCACTCACCCTTATGTAAATAACTGATGCCCTCTGGTGATGTAAAATATACCCTACATCAATAGTAGTCTACAAGAGGATGATACTGAACCAACCAATCCATCTCTATAATGACATAGAAGACTATCATATCAAGAACGAAGAGCTTTAATAAGAATGGGTAACTTTCTACCTCAAGGGGCAATCCCTACATTGACGTATTCCCTATGTCCACAAACCTAACAGTGTATCTAGTGTAATTACACCATAGTAATATTGTATCTCTAGTATGAGACCTTCCATGATAAATACATAGATAAAATAGTTTGAATCACCTATATGAATTATATAATATAATATGGTAGATTCCACTTGAATAGTACCTCGTACTATATATGGTCAAACAACCTGATCCCCATGAATCAGCTATAGTACATGAAATTGGCATGATCCATGGTCATGTCAAACATATGGAAAACCACGATAATAACTACTTTTCTTGTGAACCCGATGATTATGGGTCTAGCTACCATGATCATGACCTCCTCCTCGGCATATCCTTTCGGTCATATTCCAAATCACCATATGACACAGTGTAAATGAACTTTCTCCTAAAGGTGGAGCTATCATAGATCCTTTTCCCCTCAAAGCTAGTGGAAAGGTCTTATAGAATATCTGAAGATTCCTCATACGATCGTAAGCCTGACACTCC
Source organism: Viscum album (assembly GCA_963277665.1). Taxonomy (NCBI): domain Eukaryota; kingdom Viridiplantae; phylum Streptophyta; class Magnoliopsida; order Santalales; family Viscaceae; genus Viscum; species Viscum album. The sequence goes on from OY728129.1 coordinate 1,638,697,473, forward strand.
TGTGGGTCTCTATGAAATTGAGTCTTCATATTCTGCAATATTCTACACTAACGACACAATATAGAGTTATCAAAATTCGTAATCTATTTGTCACTTCCCTAACGAGAAACCTCAAGGGAATGTTTTCTACTACCAGGAGAACTACTGTTCAACCATGCCACTAATCCTATATTATTGGTATTATTTTTCCCCTTAGGTTTCATTCATTGATAAGATCTGGATTGACTATTTCAGAAAACAATAGGAAGGAAAAATACATTCACCTGTGTACACATAGTGTACACAAGCTCATACTTGAAGCATCTATCACACGAAAGCTCATCACTGGCTAGAAGCAGTGCAAATAATTTGAACATAGTGAAACACACTGAATATTCCATAACTGACATGGAACCCTACTTGAGATGCATGAACTCTCTGTCTCTGTCACCTCTTAGTGCCTAAGGAAAGAACTGATCATATAAGGTGGTCTAGAAATCAACCCATAACATTCCCTAATAATGACCTACCTAGGTAATCACATCCCACCATCGCTTGGATGAATCACACAAAATGTAAGTAGAAAGCTTTACCCTAATCTTCATATCAATCTCTAGACGCTCAAAGATAGAAATGGAAACCTCTATCCAAAACCCAGCACCCTCTGGGCCACCATCCCCCAGAGAAGGTAGGAGGATTATGTAGCTAGAACTCACGAGTCTGATCAGCCATCGTATGTGAAACTCATGGAGCACCATTCATGGACTATATCAGACATAGGAAACTATCAATTTCTTGGTAATTCATGCCTAGATCATGTACTAAAGGTGGTTCCTCAAGTGGAACTCCTGGAGGTAATATTGTAGGCTCAGGGCCCACCCTGTTCGGGGCATGATCGTCACTACCTTCCTAACATACGATATAAGGACGTCATGGAGGAATTGGTCTACCAATGGAAATCACATGCCATGGAACAATATTTAAGTAGATATAGATCAACACTAATGGAATCTAAAAAAGGAAGGGCTCACTACCCATGGTATAATACCCCAACTACCCGCTTAGATAGACAGGTACTCATAAGGTATAAAGTATTAGTTTCATTTCATTTTACATTTAATTACCAGGTTTATTCCTTTCCCTTTCATGAACATGACAAGGAGAGATAACAACATCAAACCTTTTCATTTTAGATGTCATGTTTCACATTATAATGGATATTAATTCTCATGTAATCAATTCCCATACACCTTATCAATGAAAATGATACCCATTTATTTATAACATAATGGGTCGACTCAATGAATTACTCATCCTAACCCCTGAGGGCCCATATACCTCATGAATTGAGACATGAAATCACTCAATAACAACCAAAAGCAATCCATGTACAAGATCAAAAACATAGAATCATTAAACAATCACAGGAATATCAAGAAATACAAAGTAGTGAAATGCACCTACATGGCATGGAAATATGCATGACATTTGAATCCTATGTGCCTATAATGATTCATGTAGAAATGATATTTTCCCTCATCTTATCAATTCAAGGATGAAATTAATCCTCAAATAGAATAATAATCAAAAACAACACATATCATGTGCATCATCCAACAGTGAAATAATGTCAACTATAATAGGCAAAAAATAACAACAATTTTATTTCAGTCAATTTGTATTTTACCCCAAACACGGGTTTGCAACGCCCAAGCATGGATTATGACCATATTCCAAGAATTATTAGTCTCCAATATATTGTCTCCAAATAGTAAAGAAATAAAGGACTCCTCTGATACAACTTTGTGACATCCTGAAATTGGATGCCACTTAATATATTACGTGATCTCATTGGGAAGCATTGCCTCAAGCCCATATCCCTAAACGTTGTAGGTTTCTGACTAGCAGTGAGGGCGTATGATTTGTCTGTGGGGAAAATATTCCCTCATTACCAGATTGTATCACAGTTGATAAATATAAAAATAGTTAAATAGAGGAAGCAATACAAGTAAACAGAAGGCACATTATAAATGGGGACAACAATAACAATAATTGAAACAACTAGAATAACATACAAAACTGATGATGTTATGTCATTATATAGTAAAGTAGAAAACATGGATACAAGATAGTAGGCATAACATATTCCACAAAAGTATAAAGGAAATAAAAAGACCATACCAAGCATCTCATGCTCTGGATCGATCATCTACTATGAATCTACATCATAAATTGCAATAAATCAAGTGTTCTAAGCCACATGCTCCCCTTTATCAACACCTATAATAATGTAATCTACCCTGGGTACCAAACGATTCCTAGAGAGGGTGTGAGATAAATCTTATAGGGTCACCAACAATAGTGCCTATAACATCTGGCCCATGCAATGGAAATATAATAGTGTGCAAGTATCTATATATAATGTAAAGTAGTACAATGTAACTGAATACCCAAGTACCTACTTCATCCTGTAACTAGTATCTGAACATGTATCTAGTTCATTAATTGATTGTTATCAGTTTATAAATAAGTCACATGTTAGCAACAGTGAAGGTTCAAAGATGTAACAAAGAAAATTGTAATGATATTTAATAATGAAGTTCCAAGGTAATAACCAAAACAATGTAGACCTCAAGGGTTGCCAACTCAGTAATGGATGTAGCATGTCTAAGGGGTAAGCATTCAATCCAAGGAGCATAGTCCAAGGCATTCCACAATAATATACCTACCGATTCCAAAGAGTTAATCCAATGTAAAATGGGTATTAACAATGATTGTTCCGGATGGGATTTAACAATGGAACTTACTTGTCAATTCTATTTTCAAAAAGTGTATCCACGGTATCTTATAATAATACTTGAAGGATCCTACATTTTCATTCCAAGAATCCAATGTTAGAAAACGATTGGGTTCTAGGTGGGTGTCAACCTATGAAATCCATTTCCTTGAATCAAGATGGGTTTCTTGAGTGCTCAAGAATTCCCTATAGAATATAGTGTGCAATTGAGTCAGGACACTCCTATATGATAATTATGTCATATAATATTTAATACAGTTCAGGTCACTACCTTAAATTAGTGTGACAAGGATAATTGAGAATGAATCATTTTAATCAAGTATTAATTAATCAGTAATTTGATTTGGTTAAATCCATACATTTCATTAATGTGATAAGGCTAAGTATAATTTATCCATTAATTTAATCCATTTAAGGAATTTTCAATAATCTATTTTCACTCCACTACCTTCCGTCAACATGTAAGCGGTTCTATGGACATGCAACCAAACTTTCATTTACATCAAATTAGGAAAATTCATATACCTGGTATAATTTCCAATTTCCATTTAACATTTATTTATCAAATTGAAACACTTAACTTACCTGGGTAAAGTGGTGATCAAACATGGTACCTTTCATTATGAAATTCACAATTTAAATCAAGACATTTAATATTGAAAAACTTACCCATGGAAAGGTCAATCCATGGAACACCCGAATATAGGCTCAAACATGTCAAAACACTAAAATAAAAATTATGTCATAACATCCATATTTGGATGGATGGAGTTGTGGTAACAAACACTAACAACTAATCACATATTTGGAAAGAGAATAAATATACAGTTCTAATGATTGTAAGAATGGAATATAAATTCAATAAACGATAGCCGATGAAATCAGTGGGCCCTACATGATAAATTCCAAAATCAACAAACATTATGGATGAGTTATAAACCAAAAACCTTAGGCTTATACAAATATCATCCTCTGGTATCAGCCTTTGATTTTTCTTAGAACACAGCAGATTTGAGAAAAGTGGATAAATTCTCACACCTTGATAATCATGGAGAGAGCGAGAGAGAAGAATAAAATCTCAAATCCACTCGAGTACTTACCATTGTACATACAACGTGATGAATGGAAGCTCGAATGGATCCCATATAATGGGGATCTCTTAATAACTTACTTAGGCCTTACAAAATTTCAAAAATGATAATAATGGAGGCTAATCCCAATTAGGTTAGGGAAAAAGGTTTGGTTAAATATACCATTAAGGAAAAAATGGTAAAATTACCCAAAATTTAACCTGTGCATGGTTTTCCCCCACGGTTTGAATAATCATGCATAAACCATTCATGAGGACCTGCAGAAGATGGGGTTGTTCATAGTTAGGCTTCATGGAAAGAGAAACAATGTACCAACCATGTGAGCTGGCTCTGCAGGAAAATGAAACCATCTGCATAGTTATATTTAACTATGGGGCCTAGTAGCATGGTTTACTCTAACTGTGTGATAGGCACAATTTTCCCCAAAATATGGGTTCTGGGATCCGAACAATACTCAAACACCCTTGAGGTATTTTATAACTCGGTTGCCATCCATATTAGGTCAAAACTAAATAATTATACTAAAAAGAAAAGGATTCATACATGAGTGAAAACCCATGTTCTTATAATAACATTTATTTGAATATCAATGGTAATATAATTTAAGGAAACCAAATATAAGTTTTATAAGGGATAGAAAGTTATTAGCATTACAAAAACAAGTATTTTCTAGTAAATAATGATTTTTATTTAGAAGTGTACATTTTTTTATTTAAAATTTTATATTGATAAAATAAATATCATTTTTTAAATAATCACATTGAAATTATTCAATGATTTTCTTTTTATAATTTTCCAAGATAGTCAAATTTTTGGGTAAAAATTAAATGAAATATAAATAAACGATATGTATTGTGATATCATAATAGACCAAAGAGATGTAATAAATACTATAAAAAGTACCCATAACCAAATATTGTATTTCCCTATAAAATAATGTGTTTTTGAATTTATTTTACTAATTTTATAATCCTTTATTGATTCCTCCAAAAACTATATTGTATTTTAAATTTATAAAATAATTTTTCACTTCCACATCACCAATAGAATTATATTAATGAGTTTTGTTCTTTGGATTATTACATATTTTCAACCAATCCTCTGGGGTAGAAAATATAGATAAAAACTAGGGGAAGGTTTGTATTTTTGATTATTCTATTATATATAGTCTAAAACCTACGATTACGAATTAATAATGAAATCCCCTCTCTATTGTTACAAATTCCCACCCTTCCCCCACTCCTCTTCACCAAAAACCCAATGATAATGAATTTATTTTCCCTCTACCACTTTAGATTCACTAAAATTTGTTTTTATTCTCTAAAGAAGCTCCTCTCATGATTTTAGAAACTCCTTTTCATGGTTAGGTATTCTCTCCTCCTCCTCTTTATTCATGAATTTTATTTGAATTATGTCATTTGATTTAAAATTTTATATGTTTTATTATGTTTTTAAACATACCCTTTAATTTTCGTATGATATACATGTAAATAGATTCCACCTTTCACTCTCACGAAAACCTTCTATGAATCATTTTTTACAACCATTTTGTTGTTGAAATTATACTGTGATTATCCATACTAAACATTTGTTGAGTGAGTACCCATCCCAATATCCACTCAAGTGTGTTTTCCTAAATGTAGCTATCCTTGATTTATTTTTTACTCTAATGTATGTAACCCCCACTCCTCAAACATGGTATTAGAAGTGATGAAACATTTTATATATTATATGATCTTCATGGTATACAAATTTTGTATAAAATATAAATGTAATCAGCAGGCCTATAATTATATATACATCCAATAAATTGGGTAATGTTTTATTTCATAAGATACAATTTCTAGTGAATAGAAGGTTATCTTAAGCCCATAATAATATTATTTCATGGTGTTTTTCCTTACATTATTCTTATAATGTCATGTTTTCTGTTGTTTCCACATGTCATATATTTCCTTGATGTTATCATCTTATATCTTGCATCGATGTTTATGTTTATGATTCACACACTTTCATTTCATCTTGATATACCAATTGAATTACATAATATTCTTTCATCATGTTATTCTTTTATTAATACCTTATAGGTTTTTATAACTCACCCAATTCATTTATATGTCCATAGGTCATCCAATACAGTTTTATAATATCAATGGGTTTTAAGGGTTTATTGTCGAGTTTATAAATAATTTTATTGTATAACTTTTTTAATTTATTATTCTCTGTACCTATTTTTTAAAATACAAAAGGCCTTACGGAATTATGTTTTTTTATTAAGTACATATTTATGTAATAAATAATGTAATAAAGTGTATTAAAGACCTAGGTTGTCATAGTTAGTATTAGAAAAAATTCCATTTGTTTTGGGGAATTATTATTATGAAACCAATATGAAAGCATTAGGGATAATACTAAAAATAGTAAATGTACTTTTATTTTTGTAAAAGAAAGAGTAATTTATTATTGAAGAGTGTGCATTATTTATTAAGTTAATCATCACCTACTTCATAAAAAAAAGGAATTACTACACACCCCATTTAATACAACTAGGAGATATTCTTGGGTAAATTAATAATCTCTATAATTCATTATGAAGGAAAAAATCTAATGAAAATTTATATCAGGAAATAAACCATGGGTAATATATATTAAAACCTATAAATTCATAGGTTATGTAATTTATGTAATTTATGAGTTATCAATTCAATATTCAAATTTTCCCTTTATGTATTTAATAGTTTGAAAATTATCATCCCTAATTTTCTCTTTATAATAGTCAATGGGTAGAAATTGGAGGAACCAAGAAAACCACCATAGTGAGGGGAAACGTGAAGACTCCTCAAATGAGATGTCAACCTGATAGGAGTTTAAATCAGGATCTTTATGAAAATAATTTCTCAATTAACTCACATTTTGAATAGGAACATGAATTATGACGAACACCCACATCCCAAAAAGAAAGAGAATGTTTCAATTGAGACTTTATACAACAAAGGCCTTTGACATTTAATGGATCTTATGATCCCTTAATAACTATTGACTCTCCTTTTCATCACATTGTCTAAAGGAATGGAAACTAAAATGAATTAGCACAAATTGATTCATCCTTTGAAGAAAACCTCAAAAATCGACAAAGGCATGAACAAGGCTTCAAATGCACAAGGGTTGCGCAAGTTCCCTCACTATCGTGAAAGTATACATTCACGCCGCCTAATGGTTGTGCAAGTGACTTGTGCGCCATAAATGATAACCACCCAGGGTCTTTTCCAGCCTATAAATACACCCTGTGGGCCCCCCATTTTGAAGAAAATTTTCCAGAATTCAAATATTGAGCTCTGAATGGCCATGTCTCTTCTTCAGGTATTCCGAACACTTCTAAGGTAATTCATTACCTAGAATGGAAGTTCTAAACAAGATGAGTAAGGTCTAAGTGTTAGAATTCACAAACACTTGTGCGCCTAAGGTGTTTTACCCTTAAGGGAAATGAACGTACTTGTGTGCCGCCCTACTTCTTCACCAAAACTTGTGTTCCTCTCTTCTATAAGTACCTCAGGATAATTCTAAAGGCTTTGGTCAAGGATCGCCTAAGTGTTACCCTACTGGTTAACAATTTCACAAGTACCCATGTGTCGCGCAGGTATACCTGTGCGACCAGGACTTTTGTGCCCATGCAGTACCTGTGCGCCTACCAAGACTTGTGTGCCCCTGCCTTTTTGGGTGCCCTTCTTTCCCATTTAACCCCTCTTATACCATTCCCCCTCTCTTATTAATGATTTAGTCTTCAAGACATTCTTTAAATCCATTTATGGCATGTTTTATTGATTAACTTCCTTATCTGAAAGGAATTTTGTGGAATATCTCTCAAAACCTAGTGATTTACACATCTTTATGTCACTAAAGATTGAGATTTCATTCATTAAACCTCATCCTTTAAGATGAGAGAACCCCTTTACCTGAGCCTCCTTTTTAGGAATAATCCCTAGTCATAATTCTCAAATATGGGCATCCTCCTTGGGAGTAATCCCCAAGTCCTCATTAACCTGGGCATCCTTTTTAGTTTTAAGCCCCAATCATAAAATTCCCGAATATGGGCATACTCCTTAGGAGTAATCCCCAACCATAATTATCTTCACACAGGCTTCCTTTTCAGGATTAAGTCCCATTCTCAAATATGGGCATCCTACTTAGGAGTAAGCCACAAGTCCTCATTAACCTGGGCCTCCTTTTTAGGAATAATCCCCCGTCATAATTCCCATTAATTTTGAGCATCCTCCTCCGGAGTAAGCCCCAATCCTCTTTAACCTGGGCTTCTTTTTTAGGAGTAATCCCCAGTCTCAAAGTTCACAAATATGGGAATCCTCATTAAGAGTAAGCCCCAAGCCCTCATTAACCTGGGCCTCATTTTCAGGAGTAATTCCCATTCATAATTCCCATTAATTTTGGGTATCCTCCTTAGGATTAAGCCCCAAGTCCCCTAATATGGGCCTCCTCCTTAGGAGTAAGCCCCAATATTAAAATTCTCGAATATGAGAATCCTCTTTAGGGGTAATCCCCAACCATTATTCTCTTAACCTGGGCTTCCTTTTCAGGATTAATCTCCAGTCTCAAATATGGGCCTCCTCTTTAAGTGTAAGCCCCAAGTCCCTTTAATTTTCAAATCCCTTTAACCTGGGCTTCCTTTTCAAGAGTAATCCCCAGTATTAATTTCCTTTTGATCTAGGCTTCCTTATTAGGAGTAAAACCCAATCATATGTCTCCTCCTAACTTGGGCATCTTCCTTAGGAGTAAGTCCCAAAATTAGAGTATCCAAATCACCATGAAGCACATATACCTTTATAGACCATATTCCTGGATTTATTCCCTGAATTAAATCTTAATCCTCATCTATTTGGGCAGTCATACACACATAATCCCCAAATCATTGCATCTTTCGTGGCACAATTGTCTAGTTTCACTAATACCTCTAGTTTCTCACACCGAGCATGACTCACGTGAGCTTAGAGTGTAAAAGTAATCATGAAATCTTTCTTTGAGCCATCAATCATGTATAAACATTATACTCCCTTACTCGAACTACGTGGGTTCTGATTCCTTTTCCAAAACAAAGGATACATAGGTAGCCCATCTGCGGGTATGATCCCAACTTTGAAATAATCCATGTCTTTATGAATGACAATAAACTTCAAGTTCCCCACTGAGTGTCTTTAAAACCATTATGGTCATCATAATGACCAAGAGACTTTTATTTATCAAAGGATACCATTGACTAAGAATCTATAACAAACACAGATGATTCTCTATCAATGAAGAACCTCAAATACATATAAAAGATTCTCTATATTTCCTACATATCAATCATTGATTGTCATATCTAATGGAAAACTCCTTTTATACATGGTAATATAATAAGGATTCACGAAAATAACTTAAATCTATAAAGAGAGTCCCGGAGTAGACAATAACTCCCCTCAAAAAGGTGTGATGAGTCTGACCTCCCATCCTCCCGACCAATGAAAATTCCTAAGCCTCATCAGTCCACAACTAATGAGCGCCTACCTTTGGAAAGTAGGTTCATATGGATATGGAATCATTGGATGTTTCCGGTTCTATGAACAAACCCATTAGAAACCTCTTAGAATGTTTGAATCTTAAATCAATGAGATCATCCCCAATTCCAGAGGGATACAAAAAAATGGTGAACCCGACGTGAATCCTTAACTATGTTAAAATTATTTTTTTCTTATTTGTTAGGCCCCTATTTAAATCTCAATGAGAGTGAAAAAATAATCATTGACATATGTGCTCATCCAAAAGATGTAGTGGCTGAATTTATCTTGATTACGTCTGTAATATCAAACGGGCACTCTTTTCCAAGATTTTCTGCATTCTAAGAAATGGCTGCTCTCAAATTCACACCTGTGAATACCGCTATTGCGAATTCCACTGCTTCTACTCCTGCTGGATCGTCGTCCGCTCTGAGGACCACATCACCTACTCAGTGTCTTCAACGCTGGGTATAAAACGCACAGGTTAAGTAGTACCATCAACACGGTACCATTCCTACTCTAGAGGCTTCCTAACAAGCCCTCCAAGTGAATAACTCGCACCGGTCATCCAGACAACGACAACCAGTGATCAAGAATCAGGCGGTGCTAACAACCATCTCTAACTGTTTCAGGTCATTATCCCTGAAACGCAATCACCATTCACTCCCATATTCTGAGGAGGTGAATGAGCAGGCCCCTCAGGGCCTTAATTCAATGAAACAAGAGTTCTTTCCAAGGGCTCCTATCAAAAATTGTTGCAAGACTCGTGCGACAGTGCACACTTAACATGATGAGGGTACCGACTCCAGGCATTTGGCTCTGGTTCCTCGAACCCGAGCAGGCAAGACGAATCGCTAGAGGCAAAATCCGGTTAACAATGAGCAGGTTCTCATCCCGGCCATCTCCGGAGAAGTCCACCAACTTAACTTGGTGGAATGCAACGATCAGGCACACACACCTGCCCGTTTTAATTCTGTTGTCCAATAGACTCGTTTGGAAGCATCACCCCAATCTTGCCAGGAAATTCTGGCAGAGTATTATAGGCAGGAACAGACACCTGTTTATACTTCATCAGCTAGTCAGCAGGCTCGTCTAACTACATATAATGGATCTCGTCAACCACGTTCGGCGAAGAGAAATCAACAGGCACATACACCTACTAGTACTGATCAAGCCTACCAATAGTCTCGCTTGGTAGCATTCGGAGAAGTCAGTCAGAAAGCTCCGACGACAAATAGGAGGCAGACTCAACTCTCTACCCCTATACTTGAGTACTGTCAGGATTCACTGACAGGAAAAGGAGGACAGAAGCAAGCACATACACCTACTCCAAGTAAGGAATGGATGTATATCCCCGTTTAGGCAGCTGAAGTCACCAAGCATATTCTATCAATGGTGAAAGAGCAGAAGAAAATCCATGCTCATATTCTGGATGCTTGCCAGGATATTATAACAGCTTCAGCAACATCTCAGGGATAGACACACAAATCTGTCCCTAGTTGTGGAGTGACACATCAACAGTTCACTCCGGAGCAGATACACACATATGTTCTAGTCCAAGATGGTTGTGGGGAATACTCCCCCATATCATACAGACAACCAAGTCAGGCACATACACCTTATTTGAGTAAAGATCATCAGCCTAACCTGGCCATCTCTCCTGATTAGGCATATACACCAGGTCAGATCATCAACTTTCGTCAACAAGTGGTTTCCAAGGAGAGTAAGAAGGCATCTAAGAAGAATACCTTCCCAACACAGTCAAGAGATCAAGAGCCAATCTGTAACAAGGCCTTGCTCGATGCTGAAGTTCTTGAATCACTCAGACAGTTATCTATTGGAATTCAAGATTCTACTCCCTCAATTCCCAATAGTGGGAACATTAATTCTGAAGGTCTTCAACAAAAACTTCCTCATGAAGTCTTTCTTCATGATAATTCGGTCTTTCTCAAAGTTTTATCTTCAGATGAGAGCCACAGGAATCATCTGTGTGGTCAGAAGACTAAGGAGAAAGAGATCTCATCTTTTTCTATAACCCACCATGGTGGTCCTCCCCATGATGATGAATTTTGCTGTGAAATTCCTCTCTGTAGTAGTGATGCATGTTTCCCGAAAAATGCTCCAGTGGATAATGTAGTGCCGAGAAAGCCCTCTTATCTTGAGGCACTTACAAATGTGAAACCAGTCATGTCTGATGCTTCATTGCTAGCAGGTAAAATACTTTCTCAATTGGAAGATAGCCTAGGGTGTAGGTCATTCTCTGAACCACCCCTAAGTCATGCATCTTCTATTTTGATTAGTGATTTCTCTACCAATATTGTTGAATCTGATGAAGCAACAAGGAAGCACCAGCTCTGGTCAAATCAGGTAGAAGAATCTTCATTGAATGATAAAGAGGAAATAATGAACATGAGAAAACAACAGGAGAAAGGTGAAGTTCCAGTCATGTTTTGTCCTCTGGCTGACTCTTAGTATGACATTCCAGAGATATTGACGGAAGATGGAATTCATGATATTCTTCTCAACATATGGAAAACTCTTTGTCAGTTAAAAAAGAAAGTATTATCTTATGATGAATATGGAAATCATGTTAAGATAATAGAAGTGTTACAATGTCAAATTTACTTGGCATCTCTATCAGTCTCTCGATATCCGAAGGCTGAAAAGCAGCAGAGAGCCCTTCAGTGTTCATGCCTTGGCGCATTAAGAAGATTGTGTCAGTTAATTGCCAATTCCCCATCTAGTATTCATGTCAGAGGATGGGGTGTTCATGGAGCACTGCATTTCATGGTGCTCTCCAGTCAGCAATGCCCACCGAAAATGGTCTCATGCAATGTTATTTCCCATGCCCGGCCACAAATACCTAACTTTGTTTGTAATCAAAAGCTTTCCCAAGAAAATTCCTCAACTAGTTCTTTTCAAAATCAAGAATACATAGAACAAGTTGTTGAATTATTCCTGCATCAAGAAAATGAGAATATTAAACATTCTTCTCATATGGAGAAAGCACATCATCAAATGAAAGAAGTGTCAGAAATCATCCAATGGTCTTTCGAGACAGGTGATACAAGTGGATGTCGATTGATGCATCCAGCTAATTTCAGAACTAAGTTCTGAATGATCATGAGAGCTTTTATGAAAGTCTCATATATAGCATGTCAAGAGCCACCACATATTTCCAGACTGGGGAATCTTTTAAGCCAACCCTCAGAATCAACAAATAGGATTCGAGGATTTGAGAAAAGGCAGCAGGAACAGCCTCAGTCCACCGGACTAGGGACTTTTTCAAATCATCAATCCCCTCCTCAGCGAAAATCGGTCTTCTCTCGATTGGGGGAGAATCCACAAGAAGAACGAAGAGCCATATTATCAGGAGATTCCCTCCAAATTACGGTTCTTCAAGAAGTTCCTGAGGGATCGAATCAACAAAAGGAAATGTCTCATCAAAGACATGGAAGAATACAATATCACATAAATGCTGATAGAAGGGATGTGATGTGTTATGAATTAATCAGTGTCATCAATGTCGTTGTTGTTGATCCACCAGATGAGTCTCACTTAGGGGATTCAAATGAAGGGGTTCCTGCTCAAGAAGATGTATGCACAGACACAAATGAAAAGGTGTGTGTACAAGAAATCAAAGGATTACTCAGATCCTAGTTAATCCTTCAAGTAACCCACTTCCCCCTCTCTGAAAGGGATCAAACAAGGGGAATGGAAAGAATCAGGTGACATATCATTCCTCTGGAGAAGGTCAATCGCTATCACTAGAGCAAAGATTTGCGCAATAGGAGGAAGAGATGAAGGAATTGAGGAGGTTGAATGCAGAACTACTTCAGGGAAGTATTCTTCCTAAACATGCTGGAGTCAGTTCGCCAAGGGGATTTTTTGCAGCTACTGAGATGGATCAAGAATATCCTCCTCTATCAGTACACCCTCACAGGTCTAATCCTACGGGTCAACTGCAACAACTATTGGTAGTGCTACCACCAGTTGTAGCACCAACCACCATACCTGTCCAAGCTCTAGTTATTGCACCTACCCAATTCCAAGTTCAACCGGATGATTCTCAAAAGTTAATAACTACCATTGAGTCATTAACAGCTCATTTAGAGACTATGGAAGGGAAGCGTGGATAGGTTCAACCATAAAAGAGAGCTTACCCTGAATGGGTAGATTCAGTCTCTCCCCCGTCAAATTTTGGGAACCCTGTATTCCCTATTTTCAATGGATCGGGCGACCCTGAATAGCATTTGATGCATTATGTGTCTTGTTGCGATCCTATTATGGGAACTCCGGAGTAGCAAGAAGTAGTGAAACCCAGATGCTTCATGCGAACCTTGAAAGGACCATCCTTTGTCTGCTATACAAGATTGCAATCCTAGTCAATTACCGGATGGGAGGATATTCACCAAAGATTCCTTCTCCAATTCAGCTCAACTTTGCCAAAGACAACAGTTTTCGATCTTAAAAACTGTAAGAAAAGGGATAATGAAAGAGTCTATGATTTCATTGCTCGCTAGAAGGGATTAACATATTCCCTGAGCTTAGCACTCCCTCAAGAGGAACTGTTGCCAATCTGTGTGGCAAATCTGCATGAAAAATTACGCACGCCATTGATCTTTAAGAAATACGCAGGAGGGTTTCAAGACCTTACTTAAATAACTCAAAAGATTGAAGATTCTCTTATACAGACTAAGGCTAAATCTCAAGTAATTCCATCAGCTCCAGGAAAGAGAATGGGTAAAGAAGAGACTGCTACAATTATGCTTAAACAAGCACCTGTAACGGCTTCTACCACAAAACCTTCATCTTCTCGAAGGGATCCACCTCCTAAGTGCCAATAACAAAGGTCATTTCATCAAGACGATCGAAGAGATCAAAGAGGGAAACAGTTTGATGAGTTGAAGAGAAAAGTTTTCTCTTTCTGAAATGAACAAGTTCCTAGCTACTTCATTTCGGCTCTGAAAAATAATCTTGTTCAATTTCCAAGGCCCAAGAGGCCAAACAAGGAAGGAGATGAAGACCGTCCCAATTATTTCCCCTTTCATCAAATGTTGGGGCATCCCATCCAAGAGTTTTTTGTCTTCAAAGACCTCCTACAAAAGATGGTCGACTTGGGACAAGTCAAACTGAAAGGTTCTTCAGCTCAGGTAGCATTTGTTGCTTCTACAGTTCCAGAGGTGGATGGAAAGTGGCAAGAAGTCAAAAGTAAAAATGTGCAGAAATATGATGATTGGATGGTCAGAAAGACGATCAACCGAACTCATGCTATTTTTCGAACACAATTGAAGAAACCAGTTGTGCCTTCTGCCATGAATGCCGCAACAAAATCATATTCAGAGGGAAAATCCTCAAAAGGGTGGCATAATTCTAAGAAATAGGATCAATCAGAAGAAGATGAGTATGTGTCAAAGTCTAAGTTGTCTTTGACTCTGGAATATTTCATGCCATCTACTTCGATGCCACGGGCACCGCCCCACCAAACGGCATAGCCTAAATAGGTTAATTAGGCAGAGTCTTCCTCGGATGAAGAGTTGATCTTTGGTTCTGTTAATATGATTCAATTAACAGATCCATACGCCAGTCGTAGTTTAGATTTTGATGAGCCCGAATTCCCTATATCAAATAGAGGAATCAGAGGGAGTTCCAGGGGTCTAGGATACATAGGAAGACGTGGATATCCCAGAAGCCACTATTCCAATTCTACCCCTGCTAGAACTTTGTACGCAGCAGAAACTCGTGGCAGAGCCCTTCAGTGAGCTCAACAAGAACTAGCAAGTTCTTACACCAATAGAAAATTCAGTCCTGGCACAATTATTCTAGAGGATCGGTTGGGGGTTTCATCTTCGTCCTCTCAGCGAGTAAATGGATCTAATCAGTCTAATCTTCCAAAACCAGGAATATTGCCAACTCTTATCCCAATACAATATGCATCAACTTCCAAGGCACCTGCTAAACCACATGTTCCTGTTGGGAAACGCAGGCCTCTAGATCAAAAGTATGATATATTGAAACACCTGGCCCAAGTAACATCCAAGTTATCAATTTTGGATTCTTTGAATTTGTCAAAGGTTATTCTGGAGGCACTCATTGAGGCTTTTTCATGTCCTCAGGAGATTGAAACTGAAATTGTTGCAGCTGAAGTCTATCACGTAGAGAATAATCCTGCAGAATTTCATGCAGTAATATCTTTTACTAATGAAGATGAAGATGATGTCGTTCCTGGACATATTAGGCCTTTGTATTTATCTGGAAAGGTCAATGGATTAGACATCCAAATAGCTTTCATTGATAATGGTTCAGCAGTCAACCTCATGCCCATTCATACACTTCGGTGATTGGGCCTCACGGAATCTGATTTATCTCCTTCTACCAAGATGTTACAAGGATATGATAAAAATGAACAAGAACCACTGGGCGAAGTTACACTCAGAACACAGTTTGGAGATCTTGTATCCAATTCATATTTCATGGTGTTGATCAAGACTCAGCCTTCAACATCTTTCTTGGAAGACCCTGGCTACATAAACATGCGTTTATCCCTTCATCATACCATCAATGTCTCAAGTACTATTTCAATGGTCAATTTGGGACATTGTATGGTGATAAGGCCCCATTCAAGACATGTGAGTCTCAATGCATTGAGGCGTAATTCTATCACATGAAGGGAAGGGAGAAATCCACAACAAAGGAGATTACCAAAGTTAATCCTCCCTATGCTGTGGAAAAGATTCCAATAAATCCATTTTCACATGTGAGAATAGATTATGTGTTGCCTATCAGTCAAATTGTACAGATAGACCCAAATCAAAATACTCTTATGGAAAGACCCATAATGTCAATTACAGCAATCGAGCCAGACAACACGGGAGAAATTGGTAACCAACCAAGCAGTGATGAAAGCCCAAATGGTGACGTCTTCATTTCATCTGCTGAAATCCAACATGTCTATACTTCACTAATCATGCCAGAAGAAGTTATAGCAACATCGGAGGTGAATAGTGATATCGATTCTCAATCCCTCATCTCCTCTTTATTTCCCAAGGAAGACCCTTCATTATCAATCGGGTCAGAAATGGAAGCTTCTTCTTCAAAATGTTCAAATTTTATCATCTCTTCTGATCATGGAAATTCTGCTTTATCATCTATTATGCAAGTATAAACGGAAGAAATAACACATGATGAAGAAGAAGTGGAATATCTCAGAGATGCTCCTCCAACATTTTAAGAGGGTATCTCTACCACCGTGGATGAACTCAGAGAAATAAATCTGGGTACAAAAGAAGATCCACGCCCAACTTTAATCAGTGTGGCCACGACTCTTGAAGAGAAAGATATGTATATTTCGTTTCTAAAGAAAAATATAGATATATTTTCTTGGAACTATACATAAATGACAGGGCTTGATCCTGATGTTGATACTCATCATTTGGGTTTACCAGAAGAACATCGAGGATTTAAGAAAGTCGCGAGAAGAACACACCCAACTTATGCTTCCAAAATTGAAGCTGAAGTGGATAAGCTTATCAAGTATAACTTCATCATAGAAGTTCAATATCCCAATTGGTTGGCTAATATTTTCCCTGTGAAGAAGAAGATAGGACAAATTAGAGTTTTCATTGATTTTAGAGATCTTAGTCGGCATTGTCCTAAGGATGGTTTTCCAGTTCCGATTACAGAACTCCTGATTGATGCAACACCTAGCTATGAAGAACTTTACTTCATGGATAGATATTCTGCATATAATCAAATCCGAATGGCTCCAGAAGATTAGGAATCCACATCCTTCAAAGCCCCTTAGGGTATGTTTTGCTACCGGGTAATTCCATTTGGCATAAAGAATGCAGGTGCAACATATCAGTGTGCCATGCATCGTATCATCAAACCCTTTTAGGTAAGTTTTTTGAATGTTATGTGGTTGATTTAGTGGTTAAATCCAAACAACGTTCTAATCACTTGGCTGATTTGTAAGTCATATTCCGCAAGCTTCGACAACATAATTTGAAGATGAATCCCTTAAAATGTGCTTTTGGGGCAACCTCGGGAAAATTTCTCAGCTTTGTTGTATGCCATCTTGGTATTGAAGTCGATACTGAGAAGACATATTCCATCCTTGGTATGTCACATCCTCAAAATTTTAAAGAATTAAGAGTACTTCAAGGACACTTAGCCTATATTCGGTGTTTCATCGCCAATTTGGCAGGCAAAAGTTTACCCTTCACCAAATTGATGAAGAAGGGACTCACTTACCAGTTGACTGAAGAATGTCAAGAGGCATTCGATATTCCCAAGAAATACCTCTTGAGTCCACTGGTACTCATGACCCCTGTTGAAGGAAGACCACTTATCCTCTTTGTGACAGCTTTAGAGCGATCATTGGGTGCCTTTCTTGCTCAGAAGAATGATGCAGGGAATGAAAACAACCTCTACTACCTCAGTCGGACTATGATTGAAGCAGAAACCTGGTATTCAAGTATTGAGAAATGCTGTCTAGAATTAATCTTTGCAGTTCAAATGTTGAGACACTACCTGCAACATCACGAGGTCCAATTGGTATCTCACAATAACCCGCTCAAATTTATCCTTAGTCGTCCAATGCTTACAGGACTTCTGGAAAGGTGGGCAATTATTTTGCAGCAATTTGACATTCAGTATGTGTCTCAAAAGGCAATAAAGAGCCAAGATCTGGCTGATTTCTTGGATGAACACCCTTTAGTGGAAGACACATCTTCAGATATTGAACTCCCTGATGAGGAAGTCTTATCTATTCAAGAAAGTCCTCAGGCATGGGAAATGTATTTTGATGGTGCTTCCAGAAGTCCAACAGGGAGGAAAATGGAAAGTCCTAAATTCAACAAATATGTCTTAGGAATTGTGCTCATTTCTCTAGAAAAGGCATTTTTACCTTATTCTTTCTTATTATGGGAAGGTGGTACCAATAATGAAGCAGAATACCAAGCTCTCATCGCAGGCTTGGAATTGGCGCTTCAAGCACAAGTGAATCACTTAAAGGTGAAAGGTGATTTAGACCTCGTAATTAAACAAGTCAATGGGGATTATTCCATCATAAAAGAAGAACTATTCCCTTTGTATGATTACGTCAGAATTTTAATGGCGGAATTCCCTTCGGAAGCGACATTTTCTTATGTCTCGTGATCAAAAAATGCTCAAGATGATGCACTGGAAAATATAGCCACAGCTCTGGAAAATCCAAATCTGGAAGAGACAACCATCTGTATTTCCCACCGTCATGCAATTTCACCTTATGTTCGAACCAGAATAGAGGAGATCAATTAAATTAGTCTCATTCCTGAACCGTATGGTCATACTATAGCATGGATGTCACCTATCATGGAATTCCTTCAAAATGGAACACTTCTACCTGATAGAGCTGAGAAAGAACAAATTCATCGATGCGTGGTCAATTTTACTCTTTATGATAGCCCAGATCACCAAGAGAAAATTCTCTACAAACGTTTTTTTGATGGAGTTCTCTTCAGATGCATTGATGGAGAAGAGACAATGGCTGTCATGAAAGAAGTGCATGCAGGAGTCTGTGGTGCCCACCAGTCCGGACATAGACTCTCTGATTAGATTCGAAGGCATGGATATTTTTGGCCTTCAATGATACAAGATTGTGTTGATTTCACAAAGAAGTGTCATTCATGCCAAGTACATTACAACTTCATTCATCAACCTCCAAAGTTTCTTTATACATCTAAATACTCATGGCCATTTTCTACATGGGGAATGGATGTGGTGGGACCTTACCCTTTAGCTACAGCCAAGCAATTTAAGTATATTCTTACCGCTACTGATTTCATTTCCAAATGGACAGAGGCAATACCTCTTAA
The DNA here is from genome assembly GCA_963277665.1 of Viscum album. Classification (NCBI taxonomy): domain Eukaryota; kingdom Viridiplantae; phylum Streptophyta; class Magnoliopsida; order Santalales; family Viscaceae; genus Viscum; species Viscum album. Next base: position 1,638,716,743 of record OY728129.1, read on the forward strand.
AAAGTCAGTTCTAAATGCGTTGTTAGCTTCATCAAGTCTAACATAATTACCAGATTTGGTGTCCCTCATACCATATTGATGGACAATGGCACCAACTTCTGTTCAACCGAGGTATGGAAGTTGTATCAAGAATACAACATCAAATCCAACCATTCATCTCAGTATCATGCAGCAGCCAATGTCCAGATAGAAGCCTTCAATAAGACTCTTTCAAATATACTGCAAAATATGGTGGATAAATATAAGAAATCATGGCCTGATAAGCTCTTTCATGATTTATGGGCTTATTGGACCACCACCCGCACTGCAACGCGGTCAACTCTATATTCACTGGTATATGGCATGGAAGCTGTCTTGCCCATTGAATTTCAACTACCCTCTCTCATAGTATCCATTTTTGATCAGTCATCTACAGATGAGAAACCTCAAAAGTGATTGAATGAATTGGAATGGTTAGATGAGAAAATATTGTACACACTGCACCACATGGAAGTCTATCATAATCGAATAGCACGAGCTTTCAACAAAAATTTTTTTCTTCATTCATTCACTCAGGGAGAATTGGTATTAGTTCTCAGAACACCAATGATACTAGGAAAGAAACCTCTCAAGCTTGAGACAAAATGGGAAGGACCTTACTCAATACATATGGTCTACTCCAATAGAGCTTATTCATTAATATCGATGGATGGAGAACTCATCACTACTCCAACCAATGCCAGATTTCTGAAAATGTATTTTGTATAAACACAAAATATATCATCATTGGTCTTTTATGACCTTAAACTACACCACCGTCCAGCAAGACGTTAAACTGCATAACCAGTGGTCCATGCATATGACCTTTAACTATTCGCATTTTTTTCGTCCAACATGACATTAAACTATGAAAAATTCCCTAATTCGTCTAACATGACATTAAACTGTGTCCCCTTCATCGTCCTTGCTATATGACGTTAAACTATATAGAAGTACCTTACGTCCAGCAAGACATTAAACTGCATAACCAACGGTCCATTCATATGACCTTAAACTATTCGCACTTACGTCCAACATGACTCTAAACTGTATCGTCCCTTTTCGTCCAACATGACGTTAAATGGTGTACTCTTTTGTCCTCACTGCATGACATTAAACTGTAGGTCCTCTTTTTTTACAACATGACATTAAACTATATTGTCCCCATCGTTCTAACTACATGACGCTAAACTGTACAGAAATTCCTTTAATACATCCTACGTGACATTAAACTGTGCTTTGTCCCTGCTACATGACATTACACTGTGCAGCACCAATAGTCCTAACTGCAAGACTTTAGAACTGCATAGTCCTTTCATATGTCCAACATTTCATTAAACTCTGCATCGTTAGGGTTGTTGCTACCTCTTGTTTCTCAGACCGAGTATGAATCACGTGAGCTTAGAGAAATCTTCAACCATAACACTCTCTCTGGGCTACTAAACATGTGTATGTCCCAACACTTTTTTCTAGGTCGTTTTCCCCATGGAAAACATGATCACAAATTCATTCTTTAGTTGAACTACGCGGACTTTGATCCTTTCCTTCCGGGCTGGGTACATAGGAAACCTCCCAAGGTTCAAGCCCAAAACCAATCTCTTCACATTGGTTCACCTCCATCTCATATGATGTTGATTTGTGGAACTGCCCCTAGAATCAATATCTTTACATTGGTTCACTTTCATCCTTTCTATACGACGTTAAAATATACAACACTTTTGTCCAGTATGACAATAAACTACAATATTCTTTGATACCCTCACCTGAGATGGAATCATTATTTACATTGATTTTCAATCATGTTATATTCCAAAGACTACGTGCATACATGGCAGTGCCCGAACCTTTTATCTTGGGTTAAACCATAATTGCACTAAAGTCCCCATTCACCCTTCACATGTATGAACCAAATTTGTACAGAGGATATTTCCAGAACTACGTGGGCTTGATTCCCATCCTTATGGGATACGTAGGAACGTTCGAGTTTCCCTCAAATCCAGCCCCAAGTCTTTGGGCCTAACCCCAAATTACACTTTCAATCCCTTGGCTGAAAAGTCCCCATGAAAACACACACTGTGTATTTCTTATAATGGTCCAAGCTCTATGACCCAAAACTAAGATTTCCAATCCTTTTGTCCCGCATGACGTTAAACTGTTGTTTAAGAACTACGTATGACTTGATTCCCATCCTTATGGGATAGATTCCTAGCTTATACCCACAGTTTTACAAAACCTTGGGTATATTTTTTTCCACGTTGTCAAATCCAAATACCCATTTCCATGCTTTCAAAGGATTTTACCTCGTGGGTATAAATTGTAAAAAAATTATTACAGTAGTTGTTTAACCCACGATGTCGAAGACCTGCTCATTTTAATCGAGGAATCTCACCACTTAACCTACGACCCTTCTGTTTATATATATCAATATTTTTATAAATAAATTAATATGCTTCTTTATTACAAAAAAATATTATTTCAGGTTTCGATATCGATTCATTCTCTCGAACCCAACAGCGCCTAACCAACCAATCTACGCGACTTTGAATTAAGTATATCTACATTTACTTTAATATATTATTATTATTCGTTGTATTTAAAAAAACATTTTAGTGGGATTCGATCCCTCAACCGACGGAAACAACAAAGACCACTGAACCAACCAACCTAGGATAATTTTATGTTTTATTAGTTGTATCTACTTAAATATATAAATTCAAACCATAAGTATAGGAGGAAAAACTGTAGGTATAGGTTTTCCCACCAAATTGTTTTTGTTTCTCGTGATTTTATTTTCACTGCCATAAGGTGGTAAATTTATACCCACGGTTTTACTAAACCGTGGGTATAGCTCTTTGAAAAAAAAACTCTATACCCACGGTTTTAACCACAATTATGGGTATAGGTCATCAAAAATCCATATACCCACAGTTTTGGAAAAAACGTGGGTATAGGTTTGTATACAATACCTCTACCCACGGTTTTTTCCAAAACCATGGGTATAGGGATATTTTGTAGAAGTGAATATAACTCATCGCTTGTCAAAAAAATGGGTTGAATTTCCCACTAAACCTTATTATACTTCCTTTAGTGTAATTTTATGTTATTCTTTATATGTCTTGGATTTCCATATATATATCAAACATATATTTTCAAGATAATAAAATCACATTCCTTTTCGAAAATTACCCTATGAATCTATAAAAGTGAAAGTTGGTAGAAAAATATCCTTTGGAATCTTCATCTCAAGAATGAATAATATTACCATATGAGAAGGTGTATCTAGTTCTAATAATTGATACTAGGGAAAATATTATAATTAATGACATTCCCATTGTTAGTGAATTTTATGACATGTACCCTAAATAATTACCTTTCCACCTCAAAGTTGGTAGGTTTAAATATTATTTAAATGTATATTTATATATTTTTCAATATCCAAGACTCCATATTGAATGGAAACTACTGAACATGAATATATAAAGAAGAAACAATAAGATAATATGGATAATTGATTTATATACCCAAGTGCTTCACTATGGGGTGTGCCTATCCTTTTTTTCAAGAATAAGGATGGGTCAATGCACCTCTATTTTTATTATCATGAAATAAAAAAGATCATGATATTGAATAATATTCCTCTACCACATATTGATAAATTTTATGATAATCTATGTGGATCCTAGTACTTCTCTATGGTGGACCTTCAGTCGGGATATTATTAAGTAATGATGAAGATGGAGGATATCCCCAAGACTACTTTTTTATAAGGTATATGCACTATGAATTCATAGTGATTCAATTTGGACTCACTAATTCTATAAAAATATTCATGTATTGAATGAATAGAGACTTTTGGGATTACCTCAACAAATTTGTGGTAGTATTTATAAAGAATATTCTTATATACACCAAAAAAAGAAGGGATATAAGAAGTATTGTAATAATTTACTAAATACATTTTCAAATGAAAAGTTATTTTAGATGTATAGTAAATGTGTGTTTTTGGTATATCAGGTAATATACATGAGGCATGTAATCACTAGCAAAGAGATATTTATAGATCCCTTGAAAATAGAGTCAATTGAAGGATGGATCATAACAAAATCCCTGATGATGATCCATAGTTTTATTAAATTGGATGGGTGATATAATATATTTGATATAATATTCCCACAGTTGTAAATACCAATAACCAAGATAAATTTAAAGGGAGTGATGTTCATCTAGACTGATGAATATATTGATAGCTTTATAGTGTTAGTTATGAAGCCAATATTTTCACCTATACTCAAATTAACCACTATTGGGTAAGTATTTATTATATATATTTATGTTTCTAAAATTTTATTTGGTTGTGTACACATGAAAGATGAAAAAGTGATAGCTTATGCCTATCTTCAATTAATTATCCATGACGAGACTACCAAACCCATGATCTATAGTTGGATACAGTGATATTTGGGTTAATGATATTATATAATTATATCTATGGGGTGAAGTTTGACATATATAAATTTCATAAATTCCTCAACTGTATATTCACACAAAATCGGGTCAATATATACTAGTAAAGGGAGATTGAGCTCATCAATTATTAAGATTGATCAATCTATTATCATCCTAGGATAGATAAAAATATGGCAGATGCTTTAAGTATAATGTATCTCAAAAGCATATCCATAATGAGGGTTTAAAGATATATAATATTTATGAATATACAAAGTGTAGAAGTTTGAATTATGAAAGGAATGTTATCCTACCTTGCTCAAATAACTTATCTGTGATCCATTCTTGACAATATCATGATGTCCCAAAAAGATTATGATGTGCTATAGAAAAACGTAGGGAAAATTTCTGAATTTAAATTTTTCTAAATATGGAGTTATAAAGGTTGGGACTCTGATAAGTGTCCCATCAAAACAAAAATTGAAAAGGGAACTATGGGATAAGGCCCATATATCATCATTTTGTATTCATCTAGGAAACACTAAGATTTATAGATATTTAAGAAATGAATATTTTAAGAAAACATGAAGATGTAGATTACTTAATTTTTATCTTGATTATTTTTATTCTTACATTTAATGGATGCACAATAGAATTCTAAGTGTATGATACAAACATTACCCATATCAACATGGAAATGAGAAAACATAACCATGGATTTCATTATAATACCCCCAAGACATCAAACTTATATAATTCCATCGGGATGGTAGTCATCCACCATAAAACGTAATTACATTTAATTATTATCAAATAAGGAATCTCCCTTAACGAAATCTTTGTGATATGAATAATAGAAGTGGTAAAACATTATGGAGTACCACTCTTTATTATATCTAATTGACATCTTAGTTTTACCTCAATGTTCTAGAGAATCCTTCAAAAAAAATTTGATACATAGATGAGTTTTAGTACTATGTGTATCCCTTATAAGGATATTCAATTTTATAAAACCATTAAAAATCTAAAGGATATCCTAAGATACTATTCAATGGATTTTCAAGGTTAATAGGATCATCACCTTCCACTGGTATAGTTTTAATATAATAATAGTTTCTATTAAAGTATTCAAATAGAATTATAAAATGAACTATATAGTATGAGGTTTTAGCCTAAAAATATTGGGATTATTTTTGTGAGCAGAAGATAATGACACCTAATATTATCTAGTAGATGATATAAAAGGTTCAAACCATTCAACATCAAATGAAATATACTCAAATTCCACTAAAAATATATATAGATTATCATCAATGAGACCTATAGTTTGAGGTCATATATAAATTGTTCCTTGATATATCATCATGAAGGAAAGAGATGTGGTTTAGAAATAATAGAAAGCTTAGTCCTAGATACATTTTCCACTTTGGGATCCTTGATCGCATTAGAGCTATGTCCAATCAACTATCCCTCCCACCAAAACTATATCAAGTACTGATGTGTTTCTTGTATCCATCATGAGGAAGTATATACCATATCCCTCACATGTACTAAATATAAAGGGGTTCCCATTGGAAAAATTATATTTTATATAAGGAGCATTAGGTTAAGACATTAGATCATAGAGACAAAGTTCTACGAAAGAAGACAACTCACCTAGTCAAAGTATTGTGGTCGAACCATAAGTTTAAGGAAGTATCTGGGGAATGATAAAAAAATGAAGCCGAAGTACCCCAATATTTTTTTGTGCATGAAATGAACCTTTAAGGGTTAAATTTATAATGGGGGAGAATGTAATGACCCAATATTTTATAAATGAAATTCCATTTTAAAATAATAAATTCCTTGTTAAGTAATGTAGTTAATGAGAACACCTGAACAAATTTGATTATTTTTAACTATTATATCCTATAAAATTTAAAAGACCAATAAGAATCATAACCATTGGTAATATATCCATTGAATATTAAATTTTAAGATTAGAATATTCAGTTTTATGATAAATTCCAATAGACGAAGACATAAGAAGTGATGGCCTTGACCAGTGGGATCCTTCCCTATAAATCTCATCTACTAGAGCAACCAATGGATATGGAATCATTAGGATTTCCCCTTGAATAAGCACAATATGATATCCAAAAACTAAATCATGAGAAAAACCGTTTATGATATAATTTCTAGCTTATCAAAATCATGCCCAAACCATGTTCATCAAATAACCCCAATAAAGTGCCACCGTCCCACACCATGCCATTAGGGTGTACATTGGGATAATAAGATGTTATTTATCTATACCCTAGTGGTGTGAATTTATATATTTTCTTTTAAATAAATTTATATTTATATTTATCCATTTTATTATTATTATATATATATAATTAGTTTGTTGACATTTAAATTTTGATATGGAGAGACAAAAATTAAATTTTTGGAATAGATATATATATATAGTTTTGATTAAAAATTCATTTTAATAAATTTAATCATTGAAAAATAAATTTAATTTTTATAAAATATTCTTGTTAAATAATATTTATTTTTATTTTAATTATAATATAATTTAATTAAATCCAATATATTTTTTATAAGGGACAAAAGTGGTTAGCGTTGTAAAAATTAGTATTTTCTAGTAAATCGGGATCTTTATTTAAAAGAATAAATTATTATATTTAGAAAAAAATTAATAAAATAAATATCATTTTTTAAAATTATTATGTTCAAATTATCCAATAGTTAATTTTTCATAATTTTCTAACACAATCAAATTTTTGGGTAAAAATTAAATATGGTAAGGATATACAGTATGTATTATGACATTATAATAGCCCAAAAGCGGTGTAATAAATTCTGTAAAAGTCATCCAAGTCCAAATAGATTTTTAACCATTAAAATAACGTGCCTACGGATTTATTTTATTGATTTTATAATCCTTTAATGAATCCTCCAAAAACAATAATATATTTTAAGGTTTAGAAATAATTTTTTTTTAACATGAAACTTCTCAACATCACAAATGGTATTATTTTAATTTGATTCGTTATTATATGATAGAGATAATATTTACACTATTTTTAATGTCTATTTATGTGATTTAAACCTCACCAATATATCCATTTGATCTTATTTGTAACAATTTTGGATTTACAGTGGGTTTTGGGATAAAAAGTTTACATTGCATAATTCTCGATTTTTAACAGATTTTTATCACAGGGGTATTTTGGTAATTTTTCATAAAATATATTTCCAAATTCTATGATTCTAATTTTTTTAATAATTATTTTATTTCCATCATATTTTTCTTCTAGACCGGGGTCAAATTCATGCATCTTGAGGCCCAAACAAATCAATGAAGTTGACAATATTTCTGAGCGGACTACGTGAACCCTACCTCAGTAGCGGAAACATAAATCGGGATAAACACATGAAAATGATGATATTATACATGGATATGGACTAGGACTCCGATTCAAGTTCACTCAATTAATTTCATGCCGTTTGGAATCCATTATGGCGGCCATTGAATGACATCATTTTGAAGGAAGCTGCCTGGAAGCTTCATCCAGGAAACGTCATCAACAATAAAAAAACATAACACATTATAGGAGCATCCAATGAATCTGATATTTTGAGGGTGGATGACCAAAACATTAGGTGCAACAATAATGAAGTGTTCCACGTGTGAATCGGCCAATTTATGGGTCAAAAATATGACAACTTTGGGAAGATGAAATCTGCCTATAAAATGAGAAGAGCTCCTACCTCTCAAGGACATTCCATTCATCACCACACCATCTGTCGCCAAGGGAGTTGGCTTGACAGATAAAATAGGAAGGTGGAGATTGAGACCTTAAGAATATGACATCATTTGAGGATTCGAGAGAGAAGATGAAGTCTTCTCAAGTGATGCAAGGCTAAGCAGCAAGTGGTTGCGGACGACGACACCCGACAGACACTCTCTTCCGAGTTTTGATTTTAATGTGTAATCTCTTTTTGAATTTCTCTTGAACCTATATTTTTGAATGAATCTGGTTTATTTCTTCCTTAAATATATTTTCAACAAGTTCTTTTGATCGTTGTTCCATCTATAAAGTAGAACAGTTGATTTCTCTATTTAAAATTATTTGGTTAGGTCTTGCCATTGAGCATAGCGAATTCAATTAGGTTCAATTATGTGGAGGTATTTAAGTAATTGAGTCACTTATATAGGCAGGATAAAAACCATATTGAAGTATTAATATTATGTCTATTAAAATTTGAGTGTACACCTGGGGGGTCCTTGGGGGTACATTTAGGAATATAAATTAAGAGATATTTTTTTATATACAAGGAAGAGGGGAGTGTCCCAAAGGGTGAAGCTTGTCTGTGACCGCTGTTCTTAATCCTGATTTCAAACCCACTTTATCTTTCATTTAAAATTATTTTACTTTATTATTTAATTCAAATTTTTTTTTCAAATTTTTAATCAAATCCCCATTTTCATTTTTACAAAAAAATAACAAAAGTGACAGTTTTGCAACTCAATCTGCAACCTCCTCGAGAGACAACCATGTGGTCACCATTATGCTACATTAAAAAGGAAAATATTGATTAAGGTTTTTGTAACACAAAAAACGATCACATAAACTGGCACCATTTCAAGGGATGTTTCTAGAGTTGATTTTATTTTGTTCTTTTTCCTTTTATTGCTTGACCCGAACTTCTGAACCGAACATGTTATCTTTAGATTATAAAATTGATAGAACTTTTCAAACTAGGGTTAGATCTACTAATCCCCAAGTTTCAAGTTGTGAATCTTCCACCAACACACCTAGGAGGCACTTAGTTGAAACTGAAATCCAAATGGATGAAAATATAACTTTGAAACAACTGGCTTCGTCCTATGACGAAAATCAAGAGAATCATGTGGAGTACCCTAATGACCTTGCTGGATTTGAAATAATGTCTGGATTTATCCACTAGCTTCCCAAATTCAATGGGTTTCTTGGTGCAGACCCACACAAACACATCCAAGAATTCAGCTACCTGTGTGTCAACAGGAAACCTCATGGAGTCGATACCAATCAAATGAAGTTGAGGTCGTTTCCTTTTTCTCTAGATGGAGTTTCTAAGGAATGGTTTTTCTATTCTCACTCAACCATGATTAGAAATTGGAATGAATTAAAAAATATTTTCCTTGAAAAAAAATTTCATTGCGTCCAGAACTACCTCCTTTTGAAAGGAGATTTGTGGAATTAGGCAGACACAAGGAGAAACACTTTAGAAATACTGGGAAACGTTCAAAAATCTTTGTTTTAGTTTCCCCCATCACGAAATCAGTGACCATCTTCTCATTCAATAATTTTATGAAGTATTGTGTCTCACTGATAGAAGTATGATCGATGTTGCTACAAGAGGAGCTTTAGTTGATAAGACACGAGCTACCTCTAGGATTCATAATTGCAAACATGGCTCAGAATGCCCAATAATTTGGAACAAGAGGCCTTCTTCATGTCAAATCTGCACAATAATTACCTACTACTAGTCCTAAAAACACAACAATTGCAAGTCAACTATCTGATCGTACCACCATTGTAAGGTCAATGATGCTGTCTAACACCACACCAACCCAACCCAAACATAAAGCATCTTTCCAAATACATGTCCGCTGTGGGATTTGTTCTTTGAATGAACAAGTTAGTGACCAATGCCTGAAAATGAAAGAGCCTCCTGAGAACTGCAATGCAATTTTTCCTGGAAGACCATTTCAATCAAACCAGCAAAGACCATTTCAAAACAACCAAAATTTCAATCAGGGATGGAACAACAAATCAAATGAAATATTTTGTCAGCCTGAACAACCAATAAGATTCTTCCAAGGACAATCAAGTAATTCTCAACCAAGATATTTCAATGATAAAGCCAATGCTCATTCAGGAAGCAAATTTCAGCCTACCCCTCCTACTCTAAACTCTGATAGGAACCTTGGAGAAGAAATGAGGAAACAACAAGAGGAAATAAGTGAACTAAAAGAATTTTCAAAAGTACAAGATAACAAAATGAATACCTTGATGACTCAAATTATTCAACTTGCCTCTGGTATTAATTTCATAAAAAATCAAATGAGTGATGGTTTACCCTCACAGCCACAAGTAAATCTGAGGAATAATGGGAAGTAAAATGTGAGTGCAATTTGAACTCAGGAGTGGCACAAAATTGAACAACCCTCAAATTGAGAACATCATGCATGCTGCCGACACTGTTGATAAAAATCATACCCTTGATGAAAATGCTAATGAATCTAAAATTGATAGAACCACAAATTCAAAGGATGAAATCTTGTTTGAACGAACAAAGAATGATTGGAAGAGGATGTATGGTCCTTAGGTTTTTCCAAAATATACTCTGAATACCCTAGAAACATTCAAACCTCCACTGCCTTATCCAAGGTGTGAACCACCGCCCAAGTCAAGTACTAAAAAAGAATTGGATAATGAGGTTTTGGAAACATTCAAGAAATTCCAAGTATATATTCCTTTGCTCGATGCTGTGAAAAAAATTCCAAGGTATGCTATGTTTCTGAAAGAAATTTGTACCAACAAGAGGATGTTCAAAGGAGGTGAAAAAGTAAACATAGGAAGGAATGTTTCATCCATGATTCAACATGCCCTTCCTGTCAAGTGTAAAGACCCTAGGACATTTAACATTACCTATACCATAGGGAAATGTGAATTAAAAGATGTGATGCTTGATCTAGTGTCCTCCATCAAGGTTGTTTCACATTTTTTCTACTTATCTCTTCAGGTTGGAGACTTGAAAGCCTTTGGAATTATCATTCAACTTGCTAACTAACGCACCACCAAACCTGCGGGAGTTATAAAGGATGTTCTCATTCAAGTGAGAGACGTGATATTTCCTATTGCCTTCTATGTTTTGGATAAGGAAGATGATTGATTCATCACACATGATCCCCTCATCCATGGAAGACCATTTCTAAAAATGGAAAAAGCGATCATCAATGTTCACAAGAGAACACTTTCACTAGAATTTGGAGGAGATGTTGTTCATTTAAACATTTTCCATTCAATGAAACACCCAGTTGAGGATCATTCAACTCCCCATGTAAACATTATTGATTGGTTTTCCTCTGGAATGTTACCTGATTTTTTCTGTGATGAAATACCAACTGATGTGGAAAAAGATGGAAATTTTTATAATACTGAATCAGATCAAAATGAGGATAAAATTGGAGACTGTAAAGAATCTTGGGATGTTGAGACTGAATATCTGAGCATTGATAAAGATAAATTTCTAGAAACCTCTGAACCTATTAGTGGTATTACAAGAGAGGTTTCCAATTTTTCACAAGAAACAAGTCTTGAGATCATAGAAAGAAATCGCCATGATGAACAAGGAGATTCACTAAACAATAAAACCATTGAGAAGTTCCCTGTTATCAATGAAACCAACCCACCCGTGATTTAATTAAATTCCCTTCCAAATATCCTCAAGTATGCCTACTTAGGTCATAATGAACAATTCCCTATAATAATCTCAAAATATTTGTCAGAAGTCGAGGAAAACCAATTATTGGGAGTTCTCAAGTCCCATAAAAAATCCATAGGATGGACTCTCTCTCATCTAATAGGTATCATTCCTTCAGTTTGCATGCACTGAATTTTGCTGGAGGAGAATGCTATATCGGTAATACAATTTTAAAGGATACTGAACCCAACACTTCTGGAGTTTGTGAAGAATGAAGTAACCACCCTGTTGGCAACAAGAATTATTTTTCCATATCTAATAGTCAATGGGTAAGTCCAGTCCATGTTGTTCCTAAAAAAGGTTTTTTTACCATCTCAAGGAATGAATTTGGTGATCTTGTCACCATAAGGCTTCCAAATAAATGTAGAATGTGAATTGATTACAGGAAACTCAATTTGGTTACAAGGAAGAAAAAATTCCCATTACCATTCCTTGATCAAGTACTTGAAAGACTAGCTGGGAAAAACCACTATTGTTTTTTGATAGATTCTTTGGATATTTTCAAATTCACATTTTACCAGAGGATCAATAATGAACACCCTTCAAATGCCCCTTTGGAACTTTTGCATATAGAAGTATGTCCTTCGGTTTATATAATGCCCCAGAAACTTTTCAAAGGTGTATGATAATCATCTTCTCTGAATTTTTGGAAACCTGCATGGAAGTTTTTATGGACAATTTCTCTATGTATGGATCATCTTTTGAAAGTTTCTTGAAAGTCTTGGCACGTGTCCTTAAAACATGCATTGCGAAAAATGTAATTTTATGGTTGCTAAAGGGATCATTCTTGGACATGTTGTGTCCCATGATGGAATTTAAGTTTATCAATCCAAATTTGAGGTCATTTATTCATTACCATACCCAAAAACTGTGAGATATGTGAGATCTTTCCATGGGCATGCTAGATTTTATAGGATATTCATTAAAGATTTCAGTACAATTGCACTTCCATTGTCCAGATTACTCCAAAAAGATGTCCCATTTGTCTTTGATGAGAAATTCATAAATTCATTTCATGAGCTGAAACAAAGACTGATAACCCCTCCCATTTTTCAACCTCCTAAATGGGACATTCCCTTTTAAATCATGACCGATACATCTGACTTTTCTCTTGGGGAAGTATTGAGTCAAATGACAGAAAATAAATCTCATGTGATTTTATATGCCTCCCAAAATCTAGATCAAGCCCAATCAAACTACACAACAATTGAGTAAGAATTGCTGGCAGTTGTCTTTACTCTAGACAAATTTAGCAGTTATCTGCTAGTCTCCAAGGTGATTGTTTTCACTGATCATTCTTCAATAAAATTCTTGATGAAGAAACATGATGCAAAACCAAGACTTCTAAGATGGATTTTACTTTTACAGGGGTTTGATGTTGAAATAAAAGATAAGAAATGATGTGATAACCTTGTTGCTAATCATTTGGGTAGGATACCATCTATTGAGAATTAAAAACATCAGATGTGTCCACCAATTAAGGAAACCTTTCCAGATGATGATTTATTTGCTTCTCAAAGTGAAATACCATGGTTTGCGAATACTATTAACTATTAGGCTTCTGATGAACATCACCACTGGTTTTCCGAACATTAAATTGATAAACTTTTGAGAAATTCAAAGAAATACATTTGGGGTGATCCTTATTTATGGCACATTGGTAGTGATCAAATTATATGAAGATGCATTCCGAACTCTGAATTTCAATGCATCCTACATTTCTACCACACATTAAATTGTGGAGGACACGTTGGACCATAGAGAACAAAAATAAAATTTCTTGATCCTGAATTGTATTGGAACACCATTTTTATAGATACTTTCGAATTCTGCAGAACCTGTAAAAATTTTCAATTCCATGGAAACATTTCCAAGAGGAATGAGATGCCACAAAAACCATTTAAATTTTTTGATGTTTTGATGTATTGGGAATGGATTTGATGGGGTATTTTCCCAATTCTTTTGGATATCTATACATCTTGATGGCTGTTGATTATGTGTCCAATTGGGTAGAGGCTATCCACACCCAAAATGATGATGCAAAAAATGTGTCCAAATTTTTGAAAGGAAATTTGTTTTCAAGGTTTGGATTTCCAAAGTTTCTAATTACAGATCAAGGAACCCATTTTTGTAATAGGACTTTGGAATCTCTTTTGATGAAATATGGTGTGAATCATAGGGTCTCTATGCCCTATAATCCTCAAACAAATGGAATGGTTGAGTTCTCCAATAGGGAGATCAAACAAATCCTAGAAAAAACATTGAACCCAAATAGAAATGATTGGAGTCTAAGACTTGATGATGCTCCTTGGGACCACATAACTGCTTTCAAAACCCCAATTGGAATGTCACCATTTAGATTGGTCTATGTAAAAGCTTTTCATATACCATTTGAGTTAGAATACAAATCCTTTTGGGCTATAAAAACATGTAACATGAACCTATATTCTGCATGGAAAGAAAGAAAATATTGTTTGCAGGAGCTAGAGGAGATCAGAAATAATGAATATGAAAGCTCCAGATTATACAAAGAGAGAAGCAAAGCCTTTAATTGTGAGAGGATTCTCAAGAAAAACTTCAAGGAGGGAGACAAAGTTCTACTGTTTTATGCAAGATGGAAACTCTTCCTAGGTAAATTTCGTTCCAAATGGTCTGGCCCATTCATCGTTACTCATATTTTTCTTTTGGTGCAATATATATTAAAGATCCAAACAAAGGGACATCATTCATTGTCAATGGGTGTAGGCTGAATCTGTTTAGAGATAATTTTCAAGATCCTCTAGAGGAGGAGATTCAACTTCATAATGGAAAATATAATTAATGATAGGTTGTGTCTTTCCTTTTCATTTATTCTTGTTATGTATTTAATTTCCTCAATTTCACGCTCAAATAAATTTAATTTACAATGAGGACATTACATAGATTAATTATGGGGGGGAGGAACAATGCTGGGTAGATTAGTTTTTTATGAGCTCTTGTTTGAAATAATTTTTTTCCTTTAAAATTTTCTTTCCATATTTGGTGTATTTATTTTTCAAATTTTATCTGTTTTCTTTTCAAATTTTTCCTATTAAAAAATGTTTTGGAATTTCTTGAAGTTCTTTTGAAACTCATGTCAAGGAGTGAACCAACTGATCCTTTGATACTGAACAAAAATGAATGCTGAAAATGACATTGTTTCAAGTTAAAAAATTTGGAAATTTCTTGAAATGACCACTAATTTTTAAATCTCATGGCACATTTCATTGACATTGTAATTGAAATTCTCATTCCTATGAGGCCTCTATACCCATTTCTACATCTTCTTCACATTCACCTCTATCTTTAGAGAACCAATTAGTGTATTTTTAATCCAGAACTTGATTTATTTCTATCAAAACTTGAGGGCTGAGATACTTGTGATTAAAATGATTGAAGAATTTTTTTGGATATTGGATCCCCCTTTTCATGAGTTTCCTTTTTATTTCGGCCTTCCTTGAATATTTTAACTTTCTTGATCCCTTAGTATCCATGTATATCCTATTAGATAAGCCACATTATAAGCCAAATTTCCCTTTCCAACCTGCTCTGAAAGTATAAATGCATGGTCTAGTTGAACTTATGTGTGGGGGGAAGATGACTCATAACGTGCTACCTCATTTGGTGTTTCTTTGGGAGGACATTCAAACATTGAAGGCATATTTGTGATGCTGGAATATATTTTTCGGAGAGTTTTTCCCATCTGAAGATTTCAAATGAAATGGAGTTATGCCTATCTAGAGCTCGCAATAGAAATAAGTTGTGCCCTATCTGGAGATTTTTAGAAAAATTCATATTTTCTGCTGAAATATTGTTAGAAAAGAGATGATCAGAACTGATTATTTTTTATAGAAGAATACAGAGGAGACCATAGTTGAGTGAAAATTACAATCGTGCATTTTTTCTTCAAAAAGAGACAAACCCTCCTTATTCAGCCATAGAATTTTTCACATTTAAATCCTACCAACCCCAAACCACAGAAAAACCTTGTAAAAGTCCTCATGATAATCACATGTTCTTGGCTCACATCGGGTGGAGATATAGAAATTTATCCTTCCTATGGTGATTCTTGCATTATTTGGATGAGAAAAGCCTTGTTACAAATTATAATGTGTGCTGAGAGAAAATGAATGTGAGGTAAGTGTGTTGTGTGCATGAGAAGACAAAGGAAGTGGAAATGGATTGAATTATTTGAATTAAATATGTTAAATATTTGTCTTTAATGAGGCATGATATCTTTTTTATTCTTTTCGGTAATTGGTAAACTCCATTGTTATGTGTTTTATTTTCCTTGATTTCCATGCTCACCTTTCCAGGAGTCCAAGAGCCAAGTGTGGGGGAATTGATAGAGATAATATTTCCACTATTTTAAATCTCTATTTATGTGATTTAAACCTCACCAATTTACCAATTTTATCTTATTTGTAACAATTTTGGATTTACAGTGTGTTTTGGGATAAACAGTTTAAATTGCATAATTCTGGATTTTTAACAGATTTTTATCACAGGGGTATTTTGGTCATTTATCATAAAATATATTTCCAAATTATGTGATCAGAAATTTTTTGAATCCTTATTTTATTTACATCATATTTTTATTCTGGACCAGGGTTATATTCATGCATCTTGAGGCTCAAACAAATCAATAAAATTGACAATTTTTCCTGGCGGACTGCGTGGACCCCGCCTCAGTAGCAGAAATATAAATCGGCCTAAACACCTCAAAATGATGATATTAAACTTGGATATGGATTTAGACTCCAATTAGAGTTCAATAATTTAACTTCATGATGTTTGGAATCCATTATGGCGGCCATTGAATGACATCATTTTGAAGGAAGCTGCCTGGAGCTTCATCCAGGAAACATCATCAACAGTAAAAAAATCATAACTCATTTTAAGCGCATCTAATGAATCTGTTATTTCTAGGGTGTAAGGTCAAAATATTTTGGAACAAAATTTATTAAGGGTTGCATGCATGAATCGGCCAATTAATGGGTCCAAAACGTGACAATCTTTGGAAGATGAAATCTACCTATAAAAGGAGAAGATCTCCTACCTCTCAAGGACATTCCATTCATCACCACGCCATCTGTCACAAAGGGAGTTGTCTTGAGAGATAAAATGGGAAGATTTATATTTAGAAACATAATAATATGCCATACTTTTAGGATTAAATAGATAATATAATTTCTTCTCAAGTGATGCAAGGCTAATCAGCAAGTGGTTGCAGACGGCGACACCCGACGGACACTCTCTTCCGAGTTTTGATTTTAATGTGTAATCTCCTTTTGAATTTCTCTTGAACCTATATTTTTTAATGAATCTGATTGCTTTAAATATTAAATATATTTTCAAAAAATATTTGTGATCATTGTTCCATCTATAATGTAGAACAATTGATTTCTCTATTTAAAATTTTTTGGTGAGGTCTTTCCATTGAGCATAGTGAATTCAATTAGGTTCAATTAATTGGAGGTTTTTAATTAATTGAGTCACTTTTATAGGTGGGACCACAATCATATTGAAGTCTTAATATGATTTATATTCAAATTTCAGTGTACACCTGGGGGACCTTGGGGTACATTGTGGAATTTAAATTAAGAGATATTTTTTTATATACAAGGAATAGAGGAGTGTCTGAAAGGGTGAAGCTTGTCTGCGACTACTGTTTTTAATCCAGATTACAAACCAACTTTATATTTAATTTAAAATTATTTTACATTATTATTTAATTCAAATTTTGTTTTCAAATTTTTAATCAAATCCCCATTTTCATTTCTAAAAAAAATAACAAAAGTGACAGTTTTGCAACTCGATCTGCAACCTCCTCGAGAGACAACCCTGTGGTCACCACTATGCTACATTAAATGGAAAAATTTTGATTGAGGTTTTTACGACAAAAAAACGCTCAAATAATTATACTTATAAAATATTTCGAAAAACCTATTTGGAATAAAACATGTTCAAAATGAATTGGATGGTTTTTTATTTTGATTATTTTAGTATATAGAGTCCAAAACCTATGTTTTGAAATTAATAAAGAACCCACATCTATTTTGCTATAAATATCCACCCAACCTCCTAGTACTATTATCTCAAAACCCATTGACCATTAAGTTACTCTCCCTATCCCTATATATAACCCTCCAAATTTATTACCTATATAATAATAATATCCTCACAATATTTTATAAGAACCCTCCCAGGGTAATGGATTCTCTCCACTTCCTCCTTATTCAAACGCTCTCTTTGTAATATGGACTCTAATTTCCAATTTTCCTTCTTGGAATATATTTTAACACATTCCTTTTTCTATCCTTATGATTTCCATGTATTTATAGACCAAATTTAACTCAAATTAAACACTTCTATGAATCATTATGTACACATGTTGTGATGCCAAAATTATCCTTTGTTTTTCCATTCTAATAATTTGTGTAGTGAATACCCATACCCATTTCCACACAAGTGTATTCACCTAAATGTACCTATCCTTAATTGTTTTTGTAAATACATATATATAACCCACAATTATTAATATTGGGATTAAATTTTATGAATGTATTTTTTATATTGTACGATGTATTTTATATGAATGTGTTGAGTGGGACTTTAAAAATATATCCCTCCAACATATTGGGAAATATTTATTTATCTCATGAGATTTCATATTTGGTAAGTGAGATGTTATCTTAAGCAAGTTATTTTATGTTACCTCAATGTTTACCCTTCACTTCTGCTTATGATTTCATGATTTATGTTGTTGAAAAATTTATTATATTTCTTTTATGTTATCATCTTGAATCATGTATTGATGTTCATGTTTATGATTATCACATTTTTATGCCCTCTCAATATGCCTCTTGAATAATTTTTATTACTTTCATCATGTTATTCTTTGGTTATTCCATTAATATGAATTATATTTCACCCCTTTCATATGTACATCCTCATATTATCTCAAGTAGTTTTATAATATCAATAGATTTTAAGGAAATTTTGTGGAGTTTTTGAATAATATTTTGTATCCCCTTTTCAAGTTATTATTCTATATACCGCTTTTCCCAAATACATTAGGCTTCATGATCTTTAGAGTTTGTATTAAGTGTGTCTTTATTTAATATATCATGAAATAATATGTATTAAATACTTGGGTAGTTACAAATATTCTCTCAATCATATAAAATGATATTCCATTATAAATGATTCTGATAAATAATGGTACAATTTTAAGATTTTTTAATATCCCATGTTTCCGTTAGTGTGGGCTTCGCCTTCTTGGAAGTCTGTTCTGGACCTTCAGCGGCTCTGCGCTCGGTGGTAGAAACTGGGATCCTCGTGCTTTGGCATTCCTCAGGCTCTTCGGTGGTTCTGTGGCATTCTGCGCCGATCTGTGTTCCTGATTCCTTTCAGGGTACTTCGTGCTCCGTGGGTAGGAAATCAACGCTGATCAGTGATTCTGATTCTATTGGGGACTTTGTGTGCCTCATTTTAATGGTTCGGCAGCGGATCTAGTACAGCTTAGCCTCACGCCTTGCAATGGTCCGGATCTAGGGCTCACGAGGCTCAGCTTCGACAAGATTAGTTTGGCGATTGGGCAATGTACTTGTGCTATGAGAGTACTCATGGAGATAGGTTCAGGTTTGATAAGATGCTCCGTCGAAGATAGTTTCGGGTTTTCCACAGTGAGGGGAGTGCTCGCGAAGGGGAATCATCACGTAGGGTTTGCTCGTGAAGGTCAGGGTCATGAAGGAGGTGTTTGCGAAGGGGACGGGGGGCGAAGATCTCAGATCGGGGAAGAGATCTTCCACGAAGAGGGTGGTTAGCGAAGGGGTATTCTCCAAAAGAGATTCTGTGAAGGGAGTGTTGACGCAAAGTTTTCTGTTCACGAAGAGTGGGGGAAAAGAAGAGGTTGGTCCACGAAGGGGTGTTCGCCAAAGGTGAATCCGCGAAGGGAGTGTTGACACGAAGCGTGGTGTCCGAGTAGGGTGTGCTCGCAAAGGAGAGTCCGCAAACATTACTGTGGGTGAAGGTTCTATTCTCGAAGCGGAAAAAAGGGGTGAAGTTTTCTGTTTGTGAAGGAGAAGAAAAAAAAATTCAGTTAAATAGAGTCAGACCTAATGAATTGTTGGAGGAACCTCTCCTTAACTAAAAAAGAAAAATTGGTAATTGCTACATGGAAGAGTGAAGATGTGTTTCTCTCACAGCGAATGTCCTTGCTTATTGTGGGAAAATTTCTAACAAAAAGATCCTTCAATCAAGGGGCACTGAAAAATACTCTACAAAATATCTGGCATTTGGAGAACGGCATTGCTATAAGAGAAGTGGAATTGGGACTCCTAATATTCTAATTTTTTTACGAAGGAGATAAATTAAAGGTCCTCAAAGGTCGACCATGTTCTTTTGACAACCATATCATTCTCATGGAGGACCTTAAATGCAAAGAAAATTTTCAGTCAGTTAATCTGTCATGCTCGCCTTTCTGGATTAAAATTAGAGGAATCCCCGTTCATGGTAGAACAGAACGTGTTATGCATGAGATTGGAGGATGAATCTGTTCATTTTTGGAATGGGAATAGTCTAATCCAATTCACTGGGGACCTTTTGTGTGTATGAGAGCTTAGATGGATGTTGCACATCCTCTTATAAGGGGCATGTTTTTTCCATTTGAGGACTCGTACATCTGGATTTCTTTTGAGTTTTAAAATCTTCTTATTTTCTGTTTCTTTTGTCGGTGCCTCGGACACATAGAAAAGGCATGTGAGGCGAAGAAGGATGATGGATAGGGCAATGTTATTTTGCAATATGGGCCCTGGCTCCGTGCCAAATCTTCTGGGGCGGCTTTTATTTCTGAAGTTGAAAAACAACAGGACCGCGACAAAATAGAGAAGGCTCTGAAGACGCGGGATGAACCAACTCAGACTAATATAATCATGCTTGGGCCACCAAATATTTCTACTGAAAGTCATGAGGTTCAACGGGTGGAAGGAAGGAATCTGGACTGGCCACAGATCTCGGTCGAGTCGATGGAGCAACACATGAGTCAAGGGCAGGGGCCGACTACCCCCCCCCCCCCAAGCCAGGCCACAACTATTTTGAAGGGAATTTACTCCCCATCTGCTAGGTTGTAGCCAAAATGAAAGGAACCACCAGACCCATGCTCAGGGGTACAACAGCTATGAAACCACCCACCAGACTCGATTCCCAATTCAGATGGTGGTTCTCCCAGAGCTACCCCTCGGGAAGTAGATGACATGATGGGGATCACATCGACAGGTACTATAAAACATCGAATGTGGAAAATAAGGATTATCAGTGATAAGGGTGTGGATCCCCCCAGTTCACAGCCCAGGGACCATAAACGCTGCTTGGAGGTATTTCAGCTGACTGAGAGCCTGCCAAGGAGGTGGAAAGTGACAGATGATGGGTGGGTTGTCGAAGTTTCAGAGGAGGCGGCGGGTGTGTCCCAGCCCCGCCTAGAACAATGAAAATATTATATTGGAACTGTCGGGGGCTTGGCAATCCCTGAACGGTTCGTGTTCTCCATCAATGGAGTTCCAAATTTCACCCTGATATAGTTTTTGTATCCGAAACTATGTTGGATGGAAAGGGTGCAGGCCTTATGGGCCATAAGGTTGGGTTCAAAAATGTTTTTCCCATTGGAAGACAAGGACACTCAGGTTGACTTTGCCTTTGGTAGAAGGAGGACCTTGGGGTCAAGATCTCTAATTACTCATGTAACCACATTGCTTTAAATGTTTCTGGGCCAAAGACTCCTCCTTGGTTATTTGTTGGGTTCTACAGGTGGCCAGGTGCGCATGAAAAACACAGATCATGGGCCCTTTTGAAGAAACTATGGGACTCCCTCCCAGGCCCTCTTCTGGTGGGGGGGGGGGGGGTTAACGAGATCCTATCTCCCCATGAAAAGGAAGGGGGACGTGTGAGGAGTGGTGCTGCGATGAATGATTTTAGGATGGCTCTTGTGTCAAACTCTCTTCATGACCTTGGGTTTTATGGCTCGCCCTTTACTTGGCATCATGGTAGGTCAATGGAGAACCACCTGGTGGAAATATTAGAAAGATTTTTTGGGAATAATGAGTGTACCTCTATTTTTCATGCCTTCTCTATTGTCCACTTGCCCCTCGTCTCCTCCGACCACTACCCAATCATGTTGTCAACCGTCTCACAAGGGAAACAGAGGGGACCTGAGCGAACCTTCTACTTTTAAAGTTTGTGGATCCAAGATAGTGACTATGAAAAGGTTGTTCAAGCGGCTTGGGAGGGTTCAAATCGGTGCATCATGATCAGCTTCCGCACTATTGCGTCTTGCCATCAGACGTGGAGCTCAGCTAGGTTTGGTAACTTTGACCGACGTATTAAAGAGGCAGAGAATCAATTAAAATGACTCCAATCATATCCATGTTGTGACTCTCTACATAGGAACATCTCCATGGATGAAAACAATATTAATACAACTCTGAGGGAGAAAGAGAGTTTTTTGTTCATTCGGGCACAGGAGACCCATATCAAAGATGGTGATCAGAACACCAACTTTTTTCACCAACGAGTGTCGACGAGGAGAAGAAGGAATCATATTGATCATCTGGAGGACCCCACTAGAAGATTTTTGCATGACAGAAATGGCATTCACTTTATTATACTGAACTTTTTCAGCAACGTCTATTTAGCTGGATGTATTAGCACTCCCTCGTGCCTGATTGGATGCATCCCAAAGTTGGTTACTGAAGACATGAATCGGTACCTAGAAAGTGATTTGTATGAGGAGGATGTTCTTGGGTCCCTGTACCATATTCACTCTACCAAGGAATCGGGGCCTGATGGGTTTCATGCTCTGTTCTTTAAGCGCTTTTGGCATATAGTGGGGCACGATGTGGTGGCCCTAATGAAGGAGGTGTGGGCTGGAAGAGCCTCTCTTGAATCCCTGAATGAAACTCTTATTACTCTTTTCCCCAAATCCCATTTGCCTCATAAAATCTCGGAGTTTCAGCCAATCAGTATGTGTAATGTGATTTAAAAAAATTTCTCCAAAATCATGGTGGCCAGACAAAGGAATTTTCTCCCGCTTCTTGTCTCAGATAACCAAAGTGCTTTCGTTCCAAATAGATCTGTTACGGACAATGCTGCCATAGCCTTAAAATTATTTCACTCTATGAAAACATGCTCCTCATCCAAGCGAGGCACCATGGAAATGAAAATAGATATGATGAAAGATTATGATAGAGTTGAATGGCCTTTTCTCGAACATGTTCTATCCAGGAAAGGCTTTGGGACGAAATGGATCTCTAATGTCATGAATTGTGTTACATATGTCTCTTATAGAATCAATATTAATGGGGTCCCTTCAGATATCTTTAAACCGTCAAGAGGCTTGAGATAAGGGGACCCACTGTCACCTTACCTCCTCATTCTGGTGGCAGATGTCTTTTCTCATCTCATTCTAAAGGCAGTCGGTCAAGGTGTTATCCATGGTGCTACGGTATGTAGAAATTCCCCCTGTCTCTCATCTCTTATTTGAAGATGATAGCCTCCTTTTTCAACATGCTACCCTGCAAGAATGCAGTGCAGTGCTGAATATCATCAATCTATATGAAAAAGCCTCTGGGCAACGTCCCAATGCTTCAAAATCAGAGTTATCATTCAGTAAAGGCGTCCCACATGCTAAGAGAGAGGATTTGCAACGAATGTGTGGGTTCCCGCTGGTTGATAAGAACCCCAAGTACCATGGCCTCCCGACCCTGGTGGGTAGGTCGAAGAAACATGTTTTTGGCATGATTGTGCATATGGTGGATAATCTTATTTGTCTTTGGTCTAGTAGGAGGATTTACGAGGCGGGAAATGAAGTTCTCATGAAGTCAGTGGCCCAAGAAAGTCCGTCTTATGCTATGTCGCTGTTTAAATTCCCAGAAACTCGCGTGGATCAAATCTACTTTCGGTTGGCCAATTTTTGGTGGGGCTCCCATGAGGGCAAACATAATTCTCATTGGATGTCTTGGGAGAAGCTATGTGTTTCAAAATTTTGTGGCAGCCTCGGCTTCCGTAATCCCAAATGGTTTAACGAGGATTTTTTGGCGAAGCAAGGATGGCGCCTTCTTTCTCACCCAAATACCCTATTCTCAAATGTGATACAAGCTAAGTACTTCCCTCACTCTGACTTCTTGCATTCCAATCTGGGGCCACGACCGAGTTTTTTGTGGAGAAGCATTTGGGGAACAAAATCTCTCATTGATCTAGGTTGCGTGTGGAGAATTGATGATGGGCATAATATTAACATTTGGAAGTATCCATGGCTGGAAGATGGCATCAATCATAAGGTTTCCTCACTGGTTGTTCCTAGTTCAGAAGATACAAGTGTATGCGACCTGCTCGATGACTTGATTGAGGAGTGGGATCGGAAGAATCTTTGTTGTTGGTTTAACAAGGTGGATCGTCAACTAATCTTGAGTATCCCTCTCACACCAGGAATGGGTATTGACCAGATTTACTGGACTGGGGAACCTCATGGGAGATATTCTGTTCATTCAGGTTACAAAATGATGGTCCAAGGATTGGCCCAGGTCTCCACTGATAATCGGTGGAAATTCCTCTGGTCCCTCAATGCTCCCCCTAAGGTAAAATTGTTTTGGTGGTAGGTCTGTGCTAGGGTTCTTCCAACCTGTGTTTTTCTGGTGTAGCATTATTTGGCAGAGGATGACACTTGTCCTTTGTGCCTCCATGAAGTTGAAACCCCTTTGCATGCAATTCTTTCCTGTAAGGGGGTGGAAGAGGTGTGGAAGGCTTGAAGGCTGGATTTTGGTATTTTCTTTGATCGTTCAATTGGGTTGGTCCCAAACCTTACTAAATGGGTGTCTTCTCTTGAACCAAAAGTGGTGGGGCTGATTTTCACAATTGCTTGGTTGGTTTGGACTTGACGGAATGAATACATTTTCCAAATGAAGGTGATCCTTGATCACCTGTGGGTGGATAGAGCTTTGGAGGGGATGAATGGAAGGAATAGATGTGATGAGGGGTATCCTTTGAGCCACACTCGACGAACGGCTCCTTTTTGGTCTCCCCTCCTGATGGATTCTTAAAGATTAATACAGATGTTGTTGTCTCTGCTCATTCAAGGGTCGGTATTGGACTCATTGCTCATAACAGTGTTGGTCATATTGTGGAAGCTCAGTGTAGGGTAGTTCCTAACACATGGATCCATGTGGTGGCTAAGGCCTCGGCCATCCTCTAGGGGATTCTTTTTGCCCGTTCAGAATGTTGGCCTAAGATTCTGGTGGAATCCGACTGCCATGAAGTAGTGAACGCACTCTCAACAAAAGATGAGGATTCCCATCCCTATGGCCTCATCCTGAGGAAGATCTGGTCCCTGGTCTATAGATTCGATGCATGCAAAATTTATTTTATCAAAAGAGATGGTAATTAGAAATCCCATCGTTTGGCTCATTTTGGGAAATTTTGGGGTAATAATTATTGGGTGAACTCGTTCCCTGATTGGCTTTGTAATCCTGGTTTCCTTGATCAGTAATTTATTTATTTTCCATTCAAAAAAAATATGTTATATCAGCATAAAAATTATGGTCTACATGATTATTATGATTGGAAATACCCCCTTATCACTTTCCCTAATATGATTCATCATATATATATATATCTCTTTTCTATAAACCCTAACTTCTCCTTAAATAGACCATCTTCATATCAGTAACATTCCTTTACCAATGGAAGGTTATTCCGATGGTATATTCACATTTAAAAATTATAGTCACCTACATGGATTTAATTTATCAAGTCTCATTATTCCTCAACAAATATCCATTCAAAAATCATCTCTAATCCTTAAAGAATATATAGAATACTTTTGGATCAACTTTTCTATATAGTGAGACCCAAAACACTCTAAGAGGGTGGGGGAGTAAGTTGGGTTGAAACCCAAATTAAAAATTTCTTTTAACACTTAATAGTTATTAAATATTGTTCCCATGTTAGTAGGAATGATGTTTCAGTCTATCACTCTATCGAATATAAATTTAAAGAATATCTAAATACTCAAAGGACAACAATTCACACAAAACATAATAATTTTTACTTGGTTCACCATATAGGGATATATCTAAGGTACGTATACATGATGATGAACCGATGTGCCAAAAATAAAAAAACATGTATTTTTAGTGGATAAAAATTTTTAGGTGGTGGTCACATAATACAAGGTCTAATTCCATTATAAGAAATATATAGGGATGTCACACCACCCCTCAGCGGCCACTCCCTCTCCATATTTCTCAACGCACAACTTAAAGGGTGAGTTAAATTTGTTTATATATTTATAGGTCTCTTAAAATCAGTATAATATATATTATATGATCACATAATCAAAATATATGTGTGATGTATCTATGTATTCTGTTTAATTACTCCCTCAATAGAGCCAAAAAACTCCCTATTAAGAAAGTTTATATGATTTCCTCCAATTAATCATCAGGAAAGAAGCAACTTCCCCGAATAAGGATTGAACAATATCAATTCCATATTAAAGGAATTATAATTTCTTTTCTATTTATTTTTCATATTTTTTATTCCCAGTATATCACCCTAGGATTTTAGAATATATTTATCCTTAATATATTGGATGTGTTTGATAGCTTTCTTGACACACAACAACGAACTAAAACAAATCGTGATATATTATATCATAATAGTTGGATTGTAGGGTCTAAATAAAAATAACAAAATCATGAAATATATATAAAAATTTCTTACTTAATGAAAATTTATTGTTAAATTATTATGAAATAATCACTCAATTTGAAGTAAATCAATTTTTTTCAAAAATGCATTATCTTTAAAAATGGTTTTTATTTAATTTTTTTCATAGATATTATAAATAATTTCACATAATTTTTGATATTTTACTTAATTAAGTGAAAATATTCTTGAAATCATAATGTCAAAAAAAATTAGGGTGAATTGTAGGGATTTTCACGAAAAAATGATTATGGGTGTATAGTGGAAAAGTAGTGATTTTTGCAAAATTATTAGTTCTTTTCATTAAATGAAGTAATATAAAATTTACATTATGTTTTGGATTTGGTATTAAATTAAGATAATTATAATTTAATTATAAAAAATATAATTAATTATAAAATAATTATCAAAATATTTTATTTTTGTATAAACTAATTTTTAGGCATAAAACCAAATTTTCTAAAAAATATTTTTCATTTCATTTTATTTATTTATTTTAAAATTTATTTATCTCACATATATTAATATAATAATTAAAAATGGATTAAATATTTATATTTATGTGGTTTAAATTTGGAAAATACCTCTATTTTATTTTTCTGTTATAGTGAATAGTAATTTGGTAAAGATGTTGTCACCATGGTAAGGGTTAAAAAGGTAAAATGGGGTTAAAACATTGAGATAGGGCCTAAAAAGATTCTTCAAAATTATATTTATTTTATTGTATTATATTTTTATAAAATTAATTTCCATCATTTTAAAATTTTGAAATGTCTTTCTCATTTCCATTTATTATAATCTTTATATTATTTTATCTAAAGGATAATTAAAAAATGTCACTCCCTTGCTTTTAATTTCACATATATATTTTAATTAGTATAAAATGTTGAAATAAAAGAATATAAAAAATAATTTTAAAAATAAATAAGTGTATTTATTAATTTAATTTAATTTTAGTTTTTAGTGATGGTATAATTATCATAAATGCTTCTGCAACGCTGACACAATGCTTATGCATGAAGTGAAAAAAGTAAAGGAATTTAATAACATTAAAAGTAATATTTTTGAATGAATTATGGTTTCAGTTAAATTATATGTTTCATTATAATGTATAATTTATGCTTATATATTTTATATTTAATATTCATTATTATCTTGTTTCCTATAAAGTCAACTATTGTGAATATTCCCAAAAAGTACTATAATGATATATATGTTAAATAATATTTTATTAAATAATTAAAGATAAAAAATTATCAAAATTGGACAATTGTACTAGGAAATTGTCAAGAATTTCCTCCATGGAACATTTTTTAGTTATTTTACACCTTAGAAGTAAATTTCTAACCCTTAAATTTTGAAGAAGTTGTCCCCACAGCTAAATTGAAAAAGTGTTAATGAGGGGGTTAAACTATAAGATAAGGTTTAAAGTGTCACTTAAACCTATAAAATTTTAGTGGTTGTAGGAATTTTTATATTTTACTATCTTATATTCTAAAACATGGACATGTTTTCCACTTTATATGATTATGATATTTATTATATGTTAATGTTCATAAATATTATAAGTGTGTCATTTCCCCCTCTTATAAAATGACATCAATTATCCCCTGTTATTCACACTTATTGAGCCAGAAAGCTTTCCCAAACCCTAAAAACCCTTATAAACTTCTATACCAACATTATATGGGTTTTTTATTCTAAAAGACTAACCCATGTGCCCTCAATGGTAGATCCAATGAGGATTATCAAAGAAGGGGTATAACTATTATATCAGTTCTATCATCTTATTTATTATTTTACCTCCATAAATTCTATCATAAACATGATGATATAATAACATTTTTGTATTAAATATACTAAGATATTATCAGTTTTATGGAACAACATTTATTAATCTCATTTTTTCATTATGAAAAAAATATCATCATTAATGCACACATATAGACTATCGCCTCAACATAGCTTTGTATTTCGTTTTTCATCATCACCTTTCATTAAAGATTACTATGATTAATAAAATGTTTATAAATTATTTTTTAATAAAATTGTGATTCTGTAATGAAATGATATATGTTATCATCTTTTGACTCCATCCAATGGAAAATTAAAGTATCACTTGTGCAAACGTACGGACTACCATCTACACAGAGAAATGATTTTCATTTTACATCACTACCTGAAATGTATAGAAATAATGATGGATTTATTGAAAATATATATATTTATGTTATAGTTATGATTATTTAATGAATACATACTATTTAACTTTATTTTATGTTTTTGATTATAAAATTAAAACAATATTCATGCGTACATACAAACTATCATCACCATGAATGGTGTATTTATATTTTCTAATACCCCATGTAATAGATAGTAATAAAACAATATATAATAAATAAAAATGATAATCATACCATTTTTAGTATTATTTAAATTATGAAACAATGATCAATATGAAAGTTCTTGAACAATAAAAGTGAAACTTATATGAAAATCGACACCGTTAGCATCCAAAAATTAAGAATTTTAAACATAATTATTAATAAACATGTGTTAAAATGTTATAAGTGGATAATATATGATATTATGAGTATTTTAATAATTTCAGTATATATTTATAATAAATATAAATTTATTAAACATGATGTTAGAGTGTCTACAAATCAAGTTGGAATGACATGGAATACTAATCAGACACATTGTAACATCTCACACTCCAAAAACCCATAGCCAGTCATTATATTACATAATCTGTATAAAGTACAAGACTTCATAAAGGATCAAACAACATATTATCCTTGGAATACCATATGCATACATAAAATACATTTCGAAAAATAATGTACAATATGAACACATTTTGAAAAAAAAAATTATCCCTTTTATCATATCATAGAACATAACTCATAGTACTCCTCTAGATTTCTAAGTGGAAAGGAAAAAATAAGGGTGTTCTTAGATTCTTAGTAAGGAAAAGAATACAGTCAATGATTACATAACATAAACATGGAATCATTTATATAGAAAGTTTAAATGAAAAAAATTAAGTCATAATAAACTAAAAATGGCATTATATATTCATGGTAATAATTAAAAACATGGATAACAATAATCATTGATCTCATACCAATGGAATTCATAACATCAGGCATAAAACACACATGCTATAAAATCCTTATGACAAGAAAAATCTTTTCATTATAATTGGAATACACAAAAAAATAAAACCTATTTTAACTCATGAAACATGTCAATACATCGAGAGGATAAATAATTGTAGGCCCCACATATCAACTTATTAAGTCCAATCCATTCACCATAAAAGTCATTAAGATATTTCATACCATTACCGGAGGATCCCCATACTGAATAAAGAATTTATATCTAAATATTATGAAATAAATACATCAAATACTTTACCATTTAATATAATAATGTGGATTTCTACGTGCATATCCTTTAATCAACATATAATCCAAGGGGTGTCATTGAAGTAGAATGAATTTCCCATATCAAAGAAATATATTGGCAAGGGTACATACAATGTGTTGGGTTATCCAAGGAAGATTGTAATTAGATAAAATATATTTCATTAGTAATATATTGAGGAAATGTTAGGAAAATTCCTTCATAATGTTTCATTATGAACTTGTGAATATTCCAAAACATATCCCAATGGAGTGTATTTCCAAGGGTGCATTCTAAGGCCCACTCATTGTGCACCCAAGAGATAATTGATTCAATGATCAAACAACCCTTTTTAGGGTGATTACCCCTAGGTTTATCAATGCCAAAGTCTCATCCACTTTCCAATATCCAAACAAATATGTATATTCTATTAAATTACACACACTTTTACTTAAATAAAACATATTATGTGTATGATATCGTGTTTTTCAAAGTTGGAAATTTCCAAAGGATATTGAATTTTCAATTATTGGATGGGTAAAATTTTGATAAGATATTAAGAAATGGAATTAAAAGTTTGGAATGCCTCAGTATAGTGTTTTTAGATGTAGAATGAGGTTTGGTTTTATCTCAGATGTTTTAGGGGAATATGGGGAGTTCAGAGCCAAAAACCATAGTCTTGGAAAGGTTTGAATAATAGAAAATGGTTGGAACAATATTTGTGATAAATGTGTTCCATAACTATGAAATAAATTTTTGTAGGAGAAAAGTATGAGAAATCATGTATTAGGATAGTGTAAACCATGTAGGGGGTGTACAATTTTCTGTAGATGTGTCACATGGTTGGTGCATAGTTGGACTAATCGCTCCTTGTAACTATGGAAGGTGGGGTGTGCCTCAGATAGTAGACGTACATGGTTGGTGTATGGTTTATTAAACCATGTTATATAACCATGTGATATGAGTTTTAGTGATAGTGTCAAATATATGGTTGGTGTATGGTTTTTAAAACCATGAAACTCATTAAATAGGGGTAAAACACCATTCTTACCCTCTAACCCTTAACATCTTTAAACATAATTTATTCCCCATTTCTACCCTCGCTTGTTCAATCCTCTTCCACCCTTATCCATGTGAGTTATCCCTCATTATTGGATAGAATTGGACATTGTCGGGTGCATTATAATCCTTTAAGTAATCATTCAACTCTATTAGCTTCCACTATGTTATTCTCTATCATCCTGTAATTTTGAGTTCCCTAGTTAGGTATTTTTGTCCGGATTCCACCTGATCATGGTGGAGTTGGATATCAGTGAGGGTTTCACTATTCCTAATAAAATTATCACTCGGGAAATTGTCTGTACTTCACCATATGTTGTTTCATCAGGCTACATCGTCATTGTGAATTTATAAAGATTTGATGCCTTGATTAAACTTTTTGAATGGTTTTTTTTATTCTATTTATTAGGGATTGTGTCTGATTCATGGTTTTGGATGATCTATGGGTTTTTTGTGAGTGTTTGTTCATCATTATAGTGTAATGGAAATGGTCGGTAAGATTTTGGGTGTTATGCCTACTTTAAATAAAATGGTTCCCTAAATTAACACATTAGGTTTTAATTATTTATTTTATTTTTATTAACAATTATTATTTTTGTGATTTTATTACGAGAAAGGACCCAACATGAATCAGTTGAGCATGGATAGGCCTTAGCAGCTATTTTCATCCTTTTAAAATTAAATGGAAAGCTTCATAAAAGTAGGTGGTCTACCAAACCTACCCTCAAGTATTTATGAATATTTAGGTAGTATAAATATTATTGGGCTTTCCCCTGAAGTTGAATCACCCTATTTAGAATTACTCCCCAAATATCGGTAAATTAAATTATTTAATTTTCTAATTTAATAGATGAATAATAGGTCTCACTAACAATATCAAACCACACTTTCCATATATGGATATTACATATTTTTTGTTAAATATTCAATAAATTACACACACATACCTGAGTACTGTAATAGTTTAGCGTCTTTAGATACTATGTACATAATCTTCTAATTTGATGAAATATCTTCATCATCTCCAAAAAATATATTCCCCTTTAGTAATTTTCACAAACATACCCAACATAAAACCATTATTCATAAACTAGTAAATGAAAACATAATAAAGGGTGATATTTGATTCTTATTAAGGGTAAAGGAGGGAGATACGTAAGCATAACGTGAACATAAGGGTGTGAGAACAGTAGAATAATATTTTAAAACATACCCTTCATGTCAAAGATCATAATATTGAGTCATGAAATAAATATTGAAAATTCATAAGACATGAAACATTAAGAAATAAAATAAAATGATCCAAAAGAGCATAACATCATTATAATACATGGAATTGTGTCATAGACATAAATAATGAAAATAATTTCAATATTAGTAAAGGATAACTGACAAGGCTATAATAGTGGAGTGATTTCACTCCTCAAACTATCATAGTAGTCAAAGTTGACTCCCAATAACATCATAGAAGAAAAACTCCCTTACTAGATCAGGTTCACTCCCTATTTCATTCTTGTCTATCTCATCTGATAAAATCATTACCCAATGCATTGGAAGAAGATATAGGTCCTGCCCATCCCATAATGAATACCATATTTATATGTGCCACAAGATCATAAATAATTCATTATTTCATAACCCATAAAATGAAATAGGTTTCATAAACAATTCATCATTCCATAACCTGTGTAAAATTAATTGTTTCGTAATCATTTCATTGTCTCATTAAATCATAACATGTGGAAAGAAGAAATGGGGTTCATAAAATGTTTTTCATGGTATAACTCATGGAATATAAATAGGTTTCATAAACATATTTTAATCATAATCAATTTAGAGAAATAAAAATATTGGTATCCATGGTTCATATCCCCGTTAATTCATTAGTTACATCAAATGATTCCATCTTATTTGGAAAATGATTTTGAGAGAAAAATAAATTGGAAATTTTGTTCAGGAAAATAAAATTTATTCAAAAATAAAATTTTAAAACATAAAACATTTTTAAAATAATTTTCTTTTAAAATGAACTTAAAAACACATAATTAATGTTTTAAAAATAATTTAAAATATTTCTTGAGGAAAATATCATTTTCACTTTGGCAATCACATTTTAAAACATAAAAATTTTGAAAATAATTTTATTTAAAAATACATTATTTGAAAAAAAAACTTACAAAATTAAAAATTATTCATAAAATGAAATAAGGTTCATGAAGTTGGTAAATTTCATTCATTAAATACATGTTAAAATAAATATTCCTTTCACATTTTTGATAAAAGACAAGTGGTCATTGTTTGGAAAACAACATGATGATTCCTTTAAATTATTTATAAAATTAAAGAATTGGTAAAAACTTATTTAACAAATAATTTTAAAAATGATAAAAACATTTTTTAATTTTTTTAGAAATCATTGTTTTTGAAGAGAAAAGTGTTTCGACCAAAAAGGCGATATTTCATAAAATCATTATTTTAAAACTGTTAAGTACATAAAGAGAGGAAAATGAATGGATAAAATTTATTCTCATGATATAAAAATATAAGAATAAAATTATTGACTTTATTGACATATTTATCATAATATTTTATCGTCATAAACATATTCATAAATAATCCCTTTAAATGATGAGATTGTAACATAAAATCTTTACCACTTTGGTATCTTTGAAACACTAGCACCGAAAAATATATATTTAAAATGGATATTTAAATCCCCATAATTTTAATGATAATAAATATAAATAAATTGATGAAAAATATATACACCACATAAAATAAATAGGTGGTGAATATGTCTTGTGTCTCATAAAAGTAAGAAGTGAGACGGAAATATGGTACCTTAAGTCTTGACTTCCTTAAAACACATTTGAACATCCTATATAATTAATTTATTATTATTATAAATATACTAAATAATAATAATTATATATATAATACCATATATAATTTACTTGTGTACTTTTATTACCCATTTATTAATAATTCCTTGTTTAAATCATGTTTTGGGTAGTAAATGCTTTTTTCATGTATGTTCTGATTGTTTTGGTATCATTACTTTGATAATGGATCCATAATATCAAAATAACAATCATTATATAATTATAATATTTATACATCAATTATAATCTTAATACCAATCATGAATGATGATTTTTAAAAATTAATTATGTTACAATAATGAAGACGGTAGGTTGTACATATGCATGGGTAGTGTTTCCATTTTTTCAATGATTATTATGGAAAAGAGGTAAGTAATATTTTATCATTAAATAATGATAATAATATAGTAAAAAAATATTAATTTAAATATACATATACATATCATCCATGTGGTGTGTTAATGAAAAGAGAGGACCACATCGCTTCATGAAGGTGATAGTCCACACATATACAAACGATGTTATCATCTTTCTTTGAGTGAAAAGGTAAGAAATAAAATGATATATTATCTTTTAACGATGAATAATATTTCATTAATATCATAAATATTTCATTTATATAATATAGAATTATTAAATTTATCTTTATTATATTTCATGTAATGCATTAGTTAAAAAGAATCACAATGTTGCGCAAGGCAGTGGTCCGCCATACACATGAACAACATTATCATATCCCCAATGAAATGGAAATTAAAGAAAATTATAAGATATAATTAATTAATAGATATAATTATTTTATAAATATAATACATATAATTTATATTCATGATAATACCCAACCATGAGAGGTGGTAACGGAAAAATGAATGACATTAGTTCACAAGGTGGTAGTCTATTGTACACATGAACGATGATTTTGTAATCCATTTGATATAAGTATATATTTTTTCAGTAGTGAAAAAAACATAAAAACATAATATTATATTAAATATACTTTGTTTATCATACCATCATAGTTTAATAATAATTGAAGGATATGGTGGAAGAAATAGAATAAAAATTCTCGTTGAAGAAAGTTACCTCTTCTTCGAGTATCCTCCTTAGGATTGCATCAAAATCCTTCCTAGGATAGATTTATTCCCAAAATAAGATGTATATAATTATATTAATGATGTTAGTAAGTTATTTGGGTAGGTATTTTCTAAAACAATATGGTTTCAAGGTGTGAGTAATAGAGGAGAGAAGGTGGACTTTTATAAGTGAGGTGAGTGGCACAATGAAAATATTTTGAAAAGAAAATGTTATACCGACATTTTTATCCTGTAACAAGGATCAAAATGGATTATTATCAATTTTAAAACATTATAGGTACAAATTACGTCCATAAAATAGATTATATATAATTTTATAGGTCATTTTA
The DNA here is from genome assembly GCA_963277665.1 of Viscum album. Classification (NCBI taxonomy): domain Eukaryota; kingdom Viridiplantae; phylum Streptophyta; class Magnoliopsida; order Santalales; family Viscaceae; genus Viscum; species Viscum album. Next base: position 1,638,752,284 of record OY728129.1, read on the forward strand.
ACCATTATCAAATTTTTTTAACCCCCAGTAAAGTCATTTTAACCTTCTCTATTGTAATTAATTTTTACTATTTTCTCTAATCATTTTGTTCAAAAATTAATTTGAAAACATTAGATAATATAAATTATTCTTATTAAAAATATGTAATCCATTATTATAAATTTAATTAACAGAATTTTAAAAACATAATTTAAAATTGATCTCGTAGACGTGACGAGAAAGCTGGTTTTCGAAGAGAAAATGTTTAAAATTTTACAATGGTATTATTTCAAAATTAAATATTAAAATGATTTCAATGACCTAAATAATGTTAATATATATAATTCAACTAATTGTAATTTAAAACTAATTTAAAATTTAATTTTTCTTTTTAAATAATTTAAAAAAAATGTTGTTTTTGACTAAAATTAAGTATTTTTCACTGTTCATCAAAAAATTAAACGTTTTATAAAATTCCCAAAAAATAACCCTAAGATATTTTTAAAATAATAATTTCAGAATGAAATTTATTTTCTAAAATAAATTTTATAAAATTTTCAAATATTAGTTCTAAAATAAGTGCGCCAAAAAAGCGACTAAACTGGTTTTTAGGAAAAAAATAATTTTTATGCGTAAAATTAGATTTATTCTTATATGTTGTCTAGAAAAAAGATAAGATGAATATTAAAATATTTATTTCATATATAATATATTTTTTATTAAAATCAGTCACCAAAATTATTTTTTAAAAATGGTTTTGGTTAAATGTATTTGTGTGTATAAAAATATGTTTTTTAGAAAAATATATCCTTTATTTCAAAATACATTTTATTTATATTTATAATTAATTTGTCAGTTAAGAATTAATTTTATATACACATGTGGACAATATATTTTCATAATGTAGTTAATCCTATTCATACCCACCATTCCAATAGTTATGTGATAACTATCATATTAAATAACTATATTTTAATAGTATGTTTCATTTCGTTTAGACTCGCTGAAGTGTGTATCACGCGTTAAACAAAGTGTTTCATGTAACACAAGATAAACATAGTGTTTCAAGAAACACAAAATATTTATAATATTATATTTATTTTAAAAATAGATATTTTAAAAAATCCCAGGGTGTTACATCTGCCCCCATTAAATGAATCCCCCCTTGAAATTTCCCATAATAGTAATAAAAACTTAGGATACTTCTATCTCTTTACATCATCAAGTTCCCATGTTACTTCCTCAATATGATTATTTCACCCAAAAAAATATAGGTATGTTTTCTTCTATTGTAGAAAATTTTTTATTGGATCAAAAAAATTATCATTTTTTCCATAAAGGAATACCATGCACCAGTGATACAACCTATGAGTTTAGTACAAGTGATGGATTAGGTATGTACTTCCTCAGGATAGATACATGGAACATATTTTGAACCTAAAAGAGGGTTAGTGGAAGTTCCAACCAATAGGATACCATCCTGATAAAATCAATAATTTCAAAGGGACTAATATACCTAGTGAATATATTTCCTTTTTATTATAAGAATAATTTAAATCTTTGGTTTTCCTTGAATAAATTCCCCTTTCTTCTCTTACTCCAAGAAATGGAGAATAATGTTTTTATGCCCAATTCACTAATATCTCACAAAATCCATATATAATGATAATTCATTCCTTCCATCTCTAGTAAAAAAAATTTATCGTTGGTTATCCAATATGGATTAATATTCTTATGGTGAAGTGATACATTAATCTCTAAAACCTCATATAGAGTTCAAATTAAACCATTCTGTAAATGGTTAACTTATTAATCCTTCCAAAATACAAAATTTAAAAATAATGTCGCTAAATTTCTCAAAATAAAATTAATATTAATCCCCGATATATTATAAAGTATATGTTGATTATCACATGCTAAACATGTGAATACCTTCATTATGTATTCTCTAGAAACATGTTAATAACCTGAATTATCATAAAACCTTATTGGAGACATACGTGATACCTCATTCCTTACATAAAACAAAAATTATTGGAAATATTCTTTAAAAAGACTAATATTTTAAACTACATCAATTATATCATATACCACTTTGTGAAAAAAAATCCTTAATAAGTTCTAAGGTGATTAGTACTATCCAATTTGATTATTCATATCCAATATATATTTATCCAAACATCATTATCTCAACATCCATAAAATATTAAGGGTTGTCTTTCCTTAGTAAAAATATCACATTTTCATTAAATCACTTTTCTTGTCCATGAGTACCATTTAACATATTTTTTAAAATCCTTAACAAAAAACTTAAACTAAACAATCCTTATATATTTTAGGATTCATATGACATAATCCTTTAATTTATATACATTAATACTTGAATCATTCCAATTCCTCTCAACTAATTAACTACGATTCATCATCTTATTCCTTAATAAATCATTCATTCAATATGAAATATGAACCATGTCATAAAATTAATTGACCTCAATATCATCATTCTTTTTATGTTTAAACTAAAAAATGTTATTAGAACAGCACATACCATTCACATGTCATTTTTTGTCTCTTTATCATCAATAGTATAAACTTTAGTCTTACAAACTTTCTGATTCTCTTCACAATAGTTCCCCTTAAGACATAAATTTTCAAAATTCTCATTCTTTCCAAATTTAAATCATTAAACATTCAATGATACCATAGCGAGACCTTTATTCACATTCATTACATTAACCAGAATTTTTATTTTTCCTTTGTACTTACTTTCTTTGTGACCTTCATTTCTATACCCAAAACATATTCTTGTCCCTTTATAAAATTCCCTTGATTGATTCTTCCCATATTCTCAACATATATGATACTGAATTTTCTTTTCTCTATGGTCTCCATAACCTAAACTCTCAATGAACATTATTCTTCTCTTATTTATTGAATTCAAGAGTTTGTTAAGGTTAACCTTGTTGATAATTTATTGTGATAACTGATTAGACATAATAAAAAATACTTTAATCCAGTGATCATCCCATTCGGATGATCATTAGTAAATTATCCATCACATTAAATGTTAATCTAGTTCCTTCAAGTTCTCACCATTTTCTAAAACCAAAAGGTATAGTGTGAGAAACACTAATCATAATGGGAAACCACATATACATGGTAATTACTAATAGGATTTATAAATCAATGTATTTTTTTATACTATTCCACCTTAGGTTTATCCTAGGTCATTCATAGCCATCATCTATTTAAATGCTTCATGATATTTTATAAAGAGTTTATGAATTTCTGAAGAATATACCCCAAGAGTTTCAAACTAGGTGTGACGTAAGGATCATTATTGTGAACCAATTTATAATCGATTCCATCTAAATAAACCATTTTCAATGTTATTACCCTTTGTTTCAACGGTTCTAGTGACACATCCACTTGTAGTATCCAGAAATGGATGTAACATCTGAGAAATCACTTGATCTATCCTTTACAAAAATTCTAGGACATTTTCCAAAGCATTTAATCATCCTTAGAATTATCTTAAAGAAATACCTATACATGTACTTATAAATATCCCTAGGTATATCACTAAATTTTTCTCATCATAGTTTCCAAAGGAAAATTAATCCTTTCTTGTGATACCAACTATAGCGACCCAGGTTTTGCATACATGGATATTACATCATTTGAGATGAATATTCAATAAATTAAATAAACACATGCCTGAAGACTATAATATTTTCGTCTATTTGGAGACTAGGTACATAATATTAATTTTTTTAAAGATATATAGCATCTCCCATAGAGATATTTGACATTATTACTCTTTAAAATAATTCCCTACTTAAAACCTTTATTTATAACCGGTGGAGAGGAAACATAAGAAATGGTGACCTCAGATTCTCAGTAAGGGTAAGAAGGGGCATATGTAAGCATAACATGAACATATGGGTATGATTAAATGAGAATAAAATTTGAAAATCATACCATGCATATAAAATATCATAATCCTGATCCATGAAATAAATATTGGAAATTCATAAGACATGAATCATAACTAAATCAAAGAACGTGAGCTAAGAGAGAAAACATTGGTATAAGGAATTGAATTTTGGAATACAAATAAACATAGAAAATCATTTCTATAGTAATAAAGGATCACTACCGAGGATATCATATTGTAATGGGTTCACTCCCAAAATCATCATAATGTCCAAGGTTTACTCTCATGACCATCATAGTAGAAAAATTCCCTTACTAAACTGAGATCACTCAATATTTTGGTATGGTCTATCTCATGAGATATAAATCTTTACCCAATGAAATGGGGATAGATATTGGTCCCATTATCCTTATATTGAAAACTAAATTTATATGATCCATAAGATCATAAATTATTCATCATATCATAACCTATAAGATAAAATGGGTTTCATAAACATTTCATCATATCAAACCCTATTGAAAAGAGATAGGTTTCATAATCATTTAATAATATCACCAAAGCTAACACATGGAAAAATAAATTGTTTTCATAATAATTTTTTCATGGTATAACCCATGGAATATAAATATGTTTCATAAATATATTTCCATCATGAACCATTCAAAGAAGTAATAATAATTGAATCCCTGGATCATATCCCCTGTAATGCATAAGTTACATCAAAGGATTCACTTTATATGGAAAAAATTTTTAATGATAAATCACTTGAAAAGTTTCTTGAGGATGATAAATTTTCTTTGAAAATAACTTTTTGAAACATGAAACATTTTTAAAATCATTTTCTTTAAAAATAAACTTGAAAAAATATAAATGAATATTTAAAAATTATTTAAAATATTTCTTAAGGAAACTATCCTTTATTCTTTAAAATCACTTTTAAAACATAAAAAATTTTGAAAAACCTTTTAATTTAAAATAAAATTGAAAATTTATAAATTAATCTTCAATGAAAATAATGGTAATGATAGAAGGAAAATACATTCATTATATACACATTAAAACAAATATTCAATTCACATTTTTGGTAAAATCCAAACTAGAATTTTTAAAAAATGACTTGAAGATTATGTTCAAATCATTTTTTAAAAATCAAAACATGGGTGAAAATTTCTTTAATAAATAATTTGAAAAATGTTTAAAAAAATTGAAAATATTTTTATAAAACATGTTTTTGGAAGAGAAAATGTTTTCGACTGAAAAGTTAATTTTTCTGAAAATCATTATTTTTTAACTCATGAGTACATGAAGCGAAGAGAAACGAAGGGAGAAAATTTATTCTCATTTATATCTATAGGAGAAGAAAATTCCTAAGTTTATTGAGATATGGATCAAAATATTTGATCATCGGAAACATAGTCATAAACAACCCTGATCAACGATGAGATTGTAACATAAAATATTTTCCACTTTGGTAACTGTTAAATGAAAGAACAATGAAATAGGGATCCAAAATATTTATGTAAATACCCATAATTGTATGTACAATCTTCATAAAAATACATTCATGGGTAGTATATACACAACATAAAAGAAATAGGTGGTGAATATTCCCATGTCCCAACCCACCATGTCCCACCAGACCGGTGGAAAGCCAATCATAGCTCCATAGGCTAGGAGATGAAGAAAAGTGCTGAAATGTATACATAAATGAGATGCCTTTTCTTAATGTGCTTATATGCACTCACCAAACCATATCCATAAATAATTGAAAAAAAATAATAAGAAAATACAATATCGTCTATAGTAATAACCCTGATTGTAACAACCTCTATGAAACACAGAGAGTACGCTAGAGTAATATTAAAAGTAAAATGGAAAATATAGACTGAACCAATAATATGTCCTAACCTGAAAATAACTGGAAAATAAAGTTTTGAGATAACCTAGCTCTAGATCTCCAAACCCCTACCATTGTACATGGTAAAATGAACTCGGTTATCCCCCATGATCCTTTATAATCACCTCTAACATGCCTTTAATTTTCATAATACACAACACATGTGGTAGAATCCCATATAGGGGTGAGTATATACATACCTAGTAAATTGACCTGAAAGTTGAAGGGGAGCAATAGAAGACATGATACAAGTAGAATTATCAACGCATGGCAAGAGAGTAATTAAATCTAATCAACTAAGATATATGATCATAAAAGAAACCCAAATGAGAGAGAAAGGGGATATACATATCACAACCCATCCCAACAAAAGATTCTACCAATAGTTCCAAAGGACCCTCAATGATGTCTAACATCTCACATGTATGTTCTATGAATAATCATGTGGATCCATGCCTCACCACTATGTCTTAAAGTTTAGGGGACACAATATCTAGATAGAGGACCCATTACCTAGTATCAAGGGGGCCCACCAAGTATATAGAGGACCCATTCCTTACCCTAGTATTAGGATTCCATTCTATAGGTAAAGGGATCATACCTGGACAAAGCAAGAGGGTTTCACTCTGTGGATGTATAGTGGACCCTTTCCCTAGTCTATTAGGTGGGTTCCACTCTATGGTATAGTACCCATGAAATATCCTAGAATTAGGGTTCCACAATATGGATAGATAGAGGACCCATGCTCTAGTCCATCAGGGGTTCCACTTTGTGGATAGAGGACCCATGCCATGTCCCAGTAGGAGAGTTCCACTCTATGGATAGATAGAGGACCCACACCCTAGTTTGTCTGTGGGATTCCACTTTTTGGGTAGTGGACCCATTCCCTATCCAAGAAGGATGGTACAACTTTGTGAATAGAGGAATATGCCCTGTCCTAGAATGATGGTTCCACTCTAATGATCCTTTTTGATAACTACCATTTTTGAGCACCGTCTAAATAAGAATTACACTTGGAAAATCACACATCAAATGGATCTTTGAATATTTGGTACTAGATGTCATGTAAGGGTAATACATGGAAAGTCTCCATCTCTTAGGGACAAGGTGTGTTCTCCTAGTCGTGTCTACGTACACTAGCTATATATTAGTACACAGTGTGTATTTATACATGCTCATGACTTGTACTCTAAAAGTACATGTTGGGTTTCCATCACCGATTCAAATGTCATGTGGGGGTCCCACAAGGCATGTGATATTTCACTCACCTGGAAACCCTAGCCATCACAGCCAGCAGTCTACACAGTGTGTGTTTCGTAGACTACATGGCATGTAGTATAGTTTTTAATATAAAGTTATATATGCTCTAGGGATCTCAGATCCTTTTATCCCACCATTGAATTTTACCTAATGTTTGAAAAAAATCAAAGTTCAATGACTCAGTTCATCGATTTTAGACCTCAAATGAAAAAAATTGGATTTCCATTGGTCATCTCAAATCATGTACTTGCATCACGTGACTCATGTTCCACTGAAAACTCCACTTTGGATCCCAGATTGATGAGTCCATCACCACTACCCACAATCTACTCTAATTCATCCTTAAATCATCAATACAGTCATTTTGTGTAGTTCTCATATGAACCTGAGGATTTGATCATACATGAACCTACCCAACAATAGTCAAATCATTATAACATGGTCCATTAATGAAGAACACAAATGATGGGTGGGAAAAATCACAAAAATAAAGGTGACATCATCATTAGAAAAGTGTTCTAGGAAAAAGATAATTGGACCAGGTATTGGTAAGGGTGATTTAATGGTATAATCAATAAATAAATAGAAGGAATAATTTATTTTCATACACAAGATCATGAGAGGTATTAAATAAATGTAGATCAAGGGAGAGTGTTTTAATCACGCTAAATATTTTAATCATAAGGTAATAATCAAAAAATGTTGAGTCTTACCTCGATATTGGATCATTATTTGTTGAAGAATTCATTCTAAAATGATGGGGAATATTAGTTACATTCAATTCACCTCAATTCATCTTGATTTGGATAACGGTCATCGTCCGATCTCGATTCTCCAATGAAGGATGGTATAAACACCTCTCAACTATTCAATTTTTATTTGGATAACCTTGAAGATTCACCATAAGATAATACTTATATATTTATAAGTGGTTTATAACATTTAAGTCAAAATAAAAAATTTAATTATTTAATTTATTAAATGCCCCATCCAATGGCCACCTCTATCGGGCATCCCTCACCAACCAACCTTAGGTCACTCTTAGGGTAAATACCATACATTTAACTAAATTATGGCATCATATTTACATATCAAGACTCTATTTAAGTGATATACCATTATTTATAAATACATATTCATGTGTGATATATAATATTTTTAATATTTTTATAAAATTAATTCCAGTATCACCAGGACACAGAATCATTCTTCATCTCATATCTTAGCTCCAAAAATATTCCCTGATATATTTCTAAGTCATAAAATGAAAAAAATGTCTATAAATTATTACCTACATCTAGAATTTAATCCTCAAAATGAAAAACTACGAAAAAAGGTGTGGATACTGAGCCTGCATCGGACTCTGCAGCTCCTATGATCTCTTCTACATGCTCATGTACTACCACGACACACAAACCAAATGAATGGTACATTATCACATGATACTCTCATGTCAATCCTAAATCTCCACCGATTTATCCACAAAAGTTTCCCCATAATCGATTTATAATTCAGACCAATTGATAATGTGTATAGAATCTTACATGTATCTCCTCAGTTGTGACATGTGGAAGACTTTATGAACCTACTGTTATTATGGGGGTAAATATAGGCAGTAAGTAACCTTACCAAACCTCTGTAAGATCCAAAATAGTCCAATTGACCTTTGGGATAGCTTTTACCCCTATCCAAGTATCCATAATGATCATTATGGGGAGACTCTCAAGAAAATATAGTCTCCCTTCTTGAACAATAAGGGCCTACGATGTCAATCTGCATAAGTTTATTTTATATTATGGGTTTTCATCATTCCATCTTAAATCACCTAGACCATATTTTCCATCACATACACCATATCTGGCTCAACAAGATATTCCTCAGGATCGATGTCTAGTATAAGTGTGGCATTTAATGTCTCCTTTATAGGGCCTTGAAAGGTTCCATATTAATAGTAGAGTGATATATATTATAATAAAAAAACTCTACAAAAGGTAATTGATCCTCCTAACTCTAGAAAAACACTATAATAAAATCTTGCAACATATCCACTAATAGTGGAATAGTGTTCTTCATCTTCCCACCTATCTCTGGGTGAAAATCCATACTCATCCTCATATGGGTCCCAAATTCCTCCCACGGGCCTCTACACAATTATGATGTGAGATGAGCATCAAATTTAGATGAAATAATTGAGGGAACCACATAAATAAATATAACCTCCTTCATGTATAACTACCCAAAATATCTAATGAAATTTTCTCCCTAACAGAAATTAAGTGCGCTGACTTGGTAAGTCGTTCAACTGTCAACCTGATAGCATCTTTGCTTCTCGTTGTCTATGGAATCCCTATCATAGATTCCACGTATTCTCTATCCTATTTGTACACTGGGATCTCAAGAGTCTACAAAAACCCTATAAAAACATAGTTATCATCCTTCACCTATGGAAATATGAGGCACTGAGAGATAAATATAGCTATGCTTTACCTCATGCCATCCGACCAAAACTACCACAAAGGAATTCAGTACATCTTCCCCAAACTAAAATGTACAGTCAAATTAGAAGTATGAAACTCCCTTATAACCTCCCCCCACATCATTACTAGCCCCATTTTCTGTTTCTCAAATAGGATGAAATAATTCACACCTTTAAAAAAATATATTTGGTAAATCTATTAAGGATATCTGGTCACGTAGGACTTCATAGTCGACGTATCCCAATTAAGCCTCCCTCACACATGTAAGAAGTGGAGGATTCCACACCATCGACTAAATTAAACCATCACCCTCATCCTCTACTAATTTTATCTTCAAGTAATCAAACTACTAATATGCCTCCCCCACTAGGAAATAATGATACTTCCTAGTAAAGATATATTCCGCCAAATTTCCCTTCCCAGGGGTATAGACTACAACAACCATGCTCTTTATTACAGACATAAACATAATTTATTACATAAAATTTTTCACATGATAAAACATAGAATATATATAGGTCTAGAGTCTTTGGGGATTAGGAACATTACATAACAACATATAACATGAAATACACATCTTTTTTAAAAATACTTTTACATGACCACAACATTCCTTTATACATAGCATTGCATTGGATAACCTAAGGACATGCAACAGAAAAGGGTGTGAAATAAAGCCCACTAAGGGATTAAACAAGGCCTAACATATAGAATATATTACATGTTAGTAAATAGGCATATCAATGGAACACAATATAAACATGATCATAAAGGCATGATATAGAATGATTATCGTAACATGGAAATGTGGCATCTACATTTAACATGATATTAGCATGATACAAGTCTAATTGCACATATATCATGAGTAAAATCTCATTGAAAATGAATTTTAATTATTAAACCCTCAATGCACTTGAAGTATCATGATACTAATCTTTACCCAATTCATTGGAGTGCTATCAGGGTGCACCCTTATTAATCATTTCATTTCATGCACATGTGTGCCACATGGATTCATTAAACATCAACAATTATTCAATGATAAAGGAATGTGGAACTAGTATATGAAACTATGTAATCAATAATTATATGTTCATAAAGGTGAATACCCTTGATAGATAAATGGTAATTGTATTCACTACACAATGACTTTGTCTTGGAAAATCGTGGTGCAATTTCGGCAGCATAGCGGCACGACATAAGAATTCATAAAAATGGTTGATGAGAGATAAAGGGGTGTCTAATCATATTTACATGAAATTTAAAGTAATTGGGTTTATATAGATACATGTACCAGAATATTTAATGGAATCTATATTCATAATACAAAATAATTTCTTTAATGTAAATGAGATGAGATAAATTCCTTACGGAATTTTTGCATGGTAACGGGTGTACATGGGAGGAATTAATGAGGGAGAAAAGGGGTAACTAATCATTAAAACATAAGGATGTAATTATGGGGTAGTCTTGAAATCATACCCCAACATTTATAATTGAAAACAAAATGGTATAATAACATAATGAGATTTGAACAAAAATTAGAGGGGAAGAAATCCCTTACTTGGACATGTGATCTCAAAGGCTTGAGAGAGGCTTTAGAGAGGATTATTAGGAGCTATGGGAGCCTTTTAAGGATTATAGAGAGAGGAAGTAAGATTTTTTTCTAGATCCAATGGTTTTTAGTGAAGCAGAATTGGGAGATTGGGTGGATTTATATAGGAAAAGAAAGGGAATTCTTTATTATTTAGGTTTTGGACACCAAAGACTAAACTAATGAAAAACACAAACCAACACATGTCTTTTTCCCATAGTTTTTTCCAAAGGGGAGTATAAAACATTATTTTATAAGTACAATGGCATAAATTCTTTGAATATTAGGCTTTATTATGTGTGGTTGAGTCACACTCTCAAGGAAATCAATTTAAAAAGTTAAAACGTTTTATATGTCTTAGAGGGTACACTAAAGCTTTTAAAAATAAATAAAACAAACCTAAAATCGGAGTATTTTAAAATAAAAACATATATTTTACGAAAATACTATTTATATTATTTTATTACATAACTATTGGTTCATTATGATGTCTTAAAACCCATTATATATTTAAACGGTATTTAATTTTTACCCCAAAATTCGATTGTCTTGGAAAATTATGAAAAATTCACCATTAGATAACTTCGATGTCCTGATTCCAAAAATAATATTCATTTTATCTAAATAATTTTTTAAATATTTCATTTATTACTTTTAAAATAAAAACCAACATTTATCAAAAAATCATGGGTTTTGATTAAAACAACGTTCAAACCTTAATATAAATCCCAATTTTATTCATAAAATTTATACGATCATTTATATTTAATAAAAATTAATTTATTAATAATATTTTATTAGCAAATTACTTAATTAAAAAATTATTAATTCATAAAAATAGATTTCTTAATTGAATATCAACTAGAAAGACTATTTTTGATTTAAAAACTATTTACAAAGTCACAATAATAAAATGAATGTATATTAATTATTCCATTCAAAAATAATGCCCATAATTATAGTGCTAGGGTTTTTTCCCATAATCCCTTATAACACCCACATATGACCTAAGGGTAAGGTGTGCAATGGTGATAGACTCTTAGGGTGGCACGGTTAACATCGCTCAGGTTGTAATCTATATCAACTTCCACTTATCCCGTAGGTAGTTCTTTTAAAGCTTAACATGTTGAAGCTCAGCTAGGGATTCATCAAGAGAAAAGCCTAGTGATGCCACCTCCTTTACGATCTCCAACAAATGATCTTTGTGTAGAGAAATTCTACCAGATGAGGTCCTGGCTTCCTTTGTGTGAATAAATTGGATTTGTTAAATCCCTATATTTATACTAATCATGTGATCATTGTTCAAAAAATATATTAGAAATGATAACAACTCTTAACAGTATTTTGAAATACAAAATCATAAAACCAAAGAAGTTCATGTGTTATATAACCATTTTACATAATAAGAAATTTTATTATATCAAAAGTAATTTTCATTAATAGAAGTTTGGGTCGTTACAATCTTCCCCCCTTAAAAATTTTCATCCTGAAAATTTCATTTCTCCACACTAAAAAATATGCATGTAACTTTGCTTCATCACTTCCTTTGATTTAAATGTTTTCTCTTCAAACTTATGGTTTCTGCACAACATCTTGATGAGGGGAATTCTCTTATTTCGAAGAACATTTTCCCTATAATCTAAGATCTTCATTGGATTCTCTTCATCGGATAGGTTATTGTCCAATGGTACCACCTCTAGATTTAGTACATGTGACAGGTCATGTATGTACTTCCTCTAGAGTGAAACATGGAATACATCATGTAATTGAGATAGATTCGGTGGGAGTTGCTAGTTGATAGGTCATTTCTCCAATGAAATCAAGGATCTCAAAAGGGACTATGTACCTTGGACTAAGCTTTACCTTCTCCCCAAATCCAATAAATCTCTTCCACAGTGATATTCGGAGTAATACCATGTATCTAACATCAAACTCTAGGTATTTTTGATAATTATTAGCATATCTCTTTTGTCAACTTTTAGAATCTTTAATGTGTTGTTGGATGGTCTTAACCTTCTCCACCATTTCATTGACCATTTCTGGACATAGGAGTTTTTTCTCCCCAACTTCATCCCAACATGTCGGTGTTCTGCACCTCTTCCCATAAAGGGCTTCATAAGGATCCATTTGGATTCTTAAGTGGAAACAATTGTTGTAAGAGAACTCAACTATAGGGAGATGTTGATCCCATCCTCCTTTGAATTCCATTGAGCATTCTCTCATAATTTCCTCTAGTGTTTGGATAGTCTAATCATATTGGCCATCAGTTTGAAGTTGATAAGTTTTACTAAAGTTCATCTATGTATACATAGCATGTTGAATACTCTTCCAAAACATAGAGGTAAATATTGGATCTTTATTAGATATAATCGATAATGGTACTCCATGCCGCCTTAACACTTCTCTGATGTATATTCAAGTCGGTTGATTAAATGAGAAATCATCCAGAATTGAAATGAAGTGTGCAGTCTTTGGTATATTATCCACAACAACCCAGATAACATTGTTTCTTCTGGATGTCTTCGAATGTTCAGTGACAAAGTCCATAGTGATGTTCTCCCATTTCAATGCTGATTTGGGTAATGGTTTCATCATCCAATTAGACTTGTGCTTCTCAGCCTTCACTTGCTTCCATACCAGGAGCTTTGATGTATACTCAACAATCTCTTTCTTCATGTTATCCCACCAATAATTCTCTTGGAGATCTTGATACATCATTGTGTTTCCTAGGTGAATGGAGAAATTCAAACGATGTGAAACATCCAAAAGTTCTTTCTTTAACTCTATATTTTAATGAACACATAGTCTTGACCCAAATCTCAAAATTCCTTTTTCATTAACATTGAACTCTGAGGATTTCCATTTTCTGATAGTTTCCACATTATTATGAATTCCCACATAATCCTTTTGAGCATACTTTAAACTATCCAAAAGAGACGGTTGAACAATAATTTGTGAAAGCATTGATGATGTTCCTCTTTTGAATTCCCATGTCCATCTTCATCAAATCTAAAAAAATTTGATCCTTTTAAATCCTCATCACTGATAGAATTGATGGGTCTTTTCTACATAGAGCATCCTCCACATTGTTCTCTTTCCTGGGGTGGTAATGGATTGACCAGTTATAGTCTCTGATCATATCTAACCATCTTCTTTGGCGTATTTTGAAATCATTCAGTGTGAATATATTCTTGAGGATTTTGTGATCCGTATATATTTCACACTTCTCCCCAAAGAGGTAATTCCACCAAATTTTCAAATATAATATTATTGCATACAACTATAGATCATGAGTTATATAGTCTTTCTCATGAATATTCAATTTACTTGAATCATAGGTAATGCCTTTTTCATTTTGCATCAACACATAACCCAAGACCTTCTTTGAAGAATCGCTAAATACCACAAAAAGTTCTCCACTTGTTGGAAATGTGAACATTGGCATAGTGATAAGCATCCTTTTAGACTCCTTGAATCTCTCATCACATTAATCAATCCAATAAAACTTGACTCCATTCCAAGTTACCTTGGTCAGAGGGTTTGACAATCGTGATAAATTTCTCAAAAATCTGTGATAATATCCAGCAAAACCCAGAAATCTACAGATATTCATTTCTGATGTGGGCCTCATCGATCCCTCTATTGTAGCTATCATGGAGGGATCCATATATATCCCATTTCATGTGATTTTATGACCCTATAATGATACTTCCTTCAACAATATCTCCCATTATATGTACTTTTCATATTGATTCTCCTTTCACAAGTTCTCTAGTATAGTTCTTAGATTCTCATCATGATAATAATTGGTTTTGGAGTATATTAGATTACCTTCTATAAGGAATACCACAAAATTTTTAAGATAATCTCTAAATACTCTATTCATCAAGTCCATAAATATTTATGGAGCATTAGTGAGTCCAAAAGGAATCACTATGAATTCATAGTTCTCGTACCTTGTATGTAAAGTAGTTTTGGGGATATCCACCTTCTTCACCCTTACATGGTAATATCCCGACCAAAAATAAATTGTGGAGAAGTATTGTGATCCACATAGCTAATATAACGAGTCATCATTTTGGGGAAAAAGATACATTTTATTTATTTTTATTTTTTTGAGCTCGTGATAATCAATGAAAAGGCACATTGACCCATCCTTCTTCTTGAAGAAGAAGTTTGGTGCACCCCATGGTGAAGCACTTAGGCATATAAACCTTTTAACCAAATTCTCCTATAGTTGTTTCTTTAGCCTCTCAAGATCCACAAAATCCATTAAATATGGATACTTAGATATTGGAAATACCATAGGTATAAAATTAATAGAGAATTCAACATCTCTTCTAGGAGGAAGACCAGGAAATCCCTCAGAAAACACTTTAGTGAATTCCCTCACAATAGGCTTGTCTTCAAGGATGGTTTCTTCCATAAACTCAATCATATGATCTAGATATGAATTCTAATAGGGTATTAATATCCATGCTTGGGATTATGGTGATAATAAAGATTCATCCTCCTCTACGCATTTGTATAGAATCGGGGGTCGATTCTCCATATGGAGAGTGATTTCCCTCTCACGGTAATTTATGTTGGCTCTATATAAGGAAATCCAATACATGCCAATAATTTCATAAAATTCCACCAAAATGAGTATTAAGAGGTTTTCCAGGAATTTCAATACACAAATTTTGGTAGAGAAGGAGTTCTATTCATGGGATGAAATGATTTCCCCATTTATCGTTCTCAGCGACATCTTTACTTCCATGATTTGTGGTGGTTTTAGGATAGTTCTACTAAAATTTTGGGATATAAAAGAATGTGTAGAACCAGAATCAAAAAGTAAGTCAATTATTCTTGAATAAATAACCAGCATACCTATCACCACTTTGTTTTTGATTTTCGCTTCAGTATTAGTGATGAAAAAATCTCACCCTTGCTACCTTGGAGGTTGTTGGTTGCCTCCTAAAACACATGTCTTAGAGAACTGGTTAGTAAAGTGATTTGGTTCTTTTTATTTGAATCAATGAACAATGAGTTGAGGGTCAAAAAGAGTGTTCCTTTCCTCTATCATAGCCGCAGGTTTTTCTGGTCGGTAGTTAATGGCTAGGTACCCTTCTCTTCCACACCAAAAGAATTTCCTTATCCCCTTCAGGAAATTTCCAAGGTGCTTCTATCTGCACCATTGGCATGTGGGGTGCTGTTTGTTCTTAGAACTATTGGATTTCTCCATCGGACCACCAGAATTAAAGTTCACCTTATTCTTTTTATCCCCATGATACGCTTGAGATTTGTCGATCTCTATTTCGACTTTGAGAGAACATCGTACAATTTCTTCATAGCTTTTGAAGTCACAGATCGCTAGGGCTTTCCATAGGCTAGGTTATAGCCCACAAAAGAAGCGAAAAACCTTTCATTCAGGGGTAACGACAAGGATGGAGGCATATCAAGTGTTCCTTGTGAATTTTTCATCATATTATATGATGGATTCATCGCCTTTTTCATTGAGTGAAAGGAAGTCCTTTTCCATCTTAAGTTGGAGGGTGCATGGAAAATATTTATTAAAAAAACATTTTCCAAAAAAACTTCCATTCCAACACCTTGATCTCTTCCATAGGATTCGTATTTTTTATCAATTTCCACCATTAATCAGCTTCACCTTCCATATGATAATTATCTAGAAGAACTATCTCTTTTTCGGAACATTGAATTATGTAGAAGATCATCTCAATTGAGTTGATCCATTGTTTGGTGATTAAGGGATCGAATGATCCATTAAAAGTAGGAGGACTTTGTCTCATGAAGCACTTGATTGCGACTTGTTAATTCTTGGGGGGGGGGGGGTTGAATGTTTCTATTGACCCATGTTTTTATTCATAATATGATTTAACTAAAAGTGTATCATAAGAATGTTCGTGATTCCCTCTCCCATTGGATTGGGCATCTCATTAGACCAGTCATCACATTGATCGTCACATCGGTTGTTAGACTGAGTCCTCCTATTACCATTCATTGGCTATAATAAAAGGACATTTAGTGGTAACACAAAAAGGATAATCCAATAAAATGGATAACTTATTAACTACTTTTATTTCCTTAACTAATGAATTTATAAGCTTCAATTTATGTTATCCATGGTCTACTTCCCAACATACATTCTTAGCTGCATTTTTTTATTCCCCTAACAAAGGTTTATACTAATCTTGTGAATTTACCAAATCAAAACCCCTAGGAGTTTTGTAACCAAGAGTAGAGAAAGGCCCATTGTCGTGCACCAGTTCCTCCTTGAGTCTAGCTCAAAGTGATGTTTTTGGGTTTCACCCTTAGATACAAATATGCCTGAGTCGCCTCTATCTGCTCATATCCAGACATGGATGTATTTTTGGGATAAACCATTTACCCGTTACTCACCAAAATTTAGGGATTTTTTTATTATACTTAGTCTTATCTCTGAGGATTTTATTATGTTTTTCTAATCATACTCCCAAAAATAACTAAACCTATTCTCTGATACAAACTATAACAACCCTACTCTTTATTACACTTTTAAAAATAATTTATTAAATAAAATTATTCAGTTGATAGAATATAGATGATCGATAGGTACAATGTCTTTGGGGATTAGTAACATTAAATAACAACTTATTACATGAAATACACATCTTTATTGAATACTTCTTTTACATGACCACAACATTCCTTCATACTTCGCATTGCATGGGATAACCTGAGAACCTGAAAAAGAAAAGGGTGATCTATAAAGCCCAGTAAGGGATTAAACAAGGAATGAAATGAATAATATAGTACAAGTTAGGCAATAGTCATATCAATGGAGTACTAGAGAAACATGTACATAAAGGCATGATATAGCATGATTGTTGTAACATGGAAATGTGGAATCAACATTTAACATGATATTAGCCTGATCCAAGGCTCATTGCACCTATAGAAGGAGTAAACCCTCATTTAACTTGAATTAACATGATTAATACCTCATTTTACTTTGTGTATCATGATACTAATCTTTACCCAATGTATTAAAATGCTATCAGGGTGAACCCTTCTTAATCATTTCCTTACATGCATAAGTGTACCACATGGATCACATAACATGGATTCCTTAAACATCAACATATATTAAAAGATGAAGGAATCTATAATTAATATATGAAAATAAAAAATAAATTAGTATATATTCATAATTTTGAATATCCTTGATATAGAAATGGGCATGGTGTTCACTACATAATGACTTTGGCTTGGAAAATCGCTCTGTAATTTCTACAGCATAATGACATGACATAAGAATTCATAAAAATGGTTGATAAGAGAGAAAGGGGTGTATAATAATATATAAATGAAATATAAAGTAATGAGTTTCATATTGTTACATGTCCCAACATATGTAATGGAATTTAGATTTATAATATAAAAGCATTGCTTGAATGTAAATGAGAAGAGATAAATTCCTTACTGAATTTAAGCATGGTAATGGGTGTACATGGGATGCATTAATAACAGAGATAACAGGGGTCTCTCATCATTCAAACATAATGAGGGACGTTTGGGGGAGGTGATAAATAATACTGCAAAATTTTTAATTGAAAAAATTGTATAAAAACATAATGAAATTTGGATAAAAATTAGAACGGAAGAAATACCTTACTTGGAACAGTCATCCCAAAGGCTTGGGAGAGGCTTGAGAGATGCTTATCGGGAGCTTGGAGAGCCTTGAAAGGGTTCTAGAGAGGGTATGGAATAGTTTTTTCGAGATCCAATGGTTTTTAGTGATGCGTAAGTGGGATCTTGGGTGGGTTTATATAGGAAAATAGTGGTAATTATTTATTATTTATGTTTTGGACACAACCATTAATCTAATCAAAACCAAAAACCAACCCAAGGTTTTTCCCCACAATATTTTCTAAATGGGGGTAAGAAAAATTATTTTATAAGTCCAATGTCAAAACTTCTTAAAATATTAGGCTTTCTTGTGTGTAAGTGAGTCACACTCTCTAGGAAATCAATTTAAAAAGTTAAAATGTTTTATAAGTGTTGGAGGGTCCACTACAGCTTTGTAAAATAACTTTAAGAAACCTAAAGTCACATTACTTTAATTTTAAAACATATATAGTCCGAATATATCATTTATAGTAATTTATAACATCACTATTTGGTCATTATGATGTCATAAAACTCATTATATATTTAAACGGTATTTAATTTTTACCCAAAAATTCGACTGTCTCAGAAAATTTTGAAAACTTCACAGTTGGATTATTTGAACATAATGATTCCAAAAATAACATTAAATTTATCTAAATAATTTTTTAAATATTTTATTTTCTACTTTTAAAATAAAAAAGGAACTTTATAAAAAATGTATGAGTTTTGATAAAAATGGCTTTCAAAATTTAATAAAAATCACAATTATATTCATAAAAATTAGAGGATAATTTATATTTAATAAAAATTATTTATTAATAATATTTTATTAAAATATTATTCATTTAAAAAATCTATTAATACGTCAAAATTGATTTCTTAATTGAATATTAACTAAGAATACTATTTTTGCTTTAAAAACTATTTACAAAGTAACAATAATAAAATTAATGTATATTCATTAGTCTATAAAAAATAATGCACATAATAATAGTGATAGGGTCTTGTTACATAATACCTTAAAACAACTGCATATGACCTAAGGGTAAGGTGTGCGATGGTGATAGACTCTTCGGGTGGCTCAGATAACATCGCTAAGGTGGTAATCTCTATCAACTTCCACTTCTCCTGTAGGCTATTTAGTTCGAGCATAATGTGTTGAAGCTCAGCTTGGGATTGGTCAAGAGCAAAGCCCAGTGATGTGACTGAATTTTTATGCTCTGACAAATGTGATTCATACAGATCCATTCTACTGGATGAGTCCATCAATTCCTTTGTCTTAGAAAATTGGATTTTTAAATCCCTATATTTATAATAATCATGTGATCATTGTTGAATGGCTATATTAGCAATAGTAACAACTCATAATAGTATTTTAAAATAAAAAATTATAAAACCAAAAAATTTCATATGTTATATAACCTTTTTACACAATAAAACGTTTAATTAGATCAAGAGGAATTTTCATTAAACAAATCTTGGGTAATTACATATAATATCTCAAAGTAATAGTCCTACAAGAACACTATCCCAATGCTCTGTCTCGAGTTTAGGTATATCTGTGTGAAGACATACCTGAGACTCTAATGTTCTTGGTAAACAAAAAACTTCTCTCCAAGAATATAGTTCCTCCACATCCTTAGATCGATGCCTACCACTGCAAACTACACCTCATGAGTCACATAGTTTTTCTTGTGGGGTCTCAACCACCTCAACCCATGTGTGATCACTATTGGAGTTGGTGGCCTAGAACCAACTACATTGTACATTATTCATTAATAAAAGCCTTATCACATCTTGATTTTTCTTCTACATGACAATGCATGTGATAATGTTCTAAGAATACCTGTTGCATTAAAGGGTCAATGCGGATCCCTACTATGATGACAACCCGGAAGTTCCATAACACTATTCTTGAAAGTATGTTCTATGGCCGGATGATATTATTTGAGGGGCACAAATAATATAGGTCATTAGGTGTGAGGACTCATAAAACTTTGAGGCACATTCTCATGGTGTGCGCCCTTGGTAGTATCGAGGAGGATATTATGAGAACGAGACCCGCAAGTAGGAAATCCACATTTCATAGTGTCATTGGATGTTCCTATCTGTGGACGTATATATTTTTCCTTAGACATTAAGATTATTATTAATGGGTATTACAACTCGCGCACTTAGATTTTTTGACGAAAACTATGATGACACATTGTTCACAGCGAGGTAGGATACGTTGGGTGCGTCATGAGTAATACTGCATTAATAGATAATGCGAGAAAGGATTTGTCCCTTCTATTCCATAACGGAAGTAGATATCTCAGGCCCTTTGATGGAATTGATATAGCCTACATAAATCCATGGCCATGGTAAGGTATGGGCGAGTTCAATTCTGGTAAGTCAAAGAAAGAATAATAGAGCACATGGGTTGATGAAACTAGCATGCAACCCGCTTGATTAGAGATATCAAGACAAACTGATTATATTACACGGTAAGCGTTCGTAGGAGGTGACACTTCATTGCGGAGTTAATTTCTTTCTCTATGGGTTCCTTGGAGTTTTTCTAGACGCTAACCTTGGACTTTAGGTAGGCTGAGCCTAATGCCACTGAGAAAGAGGCCTATAGGGCCACACACTAAGTGTTTCCATGTAAAGTTAAATATTAATTTAACAAGTTGAATAAAGATTATTCCCGATTGTGGTTTAAAAATTATTCAAGGATTTCTGATCACATTTATTTCGACACTAGTTATTCGTGAGAATATATTTTGTGTGAAATAATTTGTATTTATTAGCAAGTAATGCAGTTACATTTATTTAAGAAATAAATATCCATTACTCAAGGTCTAATAAATGAGGTGGAGGAAAATAAATAAAACTGGAAAAATAAAAGTACAGGCTGTGTATGTTTATACATACACACCGTGTAGTTTATTTTTGGGGATTCGTGAGAAAATATTTTTTATTTAATTAAATGATATTAAATTTGATACATTGGATTCATGTAAAGTAATAATGACGGTCAACTGTCATTATTAAGACATGGGGTATTACTAAGAATTAAATGAAATAATTAAATTATTTTGGGAAATTAATTCATTTTATTATTCTAAGTATTATAAATCCCAATTACATTATTCTCATGAGGTTGAGCCATTTTTGGTTGTGCACAACGGATTGGAAATACTCTCAAGCCAAGAGAGAATTCTCTTTCCACCATGAATACTTTCAAGTCACGAAAGCAAGATCCTCCACCGGATTAAGGCAATCGAAGACGGACATCGCAAGCGAAGGATCATCCGCGCTAGCACCTGGAGTTCCCTTCGGCGACGTCCAGAGATATGTGGAGCACGTGTGGATCACCACTAGAGGAATACTATACTTGTATTCTGCGACGCAACGAAGGATCATGGGATTGTGACCAGAGACATCAATGAACAAGGAATTCCATCAAGTTAATTCTTATGAATTAATTAAATTAATTATAACCAACGTATGATGATCCTATATCGAGGGTTCTGGGACTCTTCTTTTCTTTTTCCGTTCTTTGTTCTATTTCGAAGATCTGGCGTTTTTTATCGTGACGGATCTAGGATTAAACGTCGTTTAACGTTAAAATCAATGTTGGGAAATCCCACCAATGTGCTTCCACTGCGCCCGGAACCTACAAGTGGTATCATAGATATCATATCGTTGATTATAATTATTTAGTTTTTTATTGATGTTTTACGCATTTAATAATTTAGTTGTTTCAATTCAAGTTTAATTGTTCTGGAAATCTGAATCTCGAGAACTGTTCCTCCTCCCTCATTTCTCGTTCACCTCATAGAAATGAATATTTCTTTTAATTTCAATTGAAATAAAATAGAGGAACTCATCAGGAGGAGCGAAATGTTTCTGGTCGTACAACACCAGAATACACGGCGTGTATTCGGAAGTACACGATGTGTAGCCTAGGGTCAATGCATTGAGTGATCCACCTAATCCGGTCGTGTATTGGATTCTTTCTAAGAATTTAAGACACTGTGTGTTGACCAGAAACAGGTGGCACACGGTTTCCGGATTACACATCGTGTGGTCCAATGAACACGAAGTGTAGTCCCTTCAGGTTCGGGTTGGACCATGTACACCATACACAGCTTGCCCAGCTGGAAATCGTGTAACGCGGAAACTACATGGCGTGTGTCCAAAATAACACGTTGTGTACTCCAAAAATTTCCGAAGTACATTAACACGCCATGTCCCCGGGCATGTACTTCGGATGGACGGGGAAGAAAAAGTACACACCGTGTATTCGGAACTACACACCATGTACTCACCCAAATTACACAGATTTATTAAAATTTATTATTATATTATACAAACCCTTGAGACATGTACCATAGTGCAGGCGTAAAGTCGTGGCACAACACGTGATAGGTATTTTATATATATGTGTTTAATTTAACATCTGTGTAATGAACGGGAATTCACTGGGTTGCCTCCAAGGTACATGTTACGTACAAGTATAATTTTAAATGAATTTATTTGTTTAAAATTATGATAGATGATAATCTCAAGGAAATTCAGAAAAATTGTTTAAGATAAAAGGATTGATTAATTAAAGATAATTAATTAATTCGAGCATGATTTATCTTAAACCAGAACGATTAAAGAATTGAATTCTAGTTTTATTTATGCGTAAATATCATTTCATGTATGGATGATCATGAGATAGACCGATACCTTTGTATGTGAATGGTTTCTTTTAATTTATTTATTTAAATTAAATTTGTTGGCATGTGAGCCATCTCCTCATTACTATGTTGGGCCTGTGTGCCCAAGGATTCTTTTATGTAAAAAACCCTTTTACCCCTCACCTGCGTGTGAGATAAATGCATATGTAATGGATGGAGATCCCAAGCTAGTGGAGGCGGCTCAAGTTAGGTGCCATGGTGAAACCAATCCAAGGAGATACAAAGGTGGACAGGTGGAAACCTCTAAACACGAACTTGAACGGTTCAAGGTGTTTCTCCCCTAGGTCTTAGGCTAGTTGATCAACCGCTAGATAAACTAACCAATAGAAAAGCTCATGATCATACCATTTATTTTATTTCTATCAGTTGCATGGTTTATTTATTGTGGGTGTGTTGTCATGATAACATAATTAATGAATTAAACGAACATACAAGATGGAACTAAAATAAAACCGGCTTATACGTAAATATTATCTTAGACATGGTTAATCACTTAAGTAAATCCCACTTAATATTAACAAGTATGTAATCAAAGATAATTAAATGGATATTTAGGTATAAGGATGAAATCCCTCAAAATAAATATTAAGTCGGTTTAGCCTTCCATAATCTTGGTTAGAATCGAAAAATAGTTCAAAGTGCTTGACAAACCCTAGTTGGGGTGATTTCAATTATCGGGGAATTCTAATTCAAGGTTTTGGGTTGACTTGACTTGGTTCGCATCAAGGGTTGACTACCACAGCAGGACTTTGTGTGACCAAGAGGCAAAGGTTGAGGAAATCTAAAATAAAAGGATTTCAGGATTGGGATGTCCACTCAGCGGATCAAGGAGCTACGAGTTAAATGCAGTTGGCATTTGGAATTCCTACCTAAAACCCTTAAAATTGCTTGACCAACCCTAGTTGGGGTAATGATAAGGACAATATGGATCCTTTCTACTAGAATATTGAGGAAACAGAATATTCCGAAGTCAATGGTGAGGGATATTGGATTTTGATAAAATAGTGGGAGAATAATAAGTATTAATTTATGTATTTGTCTCGGATTTTTTGTAAAAAAGTACTAAACCTTTGCTCATCTTAATTTGTAGAAACGGCAAGAAAATGACTTCAAACATATCATTGTGCACCATACTCGAGAAGGAAAACCTTCTCCCCAGCACCAATTTCCAAGAGTGGTAGAGGCATTTATGCGTCATCCTTCGCCATGAAAGGAAATTGTATGTGCTGGAAGAGCCTATTCCAGTTGCGCCTGGGAAAGAGGCTAGTGATGAGGAATTATCTCTCTACATGAAACACATGGATAATGCCAAAGATGTCCAGTGTTTCATGCTATCGTCCATGTCTAATGAGCTCTTGAACCAACATGAAAACATGGACGTGTATAGCATGATGTCTCACCTTAAATATCTCTACCAAGAGAAGGCGAGACAAGAGAGGTATGAGATCTCCAATGCTTTGTTTACCATGAATCTTGGAGAGTATGCGCCAGCTGGACCTCATGTAGTCAAGATTATTGACTACATTGAACGCCTGGAAATCTTAGGGATTAAATTCCTGGATGAGTTGCATACAGATCTCATCCTATCATCGCTGCCCAAGACCTTCTTTAGCTTCATTGTCAACTATAACATGAGCGGAAATGAGAAGAGTCTGTTGGAGATTCTGACCTTTATTCACCAGGTTGACAAGGACATGGGGTTTGACAAACCCACAGTCCTTACAGTGAACAAGAAAAGGAAGGACAAGGAAAAGGGGCCAAAGACTTATAAACGCTCTGAATCCCCCGAGCACCGTCCCCCCAAGAATGGAAAGATCCAGAAGCAGGGCAAGGAACGAGAGGTAGTGTGTTTTGCATGTGGAAAGTAGGGCCAATGGAAGAGGAACTGCACCCAGAAGCGTGGGGACGCTAAAGGTGCGTTCGTTATCGAGTGCAATCTTTCTATTTCTATGCATTGGGTATTAGATATAGCTTGTGGGTCTCACATCTGTATTCAAATGCAGGAACCAAGTATATTTAGAAAGATCGCCAGAGGATAGGTGGATCTTCGAGCTGCCAATAGCGTAAGGCTGGCTGTGTTGGCTATTGGCGACTACCACCTCTCATTGCCGACTGGGATGATTTTGGTTTTACATAACTGTTATTTTGTGCCTAGTGTTACCAAGAACAAAATTTCTATATCTTGTTTGGATATAGATGGATTTGTTTTCAAGTTTGGAAATAATGGATGTCTCTTTTATAAGAACAATGTATGTAATGGTATGGAACATTTAAATAGTGGTTTATATATATTAAATTATGAAAACCAAGTGTTGGAAATCGATAATGAAACAAACTCACATGACTCATACATCACCCATATGTGGCATCACTGTCTCGGTCATGCAAATCAGAAGCGCTTGACAATGCTCTACCAAGATGGATATTTAGACTCTACTAAGCTAAAACCACTTGATAGATGTCACTCTTGTTTAAAAGGTAAAATGACCAAGCCGCCTTTTTGTGGACAAGTTGAAAGGGCCACAGAGCTTCTAGGATTGGTACACACAGATGTATGTGGACCATTTCTAGTAGAATCTAGAGGCGGAAATTCTTACTTCATTACTTTTACTGATGATTTAAGTAGATATGGATTTTTGTACTTAATGAGGTATAAGTCTAAATCCTTAGAGAAATTTAAGGAATTCAAGAATGAAGTATAGAATCAGCTTGGTAAGAAGATAAAGAAGCTTCGATCAGATCAAGGTGGAGAATATCTGAACCAAGAGTTCATTGATCATCTACAGGAGTCTGGGATTCTATCTCAACTCACTCCTCCTTATACACCACAGTGGAATGGTGTTAGTGAAAGGAGGAACCACACCTTGTTGGACATGGTAAGGTCAATGATGAGTCATGCAGATATTCTATTATCCTTTTGGGGATATGCATTATAAACTGCAGCATACACATTAAACCGAGTACCAACTAAGGCGGAAAATGGAATTCCCTCCGAGTTATGGAATGGAAAGAAACTCATTTTATCGCATACACATGTATGGTGATGCGAGGCATTTGTTAAGGCCTTCTCAGGCAACAAACTAGAACCTTGGGGCACGAAGTGTATCTTTATAGGATATCCTAAGGAAATGAAAGGATATTACTTATATGACCCTCAAGAAAAGAAAGTGATTGTCACCAGACAAGCTGTCTTTCTTGAGAGGGAACACATACTAAATAAGGATAGTGGGATCAAGATTGACTTTGACGAAGTTGATGCTCAAGATACACAGAAGTTGGTACAGGAACAAGCTCCACAGGTCCCCGTGGAAGAGGTTCCAGAAACAAAAGTGCTGCATAGGAGATCAAGAGAGGTAAGGGAACCAGCGAGATTTGGTTTCCTAGTCACTGAGGATGGTGAATAATTATTCTTGGACAATGATGAACCTCTCTCCTACAAGGAAGTAGTAGAATGCACAGAAGCTGTAAGATGGCTAGAAGCTATGAGTTCTGAGATGGATTCTATGTATCGGAACCAAGTTTGAGTTCTGGTTGATGATCCAGTTGATGTAAAGCCTGTTGGATGCAAAAGGGTATTCAAGAGAAATATGGACATGGAAGGTCAAGTTAGCACCTATAAAGAAAGGATAGTGGCTAAAGTATTCAGACAACATCAAGGAATTGACTATGATGAAACCTTCTCACCAGTTCCCATGTTTAAATCCATAAGAATCATACTTCCCATAGCAGCTTACCATGACTACGATATTTGGAAGATGGATGTCAAAACAGCATTCCATAATGGGAACCTTCAGTAAGATGTCTATATGACACAACCAGAAGGGTTTGTGACACTAGGTGAAGCCAAACAGGTTTTCAAGTTGCAGAAATCCATTTATGGATTGAAGCAAGCATCCAGGTCATGGAATATTTTATTTGATGAAGCCATAAAGGAATTTGGTTTCATTAAGAATGAATGTGAGACATATGTTTATAATAGGTTTAATGGGAATGAGGTCGTTATCCTAGTAGTATATGTTGATGACATATTGCTTATTGGAAACGACATACCATCCTTACAGTCAGTTAAGGACTGGTTGAACAAGTGCTTCTCCATGAAAGACTTAGGTGAAGCAGCCTACATTCTAGGGATCAAGATCATTCGTGATAGATCCAAGAGGCTGCTTGGACTAAGTCGGGGTATATACATTGACCATATACTAAAGAGATTTTGTATGGAACAATCCAAGAGGTTATTAGTTCCAGTGTCACATTGCTTACATATTTCTAAGAAAATGTGTCCTCAGACACAACAAGAGAAATATAGGATGAGAAAGATCCCATACGCCTCACCTATAGGATCCATCATGTATGCCATGTTGTGTACCAGGCTTGATGATGCCTATGCACTGAGCATGCTAGGAAGATATCAACCAGATCCAGGAGAACATCATTGGACTTCTGTTAAGACTATCTTTAAGTATCTAAGAAGAACTAAGGATATGTTCCTGGTATATGGAGGAGATGAGGAGCTTGTCATCAGAGGGTATGCTGATGCTAGTTTTCAGACTGATCAGGATGATCTGAAGTCGCAATCTGGATATGTTTTCTGTCTCAATGGACGAGTTGTGAGATGGAAGAGTTCAAAGCAGCCATTTGTCGCCGATTCTACAGTGGAGTCCGAGTATATAGCGGCTTCTTGTGCAGCCAAGGAAGCCGTTTGGATTCGGAATATTGTCCAGGAGCTTGATGTAGTGCCTAGTAGTAAAGATCCCATTACATTATAATGTTATAATACTGTAGTGGTGGCTCTTACAAAAGAACCAAGGTCACATCAATGGACAACGAACATACTCCGGAAGTATCACCTCTTGAGGTATTTCTATCAAAGGGGTGAAGTTGTAGTGAGCAGAGTGTCCACGGAAGAGAACGTGGCAGACCCCATGACTAAATACCTATCTCAGCAGAAGCATGAATATCATGTGAGAGCTAGCGGGTTAAAGTTTGTTTGCAGTTAGCTCTAGTCCAAGTGGAAGTCTGTTGGAGTTGGTGGCCTAGAACCAACTACGTTGTACTTTATTCATTAATAAAAGCCTTATCACATCTTGATTGTTCTTCTGTGTGACAATTCATGTGATAATGTCCTAAGGATAGTTGTTGCATTAAAGGGTCATAGAAAATCCCTACTATGATGAGAACCCAGAAGTTCCATAACACTATTCTGGAAAGTATGTTCTATGGCTGGATGATATTATTTGAGGGGCACAAATAATACAGGTCATTAGGGGTGAGGACTCATAAAACTTTGAGGCAGCTTCTCATGGTGTGTGCCCTTGGTAATATCTAGGAGGATATTATGAGAATGAGACTCGCCAGTAGAAAATCCACATTTCATAGTGTCATTGGATGTTCCCATCTGCAGACGTGTGTATTGGTCCTTAGACTTTAAGATTATTATTAATGGGTATTAAAACTCGCTCACTTAGATGTATTGTTGAAAATTGTGATGACACACTGTTTTTAGTGAGGTAGGATATGTTGGGTGCATCACAAGTAATACTGCATTAATAGATAATGTGAGAAAGGATTTGTTCCTTCTGTTCCATAACGAAAGTGGATATCTTAGGACCTTTGATGGAATTGATATAGCCTACATAAATCCATGTCCATGGTAAGGTATGGGTGAGTTCAATTCTGGGAAGTTAAAGAAAGAATAATCGAGCACATGGGTTGATGACACTAGCATGCAACCCGCTTGATTAGAGATATTGAGACAAAGGGTTTATATTACATGGTAAGCGTTCGTAGGAGGTGACACGTCATTGCGGCGTTAACGTCTTTCTCTATGGGTGCCTTGGCATATTGCTAGACGCTAACCTTGGACTTTAGGTAGGCTCAGCCTAATGCCACTGAGAAAGAGGCCTAGAGGGTCACACACTAAGTTCGTCCATGTATCTCTGTTAAATATTAATTTAACAAGTTGAATAAAGATTATTCTCGATTGTGGTTTAATAATTATTCAAGGACGTCTGATCGCGTTTATTTCAAAACTAGTTATTCTAGAGAATATATTGTGGGTGAAATAATATGTATTTATTAGCGAGTAATTCAGTTACATTTATTTAAGAAATAAATATCCATTACTCAAGGTCTAATAAATGAGGTGGAGGAAAATAAATAAAAGTACACGCCGTGTATGTTTATACATACACGCCGTGTAGTTTATTTTATGGGATTCATGAGAAAATATTGTTTTTTTAATTAAATGATATTAAATGTGATACATTGGATGCATGTAAAGTAATAATGATGGTCAACTATCATTATTAAGACATGGGGTATTACTAAGAATTAAATGAAATAATTAAATGATTTTGGGAAATTAATTCATTTTATTATTCTAAGTATTATAAATCCCAATTATATTATTCTCATGAGGTTGATCCTTTTATGGTTGTGCACAACAGATTGGAAATACTCTCAAGCCAAGATAGAATTATCTTTCCACTAAGAAAGCTTTCAAGTCACGAAAGCAAGAACCTCCTCCGGATCAAGGCGATTGAAGACGGACATCGCAAGCGAAGGATCTTTCGCGCTAGCACCCGGAGTTCCCTTCGGCGATGTCCAGAGATACATGGAGCACGTGTGGATCACCACTAGAGGAATCCTATACTTGGATTCTACGATGCAATGAAGGATCACAGGATCGTGACAGAGACATCAACGAACAAGGAATTCCATCGAGGTAATTCTTATGAATTAATTAAATTAATTATAACCAATGTATGATGATCCTATCTCGAGGGTTCTGAGACTCTTCTTTTCTTTTTCCTTTCTTTGTTCTATTCCAAAGATCCGGCGTTTTATATCATGACAGATCTCGGATTAAACGTTGTTTAATGTTAAAATCAAAGTTGGGAAATCCCACCCACGCGCTTCCACTGCGCCCGGAACCTACAATCACTTCCTTCCTCTATATCTACATGAATCTGATCCTAGATCAAGAGGAATAAAAATAAACTATGAACTGTATTTCTTCCTCTAGTGGTCTCAAAATATGATCACTCTTCATGCATATCCTAAAATACTCAATGGCTCTCTAAAACTTCTCAGTTTTGGTAAACGACTTCCCTTTTTTACTTCAGGGTGGCCAAAGGGGATGCATTACTATCGAATTATTCCACAAAAATTTTTACTTCCCCACCAAACCATGAAAACTTTGTATCTATTAAATGCTATTCAGTGGATCTCAATAAAGAACTTGATCAATATTTGTAGGCTGCACAGATAATTCATGCTCAGAGATGAAATACCCCAAAAAGTGAACCTCATGGATCTAAAATTGGTACTTCAAGAGCTTACCATAAATTTGGTTCTCTCAAAGTTTAGTACAATACTCATGTTCACTAATTCCTCATCCTTCAATGCATAGTATATGGGTATGTCATCAATAAAGATAATGAAAAATCGGTCCAAGTATGTCTGGAATATCTAGTTCATCAAATCCATAAAAACAATGGGGGAATTAGTCTCACTAAAAGGAATCTTTGGAAACTCATGGTGTCTGTAATGGAATCAAAATATCATCTTTGGAATATCAGCCTTGTGAACTCTATACTAGTGGTAACTGGATCTGAGATCAATCTTTTAGAACCATCTCAAACCTCACAACTAATCTAAGTGGTCAGAAATCATCATAAAAGGGTACTTGTTCTTTATCATGGCCTTATTCAAGAAATGATAATAAAAACAAATCTGAATGCGCCACTTTTCTTTTTTCATTAACAAAACTATAGCTACCCAGGGTAACACACTCAGTCTGGTGAAACCCTTCTTCCGAAGATCATCCAACTAAAATCATAGCTCCCAGATCTTGGTTTGGGACACCTGATATTCTTCAAAATATATCATAGAATTCTTGACGTGGAATTCATGAAAAACTCCATCTCCTTCAACAAAGGTAGTCCCGAAACATTCAAGGGGAAGATTCTTATATCATCCTCCACTACTGAAGGAATCCATACAAATAAAGATCCCAATACATCAAGGGATAAACATGCTAACTGATGGGTGATGGGTTGCATCTTCCTACTCTTAAAACTAACTCACTCCACCAAGAGATCTACATTACCCAAAAATGAGGAGCTCATTCCATTGGTCTGAAGTCATCTGACGTATATGCATTGGTAGTAAATCTAGTCCTGAATAGTGTATAATTATTCCATACCCAAGATGAAATTTTAGGGTCTCATATTGATGCTGAAGATATGCCATGGGAAACTCTCTCCACTAATAGATAGCTCGCATTGGAATCAGAAAAAATATATCAAGAATAATTACATGTAGGAAAATCAAGGAAAAGATGATAGCCCAAATTGGGAGCTCCAAATCTTACACCATGAGTAATCAGATAAAGGAATGACTCACCCATATGTATAATATTTCTACAGTAAGAGTAGAATAAACACATATCATACCTATAATCATCTTTTGAGTTGTTAGGTCATATAGATCAATAGCTTGCATCTTCCCATGGTCCAAACATTAATCTCTTTGAGCCTAACATGGGAAACCTAGTAGTGGTGGTGGTGGGAGTATCTTATAACATCATCCACCACCCACAACCCCTCCTCTAAGAGCTCCACCTACTCTTCTTCCATCCCCAGCTCCCTAGGGCCCACCCTAGCCTTTCTTAAGAGATCCATGATCATGAAATTGGCTATGTCGTGGTTTTCCATCCTCTATCTACCTGACCTCCTAAACACATTGGTCGGGTAAACACATTACATGTGACCTTGCCCATCACATGAATATCATCACCTCTCTAGGCTATACTATTCCTCTGTGTGGTCCCTGTTCCACAAGACTACATGTCTGAGTCTAGTTAATATAATATCTCTTATGCCTATACCCTACCAACTAGTGCCTGATAGTTAATGTAGATGAATCATCATTATGATTCCCACTACCAGTTCAAGATATGTAGAATCCCTTAGATAGGAATCTCTACGTCACCAATTCCCACTCTAACTCTTCAGCATGCAAGGGAATGCACAGAGGTACCACACTAGCATGGATGTCTCTACAAATACCCTATTAAAACTTTTACACGTAGATGTATAAATTCTTAATCATGTTTAGAGAGTAACGTGTAGGGTTATTAAACCTTTCAACATACTCAACAACTATCATCCCTCCCTACTGCAGCTCTAGTATATCCTAAATCTAGACTGTGTGCAAGAATGAGGGGTAGTACTTCTCATGAAATAGCTTCTCGAAGTTGAATTATGAGAATTTTGACTCATCCTACTTCTACATGACTAAACTCCACCAGCACCAAGTTACTCTATTTAAAAGGATAACTTCCATCACAACCATCTGATCAGTCAAGGTTTTCACAAGTCTAAAAATGTTGATCACCAAATCAACCCAATCCTATGATACCTATGGATTTGGATCATCGAGTAACCTCATCAGTCTCTGGTGTTTCAACTCATGGAGTGTTATAATTGTACACACATCCTTAGCCTGTTATCCTAGTAAAATATACTTCTTAATAGATGGGGGTTCCACTACCTACCTGCCTGGAGGAAATATCTCACATGATGCCCCCTAAACTAACATCTCATTACTTACTATATTATCTTCTAAATCCTGAATCGGTAACTTGGATAGTTGTATTTGTGGATAAATCCTATGAATTTAATCAAGATACACCACAATTATATGAGAATATATATGTGGGGAGCTAACTCAAGAAGGAAATTCAAAGGAATGAATCCTATATTATACATATACCAATGTTCCCAATAACCATCACCTCGGTATACAAGGTCAATAAAAATTTATGGAGATTCCTATTGAATTGATACATTGGTCACCACACAAACATTAGGTTTCTTGGCCTAAAAGTAATACTCAAAACACTTTGACATAATTTACCTAAGTTCCAAACCAGACCTCACAAGGGAAAATATTTCAAAGACATCATCCATTGGTTGAACCACATCTAATACCAATCGATGACAACCCAACCCATTGTATACCACCTAGAATGTGAAATATATAAGCCATAACTACGCAAATCCCACCACCATAGACAATGGGCTAGCTATAAGCACTGAATGGAATAACTAGTATGGGATTCCTTTTTCTAATGTTCCTATATGCTTGTACCCAACCATATCCAAGAAAGAGTATAGTGGAATAATAATAAAATATAGTAACAGCTAGAGTAATAACCATTCTTCTAAAAAACTCTATGAAATACAAATAGTATGATAGTGTAATCTGAAAAGTAATGGTGAAATATATGCCAAACGCAAAAGATGTCACAACATGACTATAACTTGAAAAGTGACTGTTGAGAGATCCCATCTCCATATCTCTAAGCCCTAACCACTATAGGTGGTCAAATACACATGAGTATCCTCTATGATCCATTTTAATCATCATCGACATGTCAGTCATCGGCATAATACATGACGAGTGAGTGAAAATTCTCTGAAGGGGTGAGTATATAAATACCTAGTGGGATTACCTAAAATATGAATGGGGAGAAATATAGGACACAATAAAAGTAGACAACTAAAACCATAGAAATATTGAAATGAAATCCAATCAATAAATATGTGTGGTCATAAAAGAAAACCAGATGAGAGAGAAAGTGGATCACCATCTCACAACCCAACAAAAGAAAAGATTCATCCAACAGTTATAAAGGATCATCAATACTTACCATCATATCACATGTCTATTTATTTAAAGGCATTAAAAAATATATAAATAAAAATAAAACTTAAAAAAGTAATAAAGTGGGGTTTTTATTACAATCATTCTGGTAAAGAGGGGTAAGATCAGCATGCATGTTCTCCATGTATGTACTATTATTGTCGACTCCCTTTTGGGAAAGACCATCATCAACCTTGTTTTATTCTCTGTAGGTCTGCATGATTATGTGATTGAGTCATGATAGGTGTTGCAGTCAAAAAATCCATTTAGCAGTGAGGGCCCATGCCAGGTGAGATGTACCATGTCTAAGAGCTTGAATGATGGTATTTGAATCACTTTCAATCCAAAAATTGGTCCATCCTGAAAGCCTTTTCAAATCAACTGTATTGATGACTATGTACATCTCAGCTTCAAGGGAGGAGTCATGACAATAAGAACCATAGCAGCGTCCAAGAATTTCCTCATTGGGATCCCTACTTATGATCTCATAGCCAGCAGGTCCTGGGTTTCCTTTTAAAGTACCATCCACATTAATTTTTATCAATCTAGGAATATGTGGTTTCTAGAAAACTTCCAATAAACCTATCATCGGGTTGTATCTTCCTTTGACCCCAAATTGTCTCAGAATATAGAAATCCTTGACT
The DNA here is from genome assembly GCA_963277665.1 of Viscum album. NCBI lineage: Eukaryota > Viridiplantae > Streptophyta > Magnoliopsida > Santalales > Viscaceae > Viscum > Viscum album. The sequence goes on from OY728129.1 coordinate 1,638,787,174, forward strand.
GATTTGTAGCAAGTGCCTATTTACATGATTCCAGCTTCCTTAATCGTAGTGAGGATTTTAATTTGTGATGCATGAAAATAGAAATTTTTTTTTTACTTAATTGAATTTATTTCATACCAAATAAGATGAATCAGTTCTACCACAATAGCATTGAAGAGATGATGAAATTGTTGAGAGGCATCTATAGTAGTTCATCTTTGAAGCTGCAATCCGATAGAGTCCAACCCCTTCCATCTGAGATAAAAAATGTAAAAAATGAATTTCCATAAAGTAGAATCAGTATCACAAGTTAGAAATATGTGGTATGTGACTTCCCTGTGTTGGTTACATGTGGAACATTTAGAACAAAGTTGTATACCACACATCTGAATATTGTAATCCCTAGGAGTCTATTGTAAGCGATTCACAAAAATAGGGTGACACGTGAGGTTCTAATTCAGATTTTGCTGAAATTTTTTAACCAAGAAAAATTGTTGTTGTTGGTAGAGACATTATGACTATAGTAAATTTTATAGGTTAGCAGACCATTATGAGATGGTTCCCAAACTAAGAAATCATTAGTGTTAACAAAAGTGTGGTTGTTGATAATAGAAGGGATTTTATCAGGTAGATCCAAATCAGGAGGTTTCACACAATAATTGATGGTGGTGTTAGAAATTTTGGACAAAGGGATAGGGTATATAATGTTACAGAGAGGTATTCCATTCTAGTTACCTTTCCAAAAGAGAATAGAGTCATTTCTATTAACTATCCATTGAGAGTTAGAAATTTTTTTTGAAAAACTATGCTTGATGGAAGTCCATATTGATGAGTCCATAAAAGTGTGCTTTCTATTCCAAAGGTTATTATAAAATATACTACGAAGGAACTCAAAGGCCTAGGAGTTGTTTTTCACAATATTCTAGGTACATTTATCTTGTAGTGCTTCATTAAAATGCTTGAGTTTTTTAATACCAAACCCCCAATTATGAATTGGAGTGCATCATGTTTTCCAGGGAATAGTGATAAGTTTTCTTTCGAGAGTGTTGTCACTCCAAATTTTTATTTATTCTTTCATTGATATTTTTAACTAAATCAGTGGGCAATTTGTACACCATCATAGAGTATACCATTTTATTGACAACTGTGTGTTTGAAAAGATAGATTCTACCTTCCATTGAAATATTTTTTCCATTCAAGGAGGATAACTGGTTATTGATTTGATAAAAGATGTTTAGAAAGTAAGGGTTTTTGGGTTTCCCCCAGAATATGGGTACCCCAAGATAGTTAAAAAGTAATAATCCTTCTTTTATCCCTAGATCACTTATCACGTCAATTTTTCTGATGGTAGGGAAAATTTTACTAAAGAAAATGGAAAACATTCCCCAATTTATGGATTGACCAGATACCTCCACATAGTGTTAGAGGACATCCTTGAGTTTTTTAATATTTTTCCTATCTCTTTGGTGGAATAAAATTATATCATCATAATATAAAATATGAGAGGGAACAATTAAAGTTTTAGAGGAAAATATGGGATTTAACGTACCCTGATTATACGAATCAGTGATGAGTATACTGAGTTAGTCTTCAGCAATAACAAAAACTATGGTTGAGAGGGGGTCACCTTGTCTAACACCCTTTGTACAAGTGAAATATTCATTTTGGGATCAATTTAATAGAACAGAAATGTGAGCGGATTTAAAAAAGAGATATTATTTTATTGAAAAGAGTATCATTAAAGCCAAAGATAGAAATAATTTTGAATGTGAAATTCCAATCAATGGTATCAAAAGATTTCTTAATATCTAACTTGATAGAAACACTTCCCCCTCTTTGAGTCGTCTTTAATAGGTTATTACTTTCAGAGGGAATGCATATACAATCTTGTATGTTTCTCCCCTTAAGGAAACCAAATTGGTTCCAAGATATAATTTTGTTGGAAATAGGGGTAATTCTCATAGCTAAAAGCTTGGAAATAATTTTATACACGGTGTTAATAAGAGAAATCAGTCTAAAAAGATGAATTTCTAAATCATTTTCCACTTTAGGAATGAGGGTAAGAAATTGAGCATTAATAACATAAGGGAGGAATCCATTAGTGAAAAAGTATCTAACATGGCAACTAACATCATTGCAAACAATGTCCGAATGATGTTGGAAAAAATCATTAGGGAATCCATCAGTTCTAGAGGAACTATCAGGATTTTAGCTAAAAACCACCTCTTCAATTTCATGATCAATTGGAATATTATTCAATATGTCATTATCATTTTCCACCACTAGAAGGGTAATGATGTGAGGCTTGATGTTCTTATTCTTCATAGGACCATTAAAAATGTTACTAAATTAGGTGGTGACATGATTGGATAAAGTCTCTTCATTATCAATGATATTATCCCCATCCTTAGGTAAAAAAAGAGATCTACTATCCTTTCTAGCTCTTTGTAGAGCGTTAAATAATTTAGTGTTTCTATCACCATCTTTATTCCAGTTGACAATAAGGGTTTGTTTCATTAGGTTGTCTTTCAAAGCCAGAAGAGAGGTTATCTTATTACTAATCTCTATTTCTGGAGTTGGATCCATAGTAAAATCATCATGGTTTGAGTACATTTGAATTTGATTAAGGTCATTCTCAAGGGAGTAAATTTCATTATCAGTTTGTTGGACTCAATCTTTTCACCATAGCTTAAATTTTATTAGGATTTTTGGCTTCGTAATGCAATCTAAGGAATCACTTGAGTGAATTGAATTCCAGGTATCTTGGACAATTTTACTACAATCTATAATAGTGGTCCAGGCATTGTTGAACCTAAAAGGAAGAATAGGCTTATTATCCCTAGTTTTTAGACTCACCAAAATTGGATGATGATTAGAATTTAGCTTAGGCTTGGTGATACAGAAGATAGAATTCCATTTATCAAGGGCTATAAAATTTGTGAAGGCTATATCCAGCTTACTTATTAAGACTCTATTATGTTTTTTTCTATACTAAGTGTATTTTTCACCAAAAAGACTAATTTCCACTAGGTTTTTAACATCAATACAAAACATGAACTCTTTAGTGGATATATTTTATTGAAAGTGTCTTCGTTTTTCACTAGGTGTGAGAATTTCATTAAAGTCCCCAATGATGATCCAAGGTGCTTGAATGTTGTTGTTGAGGGAGGACATATTGTGCCATAGGTTTCATCTATCCTAATATCTATTGCATGCATACAAAAAAGTATAGAAGAATATGTCATCAGGTAGTTTCACTTCACATGTCAAAGATTGGGAATCTGTATTATAAATATGAAAATTACTTATAGAGATATGAGCAAAGACCCATAAAGAATCAAAATTTCTATTGTTAGAAGTGGCCCTAATAAAATTGTAACTATATTTATCTAGAGTATTAAATCTAGAATAAAAGGTGATTTTAGGCTCATATATTGAAAAAATCATAGGTTTATGCATAAATAAAAAGTTTTCTAATGTTTCCATGGTGGCGGGGTTGGTAGTACCCTGACAATTCCAGTAAAAAATTATTCATTTATTCCTACATATGGGGCTGGTCCCCTTATTTTTGTTACCTCTGGAGTCATTTACCCACTTAGATTTCCTCAATTGTTTATCATAATCCTTTTTTAGCATTGTAATTTTTTCCTGCATGTTCATGGAAGAATTAGGAGAGATGTTAGTATTTTTTACAACTACCCATACTTCATCCTTATGAAACTATTCGCTATCCTCATTGTGCCTTATCTCCATCTGTCCTTTTTTCATAGGCTAGAGTGACCTTCCCGGTTAAATCCTGGGGGTTCTTGGGTATATCCAGTACACTTCCTTTAAGAGGTTGCTTTTGTTTATTGTCTCTCCTAGAAGTCATCAGTGTAGCCGGAGCTGAAACTGTCTTATTATCAGGGCTGCATAACACCTCTATTTCAGAGTTAATTGTGGCCCCCTGCCCAGAAGCGCAGTGGGATCCACTACTCTCTGTAGGTGCCTGGGGCCCCTTTGCATTAGTCCCTTCCCAGTTATAGCATTTTGAGGTGCAGGTGCTATGAACCGAGTTGCTATCTCACCTAGAAGTCTGAAGGATATGTGTAGGAGTTGGGATTGTGTTGTGAGTAGGGCCGTGTATTTCTTCTGACTTAGAGTTGATTGTATCCACCTGTCCAACAGTGTAGTGTGAATGAATGCTCTCTATAGGTGCCCAAAGACCATCTGAATTAGTCCACCGATTGGAAAATTTGATGTTGAAGGTACTATGCACCAAGTGAGTGGTAGCAACCATAATGTTGTTTTGGCCAGTTAGTTCCCTAAACACATACTTCTTGGTAGACTGAGTATTATCAGAGCATGAGTTCATCAGTTTAAGTATATTTGAGTTTTCTGAATCAGTAGATATAATATTTTACTTATGATCAAGTTCCTTATCTTCCAAAGGGTGAGTAATGTTTTCTGCAAGTCTATGCAAAAACTGGGTTGCTTTTATTTTCACATATGTGCTTTACCTTCCATTTAGTTCTAGCCCAGTGTCATCAGTTTTTATACCATGTTTGACAGTGTCTATAACCATGGATGATATTTCTTGAAAAATAGAGTTCTCTTCCTTCTCAAGTTCCTCCAAGTCAACCATTTCATCCCATGACTGTTTGCGAGTGGACTTTGAAGTATATGTGCCATCACACTTCCTAATCCATTTTTCCTTTTTCTACATATGTAGGTCATCCTTTTCTAAGTCAGTCCTATCATCCTTCTTATTCCTCTAGATTTCAATCCATCCCTTCTCATTTGTGGGGTGTGCTTTATTTTTTATCACCCGATAGTTGATAATAGTATGACAAATTATTTTGTAGTAGTCACAGATTGGTGTCTTATATTCAAACACAATCCTAACCTCAGTCATAAATTTCATCGCATAGAAGGTAATGAAATGAGGTAGTTTTGACTCAAGGTTAACTTTTACCATTACTCTTGCATATTTCACCAAATCCATCCAGTGTTCTCTGATCGATCTTCAAGGGGACTCCTATGCAAGAGGTGAGATCATTTAAGATTTTGGGGTGCCAAAAGTACCATCTTAGTCTATGTAATCGAACCCATATCTGGGCCATGGAGTTATTATGAGTAAAATTATTAAAATATTAATCCCAAGTGGATAATCTAAGAACACATAGTTGCATATTTATATTTCAATTCTTCCAGACTCGATCTAATTCCTCTTGCGAGTATAGGATGATATAGAAATAGCCCCTCCCAAGTGGAACTAATTGACAATTAGTTGTTCCCCAAAAATGGACAATCATAGGTTTTATCTAACTATCTGACCATAGCTTATCAACGGGAAGGTAAGATATGCGGCCGAGAACAAAAAACTTACACATTTGTAAACTTTGTTATAGTTCCCCAGGGTCTGCTTCAACCATAAATCCTCTATCATCATGTTTTTTAATACTTGAGGGTGTCGCTGAAGAAGACCTTTATAGATCCAATCCCTTGAGGGCTTCGATAAACGACATCCCTTTGATTTCATGTTGGGAATCTCGAATGGCATCTTTTGAAGAAGTTTCACCCACCATTAAAATCAGTGTGTCACATTCGAAGGATTTTTCCCAATCCAGATCGAAAGAAGCCATTGGATTTCAGATTTTTCAAGCCAAATAGAAGTCATCTCCGAGATTCTCAATGTAGGTTTTGTGAAGTATCTGTTCATGAGCTCCTTTCACCATCAACATTTTCCAAAACAAGTTGTGGGTAACGAGGTATAGGTGATTTCCACACCACACTTATTTTGGTCCCCATTCACCACCTGTACGCCACTCATCCCTAGCTAAATTCAAGCGTGTAGAGACTTGAACCTGGGTCAGTTCTGTTTATGGGGAGTGGCCTCCTAACATGGTACAACTAAGCCAACCTCGATCGGGAGTGCGTGTCTATCTAAAGAGTAACTATGTAGATAAATACCTCAAAACTATGTCACATGGTTAAGGGGACATAATCACTAGATAGGCGACACTTTCCCTAGTATAATAGGGGGGTTCCCCTCAGTAGATAGTGGACCCCAGCCTTGTCCTATCAAGAGGTTTCTAATCTATAGGTAGAGTACCCATGCCCTAACATATTAATAGGGTTCCACTCTATGGATTGATAGATGACCCATACCCTAGTCCGTTAGGGGTTTCCACTCTATAGTTAGATGACTCATTCCCTATCCAAACAAGAGGGTTCTACTATGTGGATAGATAGAGGAACCATGCCCAAGTCCGTCAAGTGGGTTCCACTCTATGGATAAATAACCCATGCCTTGTCCTAGTAAGAGGGTTACAATTTGTAGATAGGGGAACTATGCCCTAACCTAGTGGAAGGGTTACCCTAAAATGGTCACATTTGATCACTTCCATTATTGAGTTCCACTTAAAGATGTTTCTCACCCATAAAATCATTCATTGTATCTTAGAAAATACTATGATTCCCACTATTAATTCTAAATGGAAAAAACATAGGATAGAACATTCATGGAACAAAATATAAGAACAATAGATGGAGATATGAGAGGTAATGTTTACCCAATAAAGTAGGTGCATGAATTGTAAGGGGTCCACACTATGTGTGGACCCACTTCTCTACCCGGGCATCTGATCGCTAGTACACAACTCTTTGACCATGTGGTACTACATGGAATGTAAGGGTACTACATAGTTTATCTCAATCACCAAGGGATGAGTTGTATTCTCTTCTTCATTCCCATGTACATAGGCTATGTGCTAGTAACAACTTGTGACTTTCCATTTCTTTTTCTGTATACTCCAAAAGTACACACTGGTTCTCTAGCACCACCTCACATGGTCTGTGGGGTCCCACATGGCCTGTGACATTTAACTCACCCATTAACCACAGATGTCATGGTCAGGGGTCAACATGGAATCTGTTCTTCATACTACATGGTGTGTAGTTGGTTTTTTCATATAAAGTAAGATCTAATATTCATAATCAAGATCCACTACTCCCATCATTTAATCACACCATATTTTCACCCAAAATAGATGAGGAAGGCCACTGTTCGTCGATTTTGGCCCTCCAATGGCTAGAAATCAGATTTTTTGTCAGTCCGGTCAAATATCATATGCACCTCGCCCATCTTCTGTGATGCCTCAAAATCCACTTCAGTTCCTAGATAAATAAATAAATCACCAACAAATTAAATCCACTCTCATTCATCCTTATATCTCCAATCTTTTCACTTTGCATACATCCATCATAAATTCGAGGGTCTGATCACTCTCGAACCCACATGAAAATTGTCAAATCATAACCCCTTAGTCCAACAATAAATAATGGGAAGAACGGTTGGGGGGAAAAGAATAAGAATAAAGATCATATCATCATTTTTCAAGTGTTCTAGGTCAGCGGTCATAGAATTAGGGATTGGTATGGGTGATTTTATAGCATAATTATGGAATAAATTGAAAGAATAATTTATTTCAATAAACAAGAAAATTAAAGGGATTATGATAAATTCATATCAAGGGATAGAGTTTGGATCAGGATAAATATTTTAATAACAAGGATTAAATCCACAAATTATGATCCCTACCTTGATATTGGATCATTCATTGGTGAATAAAACATTCATTAATAATGGGGAAGATCCATTGCATGCGATGTTCCTTGATTCAACTTGATCTGAAGGTCAGTCATCATCGGATCTCGATTCTCCAATGAAGGGTGGTAGAACCTCCATTAAATGATCCTATTGTTATGAAATTAACCCCGTAAATTCTCCATAATAACATATTTATAGAGGTTTAATAATTTTAGTTCATTTAATTCAGAATAAATAATTTGATTCTTTATTTAATTAAATGTACCATCTAAAGACTGCCTCTACCAGATGTCCCATGCTGACCAAATTTAGGTCTGGCCTAGGTTAAATCTCAATCTTCATATTTGACCATGGGCTCCAATTTTTATTTTGAGACTCTTTTTATCATATATCCCATTATTTCTCATGAATTGTGCATGTGTGCTATAAAATATATTTAATATTGTTATAAAATTAATTTTTTGTCTTATAAGGCCTTAGAATCGGGCATTATATCAATTTAAGGCTCAAAATATATTCCACTATATATTTCAAATTATTACAAGACCAAAATAGGGTCACTAAAGTATGTCATGTGTCTCAATGAAGTAAAAAAAGTGAGATGTAAATTCATTACCTAAAGTCTTGAATTCCTTCGTACATGTTCGAAAACTTCTATATAATAAATATAAGATTATTATAAATATATTATAGAACCATAATTATACATCATAGAATATATTATTTCCTTATGTTCTTTTATTTCCAATTTATTAAAAAATCCTTGTTAAAATCATGTTTCAGGTAATAACATCTTTGTTTTGTATGTTTTTGATTTTTTGGTCATATTACTTTGATCATGATTACATAATATACATAATATTAATCATGAAATAATTATCATATTTATACAAAAATCATACTCTTAATACCATTCATAAAATATTGTTTTTATAAATGAATTATGTTACAATCATGGAGACGGTTAAGCGTACATATGCATGAGTAACATTTCCATTTTTTCAAAAATAATTATAGAAAGGAGGTATGTAATATATTTTCATTATATAATGAAAATAATATAATTAATAACATATTATTTTTTTAATATACATATACATATCATCCATGTAGTGTGTTGATACAAATTGAGGGTCATGTCACCTTTTGAAGGTGGTAGTCCACACCTACACGAATGATGTTATCATCTCTTGGTGAGTGAAAAGGTAAGAAATAAAATGATATATTTTAATTTAAGACTGATAAATATTTCCTTAATATCATAATTATATCATTTATATAATATATATTTACTAAAACTATCCTTATTATCCTCCATGTAAAGTGTTAGTGAAAATGGATCATACCGCTTCGTGAGTCAGTAGTCCGTTGTAGACACAAATGATACTATCATATCCCCAACAAAATAAAAAATAAAAAAGGAGTATATATTATATAATGAAAAAATAGGTATAATTATGTTATAAATATAAATTATATAATTTATATTTATAATCATACTCAACTTGTATTGGTGGTAATGAAAAAAATGACATCGGTTCGTGAGGTGGTAGTTCGTCGTATACTTGAATGATGAATTTGTAACCCATTTGATGGAAGTAGAGATTTTTTTAGTTCATTATATTGAATTAAAAAAACATGCATATATTAAAGATAATTATTTTATTATATCATCATTTTTTAATAATTATTCATGTAGTAAGAGGAATAAATAAAATAAAAACGCTCATTCAAGAACGTTACCACTTCTTCGGGTATCCTCCTTAGGATTTCACCAAAACCTTACTAGGATGGATTTATAACAACACTGAGGCATATAATATTTGAGGATGGAATTTGGGTGGTGATTTCATAATGTTTTATTGAACCAAAAGGTATTTAAGGTGTGAATAATATAGGATAGGGGTGGTCTTTTATAAGTCAGGTGAGTGGCACAATTTTAATTTTTAGAAAATAAATATGTGTACCCACGTTTTTCTCATATCATAAGGATGAAAAATGGATTATCATGGAGTATTAAATATTATATGGTCGAAATAATTCCATTAAATATATATTATAAATTTTTATGGGTCATTTAAACCCATATATGTTTAGTTGAACCTCCTGATAAACACATTTTTACCTTAATTACAGTGATTAATTTTTACTATTTGCATTATTAATTTTGGTAAAAAAAAATTAAGTTGACCTTATTAGATAATATAAATAATTATAATTCTAAAAATTGAATCCATTTTCAAAATTTAGTTTATAATTCATCCTGCAGACACGATGAGAAACAAGTTTTTAAATAGATAATGTTCAAAATTTTACATTTTTTTATATCAAAATTCTACAATAAAATGATTTAAATGAACTAAATTGGATTCATAGATATATAATTAACGAATTTTTCTTTATAAATAATTTAAAATATTGTAACACCCCGACCCCTCTAGGGTAAAACTGGTGCATTACTTGTGATATTGGCATGGTTAGAAGGAATGAAAATCCTGAAGGAACGATCAGTTTAGTATTCTTGAAGAAACTAGATACATAGATGTAACTCAAATAACATTAGAAAAGGTTAAAAAATAAAATACATAAAAAAATCAAAACTGCAACTATGAGAACTCAATAAATGATCACCTCTTCATCACTTGTTAAAGGAAAAAATTAAAAGGGGTGATCTCAAACGCTCAGTAAGGGTTAAAAATAGCGGTAGAATGAATACAATAACAAGTGAATCATAATCAATCTATGAAAATCAATATGGCATGGTGACTAAATGAAATACTCAAGCCATTAATAAACTAAGAATGAAACTACATCCATAGATTTTGTCATAGTGAAAACCTCATGGGTAGTAAAAATTTATAATGAATAAGAGAATGGTTATCAATTGGATGTCATGTATCTGGAATGTGACACCATAATACCGTAAAAACGGTTTAGTTCTATGGGTAGAAACCCGTCTGATTATTGGAAACAAACTTGAAGGGTTTGTCACCAACTGATTTGTCTCATGAGACCAACCGATGCATCGAGGGGATATAGCATGCCCCACCCGCCACTTCATGTCCAAATAATTCTTTATACATTGATTCAATACAAGATAAATGTTCCTTTTCAATATCCTTATAGAGTAATGTACACTGATTCATCAATATTTCCATAATTAAATTAACTTTCCAAATAAACATTGTATGTAAAATGGTATACAGTTTAGACAAAAAACATATCAATGATATTAGATTATTGATATTTAATATAAATGTAATTTTAAAATGATAATTGATAACAAATGGGCAGACATAATTATTATTAGGTGAACAACACAAATTTAGTCACAACAAAATAGTAGTTGAGATAAATTCTCTTACCACGATGTAATTGGTCGAATCATTTTACCAGAACTTAATAAACCTCAAATAAATCATTGAATAACATGAATATAAATATAATCATGTTATTATATATCAAATAGCAGTGGACATATACCACACGCAAGAAATTAGTGGCGAACGATGAAAATCTCATAGAAATGAAAGTGAGATGAGAAACCCCTTACAAACTTTTCGGCATGGTAATGAGTATTATTGAATAAGAATAATGTGATGTAAAAGGGTATTTAATTATTTATATGTCACAAGGGAATTATGGGGGATGTTTAAAACATATCCCATCATTAGGAATTAAAAATAAAATGGCACAACATAGGGGATATTCTTGAACAAAAGTGAGAGAGAGGATCCCTTACCTTAAAATCGAAGGTGTTCTTATTTGTTTTAGCGACCTGAATAATCAAATTTATCTTCATTAATTAATATTTCTAGAACTTCATAAACATTTAATTGATATGTTATAACCTTATTAAGTTCATTAATGGAATTTTTGATGGGTTTAATAGATTTAATTTTATAGTTTTGGAATCATTTTCTTACTTGGATTCATGATTTATTTACTTGTATTCATGAATGGAAGTTCATTTGAAATGTGGTTAAACATCCAGAATTGTTAATATACATTATTAGTGACATTAAAGAGATATAAATGATCTTATAATGATTATGGTTATATACCATGAGGATGACTCATTTGATGAGTTAAAAAAATGCTTGGATTTGGCTTGGTGGTTTTGTGCACAATAAACTTGTTTTGTATTATTATTCCATATTATGAACGTGTAAAGATTCCAGAACATTAATCAAGATAAAATACATATATTATGACCTGGTTCAACTATTTAAAAGGTTTAATTACCATTATTGAATATAGTAATGAAAATTGAAAACCCGTCTTCCTTGAGTGTGATAAATTTACACATCTCAGTCGGTGTTTGGATTTATTGTATAAAAGGAGGGGAAATATAGATTGTGATGAAATATTCCATTAGCCAAATGAAAATACAGTACATGTATGTTACTTTAATTATCATGGCATTTTGGATGAGGGGAGGTGATAAGGGAGAACAAAATAATGGAACTTTGTAAAAGAAACTGAAAGAAAAGAGAAGAAGGTTCACCTCTTGAGTACTCCTCCTTGAGAATCTCCTTAAGGCCTTTGTTATTGGCCTTTGGGTGAGACCACCAGGTCTTGGATGTAGGGAGAGGGATTGGGGAGTGTATTTGGCAAAATTTTGGCAAGGCTTGAATCTTGAGTGGTGTGGGAGGAAGAGGGGGTGAGGGTGGTTTATATAGTGGAGGGGAGAGGAGTTTTCTTAATATTGTAATAATTAATTTATTATTTCCTCTCAATACAACAAATAGTGAGTATTCCATGACCATGAATAGTAATATATGCATGTGAATTCGAACCAATTGGGCTTACATTATCAGCTCATCATCAATGACTCAATAAATTCTTTATTTCACATTTATTGTAAATTATCACATTTTACTATTCATAAAAAATTTAAGTATTTCAGAAAAATCACAAAAATTCACCCTAAGAATTTTTAGACATGTAGAATCCAAAAATAAAGTCCATTTTTCAAAAATATTTTTTTAAATATGTTTAATTAAATATTTAATTAAAATATTTATTTAATTGGAAAATATAAACGCTTTAAATATTCATCTTCATTTTTAAGGTGCTTAAATTCATTTATACCTTCAAGGGAATAGATGCCATTCATAAGAGTCATATTAATATTCATAAGGTTAAGTTACTATTAATAAGTGTAGGTTATTATTCATAAGGGTGGGTTACTATTCACTGAAAATTAAGTTAATTTTATCAGACTCTAAATATCATCTTATACACAACTGTGTATGTCATATTTTTAAAATTCAAATCATAGAGTTCGAATATTTATGTTCAATGGATAGGTTATGGATATATCCTATAAGTAACCATGTTTTGTTTCATATAGGCTCAGTGATTCATGAAATATAGGCTATAACTAGAATGTATTTAAGAGAAACATACAATGAAGTGTTTGGGGTGCTACATTATTCCCACCTTTGGAAATTTCATCCTCAAAATTTTATGTATGAAACTCACCAAAAAGATGTGGGTGATTCTTTTTTGTAACATCCCATTTTCCCCATGTTACTTCCTCCACATTATAGTTTCTTCAAAGAACCTTTACTAGATGAGTTGTCTGATTTCTCAATACTTGCTCCCATGTGTCAAGAATCCCGATAGGATTTTCATAGTATGGAAAATCAGGTTCCATTTCAATTTCTTCATATGTGAGTACATGCATTGGTTCTGGAATGTATTTCTTTAACAATGACATGTGGAACACATCATGAACTTTGGAGATATTGGGTGGCATTAGTAAATGGTAAGCTACAACTTTGATTCTTTCCCAAATTTCAAATGGTCTGATGTAGATGGAGATCAGTTTCCCTTTCTTACCGAACATTAAGACACCATTCCATAGAGATACTTTCAAAAATACATGATATACCACTTGGAATTCCAATTCATTTCTTCGGTAGTCAGCATAACTCTTCTGCCAACTTTGGGTTGCTTTAACATGGGCTTGTATTTTCTTCACCTTTGTCATGGTCTCTTCAATATGTTCTGGGACTATAAGTTTCCTCTCACCAACTTCATCCCAACAAGTTGGATTTTGACATATCTTTCTGTATAATGCTTCATATGGAGCCATTTTAATACTACAATGGAAACTATTGTTGTAGGAAAATGACACAAAGGAAAGTATTGAACCCACATACCTTAGAATTCAAGAAAGCATGACCTCAGTATCTCTACTAATGTTGGAATTGTCCTTTCAGACAGTCCATCAGTTTGCGGGTGATAACCAGTACTCATATGAAGCTCAGTATTCAATGATTTCGGGAGGCTTTTCCATAATTTTGATGTAAATAGGGGATCTCGATCAGATATAATTGAAAGAGTTTCACCATAAAGTCTTACAACTTCATTAATATAAAGTATTTCCAAGCACTCAAGTAAAAAATCCTCTCTTATAGGAAAGAAATGTGCTGATTTTGTGAGACGATCAACAATTACCCATATTTCATCATTCTTTCTCAGTGTCCTCGGTAGTCCAATGACAAAATCCATAGTAATGTTATCCCACTTCCACATAATAATGGGTAGAGTTTTCATCACTCCTTTGGGATGTTTTATCTGTTCCGTCACTTGTGGACAGACTAGATATCTTGACACGTAGTCAGCAATTTCCCGCTTCATATTATCCCACCAAAAATATTCCTACAGATCTCTATACATCTTGGTTCTACCCAGGTGTATAGAGAAATTTGAGCTATGATCATCATCTAATAGTTCCCTTTTTAGATCAGGTACTGATGGAACACATAACCTCTTCCAATCTTTTAGAACTCCTTCTTCATACATGAAGTCATCCAGTCTCCTATCCTTGACAGAATTAATTTTCTTATGAAGATTCTTATCATCAGATTGAGAGCTTTTTATCTTCTCTAATAAATATAGTTTAACAATCATTTGAAAGAGGAAATCTGTTTCCCTTTCCTTAAAAATTCCCATATTCATCTTTAGTAGATCCAAAAATATAGGATCTCCCTTAATCCTCATTTGAGTCAGAAGTCCATGATCTTTTCTGCTTAATGCATTTTCCACCTTATTCACCTTTCCAAGGTGGTATTGTATTGAACAATCATAATCTTTGAGTAACTCAAGCCATATCCTTTTCCTCATGTTGAGTTCTTTTGGTGTGAAAATGTATTTCAAACTCTTGTGCTCTGTATAAATCTCACATCTCTCCCCATAGAGATAATGCCTCTATATTTTCAGAGCAAATATTATGGCTGCTAACTCAAGATCATGATTTGGACAATTTTTCTCATGAGTCTTCAACTGTCTTGATGCATAAGAAATAACTTTGTCATTTTTTATAAGAAATCAACCCAGTCCAGTCTTTGATGCATCACTATATATTAAAAATCCACCACTTCCAGATGAAAGAGTCACAATTGAAGAATTGAACACTATTCTTTTCAATTCATCGAATAATATTGTACATTCTTTTGTCCACACAAAATTAACTCCTATACGTGTGAGATTAGTTAGCGGGATAGCCAGTTGGGAAAAATTCTAAACAAAATGCTGATAGTAACCTGCTAAGCCAATAAAACTGCGTACCTTAGTTATGTTTGTTGGCATGGTCCATTCTTGGATTGCCTTTGTCTTTGCAGGATCAACTAGGATTCCCTCCTTAGAGACAATATGGACTAGAAAAGAAACTGATTGAAGCCAGAATTCACACTTTCTATACTTCACATGTAATTTATTTCTTCTAAGAGTTCTCAGAATAACCCACAAGTTATTCTCATGGCCTTCATAGCGTTTTGAGTATATTAGGATATCATTGATGAGTACCATAATAAAGTTATCAAGATATTCCTTGCAAACTCTATTCATTATCTCCATGAAAATAGAGGGTGCATTTTTCAGTCCAAAACGCATCATTGTAAACTCGTAATGCCCATACCTGGCCCGAAATGTTGTCTTAGGAATATGTTCTTTCCTCACACACAATTGATGATATCCGGAACCAAGGTCAATCTTTGAAATTTATTGAGCTTCATGAAGTTGATCAAATAAATCATCAATCTGGGGTATAGGATACTTATTCTTTATTTTAATAACATTGATTTCCCTGTAATCAATGCAAAACCTCAGGGATCCATCTTTCATCTTGACAATGAGGACAGGGTCTCCCCATGGAGAAACACTATGTCAAATAAATCCTTTTTCACTAAAATCCTCTAGTTGTTTCTTTATCTCTATTAATTCCGTAGTGGCCATTCTATAGGGAGTCTTTGATATAGGTCTTGCATCAGGAATTAAATTGATAGAGAACTCAACTTCCCGCTCTGAAGGATGTCCCAGTAAATCCTATGGAAATACATCAATGTACTCTTTCACTATGTGCACATATTCAATTTGAAGATTTATTTCTTCACCCATAGATATTGGTTTATCTTCCTCTCCAAGTATTGAATTCAGTAGAGATACTATGGGTGGTTCTAGATAAGAATCAGGTGGTGAGGTTTCTTCCCTAAATACAATGGATTCTACCCCCTTTTCAAAAATTGTAACTTCCTTCTTCTTATAATAAATTGTCGTATCGTAATTTGATAGTGAATCCATATGGATAATTATATCAAATTTAGTCATCGGTATGATGATAAGGTTAGTAACTAAAGATTTTTTTGGTATCTGGTGGGGGACTAGTCGACATGCCTTTGTTGCAATGATACATCCCCTGGTAGTTTTGACTGACAACTCCATTATTAAATAAAATTGGACATATCTAATATTCATGGAAAACTGGGAAGATATAAATGAATGTGATGATCCAGAATAAAATAAAGTGTTGGCTAAGTGTGAGGAAACAATTAAAGTACCTTCCACCACATCATTAGGAATTTCAACCTCCACGGTTGTAATCACATGGGCTCTCCCTTGTTCTCTTGGATTTTTTCTAAGGCATGTTTCCTTGGAACATAGGACACTCATTTGAATAGTGTCCCATCTCTCTATAATTGTAGCATTGAATATCATTGAATTGTTTCTTCTCCTTGCATTCATTAGATCAACGACCCTTTTCTATGAAGTTATAGCAGACTCCCATTCCTTTCAAGAATTCTCCAAGATTCATCTTTCCACAGTTCTCACATAATGGGAATATATTTGTTCCCTATCTCTTCTTTGGTGATTCTCCTTTTCCTTTTTTATTATAGTACTGCTTCTTATCTTAGTTTCCTTTGAAAAGATTTTATCTATAAAATTCCTTCCCTGTTTTGATGGCACTTGATACAATTTCATCATATGATGAAAATGATTGAGAATCAAGTGCCCTTTGAAGACTTGGCTTAAGACCTTCAATGAAATGATCAATCTTGTCTTCTATGTCACGTACATAATCTACTGCATACCTGGCTAGCCTTGTGAAAGTAGCCTCATACTTTTCAAGACTGTCTTCTTCCCTTTGTTTTAAGCTATGGAATTTCCTCTTCATTTTAGTTCATTTCTGATGAGGGAAACATTTTTCTAAGAATATTTCCTTAAAATTACTCCATTACATATCCTCTATTTCTTCTTCCTTCGTTGTATTCTTAATCAAGGACCACCATTGGTCGGTGTCTCTCTTGAGACAATAAAGTGCAAGTACTAACTTTTCATTTTCATTACATATTAATTCCATGAAAATATTTTCAAGGGACATGATCCATTTCTCAGAAACCACTGGGTTAGTAGTCCCACAAAAATATGGGCGCTTCTGTCGCATGAAACGATCCAACATAGTTGTGGAATGGTTATTCGTTACAACCTGAGTAGGTTTTCCCAATATGGTCATGATCAAATCAGATCTAACATTGATTATGTTGACTTTCTCAGTAGGGAGATCCCTACCTTGCCCACGATTATTGATTCCCCTTATTCCATTAGACGCCATTTCAAAATAGTGGGATACACTAGATTAGTTTATGAATCTCAAATAGAAAAGAACTCAAAATAGATTGAAATTCTATGCATAGCTAATCTAATAAACATGGTTTCTCTAAGGAAAATTTTACATTAAACTCCTTCATAATGGAATGTAAAGAAAATATGAATTATCCTAAGAATATCCCTTGGAGTGTCATAACCAAGAGTGCAACAAGGCTCGTTGTCATGCACCAGTTCCTGTTGGAGTATAGCTCAAAGCGGTGTTTTTGGGTTTTACCTCTAGATACATTTGTGTCAGAGCCGCCTCTACATGCTCGTATCTAGAAAGGGATGTATTGCTTAAAAGATCCAAATAATCTATTCCTTACTAAAATACCAGGATATTCTTGTATGTTTATCCTCAAATACTACCTTAGGGCTTTTTTCCCTACTATACATTTCATACTCTAGTTTCCAAGTTTTCTACTAAACTTCCTCTGATACCAACTATAACACCCTGACCCCTCTAGGATGGATCTGGTGCATTACTTTTGATATTGGAATGGTTATAAGGAATGAAAATCCAAACGTAACAATCATTTTAGTAGTCTCAAAGAAACAAGATAAATTGATGTAACTCAAATTATATTGTAAAATGTTACAAAATACAATAAATAACAAAAACAAAAAACTGAAACCACAGGAACTCAATAAATGATCACCTCTTCATCACCTGTTGATGGAAAACAATGAAAAGGGGTGAGCTAAAATGAACAGTAAGGGTTAAAAATAGTGGAATCATGAATACAATAATAACTGAATCATAATCAATATGACATAATCAATATGGTATGGTGAATGAATGAAAAACTCAATCCATTAATAAAATGAGAATGAAACTGCATCCATATATTTCGTCACAGTGAAAACCTCATGGATAGTAAAAACTAATAATGAATAAAGAGAATGTTTATTAATTGGACATCATGTATCTGGCACATGAAACCATAATACCTTAAAAACAGTTTAGTTTTGGGGGTAAAAACCCGTCTGATTTTTTGAAATAAACTCGAAGGGTTTATTGCCAACTAATTTGTCTCATGAGACCTACCGATGCATAGAGGGGATGTAGCGGGCCCCACCCACCACTACATGTACAAATCATTCTTTATAATTTGATTCAATTCAAGAGAAATATGCCTTTTCAATATCCGTATAGTGTAGAGTATACGGATTCTTCAATATTTCCATAATTAAAATATCTTTTCAAATAAACACCTTTTGTAAAATGGTATACGGTTTAAACAAAAAACATATCCATGATATGAGATTTTGGATAATTAATATAAATATAATATTAAATTGAAAAGTGATCTCAAATAGTCAGTAGGTACAACACATAAGGATTATTAGGTGCACGATACAAAGTTTGTCACAAGAAAATTGTAGTTGAGACAAAGTCTCTTACCACAATGTAATTGGTCGAATCATATTACCAGAACTTAATAACCCTAAAATGAATCATTTAATAACATGAATATCAAGATAATAATGTTATTATATATCAAATGATAGTACATATATACCACATATAATAAATAAGTGGTGAACAATGAAAATCTCAAAGAAATGAATGTGAGATGAGAAACCCCTTACAAACATTTCGACATGGTAACGAGTGTTATTGAAAGGGATTAACAAGAGGTAAAGGGGTATTACATTATTTATATGTCACAAGGGTGGTATGTGGGAGGTGATAAAACATACCCCATCATTAGGAATTAAAAAAAATGTCACACCATAGGGGAGATTCTTGAACAAAAGTGAGAGAGAGGATCCCTTACCTTACACTCAAAGGTGTTCTTGTTTGTTTTAACGATCGGAATAATAAAAATTAGATTCATTAATTAATAATTCCAGAACCTCATAAACATGTAATTGATATGTTATAACCTTATTATGTTCATTAATGGCATTTTATATGGGTTTCATAGATTTAATTTTATTATTTTGGAAGCATTTTCTTACTTGGTTTGATGATATGGTTACTTCTATTCATGAATGGAAGTTCATTTGAAATGTGGTTAAACATACAGAATTGTTAATATAAAATTTTCGTGAAATTAAATACATATAAAATATCTTATAATGATTCTGTTTATATACCATGAGGATGACTCGTTCGAGGAGTTAAAAATAAATGCTTGGATTTGGCTTGGCAGTTTTGTGCACAATAAACTTGTTTTGTATTATTATTCCATATTGAGAACGTGTAAAGACTACAGAACATTAATCAAGATAAAATACCTATATTATTACCTGGTTAATATATTTAAAAGGTTTCATGACCAGTATTGAAGATAGTATTGCAAATTGAAAACCCATCTTCCTTGAGTGTGATAAATTTACACATCTCGGATGGTGTTTGCATTTGTGGTATAAAAGGAGGGGAAAAGGGAGATTATGATGAAATATTCCATTAGCCCAATGAAAATCCAGTCCATGTAAGTTATTGGAATTATCATGGCTTTTTGGTTTAGGGGAGGTTAAAGGGAGAACAAAATAATGGAACTTTGTAAAACAAAGTGAAAGAAAAGAGAAGAAGGTTCACCTCTTGAGTAATCCTCCTTGAGAATCTTCTTAAGGCCTTTGTTTTTGAACTTTTGGTGAGACGAGAAGGTCTTGGACGTGGGGATAGGTCTTGGGGAGAGTATTTGGAATAATTTAGGAATGTCTTGAAGCTTGAGTGGTTTGGGAGGAAGAGGGGTAAGGGTGGTTTATGTAGTGGAGGGGAGAGGCGTTTTCTTAATATTATAATCATTAATTTATTATTTCCTCTCAAGACAACCAATAGTGACTATTCCATGACCAAGAACATTAATATATGGATGTGACTTCAAACAAATTGATCTTACATCAGAATATCATCATCAATGACTCAATAAATTCCTTATTTAGCATTTATTATAAATTATAGCTTTTTACTATTCATCAAATAGTCAAGTATTTCAGAAAAATCCCAAAAATTTACCCTAACCATTTTTTGATGTGTAAAATCCAAAAATAAATTCTATTTTGAAAAAATAATATTCTAAATATGATTAATTAAATATTTAATTAAAATAATTATTTATTCAAAAAATATAAACACCTAAAATATTCATCTTCATTTTTATGGTGCCTAAATTCATTTATACCTTCAAGGGCATGGATACCATTCATAAGAGTCATATTAATATTTGTAAGGGTAAGTAATATTAATAAGGGTAGGTTTCGATTAATAAGGGTAGGTTACTATTCACCGAAAATTAAGTTAATTCTATCAGACTCTAAATATCATCTTGAACACAACCATGTATGTCGGATTTTTAAAATTCAAATTGCAGAGTTGGAAAATTTAAGTTTAATTTCTAGGTTATGGATATCTTCTATAAGTTACCATGTTTTGTTCCATATAGGATCAGTGATTCATGAAATATAGGTTATAACTAGAATTTATTTCAGAGAAACATACAATGAAGTGTTTGGGATGCTACAAGTATAATTTAACTTCATAAATAATTTAAACAAAATGGATGTTTTCAATTAAAAATCATTATTTTTTCACTACACATCAGAAAATTAATATTTTTTACAAATTTCCAAAAAAATCACCAAAATAAAATTTTTAAATGATTATTTCAAAAATTAGATTTATATTTTAAAATTAAGTTTTTCAGATATTTCAGAATTATTTTTAATATAAGTGTGCCAAAAATGAGAAAAAAAACATCCTTTTAGAAGAAATACAGTTTTTAAGCATAAAGTTGGATTTTTTATTATATATTTTCAAGAAAACACATAAGATTAATTTTATATAGTTTATTAAATATATATTTTATCCATTTCATTGAAATCATTCACCAAAAGTGGTTTTTTAAATTTAATGAGATAAAACATGTTTGTGTACGTAAAAATAGTTTTTCCTAAAAACATTTCTTTTTTCCAAATAGTTTTTATTTTCATTTACAATTAATTGGTCATCGAATAATTAATTTCATATATATGTGTAGACCATATATTTTAATAATATTATTAATAATGTTCATACTCATCTTCCAACAGCTAGGTTTTTTTTAAAAGGTTGGGGCTGAAGCCTCATTTTATTATTTAAGCAAAGAAAAGACCTCTTTTAACTGGGTAGAGGGAGACCCATTACAAAGCCCGAAGGCCCAGTGGTCTTGTATCCCATTACATAGCCCGTAGGCCCAAATTTTTGGCCTAAGGACCATTCTGTGAATAGTAACCCTACTGCTGCAGTGCCCGCCGCTGCTACAGTGCCCATCCGCCGCTACAGTACCATCGCTGCTACAGTACCACTACACTAACAACCTCTATGCATTTTCTTCATGATTTGACTTATCATTGAGGCCTTAGGTCTCTAATGGAATGCCTCACGTATGATCTGACCTATAGGATCCCATGTACAATTCCTCTTTCTTCTTCTTAATAATTTTTGGGACCATAATAATTATTCCATTACTTATGTTTTTACTTAGAGGATCTCATGAGATATGACTCCATTTACATGTGAACCCCAAGGGTATTGGGTAGGATTCCTCTCCTAAGAACTACTCTTGGAGACTTAGTGAGTGCCCCGATTGTTTACCAAAACCGATCTTGTACATCATGGGTTTGGGTATATATGGTATCAAGTTTCACTTAGAACCCATACCAAACTTTTAATCCATAAGGTTGTGGTAGTAGTGTTGGGTTAGGCATTCGACCACCCTCACTCTTTTAGTTATTTGTTCACTCAGTTATTATTGATGCAGTTTCGATTGTGAGTGGTGATTCCTCAATTTTGGTCAATGTGCATGAAATGACATGGTACTTGATAGATATACCCATAGATACTTCCTAGAAACAAACTTATGATCCATATTGATCTATATGGATATCATGGTATGGAACTGTTTAAATAGTTTTCTATGGATGACCTACGTGGACTCAAATAGGGTTCCTTAGTTAATGGATATTCATCCAAGACATGGTAATTGTATATTATATTGAGTTTTCTATGGATTCAATCCATTTAATATAATATTATTCCTTTGGCAATTTCCTTAGGTCATGTCCCTCATAGGTCTGATACTTGATACATCCTGCATAGGTCATAGTTCATGCAGTTTCATCTTTACCGGATTGTCTGTAGGTATAAGGATGCCTTCATCGTAGTGATTGGATACAAATACAATAAAACCTAAGGATAGTTTATGTAAACCACTTTGATGAAATAGCTTTATTGGAGGTATTTCTATTGCAATCTGGAGAAGGTAATTATCGATTGTTATTATGGAGACAAGGATCGATTGTGGGTTGTTTTTATTTATATTATTTTTTCATATTTCTTATAAATATATATATATTTGTGTATATATATTTTTATGGGGATATATATATACATTTATATATATATATATATGACATGAAACCCTATTCTGATACATTCCTTATTAGGCCGAAGTAGGTATGGTCGACCGGGGTCATGGACCTAAGGATCAGTTGTGGTTTATTTTTTATACATCTTATTTTTATAGATTTTTTAGTTTTATTTATTATTTATATCCTTTTGAGGGGATCACTTTTACATAAATTTAATTTTTACTCAATATATACAGGACTTCATTGGTGGTTCCCTACTATTGATTTGTACTCACGCCTTACTCAGGCAACTATTGAACATGGGTACCTTAGTAGATGTTCACTTAGTTATATGCATAGGATGGGTCAATGCTCGAGACTAATTGAGTAGGATAGCTCAAACATGTATATGGATATTGGGTATGTGTTATGCATCAGTTTTTGTTTTAGATCCTTGTAATTCTATGTTTTTTCTTTTATTTACTCTTGTATATACATAGTCTACCCAGTGGGTGGTCAGTTTTGTTTGTATGACATGGTCGTTCGGTAATTTACTGCATTCCATTTATTATTTCATCCTTTTAATATTTATTTCTTATACACTCTGTTTATTATATTTGTGTATTCTATTTAGTTATTTATATTGTTTAATCTGATATGAGTTCATAGTCTCCCCACTATGACACCATAGGCTCTCGCTTCTAGTTAGCAGCATCTGGTGTACGAGGAGCAATGCTTGAGGCCTTAGGGAAAATCATCTTGGGTAACTGGTTTAGTGGAATATAGAGTCCCACCTTTTATCATATAAAATTTCATTACATTATACAAAACTGAGGATCTTTAAGGTTTAGTGTCTTGGAAACCAGGAACTTAATACATGACAACATAAAAAAATCTTCTCAAACACTTGAAAGGCTTCTTCATTTGTTCATCATAAGTTCATTATTTCATCTCATAACCTGGGAACATACATCAAAAGAAAGGGTAAGCAGAAGGCCCAGTAAGGGAAATAAGGGAAACATTTTACATGTGAACTTGAGATACATCAATAAAGTCGTGATAAACAACTTTAAGGCATGAGATAGAAATCATGAGGCATATAATAGTAAAAATAATGTGTTTCATAACTTGAAGATGTGGCTACAACATTTAACATAGATAATCATTTCCATTTCACCAAGGTCCCTCCCCAAGGTGTCATTAAAAAAATTACCAAGGTTATTCACCGAGGTATCGTTAAAATGGTTATCTCTAGAGATTAAGTATTTACCCAATGCATTAGAGTGCTATCAAGGAGAACCCTTAATTTTATTTTTTATCATGTGATACACATATATCATCATCAAAAAAATTATAAATAACCCATATAACATAAAATAAACAGGTTTCATTTCATAATCCTAATGTTTTAAAAGCTACTTTAAAGATATGATCTTTATGTCACTTTAAACCCACAGAAATGGAAAGATGGTTTCAAGAATGTAACTCCCAGAATTTAAAATAGAACATTTTGGTATATATGTGAATACTCCTGTAGAAGAAAGATTTTTTATTATTCACTTAATAAAATAAAATAATTTGAGAAAAAGAGAGAGACATTTTGAGATGAAATTTCAGGAGCATAATGGCTATGTTGTAGGGTTTTAGAAAATATTTAAAAGAGAGGGGGCATGTGTCACCCACTCATAAATGATCCTTAAAATATTAGAGGGATATAATATAAATGATATAAGAACATGGTAATGAAATTTTAAGGACATACCATATGAAATGAAAAACTTGAAAGGGAGACAAAAATAAGATTTCTCTTATGAAAATTCGGCAGCCTAACGGCGTCACTTAAAACTTCCAAAAATGAATTGATTAGATCAAATAGGATCTATAATCATATGAAAATATGGAAGTATGATGGATATGTAATATCATACCCTGACATAAGAAAAGGAACTTGAAAGACTTGACATGAAAATATAACATGGAAACGAGAAAGGTGAAAGAATCCCTTACAAAAATTCGGCAGCCTAACGACGCCACTTAAACATTCTTAAAATGAATTGATGAGATCAAGAAGGGGTCTCTCAAAATATGAACATTAAATGGAAAGTAATATGAATATAAAATAACACCCCCAACATAAGAACATGGGGCTTAAAAGAAATGACATAAACGAGAGTACATGAAAAGAAAGAGAGAGGTAGGATCCCTTACCTTGAAGAGTAACTTCGTAATCATGATGTTTGGGACATTGGGAGGCTTGAGGGAACCTTGGGAGGACTCATTGATAGGTAAGGAGACCAGAACTTCGTTGAGGAGTATTTTTGAATGGAAAGGATGAGATAATGGCTTGGTATTTATAGGAGAAATGAGGGGACAAGGCATTAATGGCCAAGGGACACCTCATTGGTGGTATTGGAAAAACCATGGGCTTGACCATGGTATTTTCCCACGGTATTGTCCTCTTGGGACACCTCATACCTTATCTTACTATTCATAAGTCTATCAGAATTATCACATAATTATTACATCCTTAATGATGTCATTAAACACCTGAAACTAAAAACTGTATTTTCACTATTCACCGAAAATTCAACTTGCACAGAAAAGTCCAAAAAATTCACCTTAACCAAATATCGATGCTCTGATTTAAAAAATGAACTCCATTTTATGAAAATAATATTCTAAATATTTTTAATTTAATTTTTAAATAAAAACACTATTCACTGAAAATTCAACTGTTTTAGAAAAATCCCTAAAATTTAACTTAACCAAATATCGATGCTCTGATTTCAAAAATGAACTCCATTTTATGAAAATAGTTTTCTAAATGTTTCTAGTTAAATTTTTAAATAAAAAAATATTCACCAGAAAAAAACTAATACTTGACTAATAATTTCTAAAACGGTTATTTACCTATTTTTTTGATTCACATTACTTAATCAAGTTGCCTAAATTATATTAATACTTTATTTAAGTGAGATTAAAAATCCATTTGGTCACATTAATAATCCTAAATGTAAAATCACAATTCATAATTTACTATTCATAAAAAATTAAGTTGATATTATTAGATACTAAATTTCATAATGCACACAACTGTAGAAGACCACTTTTTTGAAAATGATTACATATTTTTAATTATTTAAGGTTTTCATAAATATTTTAAACTATCCTTTTTACAAAATTCATCAATAATATACATCCTATATTTATCCAGACACTTGAGATTCAAAAACTTCACCATAAGAAGAAATCACATTTTTTATTTAAAACAAAATATTACACAAGACAGTTACGGTCTCGTTACATAGCCCCCTATAACATCAGCATAGGACCTAAGAGTAAGGTGTACTAGGGTGATAGAATATTGGGGCGGCTCGGCCAATATTTCCTGAGTAGTGATTTCTATCAGCTTGAACATCTCGTGAAGTTGATTCTGTTCCATCTTCACACGATGAAGTTCGGCTTGGGTTTGGTCTAGATCGAAGCCGAAAGGTGCTACCTTCTTCCCGAGTTCAGTCAGATGGGCTTCAATCGGCCCGAGACTACTGGATGGGGCCATGGAATCTTCTTTCGATATTAATTAAACAAGATCACTAGTATTTATATAAAATAATTGTAACATTTAGTTTCCAACGGTCATATTGACCAATTGTCATATAATAGTCGAAACCCAATGATCATATTTTAATTATACTCATTTTATTAAATGAAAAATAAAATAACACACAAAAAATAGGGAACAAAATTTACGCAAAATTTAGGGTCGTTAAAATCTTCCCCCCTTAATAAATTGCGTCCTCCCAATTTTTTATATTGGGCATGGATATTTCGTTGGAAGTCCCAAATTGGAAAAGGAGTCATTAAAACTATTACTTTAAAAGAAAGAAAGGGAAGTACAAAGGTCACCTGAGTTAACCCATACTAGGATTCCATGTTGGAAAACATGGATATAGAAGAGAAAATAAAGGATAATGTTCTGCTATAGAGTGATAGAAAACATGATTAGGAGAAAATTAACCACAAGAAGATCAATAACTTAAGATGTGTTAAACGGTCTTTGATTACCCAGTAGGAAACGTAAACCAACAATGTTTTTTTTTACGTTCCTTTTCATAATTTTTAGGAATTCATTCACTACATAGAATAAAAACAAAAGGAAATATACTTACCTTCAAGTATAGTTTCATCCTTTAATAAGTTTCTACTAAGACTAATCTTTTCTCCAAACAATGATCATTTCAAAACACTTGGTGTCATGAAAAGCATAAGAATCATCTTCTAGAGAATCACATAATCCGCAAAAGGATAACTATATATTCCCTTGTCTTTAGTCATGAACTAAATCTAAAAAGGTTTGTATGAGATCGTATAATACCCCAAAAGGATAATCCTTTATAAAAACTAAATATTACTCTTAATCATCAAAATTCAACAAGTACCCAAAGTTCTAGAAATACCATTCAACACGAAATCATCCTTAAAATTATTTAGAATAATCCAAATTAATATTGGAACCCAAAACTCAGAAGGATTTAATCACATAGTCTTCCACAAAAAAATCTTAACATTTATATCCAAATAACATCGACTACTATTAAATTCTCATTCTATTGTGTAATTAACCTATTCACATATACTCTATTCCAGGTTCATCATTTTCCAAAAATAACCCAAATCACCATATGTCCTCAAAAAAAAATTCAACCATTCCTCCTCAATTTAAATCCTGTATTATTTTATTTCCCTTAGTCATATAGTACTCCAAAAGATGAAACGTCATCCAAAATAACATTTATCATTTAATCCCCAAATAAGTTTCCTTTACAAATGATATCCATTTTATAAAACATAAGTTTCCAAAATCAAAGTATTCTTGATCCATAAAAATAGCAGGTGCATTAGTTAGTCTGAAGAGCATAACAACAAAATCATAATGCCAATATCTTGATTGAAAGGCAGTTTTTTTGGAATATCATCATTCTTCACCCTAAATTGATGACAACCAGAACGAAGATCAATCTTAGATAAGAATTGAGTCCCACAAAGTTGGTCAAATAATTCATTAATTCTTGGAAGAGAGTATTTTTTCTTCACTGTGATCCCATTCAGTTCTCTATAATCAATGCATAGCTGCATCGATCCATCCTTCTTCCTCACAAAGAGGACTGGTGCTCCCCATGGAGACACACTTGGATAGATAAACCCATTCTCCAAAAGGTCTTGGAGTTTTTTCTTTAATTCCTATAGCTCCACATTTTCAATCCTATAGGGGGTCTTTGACATCAGACGATATCTAGGTACCAGTTCAATGGAGAACTCTACCTCTCCTTTTGGAGGAGGCCCGGGTAACTCCTCAAGAAATATGTCAACATATTCCTTGACGATGGGGACATTTTCTAAAAGAATAAATCAATGGTGAGAAACTTATTTCATTTATGATTCTTCTAACTAAAAAGGATTTTATGTCTTAAAACTTCATACTTAGAAAATTACATTTTTCTATAATACCTTCATAATGATTCATAAAAATCTTGTGATTAACAAAACATATCCCCCATGAGTGTCGTAGACAAGAGTGCAGCAAGGCCCGTTGTCGTGTACCCATTCCCATTCGAGTATAGCTCAAAGTGGTTTTTTCAGGTTTTACCCCTATGTACATCTGTTCTAGAGCCACCTCTACTTGTTCATATATAAACTGGGATTTATTTGTTTGGAAACCCCTTACTCAATACTTCACCAAAATACCAGGATGTTTTCCTATATTTAATCTTTTCATTAATAAACCTTGTAAAGTTTTCAAATCCTAATTTCCAAAAATAACTGAACCATCCTTTGATACCAACTATAGCATCCTGCCTTTTCATCACATAAACTTTCATTACATTATACAAAATCGAGGATATTTAATGTTTAGTGTCTTGGAAACCAAAAACTTAATACATGACAAAATAAAAAAAATATTCTTAAATACTTGAAAGGATTCTTCATTTGTTCATATTAATTTCATTACTGCATCTCATAACTTGGGAATATACATCAAAATAAAGGATGAGAAGAAGGACCAGTAAGGGAAACAAGGGAAACACTTTACAGGTGAACTTGAGATACATCAATAAAGTCATGAAAAAGAACTTTAAGGCATGAGAAAGAAATCATGAGGAATATCATAATAAAAATAATTTGTTTCATAACATGAAGATGTGGCTACAAAATTTAACTTAGACAATCATTTCTGTTTCACCATGTTCCATCCCCAAGGTGTCATTAAAAAAATTTACCTAGGTTATTCACCAAGGTATCGTTAAAATGGTCATCTCTAGAGATTAAATATTTACCCAATGCATTAGAGTGATATCAGGGTGAACCCTTAATTTGTCTTTATTATAATGTGAGCCACATATATCATCATAAAAAATTTCATAAATAACCCATATATCAAAAAAGAAATGTGTTTCATTTCATAATCATAACGTTTTAAAAACTGCATTAAAGACCTGATCATTATGTCACTTTAAACCCACGGAAATGGAAAGCGGGTTTCATGTATGTAACACCCAGAATATAAAATAGAAAATTTTAGTATATAGGTGAATACTCCTATATAATAAAGAGTTTTGATTATTCACTTAACAAAATAAAATAATTTGAGAAAAAGAGAGAGACATTTTGAGTCGAATATTTGGCAGCATAACGACAATGTTGCAGGGTTTTAGAAAATATTGAAAAGAGAGGGGACATGGGTAAACCACTCATAAATGATCCATAAAACAGTATAGGGACATAATATAAAGGATATAAGAACATGGTAATGAAATTTTAAGTACATACCATATGAAATGAAAAACATGAAAGGGAGACAAAAATAAGATTTCTCTTATAGAAATTCGGCAGCCCAACGACGTCACTTAAAACTTCAAAAAATGAATTGATGAGATAAAATAGGGTCTATCATCATATGAAAATAAAGAGGGAAGTATTATGGATATATAAGATTATACCCCGACATATGAAAAGGAACTTGAATGAGTTGACATGAAAATATAACTTGGAAATGAGAAGGGTGAAAGAATCCCTTACAAAAATTCGACAGCCTAACGGCGCCACTTAAACATTCATAAAATGAATTGATGAGATAAATAGGGGTCTCTCATAATATTAAAATGAAATGTAAAATAATATGAATATAAAATAACACCCCCAACATAAGAACATGGGGATTAAAAAATGACATAAACGAGAGTACTTGAAAAGAAAGAGAGAGGTAGGATCCCTTACCTTGATGAGTAACTTAAAAATATTAACGTTTGGGACCGTGGGAGGCTTCATGGCACCTTTGGAGGACTCCTTGGGAGGTAAGGAGACAAGAACCTCGTTTATCAGGATTTTGGAAAGGAAAGAATGAGAGAATGGCTTGGTATTTATAGGGGAAATGAGGGGACAAGGCATTAATGGCCAAGGGACACCTCATTAGTGGTATTGCCAAAAGCATGGACTTCCCATGGTATTTTCCCATGGAATTGGCCACTTTGGAAACCTCATACCATATCTTACTATTCATAAGTCCACCAGAATTATTACATAATTATTACATCCTTAATGATTTCATTAAACACTCGAAACTAAAAACTGTATTTTCACTATTCACTGAAAATTCAACTTTCTCAGAAAAATCCCAAAAATTCACCTTACCCACATATCGATGCTCTGATTTCAAAAATTAACTCCATTTTATGAAAAAAAAATATTCTAAATATTTTTAATTTAATTTTTAAATAAAAACACTATTCACAGAAAATTCAACCGTTTCAGAAAAATCTCAAAAATTTACCTTAACCAAATATCGATTCTTTGATTTCAAAAATGAACTCCATTTTATAAAAATAATTTTCCAAATATTTTTAATTTAATTTTTAAATAAAAAATAGTATTCACTCGAAAAAAAACTAATATGTGACTAATAATTTCTGAAATAGTTATTTACCTATTTTATTGAATCACATTAATTAATCAAGGTGCCTAAATTTTAATAATACTTTCTCTAAATAAGATTACTAATCCATTTGGTCACATTAAGAATCCTAAGCATAAAATAACTATTCATAATTTTCTATTCATCAAAAATTAAGTTGATCTTATTAGACTCTAAATTTCATAAGGAATACAACTGTAAAAGACCATTTTTTTTAAAATCATTACACATTTTTAATTATTTAAGGTTTACATAAATATTTTAAAATATCCTTTTTCCAAAATTCATCAATAATATATATCCTATATTTATCCGGACACTTGAGATTCACAAACTTCACTATAAGAATAAATCATAATTTTTATTTAAAACAAAAGATTACACAAGGCAGTTACAGTCTCGTTACATAGCCCCTTACAACACCAGCATAAGACCTAAGTGTAAGGTGTGCTATGGTGATAGAATCTTGCGGCGGCTTGGCCAACATTTCCTAAGTAGTGATTTCTATCATCTTTAACTTCTTGTAATGGTGATTTCATTCCAGCTCCACACGATGAAGTTCGGCTTGGGTTTGGTCTAGAGTAAATCCCAAAGGTGCTACCTTCTTCCCGAGTTCTGTCAAATGAGCTTTGATCGGACCGAGACTACTGGATGGGGCAATCGAATCTTCTTTCTATATTAATTAATCAATATCACTTGTATTTATAGAAAATAATTGTAACATTTAGTTTCCAATGGTCATAGTGACCAACAGTCATAGTGACCAACGGTCATGTAACAGTCGAAACCCAACGATCTTTTTTTAATTATACTAATTTTATTAAATATAAAATAAAATAACCCACAAAATTTAGGGAACAAAATTTACTCAAAATTTCGGGCCGTTACATGGAACCCGGGACATGATGTTACAAATTGGTATCAAAGACTTTACTTTTCTATTTTATTAAAATTTGGATATAGTATTCAAGAGTATAGGAATGTGTTGGAATGTTTAATGGATATTAGACTAGTGCGTATGGAACACTTGTTCTAGTAAAAAATCTTAATTACCAGGGTTGTGGGATTGATGTTCTTGATATGTGATGTTATAGTACTATTTGATTTTAACATTGATTGATTCAAATTTTGTGTGAATTTTATGATATATTATGGATCTGTGGCTCTCTTCCCCTATGATAGATACTAATTATGGATTTCTAGCTCTTAGGTCATTGACAAGAGGCCAGTTATTGATTTTGACTCTTGGAAAACAAAGGTAAGAGGCATATCATGCATTATATTGGATAGGTAATATTTACATGTTATAATATTTATAGTATGTGGTTTTACTAACTTCATAGGTCAATTTTTTAAAGTTTCAAAAAAACCTAAATGGTATTTTTTATATAAACATTTTGGGTTGAATTATACTGAATTAGAACAACTTACATATATTTCTTTCTGATGGAAGGCTATGTTGATTTACAGTGAGACATTTGATGTTGAGTATAATGTCTTATTCCTCATGAACGGGAGGTCCATCAACTGAAGTTGGTCGATAGGGAACATGGTGAACATGTGTTTAATCCCTGTTAGGGTGGTGTTGCTTAGTTTTTGATTATTTAAAGTTCTAGTATGAACCTATATGATGTTTTATCACATATCTTGGAATGAAATTCTACTTAACCAAGTCATGTGATTATGGTACTAATGTTTTTATGCCAGTATCAGTAGTTGGTGACTTTATAGTAAACCCTTTATAGATATATCCTTACTTTATTTGATCTAGTCATGTTACTTTGTACGATTTCGACAAACGCCTAATGTTTATTTTCAACTTGACCTTGAGGGGTCATTACCATGTATAGATGTCGAATGAGTGTTATTTTTTCATTATCCTTTTTTCATATCATGATACTCAAGGGGGATGTCCCTTATAAGGATGCTCAGTGAGAATTAGGTCCCTAGTAGGCTGATTCTTAACATTGTTTAAAGCTTGTAGTTTTATGTTTGAAGTATCTCTTTTATATATAGAGAGCCGATAGGTACGTTAGATTCCTTATGCCCAGATAGGTGTATGGATGACACCCCAAGAATTGTGATGTTGGACAGGTTTTAATTTTCATATATGAGGATAGACCTCGTGACCCTCATGTGATACATGATCTTTAAGGATATGTGGGGGACCTAGAGTCCATTAGTTTTTGTTTGGACCCTTGTAGATCAATGATTGTTTTGTTTTAGGGAAACCTACAAGAGAGGTTAGATTGGGTTTATAAATGCCTTTATAGGAAATGATCTTGGTTGTAAACTCATTCTGGGACTAATTCCTTATAGGTGCTCGAGTTTTATGATATAGGAATGATAATTCCTTTGGTTTGTAATAAATAACCTTGGGTGTTTGTGTTTTTAGACTGAATTTAACAGGTATGAATCATTGGGTTCATGGCCCTATTGAAAACTCAGTTCCTTTTAGTATATTTTTAGAGTACAGGTAGACTATAACAACTCTTCTCTTTATTAAACATTAATATGTGTTTTATTACATAAGATAACACTTAATACAACCTAGAAGATAAATATTTATAGTTTATTGGGGAATTAGGTACATTATATAACAATTTTAAATGGGGAATACATCATCTTTATTGAAATATTCTTTAACATGGCCATAATTATCCATCAAACTTAAAACTACATGGGATAACCTAAGGTCATTCATAAGAAATGTGGAACTATAAATCCTAATAAGGGAATAAAAATTGAATAAAATTATGAAAATAATACATGTTAGACAATATTCATATCAATGTGTAGTAAAAGGAACATGAATAATAAGGCATGATATAACATGATAATCACAAACATAGGAAATGTGGAAACAACTTAAAACACTACATCATAAACATAGGTCAAGGCTAAATACTATGATCATGGAGTGTATAATTCATAAATTTAATTCCAAAATCAATAATTATAAGTTCATAAATTTTGACACCCTTGATAGTAGATGGTTATGCTATTCATTACACAGTTGTTTTGGCATGAAAATCGCATTGAAATATTAGCGTTATAAATACGTCACATAAAAACCATAAAATGGGTTGATGAGAGATAAAGGGTTATATAATCATTTGGGAATAAAATTTTAATTAATTTGGATATGTAAAGATGTATCCTAACAATATTAATTGTAAATAGAAGGCATAATATAATAAAGAAACATTAATAAAGAAGTGAAGGAAAGGATTACTTACTTGAGTATGTCACTCAAAATGCTTTGGATGAGCTTCTAGAGATCATGGGGGAAAATTGGGAGGAATATAGAGAGGGGAGATAATATTAAGGACATTATAAAAAAAATATTGAAGATAAATGGGATCTTCGGTGGGTTTATAGAGGAAAAGAGTGGGGATTTCTTTATTATTTCTCAAACTTAGGTTTTAGACACTATATAATAAAATAACCAAAACCACAAACCTTCCCGTTGTTTTTTATCATGCTTTCTACCATATGGGATTTTTTTCATTATTTTATAAGTAAATGGGATAAATTATTAAAATAATACCCTTGGTTATGTGGAGGTGAGTCATACTCTTAAAGAAATGATTTTAAAACCTTAAAATATTTTAATGATTTTGGAGGATTCATAATGGATATTTAAAATTACTAAAATATACATAAAATAAAATTATTTTCAATGGAAAACGTATATTTGGTCATGGATAACCTTTATAGTATTTATTACATCACTTTTGTGTCATTATAACGTCATAATACACAAAATATATTAGTATGGTGTTTAATTTTTACCTGAAAATTTGACTCTCAAAACATTATCAAAATTTCACTATTGTATAACTTCCAAATTATGATTACAAAAATAATATTTATTTTATCTAAATAATTTTATAAATATGTGAACTTTCACTTTTAAAATAAAATCAACATTTATTAATAAATTTTAGGTCTTTTGATAATAATATTTTTCAAACGCTTATAAAAAACGACCTTTGACTTCATAAAAATAATATGATAATTTAAATTTAAAAAAAATATTTAATAATAATATTAAAATTTTATTTATTCCATAAATCCATTAGTTCATAAAAAAATAAATTCCTTAATTGAATTTTAAGGTTAAAAAATATTATTCTTGTTTTATAGTATCAAAATAAAAAACCATTATAAAGTAATAATAATAGTATTAAAATATTTCAATTATTCTATAAAAAATAATGTACATAATAATATTTCTAGGTTCTTGATACATATCACTTTAATAAACTATAAAACTCTCTAAATTAATGTGTATGATGGTGATATTTTCATGGGGTGGTTCAGTGTACATGGTTTGGGTCCTGATCTTGATTAGCATGAACTTCTCTGGTAGATGGTTTCATTCATGATAAAGTTGTTATATCTCATCTTGGGATTCGTCAGGAGAAAATTCAAAAGATTTTATCTCCCATGTAAGATCCAATAAATGGGAATCATAGGGAACAATCCTACTAGTAGAGGTCATCACTTCCTTGGTTGGTGTCAATTGGATTTGTTAAAACCCTATATTTATACTAATCATGTGATCATTGTTCAATGGATATATTATCAACGGTAATGATGCTTAAAGGATTTTTAAATCCTATAGTATATAATAAAACCAATATGTGTATATTTTTTCTATATCTATATTACATAATATGAAAATTGATTAAAACACATAGGGAATTTTATTTATAACATATAGGGTCATTACAATCTTCCCCCTTCTGAAATTTCACCCTTGAAATTTTCATTCCCCACATAGAAATAAATAAGGGTAACTATATTTCATCACTTCCTCTAGTTCCCACAACACTTTTTCAAATTAGTGGTTACTCTCTAGTACTTTTACCAGGTGCATTGTCTTATATCATAAAACTTTATCTCTAAAATATAATATCTTCATCAGCCTCTCCTCATAGGAAAGGTCATTATCTAATGGTACAACCATTGGATTGAGTATATGTGATGGATCTGGTAATTAATTTCACTAGAGGGATACTTGGAATACATTATGTACTTTAGATAGGTTAGGTGGGATTGCAAGTTGGTAAGCCACTGCTCTAATTAACTCAAGGATCTCAATGGGGCGATGTATCTTGGAATGATATTTCCTTTATTCCCCAATATAATCACTTTATTCCATGGATATATGTAGAGGAATACCCTATATACAACATCAAACTCTAGGTCTCATTAATGATTTTCAGCATGGATCTTCTATCAACTCTGAGCATCCTTAATGTGGTGCTCAATGGTCTGACATTTTCCACTATTTCCATGACCATTTCCAGACCAGGAAGTTTGTGTTCTCCAACATCATCCTAGCATGCAGGTGTTCTGTGCCTCTTCCCATGAAGGGCTTCATATGGATCCATTTTGGTTCTTGACTATAAACAATTATATTATGAGAACATGACTAGAGAATGATGTTTATTTGATCCTCCTTTAAAGTCAATTGATCATGCTCTCAATATATCCTCAAGTGTCTAGATAGTCCTCCCAGATTGGTCATAATTTTGGGGGTGATAATCCATGATGGAGTTTAGCTAAATGTTTAGAGAATTTTGGAAATTTTCTATAATTTTTAGGTGAATCTAAAATCTCAATTGGGTACAATCTATAGTGGTACTCTAGGTAGCCTCACTATTTCTGTCATGTATATCCATGAAAGTTTATGATGTGATAAATCCTATTTAAACAAAATGAAGTGTGAAGTATTTGTAGAATGGTCCACCACAACCCAGATAGCATTGTTTCCTAGGGATATTTTCAGAATTATGGTGACAAAGTCCATAGTGATGCTTTTCCCATTTCCCTATAGGTATGGGTAATGGTTTTATCATCCCCTTGGATTTTTTCCATTCTACCTTCACTTGATGACATACAAGACATATTTATGTTCATTCCCCAATATCATTCTTCATATTATCCAACCAATAGTGTTCATAGAGATCTCAGTACATCTTTGTACTTATAGGGTGGTTGGAGGAGGTTGATATATGTCAATCATCGATATCTCTTTCTTTAACTTAGTATTTGATGGTACACGCAGTCTTGAACAAAATATCACAACTCCTTATTAAAAAACATTGAACACCAAGGATTTCCCTCTTCTTTTGGTTACCACTTTCTTATGAATTCCCACATAATCTCTTTGAGAATCCTTTAACCTATCCTAAAGAGATGGTTGATCAATACTTTGTGAAATGATTTATGATGTTCCTTCCTTTATGACTCCAATGTCCATCCTTTTAAAATCCAAGAAGATCACAACCCTCTAAATTCTCATAAATGGTAGAATTAGTAGATTTATTATAATTAGAGCACCTTCTACTTTATTCGCTTTCCCATGATGGTAGTGGATTGAGCATTCATAGTCCATGATTGGATTTATCCATATTAGATTGTGCATATTCATCACATTCTATGTTAATATATACTTGAGGATTTTGTGATCCATATATATTTCACACAACTTCCCAAAGAGATAATTCTACCATATTTTTAACAAAAATATCACTATATCCAAATACATTTCATGTGTTGGGCAGTTCTATTTTTGAACTTTCAACTTTCTTGAAGCATAGGATATGACTTTTTCATTTTTCATTAACACACAACCCAATCACGTCATCGAAGCATCACTGAACACTAGGAAATTATCTCCACTTTTGGGTAGTATGAGAATATATGTAGTGATAAGACTCCTTTTTATATCATTTAATCTCTCTTTTCATTCATCATTTTAAGAAAACTTGACTCCCCTCTATGTTATCTTGGTTAGAGGGTTTGATAATCATGATAAATTTCTTAGAAATCAACAATAATACCCAGCTAACCCAAGGGAACTACGGATATCTATCACAGATGTCAGTATCAGCCATCATTCAATTTTTTCTATTTTTGAAGGGTATATAGATATCCCAATACTTGTGATGATATTCTCTAATAATTAGGCTTCCTTTTACAAGAACTCACACTTTATGTACTTTCCATATATCTTCTCCTTTCATAAGATCTTTAGCACGATGCTCATATACTCCTCGTGTTCTTACTTTATTTTGGAGAATATTCGAATATTATATATAAATACCAACACAAATTTGTTGATTGAATACTTAAAAACTATATTTATCAATTCCATGAAGTTTATTAGATAATTAGTGAGTCTGAATTGAATTATTATGAACTCTTAGTGCTCTTACCTTGTATGAAAATCAATATTTGGGATATCCTAATTTTTTACCCTTACATGGTAATATCCCTACTGCAATTCAACCATGGAGATGTATTGTGCTCCACTCAGCTGATCGAAAAAAATCATCAATCTAGGGAAAAGGATAATTTCTCTTTATCATGATATTTTTTATCTCACAAAAATTAATGAAAAGGAACATTTAACCATCCTCCTTGATGAAGAGGACTGTTAAACCCCATGGTAAACACTTGGGCGTATGAGACCTTTATCCATATTATCCTATTGTTGAATCTTTATCTCTTCAAGTTCCACAACACCCATTCCGTACGGATTATTAGATAATGGTAAAACCCCAGGTATAAGATCGATTGAAAATAATTGACCCATTTTTAATTTTCACCAAATATACACTTCCATGATTCATGGTGGGGTTTGAATAATTCTAATAGACTTTCATGATATGAAGGAATATATAGAACCAGAATCAAAAAGTATGTTAACTATTATTGTATGAATAAATTTAATAACTATCATTACTCCATTGTTGGGATCTACCTTAGCATTTGGGATGTAAAAATCTCTCCCTTTATACCTTGGAGTTTATTGGTTGCCTATGAAAACCCTTGGCTTAGGGAATTGGTTTGTAAAGTACACTAGTTCCTTACATTTGAATCAATAAACAATGAATTTAAGGACAAATATAATATTATTTTCCTCTATTTCATTAGTGGTTTTCTTATATATGAAATTATTAGCTAGGTTTCCTTCCTTCCTGCACCTAATGTATTTATTTATTTGCCTTCGGCAATTTCAGTGGTGCTTCTTTATACACATTTGACATGTGAGATGATGAAATTTCTTTGAAAATTTATATTTCTCTATCAGACCACCATAATTAAACACTAATTCCCACTTATTATCCCTATAATACCCTTGAGATTCATCAATATCTATTTTGAATTTAAGGAAACATTAGACAATTTCCTCAAAGCTATAAAAATATCTGATTGCTAGGGATTTTTATAGAGTATGTTTTATCTCAACAAAGAAGCGGTCAACATTTCATTCGGGAATAAGAATAAAACAATAGTCATGTCATGTAATTATAGTTATGTTTTTCTCATATGACATTGTAGATTTGTCTTCTTTTTTCATAAGATAAATGAAATCTCTTTCCATTTTAAGTCTAAGAGTGCGATGAAAATATTTATCAAAAAACATTTTCCAGAATTCATTTCACCCCATTACTTTGATCTCTTTCTCAGGATTCTTTTTCTTGATCAATTTCCACCACTGATCGGCATCTTCCACCAAAAGATAAACAACTTATAGAACCTTCTATTTTTCATAAAATTGAAGTATGGAGAATATCTTCTCAATGGAGGTGATCTATTGTTCCATGATTAAGGGGTCAGATGATCAATTGAAAGTCAGAGGCCTTTTCACATAAAGGACCCAATCAATGATTCTTCTCTATTAGGTGGATTTTGGTTCTACTCATGATCTAGGTTTTTGTTGAGAACTTGAGTCAGGTGAGAGAGTATCATCACAATGTTTCGGATTCTTACTCCCATCAGGTTGGAAATCTCATTAGGGTAGTCATCACATTACCCATCACATTGACTGTTTACACGATTTCTCCTATTTATATCCATTGGATAGAATAAAGGGAAAATTATGGATGAGTATTTTTAATTTATTATGTACAAAAAAATGTGAATCCAATGATATTAAAAAGATAAATTATAAATTACATGTATTTCCTTAACATATAATTTTTAGGCATTGATCTTTGTTATCCATGATCTATTTCCTAACATATATTCTCATGTGATTTTTTTCTCCCTTAATAATGGTTCATAATGAGATTATAAATTTACCAAATCATATCCCATAATAGTTTCAATCATGGTGCATAGTATAGCCAATTATCGTGTACCACGTCATGTTGATTCAAGCCCAATGCTCCTTATCAGATTTGTTACCCCTAGGTGCATCAGTTCAAGAACCACATCCACATGTAGTATATATATATATGGATTTATTTTCTTGATAAACCACTTACTCTATAATTACCAAAATTTAGATATGTTTTCTTATTATTAGTCTTATCCCTAATGCTTTTTCTGTATATTTATAATCCCAATCCCAAAAATAAATAAACTTTTCCTTTGATAGAAACTATAACAACTCTTCTCTTTATTGCACATTAATAAATCATTTATTATATAAGAATACACTTAATAAAACCTAAAATATAAATAATTATAGTTTTCTTGTAATTAGGTTCATTACATAACAAATTAGAATGGGGAATTCATTATCATTGTTGAAAACATCCTAAACATGACTATAATATTCCATCAATCATTAAAAACATGGGATAACCTGGGGACATAAATAAAAAAATAGTGAGATATAATACCCAGTAATGGAATAAACATGTAATAACATAAATAAAATAATACATGTTATACAATATGCATATCAATGGGGAATAAAAGGAACATGAATAATAAGGCATGTTGTAGCATGATAATCAAAAACATGGGAAATGTAGACACAACTTAAAACACTACATCATCAACATAGTTCATGGATAACAACCAAAACAACATAATTGAAAAACTATCATAAAGGAATAATGTTCAATACATATTCCCATATGTCATCTCATGAGACTAAGAATTACCCAATGCATTGGAATACTATATAATTCTAGGTGCACCCATCACATTCATTTCATTATCATGATTAAGTGTGTCACATAGATCATACAACATTTTATCGTTTATCATAACATTATATTACATGTTCATGGAGTGTATAATAAATAAATTAAGTCCCCAATAAATAAGTATAATTTTATAATGTTGAACACCCTTGATAGGAAATGGGTGTGGTATTCACTACACAATTGTTCTTGTATAAAAATCACTCTGAAATTTCATCATCATAACAGTGTCATATTAAAATTCATAAAATGGGTTGATGGGAGATAAAGGGTTATCTCATAATTTTAAAATAAAATAAGAAGTAATAGGTATGTGTAAATACATATCCCAACAATAGGAATTAGAAATATAAGGCATAATATAATAAAGAAACTTGAACAAAGTAAATAATGAAAGGATCCCTTACCTGATTATGTGATTCCATATGCTTGGGAGGAGATTCTTTAGAGATTGGAGGCAACTTGGGAGGAATATAGAGTGGGAAGGGAATACTAAGGATGTGATAAAAGTATATTTAGTTAAGATTAATGGTATATTGGGAGATTTTATATAGAAAAAGAGTGGAGAGTTTTTTATTATTTCTCAAACAAAGGTTTTGGACTCATATAATAAAATAACCCAAACCACAAACCTTCTAATGGTTTTTTCTCATGGTTTTCTAAATAAGGGAGTTTTCTTCATTGTTTTATAAGTATAAGTGCCTAAAATAATAAAATAAGGTCCTTATTTATTTTTAGGTGAGTCATACTCTTAAATAAATGATTTTAAAACATTAAAATTTATTAATGTTTTTATGAGGATTCATAATAGACTTTTAAAAATAATAAAATAAATAAAAAATAAAATTATTTTAAAGGTAAAACTATTATATGGTCATGTATACTTGTTATAGTATTTATAACTTCACTTTGGTTTATTATGATGTCATAATACACAATGTATATCTATATAGTATGTAATTTTTACTCGAAAAATCGACTATCTCATAAAATTATGAAAAATTAACCATTGGACAATTTTGATGCTCTGATTCAAAAAATAATATTCATTTTATCTAAATAATTTTTTAAATATTCTAATTTTTTCTTTTGAAATAAAATATATATTTATTAATAAATTTTTGGTTTTTTGACAATAATAGTTTTCAAACCCTTATAAAAATTACATGTGTCTTCATAAAAATTATATAATAATTTATATTTATTAAAAATTATTTAATAATAATATTAAAATATTATTAATTATATATATCCATTAATTAATCAAACTAAATTCCTTAATATAATTTTAACATTACCCAAAAATATTATTTTTGTTTTATAATATCAAAATAAAAATCATTTATAAAGTAACAATAACAGGATGAAAATATATTCATTATTCTATAAAAATAATGTACATAATAATATTGCTAGGGTTATGATACATATTCCTTTAATACATCGAAAAAATACATATGAGTAAGGTGTGTGAAGGTGATATTTTCATGTGGTGGTTCGGCTTACATGGTTTGGGTCGTGATCTCAATGAGCATGAATTTCTCCTATAAAGTGTTTTTCTCATACATAAGATGTTGGGTATCAGCTTGGGCTTGGTCAAATGAAAATCACAGAGATGCTATATCCCTCATAATATCTAATAAATTGTCTTCATATGGTAAAATCCTATTGGTTGAGGCTATCACTTCCTTTGTATGTGTCAATTTCATTTTTTAAAACCCTATATTTATACTAATAATGTGATAACTGTTTAGTGACTATATTATCACTGGTAATGATTCTTAACAGTTTTTAAAATATAATAGGATATAATAAAACCAAAGAAGTTATTTTTTTCTAAATTAATATTACATAATAATACATTTGATTAAAACACATGGGTAATTTTATTTATAATAGTTCAGGTCATTATATAGACCCTCGTGGTTAGAATGACATCGTGTGATAGCCGGTTATGGAGATAACCATGACACAACTGAGGTTCCTA
The DNA here is from genome assembly GCA_963277665.1 of Viscum album. Classification (NCBI taxonomy): domain Eukaryota; kingdom Viridiplantae; phylum Streptophyta; class Magnoliopsida; order Santalales; family Viscaceae; genus Viscum; species Viscum album. The sequence continues at coordinate 1,638,829,935 of OY728129.1, forward strand.
ATTTTTCAAAGGTCTTACAAGAAATATATTATTATATTAATACTGATGTTTCAAGTAGCATGGTCATCTAGGACATATTGATGAACAACTCTCAAGTGCATGAATTGAGTGTGGATGATCAGGTGGTGCGGGATTGTACACCCACTGTGTAGGACATTTTAGTACACATACGATATGCATGGTGCCATTTAAATTGAAGTGGTGATTGGTTATGTGAAATATGAGGGTAGATGGTTTCAAATTAATACTATAGGAATTCTTATATCAGACTTGTGACTTAAATGAGGGATGTCTCTCCATGGTAGAAGGGACAATGAGAATGAATCAGCTGCTAAGAGGTAGTTGACCCATGGCTAGACATGGATATTCATTGATAGGGTATGTGGTGTCAAGATTTGGTTTAATGAAGTTATATCCTATTTTTATGTGTGTGTATCTTGGTAAATATATATGTTCATATCGATGGATTCTTAGTGTACTCTTATATATAGGTGATCATTCCTAAAATCATGACATTTTCTTGAGTACACTGAGATAGTGTCGAATACACATCAGGATACCTATGTATCTTTTTTGGTCGGGTGAAAGAATCCATGGAATTGTACTCAATGATGATTTTAAAATTAATCCAGTTGTTTGTATTACACCATTGGCTGTTTGAGGGTGGTGGCCCTCAATGTTTTTCAAAATCATAAAGCATCATGGAAACTATTCTTTAGAAACATGAATGAGTCAGTGGAAACATTTTATTTAATCCTCAAGAAGAGTGGGATCTAATCCATTCTAGTGTTTATGTCTGAGAGGGAAAAAGTATGGTTATATTTCTTGGTAAATTCTAGGTTAAAATACAAATATAGACTTGGGTGAAGCTTAAGTTCAAGAATTAAGCCTATAGTATCTTGGAATTATCCAATGGATTTTGATCGATTATTCTATCTATGATTATGTTATAACAAAATGAAACCTTTGAATAGAGGATGTTTCAGCTAAGAGGTGTAACTAGAAGTTGGTTACATGCTTTTGTAATCATATTCAAAACAATATTTTTATGCCCTGGTTTAAGGGAATCAGATCTGTTTTTGGTGACATGTTGGCTACTAAAGCCAAGATTTAACGAGAATCGTCGACGGATGGCTGTTTGACTTGTTTTCTTTAATTTATCTGAATGGGGATAGTTTGGAACTACATCTAGCATGTTTTTTGGATGAGGTGGGTGAATACTAGAGTTCGGATAGGGATTTTCAAGGAAAATTTGGTGTGATCTGGTTGAGATCAGTTTAGGAGAGTTTGACGGTTAGATCGAATTGATGATCAAGGGAAGTATCCTCATGTGTTATTGAATGATCCAAGTTGAGAAATGTGACAAGAGAATCATTAGGATTCTAGGTATGTGTATCTTCAGTCAATTCTGATTTTGGTAGTATGATGGCTTAGAATTGGTCGTTGAAAAGTAAGAACCTATAGTGGGGAGAGCCATAAGTTGTTTAATCAGTCAGGAAACAACAAGATCATAGTTTTGGTTAGATGGTTGTGAGTAAGCATCGCATTTATGTTATTGAAATTTTAATGACCATTATCTTGAGTTTTTGAGGGTTATACATCATGTGATTAATTGGTGATTGGAGGCATGTAGGGAATCTAGAAATGTAATGGATCCATCATAACCAATTTTATGACCCAAGTAGGTTATGTTGTTCATTTCAACGCCCATTACGGCTTTTCAGGGATGAAATATTTTAAGGTGGGAATACTATAAGATCCTATGTTTTTTGAGTTGGAAATTGTTGAAGGATTTCGAATTGTCAATTACATGATGGAAATAATATTGATTATAGATTTTAAATAAGAATTCAAAAGATTGGAAGGTTATAAAATAATCTTTTTATATGTGGAATGAGCATTGGTTTGTAGCTTATAGATTTCGAGATTTTCTGGGGGGGAGGGGGTTTGGGGCTCAAAATGATGTTTTGGAAAGGTGAATCCAATGTTGCATAGTTCACATACAATTACTACTAACTATGTGGGCCATTATATATAGGAGAATGGTTTGATAAATCATGTTGTAGACTAGATGAAACCATATATGGGATCTATTATTTGTTGTAGACATACACCATGGTTGGTGAAAGGTTTGAATAACCATGCACTAGAATCGTTCAAAATGGGGCATTCCTCAGAAAATAGAGGTTCATGTTTGGAACATGTTCTATTAAACCAAGAACTGCAACCATGTGATATGAGGGGAAAAAATACCACCAACAACATTCTTGGCACACAATTTGGAAAATCATACAACCTAACCATGTGACTAATTAAATAGAGGAAAACTACCATTTTCCTCTCTCATCCTTAAAGGGTGTGACCCTCTTTTCTTTTCCCTTTCTTCCCTTACATGAACATCCCTATTCCTCCCTTCTCCATGGGAGTTCTCCCTCATTCTCTTCCAAAATTAGTCACCATAAAGTTCTTTGGAATCCTTGAGGTAAGCCTTCAACGCCATTAACCTCCATTATGTTCTTCTATTTCATCCCCTAATTTTTAGTTTCCCAAATAGGGATTTTGGCCTCGATCCCACCATAACATGGTGGAATCAGAAACATGTGAGGGGAGTTTTAGTTTTCTTAGGAAGAGGATGGCCTGAGATGTCATCTTCACTTTATCACGTGTCATTTCATCACGATCTATCACCATGGTGAATTTATAAAGCTTTAAGGTCCTAATTAGAAAATTTGAATTGTTTTTTTACCCCATTTCTTAGGGATTATGTCTGATTCAAGGTTTTGAATGAGTTTTTTGTTATTGGTGAGTGTTTGGTCTCTATTATAGTGTGATGGGATTATCTGGTAAGATTGTTTATATTATGACTATTTTAAATAAAAAGGTTATTTAAATTAAATTGTTGGGTTTTAATTAATTATTATAATTATGTCATAATTAATTATTTTTGGTGGTTTGATTATGATATACGACCCAACATGACTCAATTGATTATGGAATGGCCTTCACAGCTGATGTTGACCTTTGTAAATTAAATGGAAAACTTCCAAAAGGTAGGTGGTTCGACATACCTTCCCTGTAATATTTATGAATATTTGTTTCTGTATGAGTATTTTTGGTCTTTACCTAAAGGGTGATTCCACCTATTTATAATTACCCCCAATAAATTGGTAAGTTTAATTATTTAATTTGATAATGTAATGTATTAACTTGAGGGGTCACTAACATCCCCTATGATTTAACTTCATGCTTTGAATTATCATTCGGGTCGAGGGTCCCCTATGGTATGCCTCCATGTATGATCTTACCTAGAGGATCACATGTAGGATGTATCATTCTTATTAATCATTATGAGTTCCCAAATAGGGATTCCTTTTTTTTGACATGGAGGATCCCAAGAGGGATGCCTCCATTAATATGAGAACCCCAAGGATCGTGAGTAGGATGCGCCTCCAAAGAACTAACCTATGGGACCAAGTGGGAGCCCCAATGTTTGACCGACCCTGATCTTGTACTTCATGGGTTTTAGTAAGGATTCTATAGGGTTTCACATATAAACTGTAGTGAACTTGTACGCCATAAGGTTTTTGTAGCGGTGGTGGGTTAAGTGTTCATTCACCCTCACTATAATAGTTATTCTTTCACTAAGTTATTATTGATGTTTCTATGATTTCCAAAGGTGCTTCATGGATGTTTTCGGATGATACTGATGTGATGTGGTACATGATAGGAATTCCTAGAGGTACCTCTTGAGATTCATATTTTAATCCTTATTGATGTATATGGATATCATAGTATGTCACTATTTACCATGTTTTCTATGGATGTGCTTCATGGACTCGAGGAGTACACCTTGGTCAAAGTCCATGAGTCATGGTCTTATTAGGTCTATATTATATTTAATTTTCAATGAATGTGTTTTATGGAATCTAATAGGATTACATGGACAATGGCCCTAGGTCATGTCCCTCATATGTCTGATACATGATACATCTAACATAGGCCATAGTTGATGTAGTTCCATATTTACAAGATTTTCAATTGGTATATGTCATCCTTCATAATAGTTATTAGAGGAAAGTATGGATGAACCTAGGGTTATTAAATGTATACCCCTATGGTAAAATAGGTTTTTCAAATATATTTTTTGGTACTAGCCAAAGCAGATAATTTTTTATCAGGATTACAGATATAAGCATCAACTGTGGGTTGTTTTTATTTTTATTATTTATCATATTAGTCATTTATAAATATAAATATTTTTATGTATATATTTATTGTGTTATATATATACATTTATATATATATGAGATGACACCTTATTCTGATATATTTTAGATTAGATTGAAGTAGGTATGGTCGATAGGGATCACGTGCCTAAGGATCGGGTATGGTTTATTTTTTCTACATCTTATTTGTATCTATTGTTTCGGTATTATTTATTATTGAAATACTATGATCAGTTTTATATACACTTCCTTTTACTGGATATGTATGGGACTGCATGTTTCGTTCCCAACAAAGTTTTATACTCACAATTTGGTCGGAATACCATTGCATTGGGGTAACTGGGAATATGTTCACTTGGTTATGATCATGGGATGGGCTGAGGCACATGACTGATCAAGTATGATTGGTCAGATATGTATGTAGAGATGAGGTATTTGGTATATCTCACTATATATAGTATATCTTTGTTCTTTAATTTTTGTTTTTTATTTACACTTGTATATGAATGGTTGTCCCAATGGGAGATCAGTGTGGTTTCATGACATGGGAATTTGAGCCTTTACTATATCCATTTATTATTCCATCCTTGTTATATTTATTTCTTCCTCACTTTGTCTATTACTGGTGTGTATGATATTTTGTTATTCTCATTGTTTTCTTACTCTGATATGGGGTAATATTTTCTCCCCACTCTCACACAATAAGCCCTTAATTATAGTTGGGAGAATCTGGAATACAAAGAGTAATTCTTGAGTCCTCATGATGAACATTCTTGGGGAATCAATTTAGTAGCATTTGGGACAAGGCATTACAGTGTGGGTTTTACACCATTGAAAATGTTACCCTTGAATCAAAATAATATGATAGAGGGATAATAATATATAATTTTAAATCCCATAAATTTCCTTATTAACATGAAAAAAAAATCATTCATGTTAATTTTAACCCCACAAAAAATAAAATAGGTGGTTATTATAACATGGGTCCCCAATAATGAAAATGAGATAGAAAAAACCCCACTTATAGATTGGGTTGAAATTAAATCATAAGATATTAAAAAATATGACTTAAAAAAGAAATTAAAATACCATGAATAATTTAATTTCATGATATAATATCTAAAATATACATAATATATTCAACATAAAGTTAATTAGGTTCATAAAACAATAAATGTATCAAAGAGTAGAATTTGAGACGAAAACCATAATGTATTGTCCTGACTTAGTTGAACGTGCTTTAACCTCACGTATCATAATCATAGCTATCTTAATCACTTAATCTATAACCTTAAAAATTTCTATTTTCATTTAAAAGTTAATATAATTCATTCCCTGTATGAATTCACCAAATTTTCTACATCATGTGATTATAGTTTTTAACATTACTACTAGTTTCAAAATCATGGGGTAAAAATTATTTCTTATTCCAAAGTTAATCATTAGTAGGTTATTAAAGTTACAATTAGGATTTATTTATAATAATTTATTAACTTTCAAATACCTTTTATGATTTTTTTAGTCTTTATAATTGATGTTGAAATCAATAATAAGCATGTTTTGGTGATTCTTGATGATCGTAGTGTGTTTTATTAGTTAAATAATTTAACATTGATATAGAATTTACATAACCAAAAAATATCTATTTACATATTTATATGATATTATTATAGTTATTATTTTCCCATATTCATTCATGATAAAAAATTATAGTATTTTTCAATTAGGTGGTTAAACTGACTCAAACATAATCATACCATGGTTTAATGAATGGTTATGAGGTAGTTTTATTGGAATATAATTATAATAATAATATAATGATATTATTTACTTTATATAAGTGTGATACATCAAAATTATAAGGACTTATAAGAATAATTAATTCATATGAAAAAATTTCTAAATTTTAATAAACGTTATCATCTTAGTACGCTTCTTTTGGTGGAGGTGTTGTGTACAAGTCATAACGAATGAGACCGTAAAGGGCTTCTCCCATCCTAGGGTTTCCTCTTGCCGCCACCAGATCCGGCGTTGCGGATGGCGTGGAGACTCCTTCTCGTGATCGGTGGGTTGGTGGTGGTTCTCTGCTGCAGGGCTTCGTGGTCTTCTCTCAGTGTGGGGAGATGCTCTCCGGGCTTCTGCGGTTGTGGGCTCAGATCTGTGGGTGTAAGACCAGTTGTTGACGGCACACTCTTCGGAGCGCTCGCGGTTCTGATCTTGCAGCTCGTTTTTTTCATGTGGTGAGTTTCTTCGTGGTTGGGGGTTACGATCATGAGCTGGTGATTGTGGGGTTCTACATCTTCTCAGGTGAGCATTTTAGGGTTTCGGTGGGTCTGATACGGTTGTTCGGTTTGGTGGCGGCGGGATTTTCTGGTCTTTATTTTGGTTTTTCTTCCGTTGTGTTGTGGTGAACCTTTCGGTGAACGTGTTTTTGAGATGGAGCTTCGAATCTGGACGCATCTCCTTGGGTTATTTTCTGTTTTTTTTTTGAGTTTTTTGTTCGATGTTGTATTGAATCCTTTGTGGAGATGATGATGATGGCGGACACTGGTGTAGCTCACCGGCGATCCGGTGATGGGAATGAATGGTGGGAACGCATAGGCATCTCCATGAATGATGTTTGGTTGATTCCTCGGTGGAGTGTTGGGGTGATGATGTGACGACGGATGCCGGAGACACTCACCAGTGATCTGGTGATGTGGATATGGCTGATGCGCTGGGTACTTGGCCGTTCCGGCAAACCTCACCGGTGGCTTGTTTGGCAGCGAGGAGTTTTTCACGTTTCGAGGTGGTTGCGCGGCTCGAGGCATGTGACGCGCTTATGGGTTTGTGGCTCGAGGTGGAGCCCGTGGATTTCTGGTGGCGATGTTGATCGGTGACTTCACAGCTCGAGACTAGATGCGTGATTATGGGCCCATGTGATGATGGACACGTGGTGTGCGCTGAATTTGTTTGGTTTGAAATTTGAATTTTGAATAGTGATGAAATCTCGGGAGGTGTTGTGAGGTTTCCAGTTTTCCTTAAACCGGTTTGGGTTAACGGTACCCTTAAACCGGCTTCTGAAAATGGAAAAAAAATGATTTGCAGGCTTAGTACGCTTCTTTTAAATGATTAAAATAACAATTATTGTTTGTTTATCATATAATTAATAGGTTATAAAATTTATCCTAAAAATCATAATGATATCATAACCATCATATTTTTCCATTAATTCCATCCTCATATCTATCATTTTAATGAGTTAAAGGAAAACGGAACACATTACGTCATGGAGGCAGTAGTCCTCACAGTACACGAACAACAATTGTTTTTCTTAATGAAGGGAGTATATGAATAATTAATGATAAAAACCATAATAAATTAAATTTACAATAGATTAATGAAAATAATATCATTATATTAGTGTGTCTATAATATATTTTTAAGATGTTAATTAAGAATAAAACATGGTATTTTGGGGACTCAAATTTTCCTTGGAAGCCTCCTTGAATTAGTTGGGAATAAGATAAATATGAGTGGTGAGGAAAATATATTCATGAGATGGTGTTATATTTATGGTAAAATTGTATATTTTAAAAATGTTGTTCAAAAGATATCTGAGAATTTAAGTGGTGAATGTGTTGTCATTTTATAAGTGAATGTTTGGGTAGTTTTATGAGTAACACTTATATTTTCAATAATGTAAGGAAACTATTCAAGTGTATAAGGCTGTAAAATTGAAAACATAAGAGTGTAAAATAATTTTATTTTGAAAATCACCTTAATCATTTATTTTATAGACAAATTTGAGTTATTTAGGGGGTTTTGTTATAGCTTTTAAATTTTACCCTAATTTACTTTTATCTTGGTAATTAATTTCTAACATTTGTAATTAATTTTAATAAAAAAATATTAGTATTCAACACATAACTAATTTTTTACCTATAATTTCAAATTTAAAAATATTTTTACCAAATAAAATTTCTAAAGGATTGAAATGTTATTTTTAAAATAAATACACTTAATTGGATAAAAATCATGTTTCGAGAAAGAACATTTTTAAATTTACATTCTTGTATATAATTTAAATTTATTTTTTATTCTATTTTTAATGACAGAAATTTATTTATTATAATTTTAATAAAGTACATGAGGATTTTAAGAGAAAAAATTGAATCTCCCTTGAAAATACTAGATTCAATGAAAATAAGAAAAACTATTTGTATATTAAATTATCATTTCAATAAGTTCTAAAAATGCTTTTTATAGATTTCATAAGGTAAAATAATATTGTAAAATATATAATTTTATTCATATTTATTACATAAATTTTTTTCTAAAATTATATGAAATTTTTATATAATAGTAAAGTCATATAAATTATAACTTTCGTGGAAACTGTATTTTTCAACTAAAAACTAACCTTTTTTGAAAAATCTTAAATATACCTACAAAGATAATATTTTTATGATGAATTAGAAAATTATTTTATATTGATCAATTAAAAATTATTAAATAAATATATTAAATAAATTTATATATAAAGTAACTTTAAAGGGTGCATTGCATGATAGTTCAGGGTATAAAATTTACCTTCTATTATAGCATCTTGGGTATTACATCCCCCCTAAATAATTTCATACTTGAAATTGGGGTATATATCAGTTATTCAAGAAATTTGGATATTCCTTCCTTATATATTCTTCAGGATCCTAGTTACCTCTTTTAATTTATGATTTCTATAATGTAATTTAAGAAAACAAGTTATCTAATTCAGCAATGATTGATATCTCATGTCAATAATATGGGTGGGCTCGTCATTATAAATAAATTCATGATCTAAATCTATTCCATCATATGTGAGAACATGTGTTATATTGGGAATGTATTTCATTAGTAAGGTAACATGAAAGATTTCTTGTACTTTAGAAATGTTGGGTGGAATAACAAATTGGTAAGTTACAACGCAAATTCATTCTAAAATTTCAAAAGGACTAATGGACCTAGGGATTAAATTTATCTATATTTAAAATATTACCACTCCCTTAAATTATTAAACCTTTAAGAATACATGGTCCCCAAGGTAAAATTCCATGTCTTTACTTTAATTATTAGTATAACACTTTTTTTCCACACTAGATTTATTTAATATAATCCTAAATAGTTTTTACTTTAAAAGTCTTCCCTAGAATTATTTATAGGATAAAAATATTATTAATCTAACTTATTCCCAATGGTTATAGTACGACACCTCTTCTCATAAAATTCCTTTTATGGTTTTTTTATGCTCTAATAGATGCTATTATTGGGTGTCATATCCAATTGGTAAGCTACAACCCCAATTATTTCTAATATTTCAAAATTACTAATATACCTAGGTCTTAAAATTACCTTTTTACAAAATCATAAACCTCCCTCCACTAGTGAAACCTTCTAGAATACATGATCCAAAATGTTTAATCCCGTATATTTCCATTTATTATAAGAAAAAAAAATTTATATTCTCTAGGTTTCTTTAATATAATCCTAAATAGTTTGTGCTTTAACAGCCATCTCTAACAAGATATCTAGGCCAACTAATACTATTTATCTAATTTCATCCCAATAGGTAGGAGTAAAACACCTATTCTCATATAATGCTTTGTATGGTCCATATAAATACTCTAATAGAAGCTACTATTGTAATAAAACTCTGCTAAAGTTATATATTGATCCTATGTTCCTGGGAAGTCAAGATAACACAATATAAACATGTCTTCCAATGTTTGTATAGTTATTTTAGACTACCTAGTAGTATAGTAATTATAGGAGGTTATAAAATCTATATTAGTGTTGAGATCACTTTGATAACTCCTTTAAAATTTCAATGTGAACTAATGGTATTTATCTAATACAATCAATACATTTGACCCATTAAAACATATAATTTCATTGATATACATCTGTGAAAGGTTCTCAATGGGTAGATATTATCTTATCATAATGAAATCGGTAGACTTAATAAGAATATTAATGATGAACCATATATCATAATTTCCCATTAATGGATTTGGGATTCCTGTGAAAAATTCCATTGTAAGATTATCCTATTTCCATATCAGTATAGCCGGAGGTTTCATAACTCACTTAGGATATTGTCTTTTGGCCTTTACCCATTAGAATACAATGTATCTTAACACATAGTCTATAATTTCCCACATTATATCATATCAATAGAAATATTTTCTTTAATACCTATACATCTTTGTGCTACCATGGTTTATAGATAAATTTAATCAATGATTTTTATTTATAAATTCCCTTTGGAACTCTGATATGTATGAATCACATAACCTCTTTCCAAATATTAACAATTTATATCTATTGATGAAGTCTTAAAATTTTCAATTATTCAGTAATTTAATATTCCATTGTAAGTTCGCTTCATCCTATTAGGACTTCTATATCGTTTCTTGTATGGATTTTTTTACAATTTCTTAGAAAATGAATGATGGATCCCCATTCCATGAAATCACCACTTTCATCTTTAATAGATCCTTATATATGGGATCCTTGTTAATTCTTATCATGGTCAAAACTCTATGGTGTCTCCTACTCAATGCATTATCCACTATGTTTTCCTTCCCTTGGTGGTAGTGTATTGAGAAATCATAGTCCTTGAATAGTTCCAACCATCTTATTTTCCTCATTTTGAGCACATTTTGAGAGAATATATAAATAAAAATCTTCTATTCCACATATATATTTATATATATACATATATATATAAATATATATCTATATATATATATATATATCTATATATATCATATATTTTACCATAGAGGCAGTGTATCCATATTTTCATCGAAAATGATATGACTAGAAACTCATGGTAATGAGATGGATATTTTGGTTCCCAGATTTTCCACTTCTTTGGTGCAAAAGAAATAATTCTATCATTTTTTATAAGGAAAAAACCATGTTTTTTCATTCCTGATTCACTATAAATTAAAAATCCTTCATTACCTGATGGTAAAGTTTATAGTTATTCATTATTTAGTCCCCTCTTCATCTCTTAAAAACATTCCAAAAATTCCCTTGACCAATTGAATTTGACCCCGTTAAATTTTAACTTGGTTAACGGGTTGGACCATTTACAAAAATATTGAATAAATAACTAATACTATCTTACTAAAACTAGGAAAATTCATATATTGATTATATCTTTTGGTGTATTATATTCTTTGAATACCTTTTTTTCGAGGGTTCAATAGATATTCCATCCTTAGAGACAATATATCTAAGAAAATAATCATCGTTGAGTTAAAATCCATACTTACTATACTTCCCACATAATTCCTTTTTTCTGAGGGTTTCCCAAATTATTTGAATATTGATATCATGCTCTTCATAGCTCCTAGATTAATAAGATATCATCATTGAATACTACCAGGAAGTTATTTGGATAATCCTAGAGTAAACTATTCACCAAAACCATGAATACAAAAGGTCTTTTAATCAATCCATAAGGAATTACTAAAAACTCAAAATGTACACACCTTGTTTGAAATTTCATCTTTATTATATCATTCTTATTTACCCTTAGTTGATGATGACCATAATGAAGATCAATCTTTGAAAATTTTCTATCACCTTGAATTTTATCAAAAAATTCACCAATTCATGGAAATCGAAACTTATTATTTTTAGAAATAGAATTCATCTCCATATAATTGATACATAATCATATCAACCCATAAATATTTTTCATGAATAAAATAGATTCCCCACATAGTGAAACACTAGGGAGTATACATTCCTTGAAATTAAACACATGTTGTTATTTATTTAACAGCACCAACTCCACTTGTTCCATTTATAAAAAGTTTTAGATATAGTTCTTGCATCATGAATGAGTTCAATGGAGAAATAAACTTCATGCTCTAATGAATATCCAGATAATTATTTTGTAAAACATTAATTAAATTTTAAACCATTGGTACAACCTCTATTTTTAGGATATCTTCTTTATCCATAGGTCATTCATGATCTTCCTCTTTACCTATAATTTCATTACATATAACTAATGTGTGAGGATCAAACGTGATTTATATGATGAGGTTTCTCCTATAAAGACAATGGATTCCACCTCATCTTCATGAATTGTAATCTCCATCTATTGGAAAAAAAATTCCTTATACTTTGAAATCTAATCTATGCCAATGAATATATCAAATTCAACCATAGGTAAAATAACCATGTTCTCAAATAGGGTACTCCCAGGAATCATAATTCAAACTTCCTAAAATATCATTATTTCCATAAGACTCCCACTTTGTGACATAATCGGTAACTCCCTTACGAGTTATCTAGGGAAATATATAATGTTTTTCGAAAGCCAAAAAGATATAAAGGAGTGTGATGATCTATAATTAAATAAAACATTAGCTAAAATTAAGGTAATGATCAATTTACCTTCCACTACATCAATTGGAACTTTGAATTATTCTATGGAAATTTAATAGTCTTAGCCTTTATCCCTTGACCTTTTTAGAGATAAATTCCACTGATGTTTAGGGATTGGTTTGTATATTATCCCTTATCCCTATAGTTAAATAATTGAAGATAAATAAATTCTTCCTTTCCCCCGCATTAGTGAGATTGATATCCATTTTGTCCACAATTCAAACAAACTCGAGTTCCCATCCTACATACCCCAGGGAGTTTCATCCCATGGTTATCACATGGGGGAAATTGAATCCTTCCTTTCTTCCCCAAAGGTGGATTTTTCTTCCCATGATGCTCAGTCAGCCTCTTCTTATCTTTATTTCCATTGAATACATATATTCAAGAAAATTACTTTTCTGTATTAATGTTGTTTGATATTATGTCCTCATATGATTAAATGGTTTGAGAGGCCAACATCCTTCAAATAATCTGATTTTACCCCTCAAGGAAATGATCAATATTTATTTTCAGTGTGTGCATATAGATTTCAGCATTACTAGATGACCTAATAAATCTATCCACGCATTTGTTAACATTTACCTCCACCTTGTGTATTAGGTTAAAGAATTGACTTTCCATTCCTTATCTTTATTCCTGAGCAATGTATTTTTCATAGAATACCACATTGAAAATTCCCCATTTAATTCACTTAGTCTCGTCTTCCTCTTTTCTGTTTTGAATTAGTGAGCACCATTCATATTCATCTCCCTTTAGATGGTAAACCTCCACAATGACTTTTTCTATTTAACTGCTACTTAAAGTGAGAAATATTATCTTTAGGTACTTGATCCATTGTTCAGCTACCAATGGATTAGTAGTTCAACCTAATTCTTCAAGTTATTATTGTATGAAATAGTTTAGTATTGTTACACCATGATGTGAATCAATTGGATTATCTATGTGGGAAATATTATTTTTTATAACCTGGGTCAACTACCCCAATTTTCATATGATCTAATAAGAATCAGGACTAACTTCATTAACCTTTTTAGATGGAATGTCCCTGAATTGACCATGTGATTTGATACGGTTCACATTCCTCTAATTAGTAACCATATTCCTACAATGGAATACAAATAATTATCTCATGCTATTGAATTATAAAATTCAATTCCTAATATGTTTTCTAGAGTTATCCCTATAAATCTAGAGGGATTTTCATAGTACTCATCCAATATTACATGGTTAATTTAAATCTCATCTTCAAGGTTTCTACTAAACTTCATTTGATGCCAAATGTAGCATCCTGGACTCCAGAAACTTAGATACAATAGTTATATTACATAATTCATACAAAGAATAAGAGTTCTCAAAGAATATAATGACTTATTATCCTTATAATACCATAAGTATACATAAAATACATTTCAAAACATAAGGTACAACATAAACACATTGTGGGAACATTATTATCACTTCATCATATCCCAAACGATTACACATAGTCTTCCTCTATGTTTCTTGGGGAAAGAAAAACAAATAAGGGTGAGCATAGATTCTCAATTAGGAGTAGCATCATGTCGAATATTACATAACATACACATGGAATAAGTGATATAGTTATAAAAATGACGAACATGAGTCCATAATCATCTAAGATTGTGGGAATTCAATATCCATGATAATAAATGAATATATGGATAAAAATTATCACAACCATGATTTCCTTTGAGGTATATTTCTATTTATTTTTGGCCTAGAATTTTTCCCATGGGTTTCCATTGGATTTTTGGAGAAAATTATAATATTTTTGTAAATAGCAGGTGGAACATGGTTATCACATAGTGTGTCAAACAATTCACCCTTTCCCAATTAATCGTGCATCCAAGTGGTGTTTTTGGATAGTGGATTATCGCACGGTTAGTGCACAGTTTAAAACCTGTATGGGATTACCATACATAATGTCTATCTTGGATAGTAATGAAGCATGATTTCCACATAGTTTTTAAAACTATTTGGGAAAACCATGCTGACTATCCAGGACATAAAAAATTAGATTTTTCCTTTCTTTCTCTCCCTGATTTTTAACCCTAAAAACCCATTTCTCTCCCCCCCTTCAATATTTTTCACCATAGAAACGCCTCCCTCTTACTCTCCTCTCCTATTTTCTCTATTTTTAGGGAAATTTTGGTGTGATTTATCCACAAATATTCAAGTAAGTGTCATATTTCTTCTTTTCCTCCTCTTTTCTAGGGTTTTCTTCCTCTTCCTTTGGTATTTTAAATATCTAATGGGTTGGGTGTTATTTTTAGTGATAGATCTTAATTTTCTGGGTTTGATATTTTTTTAAGTGTTTGATCCTTCCTCAAAAGGGGGTAATTAAGGTTATCTTAAGAATTTTCACCAGATATCATAATTTTCTTCACTCAAGGTAGTCGATTTTGTGATTAAACATTATATGACGAATTTAATATAGTTTATTGAGTGTTTATACATGTTATATGGTTTATGTGTGTGGTGAGAAAGGTTTTTTTGAAATATTTTGATATGAATATGGATTAAAAGTGGCATTTTTATAATTAAATTGGGTTTATTTCAATTGTAAACCCTTATTATGAATTTTGAACATGTTTTATAAATTATGCAACATGTTTAATAAATTTTTTGAGTAGTTAGAATCATGTTTTAGGTTGTTTTTGGGGTGAGTTTGGATTTAAAAGTGGTTTTGGTTATAAAATTGTTGATTTATCAAAAATAGTTATATTGTTTTCTATATATTTATAGGAATGTGATCTTGTATGTGACATGTGGAATACAAATTGGGAAAAAAGGGAAACCTAGGTAACTAGGTGGGTGTACTTGGACTATTTCGCTAGTTGAATCAAAAGTGATTCATCCTGGATCCATATAGAAGTATTGATGATGCAACACTAACTAAATAATAATGATGATTAGAGACCAATGGGCCCATGGGTTTTCCCCTCCAAGTGGCTCATGCATGAGAACGTTGTTAATCATGGTTGTTATACCACATTTCATCAAGATATGATGTACCTAGTATCCCATTACTGGCTAGTTACCAGAGGGTTTTCCATTAACTTAGTGGTATTTTGTGATATTTCTCTTATAGTCAGTATACAGTTTCCTTGGTTGGTTTTTTCAAAAGTATGTTTTCCCTTAAAATATATTCCATAAAAGTGTTTGTAGTTTTTCTTTTATAAAACATTAATTTTTATTTATCTTATAATGTTTATAAAATGGAATCTATTTATTGGGTGGTATCCTATTGGGCTTCGGCTAACACCCTACTTACACCTTTGGGTGTTTGTAGACATGGTTATGCTTGATATAGGCAAAAGAAAGATGCTTGGGGATGGGGGTTTGGGATGCTAGTGGTTTTACCTTGTAGTTGTTGTGGTGGTGGCTTCAAGACGATGTTACTCTTATTACATGGTGGTTTTTGGGATGGTGTTTGTTCCCATTTTGTTGTAGGCCTTCTTGGGTTTTTATTTAATCTTTTAAGATTGAATTTGAAAAAAATAGCATTGTTTGGTTATGTTTTTATAGTTTATGTTTATTAATAATTTATGGTTGTTTATGTTTTTGTAACCAAGTGAAAATCATACCCAAGTAACATTATCGATACCTAGGAATTTCTTTCCAGACTATCAAGATTGAGAATTCTCTTTGGTCCATGCCATGGGCTAGTTCGGGTGTCGGGTCGGATGGAATCCTGGCTTGGTTCGTGAGAAAATGGTATCAGAGTAGGTTTTCTCTTTTTGGGTAAAGTTATTTAGGAGGATTCTGGATAGACAGGATCTTGGATTGTTAGATCTTGAGGTTATAGTTATGAGGGGTGTGCTTGGCCAACACACCTTGTGATATATCATGAGTTGTCATGGGATGTTGGGAATTTTTGTCTGACTTCCCCTCTAAGTGAGGCATAAAGGCTATAAACTACATGGGAAAACCTATTGGAGGTAGAATGGTTTGGTTGTTATGTTATTATTATGGGTTTTATTTGTTTGAATTTATGGAATGTTGGTATTCATTATCATTTCTATAAATTTTCAGAATGGTCTTGATGATGGTTTTTATTTTTATTATTTCTTTTTGTAGAAATATTTATCCCTAGAGAGTTCCTTTGAAAACATGGGAAGAGGATGGAGAGAGTTCTTACTCACTAATTGATCATAGATTAGTGGAATTTGTGGTCAAAGATATTCATTCTTTTTGACTGGGAGCGAGTCCTAGTCCTTCTCTAGTTAGAGATACTAAACCAGGTCCTCGTAAAGACATATATCATTAGTTCCTTAAGAAAAAGCATCCTTTCCAAAGTAGCATGGAACCTCATGAAGTAAATGAATGTCTTGAGAAGATAGTGAGTATGTTTTAATTAAAATAATGTCCTAAGGAATTCAGGGTGAAATGAACTTCATTTTTACAAGACACTCTCATTCGAAGGTGGTGGGACTTAGTTTCCCAATCTTGAAATCTCAAGAAGATGAACTAGAAAGACTTCAAGGCTATCTTCAATGACCAGTACAATCCTAAGGACTTGTCCTATGCTAGATTCTGAGAATTTGTGGATTTGTTCCATGGGGTCCAGTCTATGATGGATTATTCCAACTTCTTTTCCTATCTATTTTGGTATGCACTCAAAATAGTTTCCAATGAACATATAAAGGCTCAGAGGTTAGAGATGGTTTTGTGACCAAGGATCTATTCTTAGGTATTTCTATTTAAGAGGAATACCTATTAAAAAGTGGTTGACTATGCTTGTATGGAGAATATTTACTATAAGGGAAGGTTTGGTTCCTCTAGGGTTATGTCAGTGATGGGTAGTGGGAGTTCATCTGAGAGAAAGAGAAAGGGGGATGGCTGAGGAAAGACAAGAGGTGGTAGTTTAGGCCATCCTCTCTAACAGTCTTCATTTTTGGATTTTGATGCTTGGTCAGTTTTTTATCATCATTGTGGGATGGTAGGACACATATGACCTTTGTGTATATCTCCTCCCAAACCCTTCCCTCAATGTGGATCTATGGAACTCATGTAGTGTTTTTTCAAAGTGATGTGTGCATATCATAGTAGTGTAAGATCTGTAGCTTCCAAAAGAATTTCAGCTAACTGAGAGCCATATAGGATGGTGGGATCTCATTTTTCTGGTTGTGGTGGAAGGAATAAATCTCCTTATGGTCAAATTCAGTTCAGGATAAATTCATAGGTTAGGGGTCATGTTCAAACTCAAGTAGAGGCTACGCATCTTCATGTTGTAGACCAAGCACCGGTAGAACCAGATACAAGTCATTTGATATTTTGAGGTACCGTTTTTATTTAATCATCTATAGCTAATGTTTTTTTTATAATGGTGCTTCCATTTCCTTTATATCTACGGATTTTGTGAATATGTTGAATTTTCTAACTAAGCTCATGTCATATGTGATGGAGTGGGTAACAAGTCTTGGTAAGAAGTGGGAGAAGGGTTTTAGATGTCCATCTTATGAACTCACCATGTTAGGGGTTGATATGGAATGATATTTCATAGTATTGTATATGTACCTCTTTAGTGAAACCCTCAATATGGATTGGATGGTGCACTTTCAGGAGTATATCAATTGATATAGGTGGCGGGCGAGTTTCACAGCACCTGATAGAAGTGCCCATGTTTTTCATATAGAATTGGATCCTCAGTCGAGTCATGCTAGACCTCCACTTCTGTAATTTCATAATATTTTTTTCAATTATATTTTCTATAATTGGAGAATGATGGTGGTTCACTTGAGGATATATTACCACTAGTGGTGGAAAAGTGTCTATAATTTTTGCAGAGTATTTTCTGGGATAACCTCTGGAGTGGGATGTGGAGTTCTGGATTGATCTAGAATCAGGGTACATAATGGATATCTATTCCCTCATATATTATAGGCCCCAAAAAATTGAGGGAATTAAAGTTACAGTTGGATGATTTTTAATCCAAAGTATTCATTCTCTTGAGAATCTCTCCTTGGGTTCTACCCATTCTATTTGGTAAAAAGGATGATTTATCTCTCCAGTTCTGTATCGATTACCAGAAGTTGAAAAAGGTAATCACCAAGAACAAGTATCTGTTTCCCCTAATTGATGACTTGTTTGATCAATTAAATGGGGTAATGTGGTTTTCAAATATAGAATTGTGTTTTGGTAACCACCAATCCAAGGTAAAGGAGGTGGATGTCTTGAAAACAGCTTTCTGAAGAATGTATGACCATTTTGAGTATTGGTTATGGCTTTTGTGTTGATGAATGCTCTAGTGGTTTTCATGATGCTTTCAAATAGGGTGTTCCATAAATTTATAGACTCCTTCATTGTGTTATTCATGGATGAAATCCTTTTTTATTCAAAATCTGAGGATGAGCATGAGCGAAATTTTGTAGAACTTGTTGGGTTCCCTTCGATATCATCGCATTTATGTGATGTTTTCAAAGTGAACCTTATGAATTAAAGTGATGATTTTTCTAGGAAATTTTATTTCATAAAAAAAGGGTTTTAGTTGACCTTGATAAGATCAATGAAGTTATTTATGGGAGAAACCGAGGAATGTGTTTGAGATTAGAATCTTTCTAGGCCTAGCTGGATATTACAGGCAGTTTCTTTAGTGCTTCTCTCAGATATCTTCACCCGTGATGGCGCTCACCTAGAAAGGGGTCATGTTTGAATGGAGCCAAAAATGTTAGGTTTACTTCAAGAATCTAAATTAGCATATGACTACTGCTCCTATGTTTAACTTTCCGAAATATGGAAAGGGCTACGTGGCCAATTGTGATGCTTAGGGTATGAGTCCTGGATGTGTTCTAATGAAAAATGATCATATGGTGGAAATATCTCTCTCAAACGCAAACACATGAAAATAATTGTCCAACCCATTACTTAGAGTTAGTAGGTGTGATGCATTCCCTAAAGACATGGTGCCATTATCTTTTAGGGATAAAGTTTTTGTTTATTCAGATCATAAGAGCTTAGAATATATTTTATCCTATAAATATTTAAATTTGAGGAAGCACCATTTGGTTGAGTATTTGTAGGGATTCGATTTTGATATCATATATACCCAAGGAAAGGGTAATGTTGTGGCAGATTCTTTGAGAAAAAAAGTGTCAGTGTAGGCATTAAAAGAGTCCAGTGATGAGTGGACATTATTGGATATTTTTTCCCAGTTGCATCTGGAGACCAAGGAACATATTAGAGGTACTATCTTGGAAAGTGTCTAGAAGACTTCTTCACTTCTATATTTGATTTATTAGGATTATCCTGGAGATGATTTGTGCCTGCAGTCTATGTATTTTACCCATGGTGGGGATAAACCTTGTGATTTTTTATTTCCTCCCAAGGGAATCTTGTATTTAAGGGATTCTTTGTGGGGTCATTTTATCTGAGGAAGGTGGTGATGTAGGATAGCCACCAGTCTCAGTGGGCTTTCTATCCTAGATCCACCAAGATCTATTATGATGTTTTTCATCAGTTCTGGTGGCTAAGTATGAGGTAAGATGTAGTAGACTTCATATTAAGGTGTTATATATGTCAGCAGGTGAATGAAGAACACCAAAGGCCATCTAGATTTCTTCAATCACTACCTATTTATAAATAGATGTTGGATGAGATCGCCATGGACTTTATTATTGGATTACCTTTTACACCTCAATAGAGTAATTTCAATTGGTTGGTGATTGACTGTCTGACCAAATCTACCCATTTCATTCTGATCATCGGTTCAGTAAAGGTTGATGTGATGGTAGGATTTTATGTTTAGGAGGTAGTAAATCTTCATTGTGTGACATTGAAATCATCTCAGATTGAGACACCCCATTTTACCTCTAAATTTTTTTAAGGCCTTCAAAAGTAATTGGGGTAATATGTGACATTCAGCAGAACATACCATACTTAGATGGATAGTCAGAAAGAGCAGGAAAATCCAATTTTAGAAGACATTCTTCAGGAATGTGTCTTGGATTTCAGTGGATCATGGGATATCCATTTGGTATTGGTTGAATTTTAATATAAAAATAGTTATCATTCCTTGATCCAAATGGAGTCCTATGAAGATCTCTATGATCAACAATTTTAGTCTCTTTTGTGCTAGGTTGAGGTAGGTGAGACATCATTGTTGGTACTGAGCTTAGTACAAGAGACATCTGAGAAGGTTAATCTAATCAGGAATCGGTTATTGATAGCTCAGATTCTCCATAAATCTTATTCCAATTAGAGATGTCGAGATCATGAGTTTTCTATGGGTGACCATGTGTTTCCAAAATTCACACCTCACTTCGGTCATTACCGATTTGTCAACTGAGGAAAGCTAACGCCAAGGTATTTCAGACCTTTGAAAATTACCAAGAGGTTTGGTAAGGTGGAATAAATATTAGATTTTCCTTTTTAGTTGACTTCAATCCATTATGTTTTCCATGTGTCATTGTTGAAGAAATATAATCTAGACCTATCTCATGTACTAAATTGGGGAGAGTTGGAAATAGGGCTTGATTTATTAGTGTTTGAGTGGCCAGTATAGGTTGAAGATTACCAAGATAAAATTCACCATGGTAACTCTATTATGATGGTCTGGATCCTTTGGTTGTATGGTAATAATGATCATGAGACATGGGTGTGTAAATTTTGGGTTGAGAAAGAGTATATGTTTTTGTTATCTAATCTAGCTTTGTGTTGACTTTCTAGAGGTGTAAATGATTCATGGTTAGGATAATTTTAACACTTGTGATTTCCTTTGAGTTGGATTTCTATTTATTTTTGGTGTATAATTTTTTCCTTGGGATTCCATATAATTTAATTAGACAAATGAAAAAATTTCTAAACAGCGGGTGGCGTAGGGTTAGAGATTGGTTTTTCAAATCGTGCACCCTTTCCCAGGTAACCATGTGGCCATGTGGTGTTTTGGGATAGTGTATTATCACACGGCTAGCACGTGATTTATAAACAATGAGGTCTAAAAATGTGGAATTACCTTCTATTAAAGTAAGGGGTGCATGCTTGCCACACAGTTTGGAAAACCGTTCAGGAAAACCATGCGGACTGTCCAGGTCATTAAAATTTATATTTTTCCTTTTTTTTCTCTCCAAAATTTTTAAAACTAAACACCCATTTCTCTCCCCATTTATGATTCTTAACCCTAGTCATGCCTCCCACTTCCTGTCGTCTCCCTTGGTCTCCATTTATGTTGAAATTGTTGTGTGATTTCTCCACAAGTCTTCAAGTAAGTGCCTTCTTTCTTGTCCCCCCCCCCCTCTTTCCTTGGTTTTTCTTCCTCTTCCTTTAAGGATTCACATCTCTAGTGGGTTGGGTGAAATTTGTAGAGTTAGATAATAATTTTCTGGGTTTAATATTGATGTTAAGGGTTCGATATTTCCTTTAAAGGGTGTGATTGAGGTTCGGTTAAGGTTTTTCATCAGATTCCATAATTTTCTTCACTCAAGGTAGATGGTTTCATGATTAAAAAATATTTGAAAATTTAATATGCTCTCTTGTGTTTTTATATGTAATCTATGGATTATCTATGTGGTATGAAAGGTTTTTTTGGAATGTTTTGATTTTTTTATGATTTGAAAGGGGGGGTTTCAATAAAAATTGGTTGTATTTAAAGTGTAAACCCTTTTGTGAATTTTAAACATGTTTTATAAATTATGAAACATGTTTAATAAATTGAAAAGGTGGTGTGCATCATTCTTTAGGTTGTTTTTTGTGTGAATTTGGATTTAAATTTTTTTGGGTTGTGAAAGTGGTGATTTATCAAGAATATTTATATTGTTCGGAATATTTTTATATGATAGTGATGTTGTATGGGACATGTGGAATGAAAATTAAGAACAAAGGGAAACCTATGTAACTAGGTGGGAAGACTAGGACTAGTACACTAGTTGAATCAGAAGTGGTTCGTACAAGATTCATCTAGAAATATTAATAATGCAACACTAACTAAATAATATTGATGATTGAAGACCACTGGGCCCATGGGGTTTCCCCTCCTATTGGATCATGCATGAAAATGTTGTTAGTCATGGTTTTTATACCATATTTCACCAAGATATGATGTATCTAGTGTCCCATTTCTATAAAGTGCTTAAAGGTTTTTCCAGTGACTTAGTTCTCTTTTGTGACATTTCTATTAGCATCGGCATATGGTGTACTTGGTTAGTTATTTCAAAATCAAGCATATTTTCCCATAAAATGTATTCCATAAAATAGCTTTAAGTTTCTATTTTATAAAACCTTCATGTTTATTTATCTTATAATGTTTGTATATAACGGAATCTATTTATTGGGTGGTATCTTATTGGGTGTTGACTCACACCATAATTAAACCTTTGGGTGTAAGTAGTCTTGGTTATGTTTGAAATAGGTAATGGAAAGATGCTCTGGGAGGGTGGTTCAGGATGCTAGTGGTTTTCCATTCTAGGTATTATGTTGCTAGCTTGAGGATGACGTTACTCTTGTTACACAGTGGTTTTTGGGATTGTGTTTGTTCCCATTTTTTGTAGATCATCTTGGGTTTTTATTTAATATTTTAATCTTGAATTTGAAAAAATTTTATTCCTTTTTGGGTTTTGTTTGTTTAGTTTTGGTTTATTTATCATTGTTGGTTGTTTATGTTTATGTAACCTTGTGAAATCATTCCCAAGATGCATTGTTGGTACCTAGGCACTTATTTCTATCCCATAGAGATCATGAACACTCTTCAGGCCATGCCACGGGCTGGGTTGGGTGTCGGGTAAGATGGAATCCCACCTTCGTTCTTAACAAAAATTATCATTGATCTCATACCAATGGAATTCATAATGTTAGAGTTCAGAAACTTGTTATAAAGGATTTTTTATAAGACACTTTCCTATCATGGGAAGAGGCATTCAAAAAAAACATGATTTGTCTCTTGATCCCAGTTTATCCATTGAGGAGATATATAATTCACAGCCCCACCCATTACCTGATTAAATCCAATGCATTCACCATAATAGTCATGAAGACCTTTCATACCATTCCTTGAGGAATATATTAGTGAATAAAACATTGTTATTCATATATTGAGAAATATGAAAATTAAATGCTTCCCCATTAAATATAATAATGTGGATGTCTTGAATAACATCCCTTAATCAACTTTTAAGTATGGGGGTATCATCAAAGTTAGATGAAGTACCCTTATCAAATAAATATAGTGGTGAGTGTACTTAGAAATGTATTAGGTTTTCCATGGAAGATAGTGATTTTATCTAATATATTAAATTGGTAGGATACCAAGGAAATTCATGGAAAAATCCTTCATCATGATTCATTATGAGCAAGTGACTATTCCAAAGCATATCTCATGAGAGTGTCTCATAAGGTGTGTAGTCTTAGGCCAACATCTCATGTATCAAGGTGATGATTGAGTCAATGTTGAAAAACATCCTTTTTAGGGTTAATATCCTAGGTTAATCTATATTATAGTTTCGTATCTATTACATTATCGATATAGTGATGCATTTTCTTGGAAATTAAACACAATTTTACTTAAAAAACATAGGATGTTATTTCCTCCATGGAAAATGTAACACTTGAATCAAAAGAGTATGAGAGAGGGATAAAAATATAGAATTTTAAATCCCTTAAATTTTATGAGTAACATACAAAAAAATCATCCATGATAATTTAAGCTCCACATAAAATAAAATGGGTGGTGATTATAAAATGGGTCACAAATAATGACAGTTTAGATGGAAAATCCCACTTATGGATTGGGTAGAAAGTCAATCATATCCTATTGAAAAAATAGGGATTTAACATGACATTAAAATATAATGAGTAAATTAATTTCATAATATTACATTTCAAATAGGTAGTGCATAGACCACATAAAGTAATTTAGGTGCATAATTGAAAATATACCTTTAAGAGAGAAATTTAAGATGAGAACCCTTACTTCTTATCCTAACTTCATTGAACATAATGTAACCTGTTTTATAATAGAAATATATATCCAATTAACTAAATTCATAACCTTTATCATATATATTTTCATTCATACACCTTATAAATAGTTATTCACTATATTAATTCTCCCGATTTTCTATGATGGGTGATTATTGTTTTGGAAATTTTTACTGGTTTCATAATCTCATCATTTGTATTCTTTCATATTAAAATTTTCATAATTATTCAGTCATTAAATTTCTATTTGTGATGAACTATAATAATTTATGATGTTAAAAATCCCTTTCATGACTATTTTAGTCTTTATCCTTGAATTTGAAATAGATAATAGGTATGTTTTGGGGATTCTTGATGATTAAAGGGTTTTTTCTTCATTAATGAATTGAATATTGGTATAACATTTAAGGAATAAAAATTATATTTAAAAAATTATATCATATTTAACTATTAATTATTTTTCTATAGTCATTCATTATACAAATTCATAGTATTACTCAAGTATGTGGCTAAACCAACCCAAACAAGAACATATCTAGATTTAATGAACGATTATGAGCTGTTTTCATTGTAATGTAATTATAATAGAAGAATAATCATATATTTTTTTATTTTTTTGTGTTTTTTTAAAGGTCATCATCATCATATAGATTTTAATTAAAATGTAATAATGTAAAGTGTAGACCCTATAAGGGGGGGAGATACATCTATGGGGGTATAAAGTATTAAACGTCGAGGTCATGCACTCTAATGATATTAACCCCCATAAAAATTAGACCATGAAAATTATGGAATATTAACCTCTTAGAGCCTGGGGTATCAAGAGAATCTAGATAATCAGCAGCCTCATTCCCCTCATGCCAAGTATGAGACACTTTGGTGTTGCTGTCGAGCCTCCCATGACACGGGCAGATGATGTATTCAATAGACAAAGGTGTCATACCATGGCCTTGGATTAAATAAAGAACCTATATTGAATCAGTTTCCATTTTTGTGAGCTCCAGACCCCTTTTCATGCACTCAATGAGTCATGTGCACAAGTTCTTAGCCTCTGCTTGCACTTATGTCTCCTAACCCAGCCTGACTATGAAGGCCAGAACTGCTGAATCGTTGTTGTCTCGTACGATGCATCTTCCACGCATGTCACCTTAAATGCTCGATCCATTAGTATTCATCTTCAAGCCTCTAGTTGGGGTATGCCATCTTACCTAATTACCTAGGGATACATTCATACCAGCCATTGTACTGGGAATAGCATGCCTGGTTAGCTACAGGTTATGAGGCTTCCTCCATGTGCTGAGATCCTTAACCATGTACATGAGAAGATTTTGGGTTCTTAGGATGATCGATCGCATAGATGATCTCACCCCTTTCATGAATCCACTTATTTCGTGCCTTCCACAGACACCAAAATCCTGCTTACATAACTAGAGTGTGCACCCTTCTCTTAGGCCCCTCTCTCCCTGCTCCATGGACTCACATGATGATAGAGGACTGGTCATCCATTGAAGGTTTGGAGAACGTAGTAAAATTGCTAAAGAATTTACACACCTCTTATCCCCATTATCTCCCAAAGAACAAGTGATCTGCACTTTCCTCCATATTCCTGCTACAGAAATGAAATTTAGACTCCATACTCACCCCACGTGATTTGATGTTCCCATCAGTGGGGAGTACTCTATTCTGGATTCTTCACGTAAAAAAATTATACTTGGTGGGGATGTTTTTTCACCATAACACCTCACTCCTCTCGTCCCTTTCAACCTGATCAAAAGAGACCCTCCGATAAACTTTGGTCGTGAAAGATCCTGAAGGATAAGGGGTGAACATACATTTTTCGGGATTCTAGTCCAGTCCAATGAGCCGGATGATATCCATTTGATCTCTATTCAACACTGAGTTTGTGAAAAAAAGGATAAATACTATCCCCTTTAAAGTAAATGGGCATGCCTGGACACCCTGGGTACCCTATAATCTCCCTACTTCAGTTACCATGCCAGAAAGAAACATCTCTGATCCCCAAAATCCACTGAGAGAAAGGTTGAATGGAGGAAACTAGAGGTCTGATCTCACCCCATAGGCGGGAGGAATATCCCTCTCGGGCTTACCAACCCCCCGCATGGCACTCATGCATGACCTTCCCCCATAGGATCTGACGCTCTAGTACCTCCCACACCAATTTGGCATGCATACTAGTTTTAGTATCACTGAGACTCTTAACATTAATACCACATTCACTTATAGTCAGTTACATCCTATGCCAAGATTCCCAATTCCTTCTACCCTCCAACCTTGGATCCCATATGAAATCTGTGAGAACCGTGTCCATATAGAAAATAACTCCTTCGGGTACCTTGATAGCTAATAAAGCATGAACCAGGGAAGCTAGGAGTATGCTTTTAACCAGCGCAATCCTTCCCCCAAAGGACATGTACATGTTCTTCCAATTGAGTACCCTCTCTAATATTCTAGAAACCATTGGGTCGAAGTCTCGTATGAATAGCCTCATAGAAGATATAGGGGATCCCAGATACGCCATGGGAAGATTTCCTTTCTGTATGCCCAGATTTTGGCTCACCTTGTGAACCCACCTGGCGGAGAAACAACTTGATATATAGAAACTAATCTTTTCCCTATTGATAACTTGACATCTCCAACAGTTGTACTCCTCTAGGGTTTTTTTCATACCCCTAAAGGGTATGTTCGAAGCATTCATGTAGATGATGGAGTCATCCGAAAACATGAGGTGTGATACCGATGGGAAATGACTCCTCCTTCTATACGGGGAGATATCCCCTCTATTAATGATGCATATAATAAGGCATCTAATCACGTCCTAGGCCATGATGATGATGTTTGGAGGAATGGGATCCCCTTGATGGTGCCCCCATGTTTCTTTGAAGAAGCCAAACAATTTCTCCATGAACACAATCGACATCCATGTAGAGCTAAAGCATTGAAAGATACTATTAGTATTCTATGTAGAAAGAACCATACCTGACAAAACTCGGTTAATGAACTCCCTCTCCACTTGGTCATACACCTTGATCATATCAAGTTTTACTTCCATATTCAACCCACCAATTTTGATGTTGATGTCCCTGATGGTTTCTTGGTCCAGTTCAATCTCCCCCTGGATGGAGGGTCCCTTCATGAATCTGTGTTGTTCCATGGATATCCATTTGGGTAGATGAATATATATCCTAGCATTAATAATAATGTAAAGTATCTTATAGGGAAAATTATACATACTTATCGGCCAGAAGTTCTCCACTGAGGTAGGAGACTTGGACTTAGGGATGAACACCACCGTGGTTGGACAAGAAACCCGAGGTAATAAACCTCCCCAGAAATAGTCATGAATTTCCTCGATGATATTATCTTTCACTATCTCCCAGGATGCTCTGTAAAAGCCACCAGGACACCTATCTGTAGCCACCGCACTCTCTGGATTCAAACTCATAATGGCGCCACGGATATTCTCCTAGTGAGGAATCGCCCCGAGGACTACATTATCACAAACCAAGAAGTTGGCCTATATAGCATCAAAAACTCCCTCACTACCCCTCAGGTACCCATTCAGAAACTACACTCTAGGGCCTTCTAGAAGGTCATGGAAGTAGTCGTTATCCATCCTCCCTCCCACCTCCCTGTCTTCGGAGAAATACCCATCCTTCATCTATAAGTTCAGTTTAACCCATTTGATCATTTTTTTAATACAACCCTGGAAATACGCCATATTTCTATCACCATTTTTGAGACACTTTATCCTCGCATCCTCCCTTTACTGACATTCCTTCTTGAGAATCATTTCTGTCATGATCTCTTTCTTACCGATGAGATCATCAAATAGACGTTCATCCCAATCCACTTAGAGATACCTTTTGATCCAGCCCACATCCTACATAACATCTTCCAACTCACGATCAAACATATACAAATATGTTTAACATAGATGAATCTGGGTCTTAAGTCCCCTTAGCATGTTGTACAAGCTGGTGAGGCAGTGAAGCAAAATGAAACACATTACATCATGGAGTTTGTAGTCCACACAATTCATGAACAATGATTTTGTTTTTCTTAATTAGTGGGGTAAAATAATAAATAATGATAATAACCATTATGTAGTAACATTAAATTATTTGAATGATAATAATATCAGTATATTTTTATTTATAGAATAAATTTTATAGAATATTATTAATAGGAAAACTAAGTAGGTGATAAGGCTCAGATCGAGGACAAGAATTTTCCTTGTAAATATCCTTGAATTTGAAGGGATTAGGATAACAATTAGTGATTAAGGGATTATCATATTTAGATAAGGTTATAGTAAGAGTAAACTTTTAGATTTGAAATGGGTAATTCTAAATATAAGTGAGTCATGACATGGTGAATGTGTTTCCCTTTATAAGGGACGAGAAAGGTAGTTTTGGGAGTAACCCTTAAATTTTCAATAATCTAAGGTTACTATTAAATTTTCAAAGACTAAAAAATGGAAAAATGGGAGATTAAAATTATTGTGGGTCAAAACTAACCTCTACCAGTCTCTTTTTCGACAAATTTGAGTGATTATATGGTTCTTTCAATTTAACTTTTACTCTAGTTTACTTTTACCATGGTAATTAATTTCTAACCTTAGTAATTAATTTTAATAAAAAAGAATATGATTTAACAATTAACAAATTTGATAACTATAACTTTAAATTTTAAAATAATTTTATCAAATATAATTTCTAAATGTCCGAAATTATAATTTTAAAATAAATACACTTAATCTTGTAAAAACAATTTTTATAGAATTTGTTTTAAAATTTAAATTTATATGTATAATGTGATTTTATTTTTACACTACTTTTAATGACCTAAATTGATTTATTATTATATAAGTAATGTATATGAGGCTTTTAAAGTAATCCAAAACTAATTCTCCCTTGAGAATACTCGATTCAACAAAAATACTAAAAAGTGGTTTTTATATTATTTTAACATTGTAATTAGTTATAAAAATGTTTGAAATAGGTTTTCGAACTTCAAAAAATATTATAAAATGTATAATTGTATTAGTATTTGATTAATAAAATTGTTTCATAATATTATGGTCCATTATTATTTAATGGTATATTCATACATATTACAAGTTTTGTGAAAAGCATATTTTTCAACTAAAACCAACCATTTCAGAAAAATAAAAAAGAAAAATACTAGATAATTTCAATATGATTAATTCAAAAATGAATTTATACTTGTAGATTTATTAATTATTAAATTAATATATAAAGTTAAACAATGAATAAAATATCTTTAACGGTATTATTGCGTGATAGTTCAATATATAGTATTTACCTGCTATAGTAGTGTCTTGGGTATTACACTCATCAGATTGATTATCATTAAGGTATGCTATTTTTTAAATTCTATTTATTACAGAGTATGGGATCCAAATTAAATAATAAATTTGGATAATGATGTAGTTTATATACTTTTTCAACTTTTAATATAATTTACATCATTTTTTGATATCATGTTACTTATAATGGCTTGTTTGGTGTGAGAAATAAATCTTGGTGGTCCTCTATATCTTTGTTGGATGTATCCTTTTTAAAGGTGAATAAAAAATTTTAATTGGTATCTTAAGATAAAATATATATTCGAGGCATCCATTGTATATAAATGTATTTCTAATGAAGTAGAAGAATTTTTACATTTTACTTATCTTTATTAGAACACATTGGTTTGTATATATCTCTAAATAAATGAGTCAGTTTTTTGAAAAATGGGATTCATGGGTTGAAAAAAAAATTATATGTCAACAAATAAATCAAACCCATTTATATATATTTAATAGTATATAATATTCTCAACCATATATAATATTTCTTATTAATGTGTTGAAATAATATTTTTTAGAATAGAAGAAATTATGGATATTTAATGAGAATAAAAAAATCGCAATGGTTTAAAGAAACCATGAATGTTAAATCAGATGCATCATAAAAATTGAGATCATTACTGGGCAGCCTACGTTTTAATGTAACAACATGGTCAATTTAATACAAAAATGACTATACGTTTTATACCAAAGATCAAGACAACATAAGTGCAGTACGGAATGGTAGTGTATTAGTGTTTGTTAAAGAAATGTATTTTTCAACTGCAACAGAAAAACCCCAATCTTCACAGTAAGTGCATGTAATGGTGTTGTTGAAGAAATACTATAAATAAATTATATAAAATTTTGAGTTCTTATATTCCATTGTAAATGGGCTTTCAGTAACAATGTTATTAAACATGATGAATTCAGTATGACACTAATAAATCTAAATAGATTAGAATACACATATATCCCTTTTATCATGGAAACACATGAGAAAAAATATTCTATGTTCTTTATATCCATCAAATGTGCAGTCGTCTATCATTCGACAAGAAAAAAAATCTTGGTGATGAGAAACTTAATGATGAAAAAATACCTACTTTTATTGAAATATTAGTGGAGGATATTGATGTCCAAGTCATAGACATGGTTTTTTTCTATACAAAATGATCAAAAAGAAGGATTATGGGGAAAATTATTTAGAAATATCCTAATATTATAAGTACCATTTATTTATTGTTAGTTTAATTTTTAAAATCATATAAAATTTTAGATATATAATTTGTATTTTTTTGTTATTTAGGTCACATATTTTAACAAATATGATATATTATTTTTTTTATTTAGTTTTATCTGAATAATTTACTAAACACTCATTTTTTTAAAATTTATATATACTATTATTATTTTGATAAGGTTTTTGACAAGAATTGTTTTGTTTCATTTGTATAGTTTTCCAATTTCTATTCAACTATATATATATGAGTAATATTTATATAATTTTGTAACTATGTTTGGATTTATTTTGTCTATATACTTTCATTTATTGTAAATGTTACCAAAAAAATTATTATTATATTTATCTACATTAAAATTTATGAATAAAAATGTGTTATTTAGTTTTATTAGGTTTGTACCATTTTTTTCAATTATTATTTTAATTTATATGTGACTGATAGACTATGTAATATTTTATTAATTTTTTTAATTTGATTTATATTATAATTTCATATCAAATAGATAATTCATATTGATCTTCTAGTGAGTTGATCTATTTATTGTTCCACATCCAATTGATTGAGTTTTTAATGCCGATTTATAGCATAAGGTTGTCCCTGGGTCATCTCTTAAGGATAATTAGACGTTTAGAGTGGGTATATTTAATAAAAAGGGCTAAAGGGGGTATAGTTTTAAAAACAAGATGAATTAATTTAAAGAGTTTAATTGTTGACAAACAATTGTATTTAAAAAAATAAATGATTAGTTTGAGATCATTTCTAAGTTACTACACCACTTGAATAGTTCATTTCTCTTAATTGATTATTAGTTGTTGGTGTAATACTTTGGTTTAGGGTTAACTAAGATCATGGGTACCCACAAGCCTCTAAAATGATGCACATAGGACTAAACCTTAACATAACAATAATTTAGTCATTTTCCAGCCTATTAGAATTATTAAAGGTTTTTCATGGAACACCAAAATCTCAAATTCATGGGAAAGAAGAGGATTCTTATGTTTTCAACTCATATACTTAAAATAAAACACCTATCGGTTAGGAAATAAAAATTGTTCCAATTTAATAAATTAAAAAAAGTTAATATACATATAAAAGAATAATTAGAAACCACAATATAAACCAAAAAACTATATAATTTTATGATGAAACTCCCTCTTCAAGTGTGTAACACCCTCCCAATTATTACCCACCATTACTCCCGCCATCAAGAGGGTGAGGAATCTCATGTTGAACTTTGACTTCATCTCATATATCCCTATGAGTATATGGAGCTCCAAAACCTTGAAATAGATAATCCAATGGGACTCAAAAATATCATAACCTTGCCTCCTATTATATATTAAAAATGGTATTCCCAAGGTTCCAAATTATAAAAAATAGTAGATGGTTATTTTGGGAACCTAGATTACAATATACCACTTCGCCCATGGTTTTGTGAGTCCATAATCTCCTATCTCACTTTTGAAAAAAGTAAATGTTGTTTCCCAACTTCATGAATATCTCCAACAAACAATTTGAATCATTTGGAGGCCTACAGCTTGAAATATATCTAAATTATAGAACTAAACTCGAAACTATGAATAGTGAAGATTATATCCAATTATGGAATGTTATATGCCACAAAATGGACGGATTGGGATTACAAGTATTATGTAGAAATATAACCCACACATTTTTTCATTCACCCATGAGTTTTCAAGCTAATTGGATTCACATAGTAGTACGATTATTCATTTTAATCCATATATGTTCTTGGTCTCTTATGCAATTTGGCTTGTTTTACTTTATTTTCATTTTGGGCTCTCCAAATAAACTCCACCTATAATTTAATCATAAAAAAGTAAAATAAACATTTTTAAAGTGATAAAAATTAAATTATTGAATCAAAAATGAAGTTTAATTTGTTATCATATTTTTAATTAACAATAAAAAACAATTTAACACAGTGGTATAAGGGTGAGAATGAATATTTATTTGTTATGCGATCACACCCCCACAACAAAACATTTTCACTCTTGGAAAAAGTAGCATTTTCAAAATTTATTATTTCCCATTATTTTGGGGTTGATATGAAGTACAGGCATTATGTACAACCCCATTATTGTTGAGAATTTTTTTCATGTTTCGATTACTAAAATGAGAACCCCAATCACCAATGATGAAACTTAGAAAACTAAACCTCTAAAAACCTAATATCTCACAAAATAGAAAACCACTCAAGAGTCATCCGTATTATTATCCTCTTCTTCAACCCATTTGGATACATATTCAACAACCAATAAGATGATAATGAAGTCATATTAACTTCAAAATGTTCACATAAATTCAATTCCCCAAGCATCGAAGATCTAAAAAATTAATATAGGTTGTTGGGGAATTTCATTCCTCTTAGATATATTCCTAGTGGATTGACATCACGTGAATGACATAGAAAGATGATGGGAACCTCTCTAATTTTTTTCAAATAAATCCTAGACTCAAGGAGCTTTCATGTTGTAAGTTGAGAGACAAAGTAGTCTTCATGGTCCAAAGTGTGGTAGAAGGTCAAATTAGAGTTGACACATGGTTAGAGACACACTGAAGAACAGCCTGGTCACTACATATTCTCCATAAATATGGGACATCCCAAATATACCATTGGGACTTGTGTTTAAGTCTTTGGGATTGTGAAGTTCTAAAATCCTTGGGGACCCAGATGCTACCAAAAAATTAACATTGTTTTCATAACAAGGGGTATGGTCTACTACATCACAAAGGTTCTCATGTGGGAATAATTCTCTAAAGGGGGGATTAGTCGACATGATTGTCCAATGGTGGGGAAATCCTACTAATGTGCTTTTATACCACATTCTTTTTTCCTTTTTTATCCCTAATTTATAGATTAAGTTCTTTAAGTAGGATAACTCAACAAATGAAATTTGGTTTGAATTCTAGTTTCTTAAGGTGATATAATAGGGTTTCATGGTCTAAGAACCTAATTAATTTGGACCCTAAAAGGAATTACCTAAATTTATGAAAAGAAAAAATATTTTAAAGGAATTATTTTTCAGTTGTGGTGTAGTTTTCTTGGGTATGTTCTAGTATCTATGAGGCATACTCTATAACATTTGGAGCTTGATTGACCCAGTGTGATAAGATTTCCCCTACTGCATAGTTAGAGGTGTCACACATAAGCTCAAATGGTAAATCCCACCAAAGTAGTTAGATTATTGAGGGTGATGTGAGACTCTATTTTAATTTTTTAATATAATACTCATTGTATTTATCAAACAAAATATTTATTTTTAGAGTAAACAGGAGAGAGGGAGTGGAATTTTACTAAATTCCTAAATGAAATTATGATAAAATCTAACATGAACTACGAAACACTACACATCCTTCACTTTTTTGTGGAATGGTAGGGATGAAATGATGTCTACTTTTGATTTAACTACTCGGATACCATCCTCGAGAATTATATTTCTATGTATTATACCTTGTCTTACTAAGAAATGTAATTACTCATAAATTAATAAAATATTATTTTCAATATATTGACTTAGTATGGAACAAAAACATCTCAAACACTCATAAAAAAGGATCCTTATATAGTGAAATTAATCAAGAAAATTTCCATAAAATTATCTAGGTAGTCTAAAAAAATACTAACCATGCATCACTATAAAGTACAAGGATCATTAAATATACCAAGTGGAATCTTCCCATATATAGATGTGTCGAAGTGGAAAGTAAAGTTTTTCTTTTCATGATCCTCAGGGGTAATATAGATATATATTTATCTAGAATACCCATCAAGAAAGTAATAGTGGGACTTCCCCACTAGCCTATCTAAAATCTGGTCAATGAAGGGAAAAGGGAAATGGTTTTTCCTAGTGTGTTGGTTTAGTTGATGATAATATATAAAAATGTGCCAACTATTCTACACATGTGTTAGAACCAATTCATTTTTTTTAATTATTTTAAGACTAGTTTTTTAGGAACTACCTTCACTTGACTGGACCATTAGCTATCAGATATAGGGTAACTGATTCTAATAGCCATTAATTTTGTTACCTCCTTTTGAAAAAAATCTTGGAGCTTTGGATTAAGTGGGCATTATGACTTCCACAATGGTTTAGCCTCTTCATTTAAAAATATATTGTGTATCAAAATTGATGGTTTAATACAGATAATTCCATTACGTTTCTATCCCAAAGTTTTTTTATACTCCCTCAAAAGTTTAAGAAATATGAATTCATTCTATGGAGGGAGTGAAATAGAAATGAAGATAGGAAACATGTTTCCATTCTCATGATATGAATATATAAAATTTTTAGGTTGTGGTTTGAGTTCCAATTCAGGTGGATTGTGGATAAATGGGAGTTAATGTTAAAGTTAGGGGTAAATGATCTCATCCAAGTTCCCAATGGTAACATCCCCAGATGAGGATTATGAATTTACAAGATAAGAAGTATCATTGATGCTCATAGGATCCTTGGTGCTCAAGAAATCATCAATTAAAACACAATACATACACTTTTCCAAACCCATGAAACACTCAAAAGATGAATCACAACCTAAATCTTAAAAGAGTTTAGAAGGGGAAAACATAAGGGTATAGATTAATGAGTGAATATTATTTATGTGTTTCATTAGAGATAACTTCCATATGTATATATAGAAAGAGTAGTGTGATCTTAAACAAGGTGATCCATAGCATCAAGGATTTTGAAACATAACATTTCTCCCCCAAAATACATGTAGAATATACCATTGTGAACGTTGATTATTTTCTTTGCTACTTTAAGGAATGGTATTTCCAGTATGAGAGGATCATGCCCTTGGTTTCAGTCATCTTCCATATTAAGAATGTATAAGTCTGTGGGAAAGATGATATTCTTTACATACACATTTAAATCATAAATCACTCATGTTGGGTGTGTGATACAATGGTTGGAAATTTATTCAAGGATTCATGTCGGTTGAATATCTCCGACCTATATAGAAGTATACATAGAGTGAGGAATCACATTAATTGAAGCACATAAATTAATAATTTCATCATAAAATAAAGTAACCCTTATAGTGAAAGGTATCATAAAAGTACCAATGTCCTTGAATTTGGTTTGAATCAAAGGTTGTATCAAGTCTAGGACATTCCGTACAAGGTTGACTCTCTCATTCCCCTTCAATCATCACTTATGGTAAAAAATTTCTTTATGAAATTAAGAATTATGATGAGTTTTTTAAAATAAATATAAGATATTAATGTAAACTTTTACCTTTTTAATTGTATCCATGATCTATTTATCAATTTATTATCACAAATTTTCTTGGATTTAGAGATTATTCAGACAAAGGGTGTAAGAATGGAGTGTTCAGGGGAATCCTCGTTAATAAATTATTTACCCTTTTTGTTTTTTATTTCATAAATAAGATATTTTGAGGGTACATAAGATAATTTTTAGGAGTAGGACATAACTGATGTGTTTAATCAATGAAAGTAGAAATTTATTTACCTCTAATAATTGTGATATAACATACATTACCTTTTTTCTTAGGATTGAAAATAGGTTGGGATGGTAGTTCTCCAGATCATTGAATTTTGATTTCACCCACTATGTTCGCGGGTTATCCTAATTGATTTTTTATGCCTTATATGGCTGATTGGACGTTTTTTTTGTAATTTAAGGTTATTAAGATCCATTTGTTTCATCATGTACTCAATGATAGGATCATGTTTGAGATGGGGTAGTTGGAAAGAACCTTTTGGTGGTTAATTATTTATGGGTAAAGGTTAGGGTTCACTACCCAATCCTTGATGGTTCTATTAATGTTGAGGTTTTTTATAATACCTCCTTTTTTATATAATTGGTTATCCTTCCATCAAAATTTGGATGGGTAGTATGGTTATTACCTAATATATTGGTTATAGGGAAACCTGGGAATATTTCCTCAACACTCCTAGAAGTTTATCTCATTTGAGAGAATTTTTCAGAATAATTGGTTTCAATGGCATGGATACCAAAATTAATTAGAGGAGGAGGTTGATATTTCCCTTGGGAAAGATAAATTTTTTGGAGTAGGGTACTTACCTCTATATCCTTTATTTATATCATCTTCAAGAATTCAGAACTTTTCACCTCATGGAAAGCTAAAATGGGTATATAAGACCTTGAACCAAATTTTTTTGTGTCTATGTCTTATCCTAAATGAGGTTCCTTGTAGTGATTCAGGTATTTTCTACTAGAGAACCACATGATATAGCATCAATCAGGTTACGATCGATTGTAATTAAACCTTCATAAATGTATTGTATTAAAAATTTTCAAGTTATTTGGTGATGTGGAAAACATGAACAAAACCTTTTAAAATGTTTCAAATATTCATAAAGTGTTTCCCAAATAGATTATATTATCCCACAAATTTATTTCCTTATTTCTTAAGTTTGAGAGGCTGAGAAGTATTTCCCAGGAAAAAGGCATTTCATGTCCACCCAGCCTCTAATTGGGGAGTTAGCATAATATATACAATCTTTTACAGTGTATTTAATGATAAATAGAATTAAATAAGATTAAAAAATTATTAATCTATATTAGAAGATTTCAAAACTGAACACACAATATGAAATTTATTTAAGTGATTATGTGGGTATTCTATAGCCAGTCCATGAAATTTTAGAAATAACTGAATTAAACCATGTTTTAGTTCAATGTTTGGTTCATATCCTTGTTCTTGAATATTGTAAAGCTACATGTCAACATTAAGAAAATTGAGTTATTTTAGTGTTTGGTTGTTTTCTACCATGTTATACATGTTCTGTTTAGTTTCTATTTTAGTTCAAGAATAAGAGCGGTATAGAATAGTCTTAAAGTGTGGAACATCCTCCTTCAAGGGACTGTCCTACGTGTCTCAGTTTTGTTGACATAGGATACTCTTCGGTTCGGGTTTGGAAGGAGGTAGATATCCCATATAATAACACATGATGAAAATACCCTACACAATAAATAAATTAAAACACAAAACTATAGGTGAAGTTATTAGATAAAAAAAACCTATATTAAACAATCACAAATATTTTATCAAAAATGATAACTAAAAACTAATGTGGTCCTCATAAATATAATGGAAATTAGATAGTGTTTTCTTGATACATAAAATTGATTAAGTTTTTTAGGTTTATTTATAGTATAGGTATAACCCTAGGACTTCTCTCAAAGAGTTTTGGTAGTTTAATGTTTGTATCTTTAAACAAAGAGACAAAATATGGGGGTTGAATATAGTTTTAAAAATAAAATTACTAAATTTACAGAGTTTAATAGGTTAAAAAAGGGTTATTTAAAAAAATAAATGATAAATATGTGGTTATTTCCAAGTTACTATACTACATTAAAGGTTCCTTATTCTAAATTGATTATACAGTTTTTTTGTAGTCATTTGGTTGTGGTTGAACTATGATCTTGTGTACCCACAAGCCTCTAAAATGATACACATTGGACCAAAACATTGACGAAAAAATAATGTATTCAAGTTCCATCCTATTATAATGCTTAAATTCGTTTCAAGGAAGACTAAAATATAAAATTTTTGGGAATGAAGAGGATTCTTATGTTGTCTAGTCAAAACAACACAAGTCACACACTTAAAATTACACACCAATTAGTTAGGAAATAAAATTTATATCAATAAAATGCTTCAAAAAAGTTAAGATCCACCTGAAAAAACAATTAAAAACATTAATATATATATATATACATATCAAACCATTATATTATTATTTTATGAAACTCCTTATTCAAGTGTGAATATCTCTCTCAATGATCACCCAACATATAGCCTGTTATTGAGAGGAGGAGGAAGCTCATGTAGAGCTCTGACATCATCTCAACTGTCCATATGAGTATATAGAGATCCAAAAACTTAAAATGTATTATAGGACTCCTCTACTCCAAAAGAACCAAACCTTTCCTCCTGGACGGATTTACAAATGGGGTGCCCAAGGTTCCAATTTATGGCAATGTGGAAGATAGTTTTGGGCACCTAGATTTTTTGATACCAGTTGGCCCATGGTTTTGGGTCTCCATATATTCTTATATCACTTCTAAAAAAGTAAAAAAATTTCCACACCTATTTAATATATACACACAAAATGGGGAATCATTTTTAGTACTATATCTTGAG
Organism: Viscum album; assembly: GCA_963277665.1. Taxonomy (NCBI): domain Eukaryota; kingdom Viridiplantae; phylum Streptophyta; class Magnoliopsida; order Santalales; family Viscaceae; genus Viscum; species Viscum album. The sequence goes on from OY728129.1 coordinate 1,638,869,294, forward strand.
ATATGGCTGAATTACATAAGTGACCTCGAGACTATGAATAGTAAATATTCTATCTAGTGATGCTATGTTTTGTGAAAAACAATGGATAAATTGGGATTCCTGTTCTTCTAGATAAATTTATATCCAACCAATTTTCATTCTATTTGGATTCATGGATTAGTATCAATATGCATTTTAGTCAACATATGTTCTTGGGGTCTTTCGTAGTTTGGTCTGTTTTTCTTTAATTTCACTGTGGGGTTTCCAACTCACCTCCACCTACAATGTAATCATAAAAAAAGTAAAATACCCCTTTTTAATATTTATAAAAGATAAATTATTGAATCAATCATGAAGTGAAATTTTTATTATATTTTTAATTTATAATATGAAATCATTCTAACACAGTGGAATAAGGTTAGAAATGAATAGTGAAACACTACATGATCAGGAGGATCCTATGAATACTTCTATTGAGTAGAATCATCATTCTTATATATAGGATACTTATATTCATAAATTAGAAGATAAGGATTCCAGGATTTTTAAAAATGGACTCACGCATTTAAAAAAATTATTAATTTCTCATAGCCCGGACAAGAGGGTAGATTTCAAGTTTGTTGACAATGGGAATCCTATAAGATTGAATTCAAAAAAAAATATGACTTTTATATTTTATCAATAATAAGATAAATTCAACATTATGATTTCTAATTTTATGGGTGTTAACAAAAAAACTATATTAGCTATGGGAGACCATTTTGGGAAGGTCGTTTATTTTTATTTTATTTATCATCTTATGTTTTTACTAACTTAGGAAATTTTTTCAATTTCATCAAATGAAACATAATATACCTGACACTATAGAAGTCAAGATGATGTTTTTATCTCTGAACTCTGATATGTTGAGGGATTTAAAATTAATTCTAACTTTGTATTTCATTTTTATTGATAGTAAAAAATAAAAAAACATGGTATTTTTATAATTTTATAAATATAGATACATTAAAAAGGTTTTTTGAAAGTAGATAGTGGTAAGAGTGTTTTGGTAATTGAAATGTCAAATTTTTGAAGTTTTTCTTTGTATAATCAATAAAAATCATCACATTAATGATTTTTCCCATAATTAATTGGTGTTGGGACCAATAAATGTGTACCAAGAACTTTCTCATTAGGGATTTCACATGTCTGAATCTCTTAAAAATACCATTAATATTTTTTATAAAGGGATTATAAGGATGTGTGAAAGTGTCAATCCTAAACAATAAAGGCTCGGGATTATTTTTATAATGGAACATATTATGTACTTTTTTCACTCATTTTACTTTTAAATTTTATTCTATGTTCAAGTGTATTCCATTAGCCAAAAAAATGGTCCAGCCCTGGCCAGCTAGCCTACTAGCTCAACTAGGTCTCAAGTGGGATTCACCTCAACAACACCTGAGAGCCATCATATCTATCTAGAATAGGTGTAATGACGTGTGGTGTATATACATGCACACTCAATATAATCAAATCCACTCCTTGGCTTAGAAGTGTAGTGGAGGATAGTTATGGCACATGTCGTTGCTGATGAAGGTCATGAGCGGGCCCCAGTACTCACTTTTGGTGATCATAGGATCCAAAATAACTTACTAAGTGTTGTGCATCCATCTGGAAGATCGATGTGGGATTGATTCATGTATGGTATTGTTCACATGATTAAAAATAATAGACATAATCTTAGTTGTCTGATCATGTGAACCTTTCTCGTACAATTGAGTGCATGGTCATCTTTATCTTTCTCTCGACCTCTACGCTCCTCGACATAACTCGTTTAGTTTCATGATCCCCCCACTCCCACACTAAATTTATGCTACTCACTCCATCATTCGACGTCCTCCATGACAACTATCTCCACACATGAAATTTAAGGTTCTCAATCATCCCTAAGGAATGTAAGAAAGTTCATTTTTCCTGCATATAGTTCCTTTAATAAACAATTTATCATATGAGGATAATGAATTGATCTAAATTATAGTGTGAATTTATTTTGATCATGTGAATTGGATGAGATCATCTCTAAAAGGCACAGTAATCATGTGATCAAGTAATTATGATCATCTGAATTACACTGACATAACATGGTTCATATAAAGAATAGTGTATCTTCAGATGTAACATCCCAGACCCGGAAGCCACTAAACTGGTGCTCCGATACGGGTGGTTACATGACCTTAAGCATGCCTCCCCATACGCCAAAGGCTGCTGACTAGTAGCGGGGGTCTAAGGAGTCAAGTGGGGAGACAATACCTTCTTTTTATCAGATTAATCCACAACAGAAATAAATCAAATAGCGGAAACAACAACCAATAAACAAGGAACATGTATAACAATAATTTCCAACAATAAATATTCCATATCATACTACAAGTGCATGAGTGAAAAAAAACACAAAATAAGTATAATAGCCAAATCCCCAAAATGGTCCTGACACTAATTTTGGATCCTCCCCTAAGTGCTACCCATGTCCACTCAACTATATAGCAAGGACCCTTGCCCTTCTCCTGACTAGCAACCATGAAGTCTACTCTGGTACCCAATGGAAGCCCGAGCAGGTTGTGAGTACAACTTAGTAGGACGCCACCAACGGTGTCTACAAAATATCTGGTATAAACAAGTAGTGCATGAAATAGGAATATGAATGATAATTTCAAAATAATTATTTAAGTTTCCATTAACAAGTTTAACTACAATTCCATTTCCACTTCTATTACCATTCATTTCACACCTTTTATCATCATTTACCATTTCATCACATTTCCATGGGTTAATTACATACATTATATTACACGGGTCTAAGGCCGACAATCACATGGAAGAGGGTGAACACATCGTTATCCTATCTCACTAGGACTAACTCTCTCATAGAAACCATAACCTCACCTCGAAACCTCAGTTCGGGTGGATGCAACCGTTAGAAGAATAGATCATCAGTCCCCATTCCTAACCCGTGCATTTAGGGTGGAGTTTAGAGCATCAGTCTTCACTCAGCCCATAGGCATAGATCCCCAAGTCATACCCCACTCTACGAATCCATGTTCACATTCTTATATATATATATATATATATATATATATATATATAAGTAACCATCAACCATTCAAACCATTTCCCTTCGGCAAACACTATTCACAACAACCCACATGGGAAACCACATCATGACTTAACCCATTAACGCCTTACCATTTAACATCATTTAACCCTTCACCCAATTCCCATGTGTTATTCCTATCTCACTAAACATTCAACACTAGACCCATAACCCACTCCATTATGGTCTTTAATTATTTTACACATTAACCCATTTAACCCATTCATCATTTCCATGAATCAACCATTCAACCCATTCCAACAACCCCTTGGGTTGTTACCAAGTCTAGGTGCATCACCTAACTTCTATTCCAAGTTCAACCAATCATGCCAACAAATTCTTCATGGGATCTACCATTCATTACAACAAGGTCACTTGTTTAATATCAATCCCTAAACCCGGGGAAAGCCGACACACCCCATGGATGGCCCCAATTAGGTCAAGTCTGTCCCAACACATCCACGAGGATCGTGAGGGTTCCCATTTTCCATTTTAACCTCATTATTACCAAACATTCCAAGGTTATTCAAAACACAACCTAGTAGAAACAGGAATCATAACTCAACATGCACAAATAACCAAATAACTGTGGGATTTCATTTGTAGACCACCTACCTCGAAATCAAGATTGAACGCACACTCAATCGAGTCCTTAGACCTTGATCCAACCAACCTTTGGAGATTCAACCTAAAACTCACCCAAAAATTAGGGTTTTAGAGCTTCGGAATGAGAGGAAGAGAAGATGCAAACCCTAAACCAAAATGATAAGCAAGGATGGGATTAGCCTTACCAAGAGCTTCGATCTACAACCAACGGCACCAAAAACACCTTAGAATCGAAGGAGAACCACCCTTGGGAAGCTTGGGTTGCCCAAGTCCGTCGCTAGGGCTGATAGGGGAGGAATGGAGGAAAATACTAAGTGGGGTTTAAAATCCTGGAGTGGAAAACTTGTAATTTTTTTCAACTTTAAGTGGCCGCACGGTTTGTCCGCATGGTTTCACAAACCGTGCGCAAACCGTGCACATGACACTACCCGGAGGAGGAGGAGTCGCACGATTTAGCTGCACGGTTTGGAAAACTGTGCGCAAATTGTGTGCATGCTTCTGTCTGGGGGAGGAGGGGTCACATGGTCCAGCCTGGGCAGGCCGCACGGTTTACCTGGCCGTGCACAGGCCGTGCGCCCGGGCTTGTCTTGCCCAAATTTCCTTTCTTACATGGCCCTAGCCCCTGAAACACCCCTAAGGCCTCTCACACTGTTAGGAAACATTTTAAAGACCCAAAAACAAAGGGTTCAACCCAAAACCCAAAAAAAACATACCTTTCCAAAAACCGGGATCTTACAACCTCCCCACCTTATAACAGCTCGTCCTCGAGCCGAATTTCCGAGCCTCATTGATCCACTGAAGAGAAGAGTTCGGGCCACTGATCCTGCATATCTAATTCCCCCTCCCAAGTTTCTTCCTAAACTTTCCCATGATTCCATAGTACTCACACTAATGGCACAACCTTGCCTCACAAGACCTTTTCAATATGATCCATCACACGAACCAGATTCTCCTCAAAGGACGCACCAGCCTCGAGCTCCACATCCTCAACATCAACCACATGAGATGGGTCTGGGTGATACTGTCAAAGCTGCGACACATGAAACGCATCATGCATCCCACCATATCAATGTGGAAGGGCCAATCGATAATCCACTAGTCTGATCCTTTGCACAATCTCAAAAGGTCCCACATACCTGGGCGCCAACTTTCCCTGCTTCTGAATCCGACGGTGACCCAACCTTGGAAACACCCGAAGGAACACTTTATCACCCACCCAAAACTCAAGAAGGTTATGCCTCTAATCTGCATACGTCTTCTGTCTACTCTGAGTCGTAGCCATTTTCTTCCTGATCAACTTAACTCTCTCTGAATTATCCTGTACGAGACTTGGTCTCAACAACTCAGATTCACCGACCTCTAGCCAACACAATGGAGATCTACATGGTCTCCCATAAAGCGCCTCAAATAGTGTCATCTGAATCGTAGCCTGAAAATTTTTGTTGTAGGAAAACTCAACTAACGATAGCTGCCTCTCCCAATAACTACCAAATTCTAAGACACAAGCTCTTAACATGTATTCCAACACTTGGATCATACATTCCGACTGCCCGTCCATCTGTGGGTGGAAAGTCGTGCTCAAAAACACCTGCGTACGAAGAGCCTTCTACAACCCTCGCCAGAAACACGATGTGAATCATGGATCATGGTCTGAAACTATGGTCTGTGGCACACCATGCAACCGCACTATTTCCCAAATATACAGCTCACCCAACTGGTCGACTGTATGGGTCTCCAGAATCGGTAAGAAATGAGCCACTTTTGTTAACTGATCCACAACCACCCATATTGCATCAATATTCCATGGAATCCTTGGAAGGTCATGACAAAATCCATTGTTACATCATCCCACTTCCATTCCGGAATGGGAAAATGATGCAACAAACTACCTGGGCGTTGATGCTCAGCCTTCACCAGCTGATAGGTAAGACATCACGCCACAAAGCCCCCAACTTCCTTCTTCATTCCAGGCCACCAAAACTGCCTTCAGAGATCACGGTACATCTTGGTCAAACCAGGATGCACTACCCACTTTGATTCCTGGAACTCACGCATCAACTCTTCCCGCACACACTTTGGCACAACCACACGATCACGAACACGAACAACACTGTCCACACTGACGGCCCAGCCGTAAGGTAGCTCCCCACATTTAAGCTTTTCCTTCATGATCAAACACTCAGGATCATCAAGCTAACCTTCCTTAACTCGACTCAAAAGCGTCGACTCCATCACTAAGTAAACAAGAGTTACCTGGCCACTCTCCTCCTACACCTCCAAGTGCATTTCTGCAAACAAAGCCATCACCTTCCACTCGGTGCTGGACTCCTGAACCATCTGATTCTGAACCATCCGTCTCAGAGCATCAGCAACACGGTTTCCCTTTCCTGGCGTGTACACCACCTCAAAGTCAAAATACTAGAGATATTCAACCCATCTTCGCTGCCAAAGATTCAGATCCCATTATGAGAAGATGTACTTTAAACTCTTATGATCGGTAAACACAATAAACCATTCTCATAACAGATAGTGCCTTCAGCACTTCATGGCGTACACCACTGCAGCCAACTCAAGGTCATGAGTGGGATAGTTCCGCTCATGGGGTCTCAACTGCCTTGACCCATAAGCCACAACCCGCTCACCTTGCATCAACATATCCCCAAGTCTAATTCTAAACCCATCACAAAACACGATGTACTTCTTACCGGGCTCAAGTAAGATCAAGATAGGTGCGGTCATCAACCGCTTCTTCAACTCTTGGAAGGTGTTCTCATAAGCCTCATACCACTCGAATCTGATTCCCTTCTTGGTCAAGACCAAAAGTGGTGCTTCCAAGCGAGAGAAATCTTGAATGAACCTTCGGTAATACCCGGCCAAACCTAAAAAAACATTGAACATCAAAAACACTCTTGGGCTGCTCCCAAGATACAACTGCCTGCACTTTCTCTAGATCCACTGACACACCTACCTCTGAGATGATGTGACCCAGAAAATGCACCTCACCTATCTAGAATTGACACTTTGATATCTTGGCGTATAGCCAGTGCTCTCTTAGCGTACCCAAGATGATGTCAAGATGTTGGGCATGATCGTCATGAGTTTTTGAGTACACTAAGATATTGTCAATAAATACAACCACAAACCGATCTATATAGGGATGAAAGATTCAGTTCATAAAATCCATAAACATCATCGGTGAATTGTTTAATCCAAAAGGCATTACCACAAACTCAAACAACCCGTACCGACTCTGCAAATCTATTTGCAGTATGTCGGAAGACCTCACCCTCAACTGGTGATAACCCGACCTCATATCAATCTTAGAAAACACTGATGCACCCCTCAACAAATCAAACATGCCATCAATTCTAGGAAGAGGGTACCGATTTTTCACCGTCATCTGATTCAACTTTTGATAGTCAACACACAGCCTTAATGACCCATCGACCTTCTTTGCAAAAAGAACGGGAGATCCCCAAGGAGACATACTAGGACAGATAAACCCCTTACGCTCCAACTCCTCAAGATGAACCTTTAGTTCCTAGAGTTCTGTAGGTTCAATTTGGTATGACGGAATAGAAACTGGCTCTGCTCCTGGAAGCAACTCGATTGTGAACTTAATATCCCTCTTAGGGAGTAACCCCGAGAAATCCTCAGGAAACACATCCAGAAACCGATCCACCATGAGAGGAAAATTAGATTGTTCCCCTCCCTCATCATCATCAAGCATGAGACATTCCACTTGAGTCATGAGTCCACTCAACCGCTGACCAATCGGTCCTGCATGACCGGGTTGAATATCCCATTCACCACGGTGGACATAAATGTCACCCCAAGTGACCTGAAAGACACTCTATGATAATAACAATCGGCGTGTGCCCCATACAACACCAACCAATCCATTCCCAGGATTAGGTCAAACCCTGACATCTCGAGGATGAAAAAATACCATAGAAAATGATACCCACCAACTTCCAAGGCATATCCCTTTCACTTCTTGATATCTTCAACCCGCACCCCCAACGGAGTGTCAATTGACATAAATCCACAGACCCTCTCCACAGGTAATCCCAGCGCTACCACAAGTTGAGTAGAGAAAAAAGAGTGTGTGGCACCAATGTCAAACAATGCAATAGTAAAAGTAGAAGCTACAAGGATCGTACCTCGAACAGTTGACGGTCCGACCTCACCATCACCAGGATCAAACTGAACTGCATGAAGTTGACTTTCCCCTCTACCCTGGGCTCCAGCCTGAACACCCTGCGCCGCACTGTCCTGCTGGCGTGAGCGATCTTGCCCTAGAGTTCCACGTCCACCGCCCCTACCAGTACGGCCTATGGAGCTCCAACTGCCTGCCTGATATGGGGAAACAGATCCCCTTCACGTACCTGGTACCTGCCTTTCATTATGCTCACCCGCCTGCTGAGGGTTCCTGCAGAACCTCTGCACATTCCCCATCCTGCCGCACAAACGGCACTCAACTGGAGGTCAAGGACACTGACCACGCATATTCCATGTCATACCGCACTGATAACAAAACCCCTAGTTCCCACTCTGAGAGGCTGACCCCCTCTTCTGACAACCTTGATGGAAAATTTCTAAACGGCGCTTCCGACCTTCAGAAGATGCACCACTTGTCCGCCCAGCTAGCACGAAAATCCCGCCACCCGGAGCTCCCTTCAGGTTCCCTTCAGAGATGAGTTCCTAATCCATCACCTCTGAAAACTTCTTCAACCGGAAGATATTCACTAGAGACCTGATCTCATGTCTCAACTCATCTTGGAAATGCCTTGCTATTGCTGCCTCATCCCCGGCTAACACTAGGACGAAGCATCGCAAATCAGTGAAGCGACTAGCATAGTCTATCACCAATAGCAATCCCTGAGTCAGGCTCATAAACTCTGCATCCTACTCCTATCTCAAGGCCTCTGGGTAGAAATGATCCAGAAACTTTTCCTGAAACACCTTCCATAACATCCCCTCAACCTGCTCGGTCTGAGCCTGAATGTCCCACCAACGCCTAGCCTGGCCTCGCAACATATTAATATCAAGCTTTAATCGATTTTCAACAGGGGTTTCCAGATGATCCAATATCATCTAGACAGACTCTAACCAGAACTCCACTGCCTCTAGCCCACCCTCTCTGGTTAAAGTCAGAGGGTGCTGCAGTTGGAACTCCCGGGTCAGCTCAAACATACTCGGTGCAACCCGCCCAGGGTTTCGATCTATCATCTGCATAAGGCGAACCAAGTTCTCTCGAAAATGGTCTTCTCTACCTTCATTGATCACCAAATTTTTGTGCTCTTCTATTGGAGGAGTATTCTCAGCAACATCCTCCTGTTTCCTGACTGGCAACCAGCGTCGTGGTGGCATCTCTCTACAATTCCATGCACGAGATTTAGAACGCACACCATAAAATTTTCACGACTTCATCAAAAAGCTCTTTCCATCTACAACAACCCGTTTTTTTCATGCTAATTTCAACAACATTATCACCTCAACCTTACCGCCCCGACCATCCCTACCGCGGGCCATAGTCCACATGGGGTAAACAACCATTCACTACCACCAACTCACACAACATTTTACAAAACATTTTCCACTTCATTTAAAACCCTTATGTTTCATTAAACATCCTTTACCCACTTATTTTATTTCATTCTTCTCATTATTTCTTGGTTTCATGAGATTCATGATGCACCCTACCTTCCTGCCTCACACACCCATCCCGTGTGTGTGCCTAACACGATGCATGCCACCTATCTCTCAAGGTGCCTACAATGATGCATGATTTCAAATCCTCATGTCGTTAAGGCCATGAGCCAAATATCATAAGCAGTCACATCAAACCACATGTGCATCACCCAATGGTGAAATATCATCAACTGTAACATCACACAACCAAAAACAACATTTCCCCACCCAGGGTGACTTGGGTTTCCCCCGTACCTAGGTTAGCTACTCCCAAGCATGAGCTCATTACCAAGTCCTGACACATCTTAACCCTTAGATACCAATCCCAAATAACATGACCTCAGATAAGGAGAAGAAAAACCTCCTTATGATACCACTTTGTAATATCCCAAACCTAGAATCCACTAAATAGATGCTTCGATCCGGGTGGTTACATGACCTTATGCATGCCTCCCCATACGCCAAAGGCAGCCGACTAGCAGCGGAGGTCTACGGAGTCAAGTGGGGAGACTATACCCCCTTTTTATCAGAGTAATCCACAATAGAAATAAACCAAATAGCAGAAACAACAACAAATAAACAAGAAACATGTATAACAATAATTTCCAACAATAAATATGCCATGTCATACTATAAGTGCATGAGTGAACAAAAACCCAAAATAAGGACAACAGCAAAATCCCCCAAATGGTCCTGACTCCAAGTCTGGATCCTCCCCCAAGTGCTACCCATGTCCACTCAACTATCTAGAAAGGACCCTTTCCCTTCTCCTGACCAGCAACCATGAAGTCTACTCGGGTACCCAATGGCGGCCCGAGCAGGGTGTGAGTACAACTCAGTAGGCCACCACCAACGGTCTCTAAAAATATATGGTATAAAAAAGTAGTGCATGAAATAGGAATATGAATGATAATTACCAAATAATTATTTATGGTGCCATTAACAAGTTTAACACCAATTCCATTAACACTTATATTACCATTCATTTCACACCTTTCATCATCATTTACCATTTCATCACATTTCCATGGGTTAATTACATACATTATGTTACAGGGGTCTAAGGCCAACAATAACATGCAAGAGGGTGAACACATCGTTATCCTATCTCACTTGGACTAACTCCCTCATAGCAACCATAACCTCACCTCAAAACCTCAGTCTAGGTCGATGAAACCATTAGGAGAATAGATCATCAGTCCCCATTCCTAACCCATTCATTTAGGGTGGAGTTCAGAGCATCAGTATTCACTCAACCCATGGGCGTAGATCCTGAAGTCATACCCCACTCTATGAAGCCATGTGAACATGCTTATATATATATAATTAACCATCAACCATCCAAACCATTTCCCTTTAGCAAACACTATTCACAACAACCCACATGGGAAACCACATCATGACTTAACCCATTAACACCTTACCATTTCACATCATTTAACCCTTCACCCAATTCCCATGTGTTATGCCTATCTCACTAAGCATTCAACACTAGACCCATAACCCACTCCTTTATGGTCTTTAATCATTTTACACATTAACCCATTTAACCCGTTCAACATTTCCATGAATCAACCATTCAACCCATTCCAACAACCCCTTTGGTTGTTACCAAGTCTAGGTGCATCACCTAACTTCTATTCCAAGTTCAACCAATCATGCCAAAAAAATTCTTCATGGGATCTACCTTTCATTACAACAAGATCACTTGTTTAATATCAATCCCTAAACCCAGGGAAAGCCGGCACACCCCATGGATGGCCCCAATTAGGTCAAGTCCGTCCCAACATATCCCACGGGGATCTTGAGGATTACCATTTTCCATTTTAACATCATTATTACCAAACATGCCAAGGTTATTCAAAACACAACCAAGGAGAAAGAGGAATCATAACTCAACATGCACAAATACCCAAATAACCATGGGATATCATTTGTAGACCACCTACCTCGAAACCGAGGTTGAACGCACTCTCAATATAGTCCTTAGACCTCGATCCAACCAACCTTTGGATCTTCAACCTAAAACTCACCCAAAAAATAGGGTTTTAGAGCTTCCGAACGAGAGGAAGATAATATGAAAACCCTAAACCAAAAAGAGAAGAAAGGATGGGATTAGACTTACCTAGAGCTTCGATACGCAACCAACGGCACCAAAAACACATTAGAATCAAAGTAGAACCACCCTTGGGAATCTTGGGTCGGCCAAGTTTGTCGCTAGGGCTAAGAGGGGAGGAAAGGTGGAAAATCTCGAGTGGGGTTTAAAATCCAAGAATGGAAAACTTGTAATTTTTTCCAACTTTAAGTGGTCGCACGGTTTGTCCGCACGGTTTGGAAAACCATGCGCAGACCGTGCACATGCCATGTCCCAGAGGAGGAGGAGTCTCACGATTTAGCCGCACGGTTTGGCAAACTATGCTCAAACCATGGGCATGATTCTATCTGAGGGAGGAGGGGTCGCACGGTCCAGCCTGGGCAGGCCGCACGGTTTACCTGGCCATGCACAGGCCGTGCTCCCTGGCTTGTCTTGCCCAGATTTCCTTTCTTCCATGCCCTGAGTCCTCGGAACACCCCTAAGGCCTCTCACACTATCAGGAAACATTTTAAAGCCCAAAAAAAGGGTTCAACCCAAAACACAACAAAAACATACCTTTCTAAAAACCAGGATCTTACATCCCATCTCAAGAAACCTCTATAATTTACAAATTTATGTCACATGAATGCACTAGATGGTTATCATGTTCTTGTACACTAATATTTTAGATGAACGTGTGTTGTTCCTGAAGTGATCACATGAATTTCTACTTGATTTTCACATGTTTTTTACACTAAGCTATCACATGATCATCCAAAACCCATCATGAAAATGTGTTAATCATCGCATGATCAAGCATGTAATAATGTGATTTCATATCAACTTCAACATTTTATAATCATGAATAATGACGTGAGATACAATTTTTTGAACATATTTTACCCACGACCTCAATCCAGTGCACACGGTACCTTTACCATGTAAAGTGGTGGAAACCTCAATTGTTCTCTGCCGATACATGCCCCTACCCTCCTCTTTAGAGGAGAGGGACAAAAATGATGATGTGGATGAATAATAGGGGGAAGGGAGGAAATATCATGGAGGAATATGAGAAGGGGAGAAGAGTACTATGTTGATCACGAGGCACCATCATGGGAACCTTTCATGATCTCCCTTTAGGTCACGTGGTCCCATGATCAGTTTAACATCATACACTTCCATCATGTAGACACCCTTTATCACATGATCACATGAATCCTCATCAGTCAGGATATGTGGTAATATGGAATATGTTATGCACCCTTGGATTCACTCCCCCACTATGACCTTACAGGTAATTGTCTAGGTACAAAGGATGAGAAACTATTTGTCTTTGTGGCTCAATTACAATACCTTAGACAAGAACCCCACATATGCTTGTGAGATCTTATCGCAAGTTTCCAACATGTGATTCCCTTAAAATAATGTGATCATTTTTTCCCTTATCATGAAAAACCTAGGGTGTGAAGCCTTCATATGAACCCTCCTCCATGAACCCATGCTTTATGAAAACCTTTTTCCATGTAGAAGCATTCATGAAAATTCATTATGTGATCACATTAATCCCCATCGGTCTCATTGTTCCATCATGAGGTTTGCATATTCATTTCATCGATCGTGTAAAACCCCTCAAAAACATTATCTTGGATCGAGTGAAGAGACTTGTACTTCTCATAGAGATCAAGTGATTCCACCCATACATGTCAACCCAGTTCAAGTGACGACCCTTGGACATGTCATCCTGGTTCATGTGAATCCCTTGTAAATGTGATTCATAGTTTCTTGAAATGTGTGTTCTAGTTTTAAGAATCACTGCTTCCAGGAGGTTTCCATTGGATTTATTCATGGAATCGGAAACTTACAATAGTTCTTTATAAAAAGGGGACCTTCTTTCCAAAGGAAATCATTCTCTATATATGAAATTTATGATACTTAATAATGTGCATTGATTGAGAGGATGGGAGGTTAGATTCATCACACCCTTTTGAGGGTAATTAATGTCTATTATGGGACTCCCTTTGTAAATTTAAGATATTTTCATGAATCCTTATTAATTCTCCAATCATAACATAAGTTTCCCTTGGAATCTTCAATCACATATTAACATGTGTAAAATTTAGAATCATAATTATGTATTCATGGTTATTCATTAATGGAGCTATCTATATGTATTTGAGATTCTTCATCAATGGTATCCTCTCATATACTATTTAGAGATTATTTTAATCATCTTTATGATGATACTAGTTTTTAAGCCACTCAGTGGGGCACTCTAGAATTTATTATCATCTAGGGAGATGAAGGTTTGTTTTGATATTGATATCGTACCCATGAAATAGGTTACCTACATATCCTAGTGAAAGGAATTAGAACCCTCATTATTCAGTGTCTCTTAATGAGACACATCATACCTTTTAAGGTTGTGTGATAAGGACCTCTAAGAAAAAGGTTCTTAGTCAAAGTTTGGTTTGGGACTTATGCCTAAACAGACCAAGGAACTTCGAAATAATATGGGTTTTCATATAAGATTTTACCCTGTTGGGAATATAGACCTAGGAGAATATGGTGGATTTTGAAATTTTGAGTTTGAACCTCAAGAAGGATTTCTACATATCCCATGTGGATGAGAATCAAATCCCACATAGTTTGATAAATCTCATAATAGGTTATAGTCCTTTAAGATAAATGAGTTTGGGATTACTTCCTAAATATGGTGCCTTGACTATTTAGGGGTTTAATTTGGGGATTATTTCTAAGGAGGATGCCAAGATTAAGGGAATTAGGTTTGGATTCCTGGAGAGGATATCCAGTGAGCTCAGACCCTAAAAGGGCTTCCTACATATCCTGGTTTGAACAGGAATCAGAGTTCTCATAGTTCCTTCCAGTTAGGGTTTGTGCATATGTTATAATCATCATAGATCTCTAAGACCACATGATTCATGCTCGGTGTGAGAAATAGGAGGATGTGAAACATTCAACAGTGACACATACACTTTTCATCATCTGCTGGTGGAGGAGGGAGAGCTTATGGTGGCCAAGGTGGACAAGGACGTGGTGACCCGGGAAGAGTGTGAGGTGACAAGCCCTCCCACTATTCACTTTACATTGGACAACGGTCAAATTAAATGAATAATGGATGAAGGTTAGGGTTATACACCATGATGGATGCCCAAAAATTGATCCTGGTAGGGGAGGGATACTTTTCATTTTCTGGTATGGAAAATAAAGTTTGAACCGTACCTTCCCTACCAGAGTCATGAGGTTCCATCTCTTTGAGAAGGGAGAGGTCAATACCTAAACCCTAATTCTCAAAAATCGAGAAATTCCCAACACTATTTCTGGTATAAAGGTCCATGTCACTGTGGATATACAAACCAATAGACACTCCATGAATCCTAACCCCATTGTGAAAAAAAAGTGGGAATCCTATGACTGTGGAAATACAAACCCAACTAGGAGATATGTTGATGTGCCCTTGACAAGTGTTTGATATGTCAGGAGGTTTTGGTGGAGTTCTCAACAGAATCCCTTTAAAAAAATAGGGCCAACAAAGAATAATTCTTTCCAAGGATGGATTTTAAGAGGTCTTATGGCTTGTAGACTGAAGAGAGTAAGTGAATCAAAGAGGGGCTCCCAAGTAGTTAAGGTCATGAAAGTACGGGCGCACAAGTATGATTGGGTGACCTGATGTTCACTTAAGTGATGAACAACCTTCATGGTAATACTTGGGCTAGACCTGGCTCAAGTCTTCATGGGTATTCACAGGTTTTCCTAGAATTGGGGTGCACAAGATCCTGTAAAAGGAATAGGTGGAACACAAGTATTTCTAATTTAGGGATGTTGGGTGCTTTAGGCACACAAGTGTTATGGTTTTCAAACAATAAAAAGGACTTAAGTCCAATGATCCCCTTTTAAATACTTCACTCAAGGTTTTGATGAACTACCTTGACAATTTTGGAAGATTGGGGAGAAGTACTAGAGCGACCAGAGTAGTAATTGGGCTTCAGTGAAATTCGTCTCTACAAATGAAGTCCCTGAGGGTATATTTATAGAAAAAAATAGGACCTTGGGCAAAAGAAGATTGGGCATGCAAGTGTATTTCATGCCAGAATATGGTGTGCAAGTACCTTGTGCGCCGACGGTGTTTTGGCTAGACTAAGGTGACACTTTGAGGACTTATCCAAAAAATACTTCAATCATCTCTAGCAAGGGGGCACGCATGTGTTTGCATGTAGGTATCTTGGGTGCCTATTTGGGGACATAGCCAAAATAATTCCTCCATACCGCGGCGGCTCGGCCCCCGCACCCCTACATGGGATTAGTGATAGGCTTCGGGTCGGTGCCTTCGCTACCATCACTGACCCCCATGACAAATACAAAGTCTCACTGTGAATATTTTTAGGCCAGTTGATTTCATTTTTTGGAGAAGTGCATGAATCACATTTCATTGTGTCTAAATGTTAACATGATCATGTGATGAAATAAAAACATGTAAGACTAGTTCATACAATAAACCTTTTACATGTCATCCTGGTTCATATGCATCCCCTAGACATGTCATCTTTGATCACATGAAATCCCTCATACCTTTCATTTGGGATCATGTTATAACCCTCATTAATGTCTCTTGGTTCATACAACAACCTATGGATATGTCGGTATGGTTCTTGTAATAACCCCTAAATATGTTCTCCAAGTTCACAAGACACCCTTAAATGTAAATTATTTGATCACATGAAGGACCCCATACATGTCATCCATGTCAGACTGACATCCTCATAATTGTTAGTATCACATATAGAAACATTTCATCCTCATCAATAAGACCTAATTGTACTTGTGAATACTCAAAATTGATTCTTTGTTTGAGCATCCTATTTATATGGGCTTGCCGATAATGTTCTAAGGGTTATGAACCCATGCAACCTTATTCTTTCCTTGGGACCCTCCTTCCATCCAAACATATTCGACAAATCTTTCATGGTCCCCGCTCTATATCTATTAGAGGATAAGAGTTGTATATTTTACATGGGTATACACCTTTGTTTAAGACCCTTGACATTCCATTTACTCACCTATTGTGAGTCCACTGTCTTTTCTCATATATCAGTGGATTAGGAATCTATGTAAACTAAGAGGACTATGATTACTATTATAAAAAGGATATGTTGGATTCCTTCCTAAGGCCCAAGATCCATATTATAACATTATACCAGTCTTATTCAATGTGTAAATACCACACTTAAATGAGGTGAATCCAATCTCTTATTATCTCTGGTTTCTCACACTAATCCTGAATAATGTGATCTTAGAGATATGAAAGTTTCATTCCACTAGTATGATAAAGATTCCCCCAATCATAGAACCCATAGTGTGTAATCCTCGCACAAATATAAGGTAAACCTTAGTTTGTAAGCCCCATATAAATTCAATCTTATAGACATTGTGACATGTTTGGTCTTCTTCTATCTATTGTTTCTCACACCGATCATGGATCACGTGGGATTTTATATTTTTGGGTATCGTGTTAGTAGCATGATATAAATTCCTCCCAAACAAGGGTATCAGTATTTTAATGACAAATAAACTATGAGGTATCATATTCCTGTTATAATTATGATATGTATGACACCTTCTTAAGGACCAAGCTCTAAACATGACACTTAAATTAACTTATATACATCCTTTCCAAATGAAATTAAACTAAATGTTGTAGTCATGTCACATAACCAAAAACTATGTCAAATAAAGTATTAAGGTTTTTCTTTTTTTTTTCTTACAGGATACGTAGGGAACCTCATAGTGGTTTAATCCCAATCCAAAAACACACATCACTCTCCTATATTGAGGTAAACTCTAGAGTTCCTAAACATATTAATTCAAAGAAAAAGAATTATCCCACTATTAAGTAATAATTATAAATAGATGTTTAACCTCAGATACATACAGATAATTCCAACGATAGAATTCCATGTTACATGTATAGGGATTCAACTCTAGATCATTTTATCAAGTTATCCTGTTTCATAACAAGATTTTGGAAAGACTCATGAACATATCATAAATTTATAAGAGAGTCTTAGAGTAGGAAATAATTCTCCCAAAAAGGTTGTTATGAACCTATCCTCCCATCCTCTTGACCAATGTGAGTTCCTACAAAATGTTTATCTAGAAACCCCAATGATCGTCTTCCTTTGGAAAGATGGATTGTGTTCATTATAGGTGTGGGAGCCATTGGTAGTTTCCATGAAAAACAAATATTGAGCCTGATGAGAATTGACTGTGAAACCATATTACCCCCCCCCCCCCCTCACACACACATAATCAAATTTTGACCATTACATCCAGCATGTTTTTGAAAAAATGGTTAACTTGATGTGAAAGTATTTGATAATAGAATAATTGAGTTCCCATAGGTGCCAGGCATCATGATTCCAAATCTCAAAGAGCCCCTAAAATTCCATAAAGAAATGTTGATCCCAATTTGAACCATCCAATGATTTATTATAATTATTTTTCTCTTAGGTGGGAAATTATATATATTTTACAAAAGAAAATGAACAAAAAAATGTGAAAATAAACAAAAGGATTAACCCTGAATAGCTGATTAAGTATGTGCCTTACATGAAATGTTATACTAATCGGTGAATTTTTTTATTATTTTCCTTTTGATTATAGATATTTTACTCATAAGATTCACCCAAATTTTAAGTCATGGAATCATCAAGAAAGCTTTATGGAATCTCAGCTACAACAAAGTCTGCCACGAATCATGAAACAATGTCACCCACCCAATGCCTTCAACATTGGATGGAAAACATGATGGTCTGGGAATACCACAAAAATGGTATCATTCGGACCATCTATTTCATCGGTAGAGACCTCCATGAACTAAGTCTTGTAATCCCACCTCACTCAAGGAAGGTTCTGGTAAAATTGGTGATGCCTTCCACCAATTTCAATCACTTCAGAAGTCTGTCCCTAGAGTGAGACAATCATCACCTTCCTTAAATTAAGAAAAATGATCAAGGACTCGACCATAGATTAATCATATTTCTAGAGTTTATAATGAATTATCATGTCAATATCTACCATCAGCTTCATCCCACTAATCCCCCCAAGTCTCCTATTGATCATGCTACCTGACAGGTCACTACTATGGATACTTATACTCAGGAACCAAATAGAGTTCATCAGGCATGGAAAGATTCAGATCAAAGGGAGTGGGACTATATCCCTACTTCCACAAATGAATTCCACCGGCATATTCTAGCAGCAACCAACAAGTAGAATCATATCTCTTCTCACTCAGATCAAGTCTTCCCATATATCCCCACAATAAGCTTGGGGGAGGCTCATTTCCAAACACCCACACATGAATCCCATCAGCATATTTGTTTGAAAAAATCAAGACATAAGTGGTATTATATCCCCACTTTAATAAAATACATCTTCCAGTATATTTTGGAGACTAATAACAATAAGGCCTAAACTTCTGCACATACTCTGCTGAAGTGACACTATATTCTGGTAATAGAAGAAGAGTTCTACCGACATATTCTAGTCCTAGTATAGATATATGGGCAGGCACATATTCCTATCTCATCATCCAAATCAATATATCACTATGATCAACATGAACACATGGCTATTATAGAGAAAGTTCATATTCTTTCTCTTATCCATAAAGATTGTCAATTTATTCTAGTAAAGGATGAGGCAGAGGACTAGGCTCATTTGTCTGTTCAAACTAGGGCTCTTCATCATTGTTTGGAATTTTCCTTAGGAAAATGAAACATTTCAGTCAGAGAAATATGAAAAAATATTCCAATGACTCACTAGGATCAAGCCCAAATACTTCCTCTAACCAAAGTCCATCATCATGTTTTGGATATCACCTTAGTTTAGGTTCATATACCGACTAATGAATCTACTCATTTTATTTCAAAATCTTATTTGATCTAGGCACACATTTTGACTCCTGCTAATGAAGGACTACACAAGCATCCTTTAGAGGCTATATAAGAGTATTCTCATATCCCTTGTCCCATTTTGGATGTTCATTGGAATATTCTAATGAGGAATTAATTTTTGAATAAGTATCACATCCCCTAGTTCAACTAGGGTTGACCAACATATTCTGGTAACTACCCAAATGTAGGCTTATAACACTACTGAAAATAAATATTCTCACTGACATATTCTAGAATATTCTCAGTATCAGGTTCATATCCCCACATCAACATTTGGTCATCAATATATTCTGATGACCTTAATGTGGTAGGTGCATACTCCAGCTCATCTCTAAAGGGTGATTTGGAATATTCTGGCCATGATGCAATATTAGACTCATATTTCTGCTATGTACAATTCTAGTGTCCTTGACGATATATGATGCATATCTTCAACACCTTGAGGTCCTTATGACTCTTTATCCAAAGAATAAGGTGATAACTACCATGATAGTCCTCTTCAAAGTAGTATACATATGTATCATAGGGACTCCACCCTTGAAATCCACTGTGGAAAACCTACCCATAGTAATATCTTACTCAGACAAGGATATTCTCCCCTTTTCTTGAAACCTTAATATAGATAGGTTCTACGAACTCTAAGATTGACCATATATAATTCCCTATCAAAAATTAGTAACACCTTACCTCATCCATCAAGAAACCTAGAGAAGAAATATCTTTGGTCTGAACAGGTGGAATAATATCACATTGATGAGGAAAGGGGTGACATGGACATATGGAGGTAACTAGCTGAATGAAACCCCTCAAACATGTTTTATCCCACTTTCACTTCTAAATATGAGGTCTATGGTGATCCAAAGGAGGAGTTCATTCCTTACATATGGTAGAATATGTGGGATACCTATCACTAATTAAAGGATAGATACCTCTCTTATCGAGGATATGAGGGTCATATCCATTAAATAAATACACTCTACTATCAGCTAGACACGGAATATTTTTCCATGGATTGGGACCCAAGATTATAGAAACAAAACAAAATCCTATGGAAATTTTTTCTTCAACATAATAAATATCTGTTTATTGAAGGCCAAATCCCTATTATATGTTTGTATCCAAGGATGGGGGGAAGTATGGATCCATTCACTTTACCCTGTCCCCAGGACAATAAGGCTCCCCATATATGGAATCCGAAAATATCATAGAAGCAAGATAGATTATGGAACCAGGTAAGGAAAGGTCTAGTTGATCAATAAAACAAAAATAATCTTCTTTGAGGATGAAAATACACCATGGAAAAAGAGAGAGGGTCACCAACAGACTTCTAATTTGTGCCCCTCAAAAAAATAGTAACACATCTCAAAAATGGAAGCTAAAGTCATGGACTACTTAACAATCTCTCGTAGTAATTCTTTACCAACACAATTACTTTATGAACTCGTCCCATGCACAAACAAAATTACCCCATATTAATTAATTCGTAAGGGAACCCACCCTATCATCCATCCAAGAGAAAACCCAGGTTGTAGGGATGCACGTGTTTTATATCAATCACAAACTTTTTAGTCATTGGATCCTCTACAACAGGATCATAAAATTACAAAGATGACCCCCAATCAATCTCATCACACAAGTATGGGGGGTTTTATCACCATCTCAAAAGAAACAGGTCTATTACAGGTTTGGAGGTAACAACTAATAGACAACATCTCATTTGTTCCTCTCACAATGAAACACAGCCCTTTCATTTTAGTCCCAATTGGAAATCCTGGTCGAAAACTCTTTAAAGTTCACTATTAAAATTTTAGGATAGTGAGAATGTTTGGAAATAATAATTAAACCCTAGAACATTCATAATCCAATATAGATAAACAAGACCAAGTGACAATAAGAGGACCCCTGTAATACTCTCTAAGGGGAAATTGGTGGTACAAAATTTCCCTACTACTTGGTCAGTTATGGCATAACTATCATTGCACAGTATGACTCAATGAACATCATCACCATAAATCCAAAAAATGACGTAAACTAATACCCAAATGCTGATGGTCCCAATGTTGAAATGGTACCCCAAGAGGTAGGTGATCTTGATGCACAAACTGAGGCTATATGTACGTGAAATCAAAGAAGGATCTAGAACCAGGAACCCCCAAATGATGAGTTTCCACCACCACACTTGAATTATTTCAAAGATAAAGAGAATAATGATGCTAAATTCTACTTTTCACCTAGAAGAGATGAAATCCACTCCATATATGAACAACTGGTACAATATGAACATGAGATACAAAACCTTAAATAGCTTAATAATGAATTAAGTAGTGGAAATATTCCCATTGGGTAACAATTTCAAGAAGAAATATGTATACCTCCTCCCACCCATCCAAAGAGGGATAATCCACATACAAGGTTGGAATTTGAGCATTGGTATAGCGTTGATCCATGAGACTAGTTAACATAATTGAGTAAGTTAAGCATGATCACAACATTCCTCATTTACAGTGATATTCTCCTCCTTATAAAGGTAATCATTTGTCCCTAACATAGATTGAAAATCAGTAAGATATGAATGAAGGACCATCACATCAAGTCTTGATTAACCCCCATGTATAGAAGGTGGTACAAACAATGGTACTAGTATAACTCTTCAACACCATAAATTCCCCAGATGATCGAATGGAAGCCACGTGGGGTGGTTCCCTTTTGTATCTTGAAAATAATCTATACCACAAATGGGTGAATGAATCTTTTTCACCAACCAATTTTGGTAACTTAATATTTTAAAATTTTAATGGCATGGGAGACACAAAATATTCTATCACACACTTTTTATACTAATGCGTCTATATGATGGGCCCATGATGCTATCAGAAGGAGACAAAACTAAGATGATTTATGCAGAATCTGGAAGGACTAACCTTCATTTGGTATAGCAGCCTCCTATAAGAATCTATCTCGGTCTGGGAATACCTCCTTCATCAATTCCTTTATCAATTTAGCTCTACTATAAGGATAACAACGATCCTAGACCTCAAAAATTTCAAGAAGTGTAGAAATGATATCATCTCTAACTTCATCTCAGAATGGAACAGTCTATCATAATCACTCGTTATTCCACTCTTGATAAAGAAATCGATGGAACTCTATGCTGAGAACCTCCGAGACAAGTTTCAAACACCTTTTATCCCAATAAAATACCCAAGAGGATTTCATGATTTTGAATAAAATACACAACCCATAGATGATTTTATTTCGTGAACATGATTAAAATCCTAGCCCAAGCCTATGGTATAATGGAAAAGTCATAGAAAATCAGAGACTTCTACAATCACCCTCAAACATGTAATAGTTTTCACTGAAGCACCCAGGTCTTCCCCAAATCACCCAGCACATCCCACCAAATGAAAGCAACAACAAAACCACCCTTGGTTAGAGGTAAAAATATATGAAGGCTACCCTTGATTTAAGGAATAAAATAAAAAAGGTATTCCTTTAGAAATGAATAGTATTCTAGTTATTTCCTTGAAACCATAGAAAATAACCTCCTTAAGTTACATGTTCCTAGGAAACCTTATGTGGTCATCCTCAACAACTACTCTAACTATTGACCATTCCATTGGAGACTTGGTTACGCCATTTAGGACTGATTTTTATTCAAATAAATCCACCAGGAAATTTTAGATTCAATATAGGTGATACTAGGAAGATCCCCAACACATTTGACATGTGTGACTTCCACCCAACTAGAAGGAGAGGGAGACGGATAGGGAGTTATAGCTAGGGATAAATAGAAGTTTGATTACTAGATAATTCAAAGGAAAGTTGGTCGAGCTCACAACACCCTCATAGTACATAGTCAGAAACCAATCATGATCTAGAAAACGGGGGAGATGATATTGAATCCACCACCTAGAGGTTTAATTAATTTTTTGATACTAGAAAAGGCGTAATGAAAAGAGTCATATCCAACTCCCATGTGGACTCTGAAGCATGCATACTTATTTCCTTCAGCATCGAGAGAATGGGCACCGCCCCCACCAAATAAAATTCACATCAGATGAAAATAATATTTTTAGTCTAGTTAATTCCATTCACTTTATATACCTCTTCTTTAATGATGAATATTCCCATGAATATGATTTCCTCATACCTGACCAGTGAACTGAAGGATGAAGCAGAAGAAGACGAGGATACAGGGGATGGAGTGGTCATGGATGAACCCAAAATTCTATTCGCATCCCTTTAGAATCCATATACATGGCTAAAACCCATGGGGGGAGAATTTTAATAATCCCAATAGGAGTGTGTGGATACCTCGGAGCCTTTTATTGGTCGTTTAATACCAATAATTTTAAATGATTGTCTAGTAGGAGTGGGACTGTCTGATCATCCCAAATGAAGTGGTAGACTAGGGAAACCTATGAATCCTTCAATAGATGCTCTCTCAAACTATGATCAAGCACTAATTCTATCTTCCTCAAACGATTAAGATCCTATGTTTCATGATAATGAGAAACCCAACCTTGGTAATCGCAAGCCTATGGAACAAAAATATGATATTATAGAATAGTTGGTGGTTTTCCCAACCAAAATCTCAATCTTGGATTCTCTCCATATTTTCAAATAGATAATAGAGGAACTTATCAAGGCCCAATAGAGTTCTAGGATTTTGAGATAGAAGTCATAGCAGGCAAGTTTTACTGAATAGAAACTACTCTAGAAGACTGTCATATTACCATCTTTTTCATAGAGAAAGATTAGGATGAATCCATCCATGTAAATATTAGACCCACGTGTGATTTAGGTAATTTCGATAATGTCAACCTATGGATGGATATGGATGGAAATGGTTCTTAAATAAACCATATTCATAGAATATCTCGATTAAAATGAGGTAGTGTTTTTCATTGCATATAGAAGGGTGTTCTTACCAATAATCATTTGTGAAATAGAAGAAATTAAACAAATCAATATTTCCCTAGAGCATGATGAGCCTAGATCCACCCCCCCCCCCCCCAAATGGATGGATCCCATAATAGGTTACCTCCAAAATGGGACCCTCTCATCAGATCAATCCAAAAGGGAACATATTTGACATCGAGCAGTGAACATGACCCTCTTGGACAAGATGAATGATCATAAATACCTCAATAAATGATGCTTCGATAGATTCCTCTTTAAATTCATTATAGTAATAGACACTCTCACCATTATGAAGGAAGTCCAGGAAGGCTCATGCGATGATCACCAGCCTAGAACTAGGCTCTCCCACCAAATAAATAGGTTTAGTAACTACTAGTAGATGACGATGTTGGGATGTATATATTTCACAATGAAGTATCATGCATGTTTTATTCATGAAAACTTCATCCAACAGCCACCAGAATTACTATGCACATCTTAGTATTCCTAGTAGTTTGTCGTATGGTGAATGGAAATTGTAGTCTCATATCTCCTATCTAAAACTAAGAATTTTATGTACATCCTTACTACTACCGAATATTTTACCAAATGGGATGAGTCCATACCCCTCAAGGAATTAAACATAGTGAACTTCATCAACTTTATTAAGTCTAATATCATTACTATATATGGTGTCCCTTGCATGATATTAATGAAAAACGGTACAAACTATTGTTTTTCTGAGTTGAAGATTCTATATTAGAAGTAAAACATAAATTCCATCCATTTTTATTGCTATGACATAGTGTAGAATGGATATATAGAATCCTTTAATAAAACTCAATCAAATATACTCCAAAAAATGGTAGATAGAGACAAGAAGTATTGAGCGAATAAACTCCATCATACTTGATGGGCCTATTATGCCACCACAAGCACTACCATGCAAGTAACTTCATATTCTATAGTTTATGGAATAGAGGCTATGTTACCCATTGATTTCTAGTTTTCCACGCTCTAAAAATCTATCAGAGGATAACCCTAAAATGGAAAAAAAATACAAAAGTATCTAGATGAGTTAGAATGACTCGATAAGAAAAGGTAGTGTATGATACACAATCTCAAAGTCCATCATAATCAAATTGTGAGATCCTTAAACAAGAAGGTTTGTTGTTTCTCATTTCTCCAGGTAGAATTGGTATTGGTTATTTGAACCCTGATGATACCAGGGAAGAAACCCCAAAATTAGGAACCCAAGTAGGATGGGCCTAACATCATACAGAGTGTCTATTCTAAGAGAGCTTACTCATTGGAAACAATGTATGGGGAACGCATTACTCACCCCACCAACGAGAGGTTTCTTAAAAAAAGAACTTCGCATAGGTGCCATCATGAAATTGAATTCTCTGTTGTAAGACTTTAAACTATATGTAATTTCACATCCTTATGGTATGAAATTGAAATATATGGAATAAATTATCATCACAAGACATTAAACTGATTGGAACATGTCCTAGTCACATGATGATAAATTGCACGATATGGGGAAACCTTGCAAAACCAACCTCCTTTTATTATACATGTTCTAGATCTATGTAAAAGAAATAAATGAAGTGCCCTCATCCCTATGTGAGAGTTATATCTATATAAGGGGACACTCATAATAAATACATGTGGATTGATTCTCATTCTTATGAGATATGTAGTGACATCTAGATTCTATGTTCTGGGACTAGTCGCAATGATGAAAAATTCCCTCTCCACGCATATGGTTCAAAACTATGTAAGGATTATTCATATAAGAATTATGTGTTCCTTGATTCCTATTACCACAGAATGTGTAGTGATGTCTAAGTATAAATCATGTGTTTATGGTAGACCTGTGTAGGGAATTTTCCATGCAAGAACTATGCATGAAATGATTCCTATTACCATAGGATGTGTCGTGATGTCTAAGTATCAATCATGGGCCTAGATACGATATAAAAAATAGAGAATGCCTCTTTCCTCACATAGAGTTTAGACCTGTATAGGGAATTCTATATGTAAGAACTACTTGTGGCTTGATTCTTGTTACTATAGGATACATAGTGATGTTCAGATCTCAAATCCTGGGCCAATCCATAATATTTAAAAATATACCCCTCCTTGTATATTGGATAGACCTATGTGAGGAAATTTTTATCATATAATAACTATGTGTGTCTTGATTCTTGTTACCACAGGATACATAGTGACACGCATATATATAATCCAGAGCCCAACCACCATACATAATAAGTTATAGAAGGAAAAAACCTCCATACATATGAACCATACCTGTATGGGGGGGTTTCGTTATGAGAACTATGTGTTGCTTGATTCCTATCATCACAAGATATGTAGTGATGTCTAAATCCTATATTTCAAGCCCAACTTTGAGTTTTCATCACTCCCACCCATGTTTCTTGATAATAACTATATTTTTTGGGTATTATGACTCATAACAAGATATGAATACCCCTACATATTCCTTTTCATGCACTCTTGCATAATTCAATTGACTACCCAATTGTCTCTTATTTCTTATGTTGAGCATGACTCATGTGATCTTAGGGAACCTAGAAATCCACTCTAACTAGTGAGATTGAAGTGAATTTTATTTGGAGATGGGGAACCAAGTAATAGTCATATGACATTAAACTACACAACAACATCTTTATTGCATGATGTTAAATTTCATTGAGGACATATTAGTCTCATTGAATTAAACCCTATAACCTAAAATGTCCTTGGAGAAAGACCGCAAGCTACATGTTTTCCTTGCTCTTGATCATAATAACTTAAACTACACAACACAGTCCCACGATATGGGACCTACCTTCCCTATTACACATGAGGTAAATATGTATAAAATATTCCCATAGTAGGGGTTTTACTAGTTCATGATAAGTTTAATCACATAACCCTACATGAGAATAAGGTAGCCTCACCTGATCCTAACACAAAAACCTTCATGATAGGTTTCCTTCCTTTTTCAATCTAGGATATCATTTTCTACCATCCTTATGTGAGAGAAAAATACACATAATGGATTCACATATAAGAACTATGTGTGTATTGATTCCTATTACCTTTGGATATGTAGTAACACTCGAGTCTCGAATCACGGACCCATCAACAATATATAAATAGAATAAAATACCTCCTCCCTCCATATGTGTTTAACCTATGCATTGGATTCTCATATAAAAAGTACATGTTTCTTGAGTACTGGTACTACATAATATATAGTGACACTTGAATATAAAATCTCATGCCCAACCATAATGAAAACTAAAAAATGATATATAATCTTTGTTGGTACCACATTGTATATGAAGATTGTATTTGTTGTAAATGAGTGTCAATGGATTTCAACGATGATCAACATGAATAAGTATCTATCCTAAGTAAAATGGAGAATGGAAATTAGACGTTGGTTGAGATTAATACTGAGTTTCATATGTGTGTATCTGGAGTGATTCATTGGCTACAACAATTAAGGATGATTGAAGTGATTTTTGGAAGGAGTAAAAGAAAAGGAGAAGAAGATGTTGAGGAGTAGGTTTGACATTTTACATTTGTAAACACAGTGTTTTACACTAAGTAACTATTTTATGCCTTTACCAAAAAAAAATAGTAGTCATCCATGGAGGTCATCTGAGGTCCTCACCTCAAGCACATGCGGGACCTAAGGGGTCAACCACGCTTGAGGGAAGACCTCGAGGCCAGCCTGCAAGAGGTAAGGTGTGTGTGGGTCGTGTATATGCCTATAGGTGTCACACGGTGGTGAACCCATGCAAGGTGGGCACTAGAAGCATGCCTGAGGAGAAGAGTGGGTGATAAGAGCATGCCCGCAGGATGAACACTGTATGCGGTGGTACCATAGAGAGGGGAGGATAATTATGAGTGAATGGAAGATCACACTGATTGATAAACGGCGGCCATCCCGCGTATCCGTTTTTATGTGGGACAAGGTTTTAAAAAAATGGATGAAATCTTGACAATCCATCTGATCTTGCTGAAGATCTCGTCTTCACATCGTATCCCTCATCTAGAGATATAATCTGGGCCGCTTATCATCATCACGCCGCGTGTGGTTGAATCGGAGTTGCCCGAACTTCGACTGAGGTTCATCTTCAAACTCCAAACACCCGCATGCACCCGCGAACCAGGAGGTCCAGCTGAATGATGATCTCACCACTCCGTGCACCATTTGACCTCAGTTCAATCCCATAGTGATCGTCTGGATACTATGATCACATGCATGAAATTAAATTTTCATTCATGCTAATGAAACGAAGATCGAGAGATTGGCTGAGGAAAATGATGTTGTTGGAGGTTTTCATGTGTCAAACGCTCAAGGAGAGAAGATATTCTTGCATACCTATTTGCATACGCATGAGGAAGATTGCAACATTAAACAACCAAGAAACACAGTGTATCTCTTGATTGAGATTTGAAGACTTCAAAACCACGATATTTATGAAATATCTCAAGGATTTTGGACAAGTAAAGATTTGATCCCCTCTTATAAAAAGATAATCATTAATTCGAGAAAAGGGTTTGCTGCCCTTAATCATTTCAAGAGATCATGTTTAGAGAAACATAGTTTCACCGATCATAAAATTTCAATAAGGGTCATGCATGAACCACGAACCATCCTTGGTTGGTGAAGATTTTTCCACATAGAATTCTGGTCCATGAAGAGGAGAACCGCGTACCTCTTTGGTCCATGAAGAAGAGAACCGTGAACCAATCCTAGTTTATGAAGAGAAGGATCTGCGTACCATTTTAGATTCGGGGAGAAAAGTTCCCTCATACCACTCGGCTTGACCGCATACCAATCTATTTCGTGGTTGAGAGAATCTCGAGAGGGGAAGTCTTGTGTACTACTCAGTTCACGGAGCAGAACCGTGTACCATTTGGTATTTGAATAAGGTCTTCACTACGTGTGAGAAGGAAGTCTACACATCCCTTGCGTTAGGAGGATCCAAAAACCTTTCTGGTTGGTGAATGAGACTAAGACATTTTGTGCAAAGAATAACTACATACCCTCAGGGTGAAAACAAAGGGGAAAAACATAAAAACCATAAAATTGAGGCAGTGAGTCTCTTTAAAGAACAAGTGGATATCATATACATGATGTACATTCAAATCATATACATGATTTGAGACTCCCAAGTGTGCAAGCATAAACCAAACAGTAGACTACCCCCATTCAGTGGTTGAAGAACATTCATGGATAACCATATGCAAGACACATAGAATTTGAATGAACTAAATAACGTTGTGGGTATGCACTTAAGAAGAAGACAAACGAAAGTGCATACATGAATACACTCTTCATTTGAATAAATTCAAGGCAACATGTTTGTGAATTTGTGAATAAAGAATAATTAAGAGGTGGAGATCATTTGTATTCTTGTCTGCATATGTGAAGACATTTAAAGAAAGATCCAAAATCATGGGTGCATGTGTGAAGAAATAAAAGAAAGAGAAGATCTCATTTAAGGAATACATGCATGGTCTCGTGCATACATGTGAAGAAGGGAGAATAATGGTTGATTCTGATGATGCCTAGTGATTTGTGTTTTAGTGTTTGAACAATCACAAAAGAATTTGTGATTATGGACAAGAAGAATAAGAGGTCTTATTACATCTGGATGTTTCACTGGAGAAGAAGATTGAACATTAAAGAGAATCAACTCTGGACCTCGATGCAAAAAAAGTCTCATGCTGAACTAGAGACAAGGACTTTGATGCCTATCCATTGAAGGTACCTTCACATCCATAAACTGGGAGTGACTTAACCTAGGGCAGTGAGCTGGGGGAGTCAATTGAAGTGATGTGAGGGAATTAGTGAGTTATCCTTGAACTTTTGTAAAGGAAGTGTTCCTGGAATAGAGTGATTGTACCCAAACCATTTAATCCTCAACTTTTGAAGATTAGTGGAATTAGATACGATTGGAAACCTGTCAACATATGCTCCTTGGACATATCCCTTAATGGTGAACCAAGTAAAATTGTTGTGTTGTCCTTCTGCATGTGAATTTTTTAATTACTGAACATATCCATCATATAGGTTTAATTAAGTTCCAACCAATGTGGGAACAAGATCCAAAAAAAGGGAGAAAATTTTGACACCCAAATTCACCCCCCCCCCCCCCTCAGGGTGACCATGGATCCTTCAGTTGGTATCAAATTGAGGTTTTACATGTGTTGGATACTTTACTGTAATTCTATTCAGAAGAGATTTTGAGTTTCTCTCCTAATTCAACAATGAAGAGAAGTATTGATGAAAGTTCAGTTATCTCCAAGTAGAAATCTATACCTAACAAGACCATGATGAATAGGCAAAAGAAAGAGAAGAAGCAGTCAAAGAATCCCCTAATGTTCAAAGAAGATGCAGTGTATGATTCTCCATGCCCTTCCAATAGTAATGAAATATTATTCCTGGGAAGTAAATAGCATGTGGATCAGGTTTCAACCAGAGAAAAGGAAGATTCTTCTATCTCATTTTCAAGTGATTGTGATAAATTAAGAACCTATCTGCATTATATTCCTGAATAAAGATTTGTTCTTATTTGAAGAATATTTCAATGTATGCTGGCTGAAAAACCTGACTGGGAAGAGAAGCTGATAATATGGAGGAGGGCCTGGTAAAGAAAGTATTAGAATGTTATAAGCTCTTCAGACAGATTAAATCCCTTTAAGAAAAATAATTATTCAATAAGACTCTAAAAGAAAAGATCCATGCATTTAAAAATGAGCTTAAAAAGGTCACTTAAGTCAAGGTTATAGATTTGGAAGAAACTTCCAAGAAATTCAAGGAACTTGACTCATTGTTATGAACCATAGTAAAGTTTCATGAAGATGGGGTTGAAATATTGAAAAGTTTTGTGATGAGAATATGATCATGATTGAATATAAAAATATCATCCTCAATATGGAATGTCTAAAATTGGAAACCCAGTAGACCAAACATGAGAAGGCACATATTGAGACTTCATAAAAGAATGAAACAGTTGATGTTGGTACTAAATGTTCACTGGAGGACTCTAAAGCCAAAATACCTCAAACATGTGATAAGAAGATCATGACTTCACTCATTGATCTATCACAAGAAGTTGAGAAAGTGAGGGTACCATCCATACCAACTTGTATTATTGTTTCTAAATTTTTTTCTTCTAAAAGTGAAGATTTGAAGAAAAAATCTAAACAAGTATAGATGAGTAAAGGTGAGAAGAAGAAACCTACCACCATGGATAGGGTGGATTAGAAGAAGAGGCTAGAAGATAGTTCTCTTGGTAGAGCACATAACATCAAGAAAAAGTCCCAACATCATTATACCTAAGATATCAAGAAGACAATATTTGTGGGTCAATGTTGGTACTGCAACAGATTTGGGAATTGTGCACTGGAATTTTGGTACAGCCCTTTAAACCCAAAAGCATAGAGAAAGCCTATGTCAAAAGGGAGAAATCCATAGAAGAAGAAGAAACATCAACTTATCCATAAGCATCTATATACTAAAAATAGATTTGGAATTCTACACAACATATGTAATGTATGTAATTGGAGTGGTCACAAGACTGAAGTATGCTTATCTCAACACATATCTAGAGATGATAAGATCATAAGACCACAAAATATAGCTAATAGATAAGACACTACCTTGGGAATAAATCAGAAGAATAATTCAAAAGAAATGTCTCCCAATATGACTCCTTGAAGAATTGGTTATAAATTCTTGGATTCAAAATCCATGAAAATGAATAGTGGTACATACAAAAGAATTCCTAAAAACGATGACACTCTGAAGAGTCCATGTCGAAAATCCAAACTTACTACCATTGTTCCCGGATACATATTGGTTCTATGGCCTGAATATTTGGAAATAAATAGAATGAAGAGAGATGCACAGACTAAGGCTAGTGCAACAGGAAATAATAATATTCCACATGATGACATAAAATTCTTGTGTGTGAGGTGAAACAAGACTGGTCACACTTTTAATAATTATAGTGCATTTATTCCAGACCAATTAAAATTACTCAAGAAGATGAAATTTGAACCAGGATATTCTAGTGCATTGAAAGATCTTGAAGAAAGAAGACTCACACACAATGAAATGGAAGAAATATTGAGATCCACTCAACTAAAGTCAGAACTAAAAATCAAATGTGAAAGTGTGAGGAGTGGAGAAAAAAGAGCATTATGGTTGAGAAAATCATCTCAGACTTCCAACAAATATTGAAGAATAAAGGAGGATCCACCTTATTCCCTTAACACTTTGTGTATTGTATTAATATTACAGGTAATTGAAGGTGAAGAAAGCACTCATGGGAGAACTTTAGAAGTTTTCCCTTGATGGGGAAACACATGAAGAAGTTGTCTGAGGGTAATGTATTTGGAAATGTTTAGTCATATCTCAACCTTGGTTATTTAAAATAAAATTATTTTGAAAAGGGGGGGTAATAATGATAATCAATGACATAAGAAGAATGGTAGAGCCCTAAGGCCACTTATCCTACCCATTGCACTTGAATGTTTTTGATCTGTTTTGTTGAAATGAGCATAAGAGTTTCAAGTTCATAATCTCATATCACATTTATTATCCTCATCCTAGAATGAAAGAGGAAAGGGCCTTGAATACAATTACATGAGTTCTCATTGGATGAGGTATCATGATCAGTGGATAATAGATAGCTTTGTTGTCTAGATCAAATCATATTGTTTTCTACATCGAGCATTTCCCAAGTAGAATTAGATTGAAATGATTGATGGAATAATTGCTTATGTATGGACTAATATCCTCTCTACCAAAAACATTGTTTTTATTGTCAATAACGGGGAGATAAAGTGAAATGAAATCAAAGTAGAAAAGTGAAAGGGAAAGAGAAGATAGAATACTCTCATTTTGACATTGACATGCTCATGTTAGATAATGTTGAAGTATTGAAAACAAACACAAAGGGGGGATTGTTGGGACCACTTTGTATATGAAGATTTTATGTGTTATCAATGAGTGTCAATGGATGTCAATGATGATCAACATGAAGAAGGAACTATCCTATGTAAAATGGATAATGGAAATTATACGTTGGTTGAGCTTGATCCTGAGTTTCATATATGTGTATCTAGAGTGATGCATTGGATACAACGATTAATGGGGGTTGAATTTATTTATGGAAGGAGTAAAAGAAAAGGATAAGAAGAGGTTGAGGGGGAGGTTTGGCATTTTACATTTTTAAACACTTAGTTTTACACTATGTAATTATTTTATTCCATTACCAATAAAGTAGGGGCCATCCATGGAGGCCAGCCAAGGTCCTCACCTCAAGCACATGCGAGCCCTGAGGGGTCAACCGTGCTTGAGGGAAGCCCTTGAGGCCATTCTTCAGAAGGCAGGGTGTGCGCAGGCCATGTATAAGCCCACAGGTGTCGCACGGTGCTGAACCCATGTAGTGTGGGTGCTAGAGGCCCTCCCGAGGAGCATAGTGGGCACTAAGAGTGCGCCCGCAGGGGAAACACAATACAGGGTGGTACCATGGAGAGAGGAGGAGAATTCTGAGTGAATGAAGGAGCACACTGATTCATAAACCTCATCTATCCTGCGTATCTGTTTTGATGTGGGAAAAGGTTTTAAAAACACATATATAATCCTTTTCGTCCATTTAATCTTGCTGAATATCTAGGTCGCACATCATATCCCTCATCCAAGGATATAATTTGGGCCGCTCATCATCCTCGCGGCATGTGTGGTTAAATAGGAGCTGGCTGATCTTTGATTGAGGGTCATCTTCAAACTCTAAAGATCTGCATGCACCCACAAACTAGGATCTCCAGCTAATAGATGATCTCGCCACTCCACACACCATTTGAGCTCTGTTCAAGCCCATAGTGGTTGTCTAGATACTACAATTACATGCATGCAATTACATTTTCATGCATGCAAATTAAATGAAGATTGAGAGACCGGTTGAGGTAAACAAAGTTGTCGGAGTTGGTGTTGTGTTGAGCACTCAAGGAGAGGAGATCTTCATGCATACCAATTCTCATACATGTGAGTAATATTGCAACGTGAAACAACCGAGAAATTCGATGTATCTCACGACCGAGATTTGACGATTTCAAAACCATGATCTTTATGAAATATCTCGAGTATTTTGGATGCATAAAGATCTGATCCCCTCTTATAAAAAGAGACTCACCGATTAGAGAAAAGGATTGGCTACCCTCAAGCTTTTTGAGAGCTCATGTTCAGAGAAATAGAGTTTCTCCGATCATAAAAGTTCAAGAAGGGCCATGCATGAACGGAGAACCATACTTGGTTCATGAAGAGTTTTACATGTATCATTGTGGTCTGTAGAGTGGAGAACTGCGTACCTATTTGGTACACGAAGAAGAGAATCGCGAACCACTCCTAGTTCATGAAGATAAGTAGCCTTGTACTATTATAGATTCGCGGAGAAAAGTTCCCACGTATCACCTAGCCTGACCACATACCACTCTGGTTCGCCATTAAGATAATATCACAAGGGGAACTCACGTGTACCACTTATTTCACAGAGCAGAACCACATACCATTTGGTACGCGAAGGAGGTCCGCACTACGTGTGTGAAGGGAGACCACGCATCCCTTATATGAGGAGGAGCCATGAACCTTCTTGGTTTGTGAAGGATACTTAGATATTCTGTGCAGAGAATAACTCCATACCCTCGGGGTGAAAAAAAAGGGAAAAACATAAACACCATAAAACTGTGGCAGTGAGTGTGTTTAAAGAAAACGTGGAGATCATATACAGGATGCACATGAAAATCATATTCATCATTTGATAATCCCATGTGTGAAAGAATAAACCAAAGAGTGGACTACCCCTATTCGGTTGTTGAAGAACATTTATGGATAAACATATGCAATACACATAGAATTTGAATGAACTAAATAAGGTTGTGGGTGTGAACTTGAGAATAATACAAACAAAAGTTCATATATGAATGCACTCTTCATTTGAATAAATTCAAGGCGGCATGTGTGTGCCTTTGTGAAGAAAGAATAATTAAAAGGGGGAGATAATTTTTATGCTTGCCATATGTGAAGACATTTAAAGAAAGATCCAAAACTGTGGGTGCACATGTGAAGAAATAAAATAAATAGAATAGTTCGTTTAAGGACTACATACACAGTCTCATGCATACATGTGAATAATGGAGAATAAGGGTTGATTCTGATGATTCCTAGTGAGATTTGTTTCAGTGTTTGAACAATAACAAAATAGTTTGTGATTCTGGCCTAGAATAATATATGTCTTATTATATCTGGATGTTTCATTGGAGAAGAAGATTGAATGTTAAAGAGCATCAAATCTTGACCTCAATGCAAGCAAAGTCTCATGTGGGATAGGATTCAAAGACTTTTATGCATATCCATTGAATGGACCTTCATGTCCATAAACTGGGAGTGACTTCACCCATGGAAGTGAGCCAAGGGGAGTCAACGAAAGTGATCCATGGGAATTAGTAAGTTATCCCTAAAATTTTTTAAAGGCAATGTGCCTGGGATAGAGTGACTGTACCCGAACCTTGTAATCCACAACTTGTGAAGATTAGTGGAAGTAGGTATGATTGGAAACTTGTCGGGGTATGCTACTTGGGCGTATCCCTTAGTGGTGAACCCAATAAAAGTGTTGTGTTGTCTTTATGCATGTGAATGTTTTAATTACTGCACATATCCATCATGCATGTTTAATTAAGTTCCTACCAACGTGGGAACAAGATTCAATAAACGGGAGAAAAAATTGACACCCTAATTAACCCCCCCCCCCTCTTGGGGTGACCTAGGGTCCTTGAACCTTTGTATGGGTCACACATACATAAGGGATTCCCATAAAATAACAATAGATGGCTTGATTTCTCATATTTTATGATACGTAGTGATGCCTAGATTCTCTATTTCAGGCCCAACCATGGGTTTTCATTTCCTCCAACCACACCCCTCTATGAGAGTCAGATCCATGTAAAGGTAAAAGTCCATATTAAAATATGAACATCCCCATGTATCCCCTGGCATGAACTCTCACATGGTGTAATTAAAATTCTAGATTTCACTTGTTTCTCCCAATGATCATAACTCTTATCATCATTGGGATCCTAGAAAGCCTCTATGACTATCATGATTGAGGTTCATTCTATTTAAAGATAGGGAACCATGTATTTGTCTGATGACATTAAAATACATGATCATGTTTTAGTCTCATTATGTTAAACATCATAAAAAAAGTTCTTTATGTCAAAAATATTTACCCCACGATGAATGTACACTTACTAATTACATGTTTAATCTATTCTCCTCGAAAATGTTTTCAATACATGTTGGCGTAGCCTTTATGGTTCTTGAAACTTTCTTGAATCTTATGTTCTCCCTAAACCAACTTAATATATTTGGTGTTCCAGATGATACCAATTAATACCTTGATTTTATATCATTCTATTGGAACTCTATAGACCTTGATCTAGCATACTCTTGGTTCTTCCCTATGGTTTACTCGTAACAGGGAACAATTCATCTAAAAGGACGGCACTAGGATCCACGAGTGAATAACATAATACCTCAAAGCTTGTTCTTAGTGGATGTTTTTCTCTCAGATGAGATTTCACCCTTAAATATAGAATATATTGTCCTTACTACGTGGGATATGGCCCCCCTAAATTGTTAATGGTTCACCTGTATCCACTAATATTCATCTCCCATTAGCTCAAATATTCTTGAGTTATGATATACACTTCCTATAACCCAACTATTCAAACATATTTGGATTCCCTTTATGTTACCCACCTGTGTATCGTACCCATTTTAAAATAAATATTACAACATAATATTCTTGTAACCATTCATTTTGAAGTATATATCTCTTTTAAAGAACCAAATTCCATGGGTTATTCATTCCTCTCGATGATACATCTAGTCTAAAAATGCTAAACTATGTGGCATATGGTTAATACTAGAAAAACCTAAAACTTCTTAGAGTAGGTATTCCTTTTCATAAATCCACATTTGAGATAATGGTTTCATCTCTATATTAGGATTTAATATGAAAATTTCCTTTCCCTATACATGATTTTGATTTATCTAGAGGACCCCTTAGTTGACTATGATATCAAGGCTCCCCAAGAAAATATAAAAAAATTCCCCTTCCCCAGGTATGAGCTATATCTATACATGGAACCTTCTTTTATAAGAACTAAATATGTATTGATTCCTATCCCCATAGGATATGTAGTGATTCTAATACCACTTATCACCAATCCTAACCATGAATTCAAAAATTATGCCCCTCCAACCTAAGTATTTTAACCTTTGAAGTGATACTTCACTTCCCCAGTGGATCTATTCTAAGGTAAAAATTAATTTTCCTTTCTTATTTGTTGGATAGATCCATGTAGGGGAATCCTTAAAAATATTTTTTATGGATTGAAACCCCCCCCCCCACATATGATTTTGATCTATATGGGGATCCAGATGAAAACTCGGTATGACATGGTTCATATTCTTACAAAATGCATAGAGAAATTCAAGGAATCCCAACAAATGGAAATTAAATATACCTCTAAAATCCTTTCCAACTTTCAGGAACTAAAAAATTTTATGGATGGAAGGTTCATACAAACTCACATCGACTACATGTTAATAAAATATATGTACATATTTCTTGAACATGTGATAGATATGCATAGGACGGGCTCCAACATATGGCTACCCACCAGTAAGACTATAAAAGTACAATAATACCTCTTGAATTATATTGAAACTAGCCAATATAGGGTTCCCTTAAGGATAAATTTCACAATTCCATATCAGTTCTCATGTCCTTACTATATGACCTTAAATTTCACGGAAGACATCTTGGTCATGTGACGTTAAACTATACGGTAATTATGTCCTTACCACATGACATAAAACTATAAAGAATATGTCCTAGCCATATGACATTAAATTGTATGGAAACTATGTCCAAATAACATAATGCTAAACTACATGGAAGGTGGGTCCCTACTACATGATGTTAAAGAGTATAGACCAGCATCCATCACCATTCCTTATTAAAGGACTATAAGATCCTGTCCTTTGTCAACCAAAGTTTAGGATAAATCTCGTATCCTTTTGATAACCACAATCCATAAATCACACTTCATGCCATTATCACCTTGGGATTCTATAAATCCTTCATGGTCCTTGGAAAAAAACTCATCCTCAAGTGACCCTTTGTTTGACTTAGCATGTCTACCCCTAGCTCTTGCATAAAATCCCCTTCCCTATTAACAAAATGTGTCATTTCCTTGAAAAGAGTTCATACTAATCCTTGTTAGCCCAAAAGTTATCCCAGTGGAACTTTTCAACCAATTTTTATTCACAATCATCCTCATCATGACTATCTCATACCATTACTCATGACCCAAGAACCATGATCCATGTTTTACAACATTCTTATCTCCTAATTTAAAGGGTCTTTGAGTTCTCTTGGACTTGAGAATCCTAATTAGGATATTTTTTACCACTTCCCTAATACTAGGACAAAATCAAAATACCTTAAACTAATATTGAAATAGACACAAAAATTTTCATGTTAAAAACCCTCAAATGGAATTATGATAAAAATTAAAGTCACCATTCACTAAACACTTCAACTTTAGAGTTCAAAAAAATAGAACCTATTAAAAAGGTGAAAAGATAATTGGTACCACCCTTTGGACTTAATAAAAGTCAATAAATTCCCAATATAACTCTATAGTCTTGGAAAAAGTTAGAGAAAATATTTTTCACTTCCTCTCATCCTGATAACATGTTCACTAGGTAGTCACACAACATTTAGTTTACTTGAACCCTTATTAAATATTAAATTTCCATAAACCACCTCATATCTTTGAAATGTAAGTTGATACCCTCCCACAATTCCTTTAGTTGTTATACTTCTCTTAGGACCCCATATCCTTAAGAAATTCATATTGTTTATTACCTATATTGTATTGGTCATAGGGACAGAGTACTCTGATGGGGTCCCACTAAGACTCATTGGTGGATAACATAACACCTCAGAGAATACTCCTAGTTGATGTTTTGGTTCTAGAGGAAATTTCCCCCTTAAAACCATTATTTATTCCCCTGAATACATATGATACTGGTTTCCGCCATTATTAATGGTTGACCTATACCCACTAGACTCTATTTTCAGTTGACTCGAATATTCCTAGGTTATGATTTACAAGTCCCATGACCAGACTATTTGAGAGAATTTTAAATCCTTGATGTTAAGTCATCAGGTATTATACTTGTTCTCAAAGAAAGAATGTGGTACCTCCTTCTTTAACCTATTTATATTTATCATCATGTGACTCAAACCCATGTGATACAGATCTTAAGCATTACTATTATAAAATAATAACTAACCCTAGGTTGTTAGAAGCCTTCTTGGATAGACTATTCTTTATAACCTTCTTCATTGTTCCAATGTTTTAATATTTATAAATCTATCATGGACCATAGAAAGGATTCAGGAATCGCTAAATTACCATGAATGTAATCCTTATGGGTTCATGTATAAGGGACCTCGACTCATCAACTAGAGGTGTATCCTTTTTACAGTAATATACATCCAATCCTCATGATCCCAAGCAACATTATAGTGGAACTCAGCACCTTCGAGTGTTTCTCAATCATACTCATCATGTCTACCCCATATCATCATCTCTAGTTCAAACTCTTGGGTTATTATTTACACAACCCACATTCCAGCTATCTTTTGGGATTTTACAAACTTAGAATAACTTCACCATGCTTCAAACTAGATCTATGCTAGGATGTGGGGCCTTAGAGTCCTTCGTGAATATCCATCCTTCGAAGTATATAGGGTGTCAAAACCCTTAATTAATACCCAACCATCATAATCTAAGAAAGTATTCATGGAATCAAAGTCCTTTATGAATATCCATAATTCAAAGGAAATATTTTTTCATAACCCTTCATGAAAATCCATCATGAGTAACCCCCAATAGCATGTTTAAGCTAAAAGACCTTAAACAAAAGAAACGGTATGACTAAAGTAAAATACCATAAACTATAAAAATATAATTTTCGATCTCATATACCATAAACTATAGTAAAATATGGTTTCATATAGAAGACCATAATTTAAAGAACCTCATCAGTCTAACTTGCAAGACCTTAAAATGTCAATTGAAAGAGACACAATGCTCTCCAGGTTAAAAACCAACAAAGGGGAACCCGAGAAAAAATTAACTTGATTCTCTCTAGAAACATACCCTATTTTATCTAGGAATAATTGAACACTTATAATATGAAAAAGGATTAAAATATGTTAGGTCAAAAACCTGTAAAGAGACACCAAAGAAAAATCTGATTCCAAGCCTTCTCTGCCTTTCCAATAATTATTTAGTAAAAACTATGCTTGAAACATAAAAGATATTAATTTTATAGGTGAAACCATATGGTCCTATAAAAAATCAAGCTATGATCACTAGTCCTTTGGCACAAGAAAAAAATAGAGTGCATCTCTATTAATTGGAGCCTATCTAAGGGTACCTTGACTTGTCATATCTTCAAACTAC
Source organism: Viscum album (assembly GCA_963277665.1). Classification (NCBI taxonomy): domain Eukaryota; kingdom Viridiplantae; phylum Streptophyta; class Magnoliopsida; order Santalales; family Viscaceae; genus Viscum; species Viscum album. Next base: position 1,638,910,308 of record OY728129.1, read on the forward strand.
ACAACACTTGTCCTTTCCTAAAGGAACATAAAATTATTAGAGTGGGTTACTCTCTGAATCATGAAATGTATCATGAGAGTTAGATTTATGCCACATCACCATGGAATCATGAGTCCCTACCCATGATTATATCACAATTTTATGACATTACCTCTCCTACGTGAGAGCTAGATCTACATAGGATATTTCATCACAAAGTTCTTCATCAATGAAACTATACCCCCTATGAATGAGATTGATCTATATTGGAGTCTTTCCTAAGAAATATTCATGTATTGACTCACATTCCCTTGGTATACTTAGTTACATATAGATTTTTTATCTTAGATCAAGCCACAAATTCCATTCCATAAAATATCTTGTGTCCAATATGAGATTTCAATATATTCTCCAATTAAAGATAGCCATGCCTTAATATAGGATTATTTTAATGGGAAAAACATATTATTGAGAGGATTATACACCTTTTAAATCAAGAGGATATCCATTCTAGAAACCCAAAAACCATTAGTTGAGGTTATCCTCTTGGTGGTGCTCAAAACCCCTCAGTCAACACACTCCTCCTGAAAAATCCTCTCAAAGGTTTTAGTGTCAAACCACATCATATTTTCAATTACACAAAAAAATGATCTAAATTTACCTTAAAATATAATTTATTTAATTTTGAATGAATCCAATTTTGGGGGGTTTTGGAAACCATAAATGTGTACCCAGCACTTTTCCATTGGGGATTTGATAAGTGTGAATCCCATAAAAATACAATACGTATTTTTCGTGAAGCAGTTATATGGAAATGTGGAAGTTGAATTCCTTTAGAATAAAGGATTGAGATTAATTTTATAATGGCACATATTATTGACCTCATTTAATGTATTTTACTTAGAATTTTATTCTATGTTTAATTCTATGCCCTTAGCCAAAAAAATGTTCCTTCCATGGAAATATCACAATCTAGCTCAGACCGGTGTAGCGGTCTAGAATTACTTCCAGTGGACTATAATTAATACCTATCAGGGCACTCCATGGGTAGCTACACCCCCTGGGTAGGACACACCATCATCCCCAGTGGCAGCCATTTCCTCATGAAGCCCTTGGGGGGAGAGTCATGCTTCGTCCAATGCTCACATGTGAGAGTTCCCAATGATCGGATTCATTCCTACCTCCTTTGCCTCTGATACCAACTGTAGAGACCCAAAGCTTGACGTACATAGACATTACATTACTTTTGTGGAATACTTAATAGATAACAAAAACAGACACACAAGGACTATAATAGTTTAGTGTCATTGGAAACTCGGAATATAAACTTCTAATCATGTTGAAATATCTTCAACAACTCCCATAACGATCTTCCCCTTTTTGTATCCTTACCTAAAAGCTTTCTTTATTTCCTGGGGAAAATAAAACATAAAAAGGGTGAGCTCAAATTCTCAGTAAGTCCAAACATAGATAATATAAAACAATCCATAAATATTTGGAAGAAAAAACTTGAACATGAAATTTAAACATCAAAATCTTGAGCGAAGACATAAATCGTGGAAGTACGTAAGGCATATATAATAATAGAACATCAACCATGATAAAATATAATGGGAATAAAACATGTAATTGTGGAAACTATTCAGCACATGTCATGATTTTCATAGTAGCCAAGGCATTGCTGCCAAGACCATCTTAGTGGACAAAGTCCCTTTCTGAATCGAGTTCACTCCTCGTTTCAGTCCTGTAACACTGAACCGGATTAACTTACCGTTCCAGCCATGTCTATCTCATGAGATATAAATCTTTACCCAGTGCATTGGAGGGAGATATAGGTCCCACCCATCTCATAATGAAATCATTCTTTTGTGTGCCAAAAAATCATAAATCATACGTCATAGCATAACCCATGTAATAGAATGAGATTCTTAAACATCATTCCATAATAACATAATCCATATAAAAAAATGGATATCTTTTCATCATAAGAAAAATCAAACCATGTAAATAATGGAGACATTATACTTGAAACATAAACATATTAAATAATGTCATTTTAGATGTAAAATAGTTTTGATAAAAACATATGAAATGAATTCTTGAGGAAAATATCCTTTCTTCTTCAAAATCATTTTCTTTTCACAAAATGTCATGCAATTTTAAAAGAAAGGGGTTTTGTTGAAAATAATCATGCAATCTTGTAGAGGAAGATTCATGAAAATGAAGTTTTATGAAACCGTAAAAATTCGTTCATACCGTATAAGTTAAAAATAACATTCTCCTCGTAGTTTTGTCGGAAAAGTCAAAAAGTTCCTTGTATGGTAAACAAAAGAAAGATTCCTTCCATAACACGTGGTAAAAGTCAAAAAAGGGTAAAAAAGACTTTAAACATACATGAAAACATTTTTATAAAACTTGGACATGGATGATAAATAAAACCCCAGTAAATACTTATGAATAAGAAATTCTGGAGAAAAATTGAGATTTGCAAAATTATCCCTTACCTTAGGTCTGATATGCTTCGTACGTTTCCGAACCTCCTCTTCTTTGAAGCGCCTCTTTGAGACCTCCTCTTAGGGCACCAAAATTGGTCTTTGAAGAATAATAGGACCTCTAGGGTGTTTCTAGGGAAGTAGAGAAGAGAATTTGGTAGGGTTTGGCCGAGCTTGAAAGCTCAAAGTGGTGTGAGGAATAGAGGGAGGAGGTCCCCTTTTATAAGGGAGGAGAGGGGAACCTTTGGAATAACTAAAAATATTATTTTATTATAAAGTCATATTCGGTTTTTAATAGCTCCAAATTAAGTTATTTTGAATCTAAGGTGGGTATGGGTATAAATCCTCTCATCCCATAGAATTTAGACAAGTTTAGGTTTCTATTTTAACCTTATCATTTAGATTTAACTTTAAGTTAAATAATTTTTCTTTTACCGTGTCTTCTTGTTTTCTTACACTATAAGGTTAATAAACTTACTATAACAAGCCAAAAGAACCTGAAGTTGTTTATTATTAATATATATAACCTTATCTAAGTCATGTGGTCGAACCTTAGATTTTTAGGAATAAAATAACAATTAATAATATAATATTTGTTTTAAAAACTATTTTATGTCAATTTTGACACTATTTGGTAATTGATTTTTGTGAAACTAATAACAGAAAGATTAGTTCAAATAAAGTTACTTAAATAGATACTAACATTTCATATTAGCATATAAAATTATTTTAATTCATAAAAAGTCTCAAATTACATTTATTTGGGTATTTATAACATCAATTATGTCAATATTTCATTAATAATATAATTATTGCATCATCATTGTGTCATAAATAAATTAAATTATTTAAAGTCTAAAAATTAAAAATAAAATACCATTATGTAGGAAATCGTTTTATCTTTCCAATTAATATTTATAGTCGAATTTACCTTATGTATAACCCTATATTAAAAATGATTTACTTATTAAACATTGATTTTAACTATTTTAACCCTTCTTTAAATAAATTAATAATAATTGTCCTAATCTAATCCATGTGGGCCTAAATGGTCATATTTTATTCCTAAGGTTGTTTTTGGTCGAATTACACTTATCCAATAGAATTAGTACATGTGGTAGGGTAATAATAATATCATTTTTACCCTTAATTACCCTATTTACTTTTAACCGTGGTAAATAAAAGCAAAAAGTTACTATTCACCAAAAATTATTTTCATCTCATTGAACCACATTTTACTTACTGACATAAACAATGTCTCTCGGATTTTTGAAATTCCATTCACAAAATCGGTAAAATTAAGTTCTATGTAAAATTGCAAATTCTCCTAGGAGGTGGGTAAAAGACGGTCAAAAGTTCAATAAAATTTTAATATATCTAAAATTTTTATAAAATGACTCCAATGAATTACATTGAACTTATATACGTATTATGTTTCAATTTTTACCTAAAATAAATTTAAATAAAATAAATAATTATTTAAATAAAAAGTCGGTTTTTAAATAGTAACCCAGTGTTTTCACTATTCATCAAAAATTGAAAGTTTTCAGAAAAATACCAAAATATCACCTTAGGCTAATTTTGAAATTTCGAATCCAAAAATGAATTCTATTTTGAAATATGAAATTTAAAAAAATTCAAAAAGTGGTTATTACTATTCATAATGGCTAGTTTTAATAATATTTTAATAGCATATCGTTGTTTAGTGAAACTCGGTATTGTGTATAACACACGCTATCGAGGAAGGTCGTGATTGCGTGTAATGTAGCCAAGTTAGGGTTGCGTGTTGTGAAAGACTCCTTTGTTTTAGCATACAACACAAGACATCAATAAAATTAAAAAGAATATTTTTCATAAAATCTCGGGGTGTTACATTCTACCCCCCTTAAAATGAATTTCGCCCTCGAAATTCGTCAGGGTTATAAATGGTTTACTACTCGAAAGTTTCTTTAATATAAACTCACATCATAAAAAGGAATACCAAAACCAATCTTTAAAAACAAAAGTATGAAACATAACGGTTACCCAAATTAACTAATCACTGGGTTTCCACATTGGAGAACATAGGTGAAAATATGGATATGGAAGAGAAACCTAACCATCATGTTCTGATGGAGAGTGGTAGAGAACATGGCTATGAAAAAGCCAACAATCACTATGCCATAGATTTGTGATGATCTAAGGTACCATCTGATTCATCAGATATAAGGGAACTAGGACAACATTTTTTGTTTTCAAGATCATTTCCCTAAAGTTGATGAATTAAAAGAAATACTTACATGATTTTGGTACAATTTCACTATTGTTTGTGAATTGAACAATTTCCACTTTATCCCTTATAGAAATGAAGTTGAACTTGTTATTCATGATGTGTTAGTAGATCATGTGATAGAATGATGGTTCATTCCATCTGTTTCAAACAAAAGGTTAGCAAAAGATATAAGTCCATCTTATGGTTAGATTAATAATATATGGTTCCAAAAATGAACTTATACTTCATATATCATACCACTTAATAAAATAAAACCAGTTTCTACTAACCAGGGACATACTGTAGGTCAGTGGTGGGCGATAAAGGCCGGTCGCATTTCGGTTGTGGGTTTGATTCCCACAGCCTTGTCCGACGCGATGGGCTATCGCCCATCCTGCAGGTTATCCTTTTTCTAAAACTACATTACTATAACATCCCATCAATAATATCAGAAAAAACTTCTATCCTTAAACAATACTAACTTATGTCCAACATAATCCATTCCAATCTTTAGGCTTATCCATAATATTGCAGTCCACTCTCATAATATAGTGAAAACGATTACCCGAGATTTCATATAACAAGCATGTTAATACCATCGTTGATCCCCATATATCATAAGATATGTCTTGTTGGTCACATTCTAAACATTCGAAGGCCTTAATCATGTATCCTCTTGAAAAATGAATACCCATTGAATCTTAGTGAAAACATGAGTGTTGTCAAAAGTTAACTCTTTCCACATACCAAAACCCCAAAATTATATATACTAAAACCATGATATAACTATTACTTTATATCAATCATGAGCCCATGAATACTGTCAAACATTTCATTTTCTCCTTATCCCTTCATTATGCGCATATCATCTTCTTTCCAAAAATATCTCAATCACTTTACATGGTTACCGGTACCATAAAATTATTGAAAACCACAATAGACCAATACATAAATATTCCAATATTCCATGATACTATATACAACATTATTTTGGAATCCCATTACATAAACACTTAATCATTCCACCACATCGTTGTCATATTCAACATCACCAATAGTGATCGCATGTGACTTCCCTTTGTCCTTTTCCTTAAGTGGTTTCTCATGTCGATCATCATTAACCCTTGTATTAGGGCATTGATTAGCATAATGCCCCATTTCATTGCACTTGAAGCATTGAAGTGTTGGTGGTGCGTTCTCTGTAGTCTTTTCTTTATTCACACCATTAGCAACCCTTTTTCCATTACTTCGACACTCAGTTGCTCGATGAAATTCTTTTCCACACTTAAAACATTTTCTAGTCCCTTTAAGACAATCTCCACAATGCTTCTTTCCACACTTTGAGCATAAAGAAACATTCATCTTCTTTTCACCATTATTCTGAGATTTCTCCTTGAACTCCATCTTTCGTTTCTTGTCAAAACCATGAGATGGATATGTAACACCAACTTCCATTTCTACCTTGATATCACAACGCACAATTTCTTCATAGCTACTGAAGTCTCTTATAGATAATGCCCTTCGAATATTTGGTATTAAGCCACTGAAGAATTGATCAATTATACTTTCAGGTTGGATGATAAAGTCAGATGCATACCTTGAAAGCCTTGTAAAATTCGCTTCATATATACCAACAGAGTCATCATCCTTTTTCTTTAGTTCAAGAAACTCCTTCTCCATATTTATTCTAAGAATATGAGGGAAGTACTTATTGAAAAATAAGTTCTTGAACTCGTCTCATTCCATGGACTCAATTTCATCTCTTGGCCTCGTATTCTTTATAAGATTCCACCATTGATCAGCTTCACCTTCCAAACGATATACTGATAAGTTGACTTTATCATGTTCAGAACATTGAATAACTGAAAATATCTTTTCAGTGGTACGGATCCATTGTTCTGCAATAAGTGAATCAGAAGACCCACTGAAAGAAGGTGGATGTTGCCTCGTGAAGGAATCAATAGAATATTGTTCCCTTCTCTGCTCATTTGGAAGTCCAGAATGATTCATAGCTTGTGTAAGTATAGCAATAATATTTTTCAATCCATCTCCCATAACATTTGTTTGTTCAAGAGGAAAATAATTGCATTGTCCATTACATCGATCAACACAGTTCCTTCGGGTTCCAGCCATCGTCTAAAACCCAAAAAGAATAGTGTGAGAGGAAAAAATCATGCTAGGGAAAACAACATAATAAAGGGGGAGTACCTTCAATATCTAACATCTTAGGTTAAATTATAATATGGTTACCGTAGTTCTAGGACTATATCCTATACGTATACTTATCCTTATGTACAACCCTAGACATGCCTTAGAAATATCTCTAGGGATCTCACTAATGTTTTCACATCCTAGTTTCCAAAGGTTGACTAAACCTTTCCTCTGATACCAACTGTAGTGGTCTGGAATTACTTCTAGTGGACTATAATTGATAACTATCAGGGCACTCCATGGGTGGCTACACCCCCTAGGCGGGACACACCACCATCCCCAGTGGCAGCCATTTCCTCATGAAGCCCTTGGACAGAGAGCCATGCTTTGTCCAACGCTCACATGTGAGAGTTCCCAAGGATCGGATTCATTCCTACCTCCTTTGCCTCTGATACCAACTGTAGAGACCCAAATCTTGATGTATATGGACATTACATTACTTTTTCAGAATACTTAATACATAACAAAAACATACACACAAGGACCATAATAGTTTAGTGTCTTTGGAAACTCAGAATATAAACTTCTAATCATGTTGAAATATCTTCAACAACTCCCATAACGATCTTCCCCTTTTTGTTTCCTTACCTAAAACCTTTCTTTATTTCTTGTGGAAAATGAAACATAAAAAGGGTGAGCTCAAATTCTCAGTAAGGGAAAACATAGATAACATAAAACAATCCATAAATATTTGGAAGAAAAAACTTGAACATGAAATTTAAACATCAAAATCTTGATCAAAGACATAAATTGTGGAAGTACGTAAGGCATATATCATAATAGAACATCAACCAAGATAAAATATAATGGGAATAAAACATGTAATTGTGACAACCATTCAGCACATGTCATGATTTCCATAGCAGCCAAGGCATTGCTTCCAAGACCATCTTAGTGGACAAAGTCCCTTTCTGAATCGAGTTCTCTCCTCATTTTAGTCCTGTAACACTGAACCAGATTAACTTACCCTTCCAGCCATGTCTATATCATGAGATATAAATCTTTACCCAATGCATTGGAGGGAGATATTGTTCCCACCCATCTCATAATGAAATAATTCTTTCGTGTTCTACAAAATCATAAATCATACATCATAGCATAACCCATGTAATAGAATGAGACTCTTAAACATCATGCCATCATAACATAATCCATATAAAAAAATGGATATCTTTTCATCATAAGAAGAATCAAACCATATAAATAATGAAGACATTATACTTGAAACATAAACATATTAAATAATGTCATTTTAGATGGAAAATAGTTTTGATAAAAACACTTGAAATGAATTCTTGAGTAAAATATCCTTTCTTCTTAAAAATCATTTTCTTTTCAAAAAATGTCATGCAATTTTAAAAGAAAAGGGTTTTGTTGAAAACAATCATGCAATCTTGTAGAGGAATATTCATGAAAATGAGGCGTTATGAAACCATAAAAATCTGTTCACATCGTATAAGTCAAAAATAACATTCTCCTTGTACTTTTGTTGGAAAAGTCAAAAAGTTCCGTGTATGGTAAACAAAAGAAAGATTCCTTCCATAACACGTGGTAAAAGTCAAAAAAGGGTAAAAAGGAATTTAAACATAAATGAAAACATTTTTATAAAACATGGACATGGTTGATAAATATAACCCCAGTAAATACTTATGAATAAGTAATCTCGGATAAAAAATGAGATTTGCAAAATTATCCCTTACCTTAGGTCTGATATGCTTCGTACATTTCCGAACCTCCTCTCCTTTGAAGCGCCTCTTTGAGACCTCCTCTTAGGTCACCAAAATTGGTCTTTGAAGAAGACCAGGACCTCTAGGATGTTTTTAGGGAAGTGGAGAAGAGAATTTGGCAGGGGTTGTCCGAGCTTGAAAGCTCAAAGTGGTGTGAGGAATAGAGGGAGGAGGTTCCCTTTTATAAGGGAGGAGAGGGGCACCTTTGGAATAACTAAACATATTATTTTATTATAAAGTCATATTCGGTTTTTAATAGATCCAAATTGAGTTATTTCGAAGCTAAGGTGGGTATGGGTCGAAATCCTCTCATCCAATAGATTTTAGACAAGTTTAGGTTTCTATTTTAACCTTATCATTTAGATTTAACTTTAACATAAATAATTTTTCTTTTACCGTATCTTCTTGTTTTCTTACACTATAAGGTTAATAAACATACTATAACAAGCCAAACGAACCCCAAGTTGTTTATTATTAATATATATAACCTTATCTAAGTCATTTGGCCGAACCTTAGATTTTTAGGAATAAAATAACAATTAATAATATAATATATTTTTTGTTTTAAAAACTATTTTATGTCAATTTTGACACTATTTGGTAATTGATTTTTGTGAAAATAATAACAGAAAGCTTAGTTTGAACAAAGTTAATTAAATCAATACTAACATGTAATATTAACATATAAAATTATTGGAATTCATAAAAAGTCTCAAATTTCATTTATTTGGGTATTTATAACATCAATTATGTCAATATTTCATTAATAATATAATTATTGCATCATCATTGTATCATAAATAAATTAAATTATTTAAAGTCTAAAATTTAGAAATAAAATACCATTATGTAGGAAATCGTTTTATCTTTCCAATTAATATTTATAGTCGAATTTATCTTATGTATAACCCTATATTAAAATTTATTTACTTATTAAACTTTGATTTTAACTATTTTAACACTTCTTTAAATAAATTAATAATAATTGTCCTAATCTATTCCAAGTGGGCCTAAATGGTCATATTTTATTCCTAAGGTTGTTTTTGGTCTAATTACACTTATACAATAGAATTAGGACATGTGTTAGGGTAATAATAATATCATTTTTACCCTTAATTACCCTATTTACTTTTAACCGTGGTAAATAAAAGAAAAAAGTTACTATTCACCAAAAATTATTTTCATCTCATTGAACCACATTTTACTTACTGACATCAACCGTGTCTGTCGGATTTTTTAAATTCCATTCACAAAAGCGGTAAAATTATGTTTTATGAAAATTTGCAAATTCTCCTAGGAGGTGGGTAAAAGACGGTCAAAAGTTCAATAAAATTTTAATATATCTAAAATTTTTATAAAATGACTCCAATGAATTACATTGAACTTATATATGTATTATGTGTCAATTTTGACCTAAAATAAATTTAAATAAAATAAAAAATTATTTAAATGAAAAGTCGGCTTTTAAATAGTAACCCATTGTTTTCACTATTCATCAAAAATTGAAAGTTTTCAGAAAAATACCAAAATTTCACCCTAGGCTAATTTCGATATTTCAAATCCAAAAATGAAGTCCATTTTGAAAGATGAAATTTACAAAATTTCAAAAAGTGGTTATTACTATTCATAACGGCTAGTTTTAATAATATTTTAATAGCATATCATTGTTTAGTGAAACTCGGTATTGCGTACAACACACGCTATCGAGGAAGGTCGCGATTGAGTGTAATGCAACCAAGTTAGGGTTGCGTGTTTTGAAAGACTCCTTTTTTGTAGCGTACAACACAAGACATCAATAAAATTAAAAAGAATATTTTTCATAAAATCTCAGGGTGTTACAACCGGTCTCATGTGGGAGTTGCCTTAACCACATTCTGGAGCCATCACAACCAGATAGCATAAGAATCATGATGTCTGGGTGCAAACACATTTGCACACAAGAGTAGAAGATCCGCATCATGGGTCGACAAAGAAATGGAAGAGATTTTTAGCATGAATTATTTTTGGAAAAGGTTAGGAGTGGACCCTGGTACTCGCTTCTAGAATTTAGAGGATCTGTGATTACTTATTAGGTAGCACTCATCCATATAGAATAATGATGTGGATATATTCATGCGTAATTGTAATCACATGATTAAAAAAAGAATAACATAACCTTATACATCCAATCACGTGAACCTCATTCATCTGATTGAGTGTGTGATCATCTTCAACCACCATTAGACCTCCTCACTCCTAGAAAATACTAGTTTGATACCATTAAATACCATATCGATGTCTTATTGAAATTATATAATTTGACGTCCACCATGATAACCATCTCTACCTATGAAATATAAGTCACTCAATCATCCCTAAGGAATTCATGCAACTTCATTTTTCTTGCATGCGGTGCTTCTAAGAACCTAGTCATCAGAGGAAGATGATGAACTGAGCCAAAGAAATTTGTGAAGTTCTTTTCATCACATGAATCTCATGAGACCATCATGAGAAGTTGAAGGGATAATGTGATCAAGCGATGATGATCATGTGAAGCAAACAAACAAAACATGGTTCACATGAAAAACAATGTATTTTCTCTTTTTTAGAACCCTCTATCATTTAAATATTTCAATCATGTGAATTCCCCATCTAATTATCAAATGATTTTCCACTAAAATGCTACATGATCACATGGATCTATTTAAGTGATACATGAATCCCTCATTAGTTTTCAATAATTGTTTCTATTAAGATGTCGTCTGATCATCTGAATCCCATTATATGAAGTTATCAAGCATCGCGTGATCAAGAAAGTGATCATGTGATCATGTATCAACCTCAACATTAACATAGAATGAATAATGTTGAGAAATGTGAATCTTTAAAGATATGTTTCCCACTCCCTTAACCTAGTTCACATGGAACCATCACCATGAAAGGAAGTAGCAACCTCAGCCAACCTTCACCTATATATAACCATGCCACCCTCTTTTAAGGGAGGATAAAAATTCCAATGTGGTTGATGATAGGGGAAAGGGATTATAAAGTATAAAAGAAGAGGATAAGGGTGAGACCATACATGGGTTATCATGAGACCCCTTCATGAGATACCGTCATGAGATCCCATCATGAGATCCCTTTGAGGTCACATGATCAATTGAACAAAATATGATGCCCTCATGTGGAAACCCTCAGTCAGGAAGTCGCATGAATCCTCATAAGTTAAGAAATTAGATCATATGGAATAGTTTATGAACCCTTGGACACATTACCCCACTATAACCTTACATTTAATTATCCATGAACAGAGGATTATCAACTCTCTGTCCATGCAGCTCAATTATAATCCCTTGGAAAAAACACCCCTCACATAACTTTGAGATCCTATCATGAGACCACATCATATGATTCCCTTAAGATAATTCAATAACATGAAACCTTTTCATTAAAACCTTAGTATTTTCATCCTTGACATGAACCCCCACCCATCCACCCCTCCTTCAGGCAAACACTTGTCCATGAAAAAGAATTTATGCGAAGGAATTACGCTATTGAATAACTCATCGCCAATCTAATGTTTCCATCATGTGATTTACATAACTAGTCCATAGATCATGAAAAAAACCCTTTTGTATGTCATATTGGGTCATGTCAAGACCTCCAGACATGTCATACAAATTACATGATTCCACCCAAACATGTAATCCTAGTTCTTGTGACGACCCCTAGACATGTTAGCCTGGTTCATGCAAAGCCCTTGGATATGTCATCCTCATCATGTGACTCCACCTAGAAACATCATCGAGTTTCATGAATATACCCTTGGACATGATATACTAGTTAATGTGAATCCCCTGAACATTTTATCTTAGAAAACATAGCACCCCTAAGACATTCCAACCTGGATCACGTGATATCCCTCAGACATGTCACCTAGTTCACATGATAACCATTGGACATGTCATCCTGGTTCAAGTGATGACCCATGGACATGTTTACCTTTTTCACACAACAACCTTGGACATGTTATATTTGATCACATGAATACCCCTAGACATTTCAACCTTGTCATTCTAACATCCTGAGACATTTTAGTCCAACATCTCTGGACATGTTAGCCTTTTCAAGAAAGCCTACTTGGACATGTGAACCCTTAACCATGAGACATTGTTTGATCACCACATTTATGTGGGGTGTTTCAATAATAGGCGGAGGGTTATGCACCCATGTAACCTTATCAATTCTATGGTACCCTCTTACTATCCGAGTATACTCAACAGATCATTCATGGTACCCTCTTTTTATCTGTTAGACGATAAGGGTTGGATATTTGACATGGACATCCTCCTTGGTGTAAATCCCTTAACATTAAATTTACTCACCTCATATGGATAAAATTTATTTTCTAATCCATCACTAGATTATTAATCCAAGTGAACAAAGAGGAATAGGATTCCTATTATAAACAGAATATGTTGGAAACCGGTCTATGGTTTCAGATCCATATTAAAATATTCCATTAGGGTTTCTTCAATGAATAAGTACCACACATATAGGCAGTGCATCTAATCTCATTATATCTATTATTTCTTAGAATGATCATGAATCACATGAGATTAGATATTTTTAATTTCCATTCCACTAGCATGATAAAGATTCCCCTTATCATGGAAACCTCAATGTGTAATCCAAACTCTAATATAAGGGAAACCTTAGTGTGTAAGCTCCATATAAATTCAATATTGATTCAATTTTAACATGTTTGGTCTTATAATCTCTCTTTTTTCTCACACTGAGCATGAATTTCATGGTCTTATATATTTTTGGGGATCATGTTAGTAGCATGATACAATTGCCTCCCAAACATGGGCATCTGTCATGCCATGATAACTAAACTATGAGGAGTCTAATTCCTATTATAATAAGGTTTCTTAGGACACCTTCCTAAGGCCTAATATCTATACTAGATTCTTAAATAATCTCATATAAATCCTTGTTGAATGAAATTATGATACATGTGGTAGTCTTGTTATATGACCTGAAACTAGTTCAAATTAACTATGTGGGTTTTTATTCCTATTACAGGATGATACATAGGATTCCCCTGAGAGGTTAAATCCCAATCCAAAACTACCAGTTTCCTTCCTAGATAGTATTAAACCAAAAATTGCATGATCATAAGACGTAAAAGAATAAATAGACCCATAAAATTAAGAAATAATGGTAAACATATGTTGAACACAAAATAAATAAATATGGTTCCATCAATATAATTCCCTCTTTTATGTACAAGAATTCAACACCCAATCAGTTTATTAGGGTAACTAGTATCATACATGGAATTGGAAATGATTCAAGGAAATATATTAAATCTATAAGAGTGTATTGTAGTAGGAAATAATTCCCCACAAAGGGTGAAATGAGCCCAACCTCTCAACCTCTTGACCAGTGAGATTTCTTAAGTTGATTTGGTCTTGAACCCCTAATGATCATCTACCTTTCGAAAGTAGGATCATGTTTGTTACAAAAGTGATATTAGTTGGGAGTTTCCATGCAAAACAAATGGTTAACTTGACATTAATAGATTGTGATACCATATTAGCCCCCCACCCCACTAAAAAATCAAATGCTGGTTATTACACCCAACATTTTTTAGAAACAAAAATAGTGAACCAGAAGCTAAATCATGTGATAATGGAATAATGAGTTACCATATGGGTTAAAAATCATGTATCCTAGACTCTAATAACACATAAAATTCCATAAAAAATAACTATCACTGAGGATATCTCATCAAGAGATCCAATTGAAAAACTTATACCCCCATTATTATCTTTTGGGGGTATAAATCATTGGAAGAACAAGTGATGGTTAAAAAAAATTAAAAAATGAGAGTTAATACATCTAAATCTATAAAGACCACACTTTAACCCACATAAACATAAAAAATGGAAAATGACTTAGATGTATAAAAAGGGAAAATATCTTATAGATGAGGTGAATATTGTATCTGAAAAATTTGTAAGAATATATTTAAGTTATTTATTAAATTAACTTATTATAATTCGCTAATAAATATTCCAAATATTCTATACAGGGTGGACCTGAGGTTTAGTGTTCACATGTCATGACCTATCCCCCAGGGCCTGTGATGGGACTACCCCAAGCCCTCCTTCCATAGGCTAGGGGATGGAGACTCGCACCGAAAGGCATATCCCCTAAAACAAGAAGGCATTGCCTTTAATCCTGTAAAACACGCGATCCGAGAACACAACAAAAAGAAACTGTGAAGTAAACTATTGCAGTAAAAGGGTACAGAAAGTAAAAGGGGTTGGAATACAATACCAACAATAAAAGTACAAGTACGAAGGAAAGTAAAATATAACTTAAAGAAAAAGGAAAATAGTTATTGGGTTGTCCTCTGAGGTTCCTACCTGAAGGGTAGGTACAGATCACCTCCCACTGCACTCCACATCCGCTTGTCTCCTCTGCATCACATCATGCCAAATGGTCCACCTCCGAGAACCATCCAGTCCTTTCTCCCTCATCCTCGACCAATGTTGTACGCCATCTGCACAAAACACAACAAGGTGCTGGAAAATCTCATGTAGGGGTGAGTATAACGATACTCATTAGGGACTCCAAGACACATAAGGTCTCCTAGAGTTTCACAAAGAAAAACTATAGGGTAATACCATGAAGGTAGATTACCACATAGTTAAATTACCACATAGCATAACCTCAATCACAAGCATAAGGTAAAGACAGCTCACACAAGGATTTATTCTAGGGGTAGTAACAAGTAACATCCCCAGTCACAATGTTGAACGCCTCAGTTGTTGGATAACTCCTCCTCTATCAAGTACAGTGGGCCAACCAGGTCACTCTGAGCCACTTCCCACTAACCTTAAATTGCTTAGGTACACCTCCCCATCATGTACTGTGGGTTTTCCAGGTCACACAGAACCACCCACCCCCATCGTGGTCTGCTAAGGTACTCCCCCACATCTCGTACCACAGTCGCTCCCCGCCATGACCCACCAGGTCACACAGAACCAACCACCCCCATCGTGGTCTATGAAGGTACTCTTCCCCATCACATACCACTGCCTTCAAGTCACTCCGAGTCGAATAGTCAATAGTCGTTAGGTCTCAGCCATTCGTAGGGTTCTATACATAGTGCGCTTGGGAGAACCGCTCCACAAGTCATAAGTTCATATCTCAACCAACACGAAGTCTCACAAAGATTTAACCTGATGATCAACCAAGTCATAGGTGTTATAACTCAATAGACGGCGCATCATTCAAATGCCAGGTCTGTGCGTTATTGGCATTTCAGTGCCGAGAGCACAGTTGGATTTGGGTGCGATCTAACCCGACCATACTCCAAAATTATCCAAAGCTCTAATAGAGTAAGGAAAAAGTACATTATTTCTCCAAGGGTCTAGACACCACAGACGGTTCGACAAACAAGTGTTAGGTTCTCAAGTTAAGGTACTTTGAGTGTTTCTGAGATTAGTTCGACCATGGTCTGTTCTCATCCGGTCAGACCGACCCGGCCCAACCCGTTCTGGTTTGGGCCGATGTCCAGTATGGCCCCTAGGAGGGGTGGCCTGCAAGGGAGGCCAGGCCCGAATAGGGTGGCCCGCAAAGGGGTGGCCTGGCCCACGTGGGGCGGCAACATACTAGGGCGCTGGTCCGGTCCGGGGGCGGCGACCCGCTGGGGTGGCGACCCTGTCTGGGGGCGGCGGCCCGGTCCAAGGGCGGAGTCATACTCGGGCGGTGGCCCAGTTCGAGGGTGGTGGCCCACTAGGGTGGTGGCCCGGTCTGAGGGTGGCGACCTGCTCCAAGGGCAGCGGCCCATCTCTGAGGGCGGCAGCCTGATCCGACGGTGGTGGCCCAGCATGAGGGAGATGACCTGGCTCTAAGGGTGGGGGCCTACTCTGAGGGTCGCGGCCCACTGTGAGAGCGATGTCCCGACTCCAAGGGCAGTGGCCCAGTCAGAGGGGGCAGCCTACTCCGAGGTTGGTGGCCTGGCATGAGGGTGGCGGCCTAGCGTGAGGGTAGCGGCCCGGTTCAGTCTAACACGGGGGATGTAACCCCCTAGTCTCTTGGATTATTGACCGGCTCGAAGGACATTCAGTTGGTGAGGTGGTGGTGTCACGTGGGCGCCGCTGGGTCACCACGGAACCCACTGAAGGAAGGTTCGGCCTAAGTCGTGGCTTCTTCCATGACTTCCATTCTTCGGCGGTGCAGTGGTCGTGCTGCCTCCCTTCCCATGTCTGGCCTTCGTGTCGGCCGCCTCCTCCGTTCCCCGCAGCTAACGAGACGCGGCCTTCCTCTTGTAGCATGCGTTGACGTGCTCATGGTCTTCCAAGGTGGCACAAGGATAGTAAGATAGTGGATGGTTTGGTCAAGGTTCGTTAGGCCTGGGGCCTCTATGTTAACTCGTATTATGGATTATATTAAGGGGTTGAATAATCAATTAAATTAAACAACAAGATAACCCCCACAAGGATTCCCCGCAACAATCCTCCCGCAAAGATGAATAAATCACGGGTCAAACTATTAGTCGGTTGACCCGCATTCTTCATATAATTTCAAAAAAGGGGAAGAGGGAATAAAAAATGCACAAAAAAATAACCCCTACCTTGAAACATTGGAGAGCGTTCACGGTTGAGGGAGTCTCGTTGTTCGTCGTACCCGCAACAAGATGTCCTCACCACCGCTCAAATGTCAAACTCCGGTTCGGGGTTTCGGTATCGCACATCACCTCCTGCTGGGGTCGGCTCTATCCTCTATAGGCTTGGTATTATGTCACTCCAGTAGAACTTCATTACTTGGCAAAGCTTGTATGATACCCCTCCCCCAAGCTCTATATTTATAGGATAGGGGGAGAGTAAGTAATGATGCAAGGAGTTAATGGGGCTCATAAATTAGGAAGCTTCTTAATCCCCTATTGACATCGTTACTTAGGATTTGGGAAGTCAAGACATTCATTATCCTCACTCACCATGGGTCCCACACTCCTTTTGTCCGTTGGTGGAAAAGAAATAAAATAATGAGATTTTTTATTTCATTTCTTTTAAAAGTCACATAAATTAACTTCTTATCTGGACCTACAGTTGTCAAAGTAAAACCTCCCTTAAGTGAATCTTGCTACTATGGATTCAATGCTGACCTTGGATTTTTTAGCCGAGCAACAGTTCAAAAGTTAGAAAATTATAATCATGCAATTATTGAACATACCCAAAAAAAAGTTCCGAAATTTATTCCAGGCACACCGGGCCACTGAATCATGCGTCCTCAATTTTCTCAGACTCGTAATAATTCCATATAATAAAAAAATTACATGGAAAATTTGGGTCTTTACATTCTCCCCAACTTAGGGCTTTATATCCCCGAAATCCACAACATAGACTAAGGAAACAAATGGGGGTACTAAGCATGAATCTGAGCCTCCTTCTCCCATTTACTCTCATAGATGTTCTCATGCTGCTAGAAAACGTGCACCAGAGGTATTGACTGCCCACGAAGGACCCGATCCAGTCAATCCTCAATCTCTATTGGAACCTCTGTAAATTTCACCCCATCATCTAAGTCGAGCTCTCCGTGGTCGATGATGTGAGATGGGTCGTGCTCGTATCTCTATAGTTGGGATATGTGGAAGACGTCAGATACCTTCTCAAACTACGGTGGAAGTGCCAAGCAATATGCCACCTCACCTGTCCTCCAAATTATTAGAAATGGGTCTATAAACATCAGTGATAACTTTCCGCCTCATCAAAATCTCCGTAGTCCCCATCGAGGAGAGACTCACAAGAAAACATGGTCCCCCTCCTGGAACTCCAAAGGTCTCCATATTCTGTCAGCATATGACTTTTGTCTGCTCTGTGCAGTCTTCATCTTCTCCTGGATGGTCTTCACCTTCTCAGTGGTAGCCCGTACCAACTCTGGACCCATAAGTACTGACCCCTTGGGTCTATCCAGCATAGAGGTGATAGGTAGGGTTGGCAGTATAGGGCCTCGAATGGTGTCATACCAATGGTGGAGTGATAACTATTATTGTATGAGAACTCTAATAAGGTCAAGTGATCCTCCCAACTTTGGCCAAAATCTAGAATGCATGCACGAAGCATGTCCTCAAGCATCTAAATGGTTTGCTCCGTCTGACCATCCGTCTGAGGATAAAAGGCGGTGCTCAAACGCAACCGAGTCCTGAACACCTCCAGAAATCCCTTCCACAACCAGGATGTGAAACATGTGTCATGGTTAGAGATGATCATAATTATAACCCCATGAAGTTGCAAGATCTCCTGTATATAGAGGTGTCCCAATCCCTCTACTGATCCCTTCTCTCGGATAGGTAGGAAGTGGGATGACTTGGTGAGTCGGTCAATGATCACCCATATGGAATAATGTCCCCTAGACGTATGTGGAATCCATGTGACAAAGTCCATGGAGAACCATTCCCACTACCACTTTGGAACTGCTAGTGGATGAGCTAAGCCAGTTGGAACCTGATGCTCGACCTTCACTTACTGACAATTGAGGGATCATGAAACAAACTCTGACACTGCCATCTTCATCACTTGCCACCAGTGCTACCACTGGAGGTCCTAGTACATCTTCGCCAAAACAGGATGTACCGCCAGAGAAAATGTATGGAACTCCCTCAACACCTCCTCTCGTAGTGCCACTGGTACCATGGTACATTTTCTAAAGAGGATGACGTGCTCCCCACCTTTATAAAATCCATCAGGTGTCTGCCCTGAGGATATCTGAGCACGTCGAGCCTCGCAGTCTGTGTCCCCAAGCTGCACCTCCCAGACTCTCTGAAGGAGTGGGGGTGTGATTGTCATAGACTAGAGGTATGTTGCTCCATCTCTATACATAAAGGATATATTCAATGCAGCTAGCTTCTCTGTCGCCTCACTCTACAACTGCAGACCAGACCTCCTGCTGAGTGCATCTACTACCACGTTCCCCTTCACAGGAGTATAGACTATCTCAAAGTCATAGTCCTGGAGGAACTCTAGCCATCTCCATTATCTTAGGTTCAGGTCCTTCTGAGAGAAGATATACCTGAGACTCTTATTATCAGATTAGACTATAAAACGTTCTCCCATCAAGTAATGTTGTCACATCTTCAAGGAAAAGACCACTACTGCTAACTCCCGGTCCTAGGTAGCATATTTCTACTCATTCCTCATCAGATGTTGTGAACCATAAGCGATCACTACTCGCTCCTACATTAGGACACATCCAAGCTCGGTCCCTGATGCGTCGTATTAGACAACATACCCAACGCCCTCTTCTAGAAGCCTCAAGATGGGATGACTCATCAGTCTCTGCCTCAGCTCCTAGAAACTCTTTTGGTATCTATCAGTCCAAAAGAAATGTTTCCCCTTATTTTTAAAAGCTAAAAAGGGTAATAAAACTTTGGAAAATTCAGGAATGAATCTCTAATAGTATCCAGCCAATCCGAGGAAACTTCGCACCTTCATCACGCTCCTCAGTGACTCTCAAGCTAGAACAACCTCTATCTTCACTGGATCCACTAAAACTCCATTTTCTAAGATAACATGTCCTGGAAAGTGGACCTCTCATATCTAGAAATGGAACTTCAAGAGTTTACCAAAAAGCTGGTTCTCTTGAAGTGTATCTAGAACTATCTATAGATGATAGGCATGCTCCTCCTCCGTCGTCGTGTATATCAAGATGTCATCGATGATAACCACCATGAAGCAATCGAGGTATGGTTGAAAGTCCATGTTTATGAGTCACAAGAACATTTTTGGGCATTGTTCAAGATGAAAGGAATAACAAAGAACTCATATTGGCCATAACAACATCTAAAGGTTGTCTTCTTCACATCCTCATATCGTATCCGGAGCTGATGATAGCCTGATCAGAGGTCTATCTTCAAAAACAAGTGATCTCCCTTCAGCTAATTGAAAAGATCATCAATACTTTGGAGTGGATAATTGTTCTTAATGGTCACCAGGTTCAGGCACCGATAGTCTACACCAAGTCTCAAACTCCCATCTTCCTTCTTGGAGAAAAAAATCAGTGCTGACCATGGAGAAACACTGGGTCTTATGAACCCCTTTCCCTGCAAGTCCTCCAACTGTACATGTAACTCACGAAGCTCTGTGGGAGCCATCTGATATGCTGGTGTAGATATCGGTGTTGTCTCAGGGTATAAGTAAATATAAAATTCTACTTCTCTTCAAGGAGGTAGCCCTGGAACATAATCAGGAAAGACATCAAAATACTGGTCCACCACTACTGGATATCTCGGACTCTCAACATCAACTGCTTTGAGGTTAATGCTAGAAAACTGATGAGTAACCGGTCTCAACCTCCTCTAGGTAAGTTTACCTTGTGTTGTAAAGGTTTCCTTCTCATCAGTGAAGGAAAACCAGGTCTCATTTGTGCAGACACACCACACTTTGTGCCTAATGCTGTCAATCTGAGCATAGACTGTGGATAACCAATCCATACCCCATATGACGTTGTAAGGCTACGACGCCGCTACTAGGAGATCCCAGCAGAAGATCTCACCTCCTAGAGTAATCTAACACTATTGGCACTAGTGTGTAATCATTGAATCTGCTCCTATAGGAGTCTCTAGCCGTAAGGATCGAGCCAATGGATCCACTAGAATCTCTGAGCTCTGAACAATGGCAGTGGAAATGAAAGAGTGAATGGAACCTATGTCTATAAGTACTTTAGATAAGGTGGAGTAGACATAGATCATACCTCTAATCATCTCTGGGGTGTTGTAGTTGTAGGCCTCAGCTGGCTGTAGTTGAGCTCGTCTTTTTTCTCTTGCACCCTGTGGTTAGGGTGGACCACATGGTGGTAGTAGCGGTAGAATCTCGAAACGTCGCCCACCGCTTGTTGCACGACCATCTCAACTTCCTTGTCTGCCACCCTACAGACCTCCTCGCCCGAAACTCTTCCACTTCCACGACAGTCCCTCGACTGTCTGCTGGTCATCAGTATGGTGGGTCAGGTAGTCACGAGCCATATGACCCTACCCACCACACGTGAAACACTATGTTCCCCTCACCTGTCTCCCTCTTCCTTGTGAGCCTCACACCTCTGACCCTGCATCCTGGGGTCATCCACCAGAAGGTCTAGTCCTCTTAGACCTTTGTGTCATTTACCTACTACCTCCTACATATGACTTGGCTACCTATTGTCCGGTGGTATCTCTAGTTTTTTGTGTGTGCTCAGTTGGGAAGATCTCCCCCAAAAGTGCTCTCTCAAGCACCCTAGTCTACGTCGGAATGCTGAGCGATACCATAGATGCTATGATCTTCCATCGGAGACCCTTCTCAAAGGTTGGGGCCCTAAATAAAGGGTCTCATACCATGTCAGTGGAGTAGCGGGAGAGATCAGTGAATATAGTCAGGTACTGGTCCACTGTCACTCTGCCCTGTTGTAAGTGTATCAGCTCCTACATATACACAAAGCATAAGGTTTCTAGGAAGAAATTTTTCCTAGAAAGTACCTTGAAGTCCTATCAGATGAGGATCACCACATCTTGTATCTAGAGCATTAGGCTCCACCATATCCCTGATGCTACTTGAAAAAGGATGTCTTCCAGGATCACCATAAAATCAAATAGTGTCCAACTAAACGAAAAACTCTGGCCAGAGCCTTCAGCCAGTCCTCATCCACCTGTGGGTCCACCTCACCTCAAAACCTCTGAGGCCTATCCCACTGGAACTTGTGAAACGTGCTCAATCAGCATGCATCCTCTACTGGTGGGGCTGGTAGAAACGGCTGCCCAGTGGGAAGTGGTGCTGGGGGTACACCACCTGAAGGTGCTAACGCCGTGAGAGGTCCATGCACTGAGGCGTCATCACTCGGTGGCCCTTCATCACATACTCACTCAAGAAACCTAGCTGACTGTCTTTGTGGCATCATCCTGAAAAGAAACAGGTGTGTCACGGTTAAAAGCTATACTTGGTGAGCTGACTCGAGAAAACATAAGAAAGAATTTTCAAAACACAAACAATCAGTGTTTTCATGTATTATGTCGAAAATCTGAATTCAGGGTCCTAGTGTATGGATATGCATCTATTGAACCAATACTGGACTCCTTGAACTGAAAACCACACTAAAAACACTTAACACTATTTCCACATATAAAATATCAGAGTCCCAGTTCATTAGAGGAACCAAATGCTTTTGATACCACTTTTTCATGACCCTTCCCCCAGGGCTCGTGCTGAGACTACCCCAAGACCGCCCTTCAAATTCTAGGGGCTGGTGACTAGCACCGAAAGTCATATCCCCTAAAATGTGAAGTCATTTCCTTTAAACCTCTACAAACACATGGTCCGAGAACACAAAAAGAAGAAATTGTGAAGTAAACTGTTGTAGTAAAAGAGTGCTGAAAGTAAAAGGGGCCAGAATAAAAGCCCAACTATAAAAGTACAAGTACGACTAAAAGTACTGTACAACTGAAAGAAAAAAAGAAAACATATACTAGGTTATCCTTTGAGGTTCCTACATGAAGGGTAGGTATAGATCGCCTCCACTACACACCACGTCCACTTGTCTCCTCTATGTCACATCACACCAAATGGTCCAACTCCAAACAACGTCCAGTCCTGACTCCCTCATCCTCGATCAATGTTGTATGTCATATTTACAAGACACAATAAGGTGTGGGTGAATCCCATGTAGGGTTGAGTATAATGATACTTAGTAGGGACCCTGAGACCCCGAAGGTCTCATAGAGTTCCACAAGGAAAAACCATAGGGTAACACCACGAAGGTAGATTACCACACAGGTAAAGTATCACATAACATAACCTCAATCGCAAGCACAAGGTAAAAAAGATCACACTATGACTTATTCAAGGGGTAGTAACAAGTAATATCCCCAGTCACAACGTCCAACACCTCGGTTGCTGGAGAAATCCTACTCTATCGAGTACAGTGGGCCTATCGGGTCACTCTGTGCCACTTCCCACTAACCTTGAACTGCTGAGGTACACCTCCACATCACATACTGTGGGTCTTCTGGGTCACACAGAACCACCCACCCCCATCGTGGTATGCTAAGGTACTCTTCCCCATCACGTATCGTGGATGCTCTCCACCGTGGCCTGCCAGGTCACACAGACCCACCCACCCCCATGTGGTCTATAGAAGTACTCATCCATATTGTGTACTACGGTTGTTGAGTCACTCTGAGTACAAAAGTCACCAGTCGTAAAGTATCTTCCAGTCACAGGGTTCAGTACGTAGTGTGCTTGGTAGTACCGCTCCCTAGGACATCAGTTATATCTCAAAAAGCATGAAGTCTCACAAAGATGTAATCTGATGATCTGCCAAGTCATAAGGGTTCCAATGCAACAGACAGTGTGTCAGTCACACACCCGGTCTGTGTGTTATTTGTATTTCAGTGCCGATGTCCTGGTTGGATTGGGGTACGATCCAACCTAGCCATACTCCAAGTTTTTCTCAAACTCTAATGGAGTAATTCAAAATCACGGTCTCACTCTAAGGGTCCCGATGCCGCAAATTGTTCATCAAACGGGTGTCCGGTTCTCAATTTACGGTCCTTTGAGTGTTTCTGGGCCCGGTTGGGCCCAAGTCCGGTCTGACCCAGTCGGACCGAACCGGCCGGACCCGGTCTAGGCTGGGCCAATGTCTGGTCTATCCCGCAAGAAGGACGGCTCCCAAGGGAAGCCCGAACCCAATAGGGCGGCCCACAAAGGGGTGGCCCGGCCACGTGGGGGGTCGTCTTGCGTGTGGTGGCGGCCCAGTCCGAGGGCGGAAGCCAGGTCCGAGGGCAGCGGCCCGGTTTGAGGGAAGCGGCCTGGTCCTTGGGTGGTGGCATGCTCCAAGGTCGGCAGCCCGGCTCGAGGGCAGTGGCCCGGCGTGAGGGCGGCGACCCAGCTCCGACGGTGGTAGCCTCCTCCGAGGGCGACTGCCTAGCGTGAGGGAGGCGGCCTGGCTTAGAGGTCTGTGACCTATTCTGAGGGTAGTGTCTTGGCATGAGTGCGGTGTCCTAGCTCCAAGGGTGGTGGCCCGGTCCGAGGGCGGTGACCTTCTCCGAGGGCAGTGACCCGGCTTGAGGGAGGCAACCCGGTGTAAGGGCGGTGGCCCGGTTTGGTCCGATGTGGGGGTTGTAACCCCCTGGTATCCTGGATTCCTGACCAGCCTGAAGGTCATTCGGCTGGAGAGGCAGTGGCGCCTCGTGGGCACCACACAGTCTTCGCGGAACCCGTCGAAGGTAGGTTCGGCCTCTATCGTGGATTATGCCATGGCTTTCGTTCCCCAATGGCACAGCGGTCGCGCCTCCTCCCTTCCTGCGTCCAGCTGCCATGCCAGCCGCCTCCTCCGTTCGTCGTAGCTGACGAGCTGCGACCTTCCTCTTGCGGCGTGCGTCGATGTTCTCACGGTCGTCCAAGGTGGCTCAAGGATAGCAAGATAGAGGAGGGTTTGGGTCTGGTTCATTAGGTTCACGCCCTCCACAAAAGCTTGTATTATGGAGGATATTAAGGGGTTGAATAATCAATTGAATTAAACAACCATATAAACCCCATAAGGATTCCCCGCAACAATCCACCCACAAAGACAAATGAATCATGGGTCAACCCATTAGTCGGTTGACCCGCGTTCTTCGTATAATTTCAATAACAGGGAAGAGGGAATCAAAAATGCATAAAAGAAAATAACCACCTTCCTGTAAAAGTTGGAGAGTGCTCGTGGTTGAGGGATCCTTGTTGTTCGTCGTCCTCACAATAAATTTTCCTCACCGCTAATCGAACGTCAAACTCTGTTTTGGGGTTTTGGTGTTTCAAATCACCTCCTGTTGGGGTCTACTCCGTCTTATAAGGGATCAATGTTATGGCACTCCAACAGAACTTAATTTCTTAGTGAATCTTGTCTGATACCCCTCTCCCAAGCTCTATATTTTTAGGAGAGGTTGAGAGTATGTAACGACGTAGGGAGTTAATGGGGATAATAAATTAGGAAGCTTCCTAATCCCCCAACAATGTCGTTAATTAAGATTTGGTAAGTTAAGCCATTCATTGGTTGGACTCACCGTGGGTCCCACACTCCTCTTGTCCGTTGGTGGACAATAAATAAATAAATGAGATTATTTTATTTCATTTATTTTAGATGTCACAAAAATTAACTTCTTCTCTATAACTACTATGGTCAAAGTAAAGCCTCCCTTAAGTGAATCTCAGTGTATAGGATTCAATGGTGCCCTCGGATTTTTAATCTGAGCAATGGTTCAAAAGTTATAAAATGCCACTTACATAACGTAGCTGAAAAAAGTCTAGAATTTCATTCTGAACACACCAGGCCTCAGAATCACATTTCGTCAACTTTTGTAGACTCATAATAATTCTATATAATTAAAAACAATTACATGGAAATTTGGGTCTTTATGGAACAAGATGATCTTGTACCTAAGAGTAGGACT
This sequence comes from Viscum album, assembly GCA_963277665.1. Lineage (NCBI taxonomy): Eukaryota > Viridiplantae > Streptophyta > Magnoliopsida > Santalales > Viscaceae > Viscum > Viscum album. Next base: position 1,638,936,417 of record OY728129.1, read on the forward strand.
GATATTTTGACAGTTTCATTAGGAAATTCAGAACACTCATATAACTTATAAGGGTAAATTGTGGGTGAAACAATTAAAAAAGTGTTTTATTGTTCTATAACTTCTTCTAGTGATGATTATTATAATGGAAAATAGAAATTTTGAATGTTCATGTTAAGGAGATAAGTTATATGATGGATAAGAGGATTAAATCATTGTTAAAATAATTTTTTTCTTTTATAAAGATATAGTTTCTTGATATATATCCACCTTTGCTTGTATATCCCTATCCTCCACCTCTTCCTAAATATCCCACTTCTCTACCTCCTCCTCCACAACTTCCCATCTACTGTGAGTTATATGTTGCAGATACCAAGTATTATATTATAGGATATTGTCTCGTATATAATACTATGGATATCATACATAATCAATGGATGGATATGGTTCAACCTAGTGTAAAGTTATAGGATAATATAGATGGATAAGTTAGAGTCCATTCCGTATAGATGAATATTCTAAGGTGGGAAAAAAGTGTTGGGATAATATTACTTTGGAAATCTTGAGTTCTTTGACAACCTGCCACTTAGGTATTCATTTTTTATATCCTTTATTTCATATTATTGTTAAAAAATTATTATTATATATATTTATATATTATTGTAATATGTTAAAGGTAAATATATGTTTTATAATGTGAAAAAACTTGGTAATAACACACAAACTTTTGTTTATATATTTGAAGAACCTTCTAGATTATCATTAAATGAATTTATGTTGAGAAATACTTATTAAGTAAAAATGGCTTCTAAAATTTATAGGCATGATTAAATCATGATAATTTATAAGAGAAATATGATATAGAGTATAACTATAGATATGTTTTGTCTCATAGTGATGTAAATCTTACCCGTGTAAGTCAATTGTCATGTTTATTTTAATTATATAAAATTGATCTAACTTAATACCTATATTGTTTAGGTATCTTCAAACACTATGTATTTAGTATGAAACTAGATTAGTGTATGGATTCATGGAACCAAAATTTATTTCCCCAGTAGCCCCAAAAATGACTAATGAAAAAATAAAAAATTATATATCTAAAATATTTCGGAATGGTTCAATAAAGTGTTGGATTCTTTCTTATATTTAATGGTATGAAACATTTATTTCATAAATTTGTATTTTTTTATTAAATAACAACTCTTATTATATTTTTTTATTACTTTACATTGTATTTAATTTCTACATGAGGGGAAACTTTATTGGTTATGCTCCATACATGGGGACATGTGAGAAAAATTCATTAATGTATTAGAGACATAATTTTTATTATTTTAATACTTATATATTATAATAACATTAAAATATATTATATACTTATTAATTTTAAACAAGGATTGTAATCACTATAATGAGGTAAGAGGAAGATGGAAAAAAAATATAAAATATGGGTGCAGAGAGGTGACTTCATTTTTAAGTATTAAAAGTTTGAAAATGGGAAAAATATTATTTTCAACTGAATTGATAATTTATTTTAAAATATAATATTCATCAAAAAAATATTTAATCAAATATGGATATTATGTATTCGGATTTTTGTCTAGAATAATTGTAACTAAAAAATTACAATGTTCTACAAGTTTATATTTTATTATAAAATTTTATTTTATTTATATTATCACTATATTGAAAATAATTTTCAATAACTATTTTTATAATTTTTATCTAATGATGATCATATAACTTATGATGAAAAAAAGTTTAATCGTCTTTGGGGATCATGGGAAAATTATTTTCAAACATTATCTTAGTTTTAGTTTATGTATATTTTGAAACAATAGACTTCAATTGTTAAATAGTTAAAAAATTTATCAAGTTGTGATGTAAATATTTTTTATGAAATTTTACATTAGTTTTTTTTATACTTGTATTTTATATTTTTTTATCTACTAATTTTATTGTATGAAAGTTGTGTTTGTGTATTTTTTTAAAAAAAATTATTAGATCTATTATTTCATAAATTATGTAGATATTGGATTTTTATTAGTTATTAATGTTAATTTATTGGATAACCAATGTTAAATTATGCTTTTTAAATTAAATATTTTTAATAAATGGCATGAAAAGTGTCATTTCAAATCGTTTATTGAATAACTGATGTGAATAACCTTTTGAATTTTAGGTTGTCAGGGTAATTTATATGCGGTATTTTAATAAACAGACATTAAATATACGCTTTGGTGTTGATTTTTCATAACCAAAATTAAAAATATATTTTATACATCACTTATAACTTCATCTATCAAAAACTAAGGTTAAAACCCCATTTAAGTACTTTTTCTGAGAGGGCCAAGGTGTTAACTCCATTAATGTTCCCAATTAAGTCTTTTTCTACCCCCAGAACCTAGTGGATGGTGGTATATGTGGTTATTATGTTCCTATTTTTGGATTTCATAATTTACCTATAAGTAGTATGAAGCAGAGATATGAGGCATTTCACAAGGGAGAATATATTATGGGAAGGGAAGGCTAAGGCTTATCTCATCCCTTGTGAGGGTGGACCAAACTAGAGTATTTATAGTGTAATCGACTAGGTAATATTCTTCAAGATTTGTATCTACCATAAAATGAGTACTATTATTTTGGTAGATGAAAAATTTATAGATATTTTATAGGAATTATCCTCAATTGATAGTGTTAATAGTGCTGGTCTAGCTCAAAGATTTGGAGCAGTGGTGGGTGAATTACGTTAAGGTGGTTGTTAGGGTTATTTAGGTTGATTGAGATATAGTGGAGGGAATGATTTATAACACTCAGACTCTAGTAACTTATAGATGGTTTTTACTTTATCACATTGGTATAAGATACAATGTATATTCCCATGTAGGATTGATCAGTATAGAAGTCTTGGAAAATTAGATACATGCATGATTTCCATATTACATTGAAAATATGATAAAATAGCATATAAAATATTCTTTCATCCTTTAAATCATTTATAATATCCTTCTCCATATAATGAGGAAGAAAAAAATCATGATCTCAAAAAAAATTAGGATTTATATACAATGGAAGCTATCATGATTAAAAAATGTATAGTCAAGATGAAAAAGTGGATATTCAAAACACATTTAATTCAATAAAAAATGTGACTTTAATGAAAATCCATGGCTAATATCAACATAACAATCACATGGATAATGAAATTGAATTCTTGATTAAGGAAATGCATAAATCTATACATTCATGAACTCTCCATAAATGGAACATTTAAGTTACAATGAATCTTACCATCAAGTCATCTCAACTAAGACATAATTATTAATAAATTGGTAGTTTTAAACCAAATAGAAATCTAATAGGGAATTCCTATTGTTTTTTCACATGAGACCTATTGATTCATCAAGGGGTTATTTATAACTAGGACACACCCATCCCTTTCACATCCAACGAATTCCTAAAATTTTTAAGAATCAATATATTTCATTCTGAAAATTCCTTATAAGTTGAAAATTATCCATATTGAATCAAGAATATGGAACATCAGTATTTTTCTGATATATGAAATAACTTAATTAATAATATTCCTTCAACTGATACTATGTATAGAAATTGTATACAATTGAAATGTCAACAAATTAATAGAAATTATTATGAATTCATCCATGATATTAAAAATATAGTCATGAATTATAAAAATAATTTCAATTGAATAATGTGGAATGATAGAGATAGGGATCACAAGAGACTGAATGAAATCAAAATTTGTTAAAGTCTTTTATTATTAAATGATGATTTAAGAAAATAGGTTCATCATAAAATAAGGTCTTTTATAAATCCAATCCATTAGAATATAAAATAAAATCAATAAATTAAAAATAGAATCCTTGTAACTTCATGTAAGAATAGAGTTATAAATAAATTTTAAAAACTAATATTAATCCTTTAAGAAAATAATAATATTTTATTTTCACATAATTTTAAATAAAAATTTATAAAATAGTGATAAAATAATTTTATTTTAAAATATCCATGGAAACTTGTAATGATATATTCAAATAAAATTAAAGTCATGGAGGTAGGAAATTCCATTCATATGAAAACTTTTAAAAAAATATTCATTTCATACTTTTGTTAAAAATATTAAAAGTACATCATTAAAAAAATGAAAATTATATTCATTTTAAAAAAATAAAGTCAAATATATGTTAAATTTACTTTAAATAATCATTAAAATCTAAATAAGAACATTCTTAATACATTTTAAATACCTTAACATGGAAGAAAAAGAGTTTGAATGAAACCTTAAAACATGATTTTTATAAGAAATTACCTTTAATGTAATTTACTTGTTGATTCATGATCCAACAAGAAAAAAATGAATATCAACATTTGAACCCCAACATAAATAAAGGTGAATAAAATATATAAATTTTAAAATAATATGAAGATATAATTTTCCCAAAGGAAATATGAATATAAATATTCCCGAAATAAAATGGGATTGTAATTGAAATATCTTACCTTTGGTCTTTACTTAGTCATACATGTTTGGACCTCTTGTGTAAAAAAATTAAATTTAAATAATTTTTTGGAAATATTTTTAATCTATATTACATTTTATAGGTTCCTTTTATAATCTTTTAAATCCATTCATTAAATAGTTTTTGCTTACATGGACCGCTTAAAGGTTGTTCAGTAAATTTCTCCAAAATTTCATTTACATAATTTGCACAGCTAATAGAATTATGAAATCGTTCCATCATCTCCAATTTTATTAATAATTTTATTAATTTAATTTTTATTAATTAGATAATGTTTTATAATTATATATACATGGTGGTAAAAGAAAAATAAATCACATTGATTCATGGAGGTGGTAGTCCACACAAACGAACGAGCAGTGTTATCATTTTCCGATGAATGGAAGGATGAGAAAGTAGATGTTGTATTAAATTTAAAAATCATGATTATGTCATAAATATCATATATATTTCATTAACACCTTCTTTATTAAAATCCATGTAAACTAGTGATGAAAACTTAATTACACCACTACATGGAGACGGTAGGTTTAATATACACATGAGTGATGTTTTCATTTTCCATAGGATGTAAATGAGGAGAAAATGGTTATAGAATAATCATAATAAAATATAATTATATTTTTTTATGAAATATTTGTTGGAATCCTCTTATTTTAAATCTCAAAAAACAGGTTTCATCAATTTAAATCATTTTAAATTATAGTTCTGTCATGTTCAATTTTTTTTACTCTTGATTACATATAATCATAATCTATTATATTATAATTTTATATCATAATATGGGTTAAAAATGTCTGTATAAGTATGAGTCACCATTAAGGTAGACTCATTAACACTATTAATGATAAGTCACCATTAATGTGAAATAACTTTTGGACATATCACTGATGGAAGAATATCAGCTAAGTATAAGTTACCGTTGGTATAGACTCCCTGTTTAAATGTCTCACTATCAAATGTATCACTGTTATCTCAGATAAAGAATTCTGAAAAAGGAAGAGATGCCATTGTTCAACCCACTATCAACATATTTTCATAATTTTTTTATAAGAATGATTCATCATCGTATCAAGATACTGATTGACTCAATTCATAATTTTTGATAAGTATGTGTTATTTAAAGCATGAGTCAACATTTCATCAATCTACCAACAGACTCAATTCAGAATTTTCACAAAGTATAAGCTACTGATATCATGAGTCACTATCATGCAGACCTAATGTTATAGTAACTTATTGATACTGAGTCACCGATATTTGAATCACTATTCCTAATTAGATAATTCATTAAGTAAAAGTCACCATTCAGATACACCGTTCCATTTCACCGTTTAGATACATCATTTAGAGACACCGACAAATCTTATTTTTTCATTTAAAATTCAAATTTCTTTCAAACAATCATATTTTTGAAACTTAATACTTCAAATTATTTTAATGACTTAGTATGTATTTTTTAGACAACATTTAATCAATGTCAGACTGCAGTACGAGGTATGAGGTACCTACATATGATTGAGATCATGCTCCTTGTCAGGTACACCATATAAAGAAATAATTGGAAAAAAAATGTGTGTTGTAAGCTACTCGTGTACTTGAGAAAAAATATAAGAGAATGTATTGATTTGGATACTCAAATATATAGGTAATAACTAAAATAAAAGAACACTTTGAAGTAACAGACTAATAAAGGAGAAGAACTCGTCGATCAAATCAATACTTCACTAGAAAAAAAAAAGACAGAATCACTCACAATGCCCAATTTTGGATCTTATTTCTAAAAGTCAACTCAAGATTCATTCCAATATAACTTCCAAGAGTCGGAAGCTGCATTGCCAGTCACATAGAGCCCTATAACTCTATTCTCTCAATTTTTAACTCTTCTTGTGTACTATTTTTTCATTACGAGCAGTGTTTGTCGATTTTTCTATAAAAACACACTGAATCCTATGAAAAACATGATGATACATAGATATCTTCATAAACCATATTTTACACCTTACACTACCCATGGATAATAGTGAAGGAGTTCCCTGTGTGGCCTATTTGTTTTTTCATTCCCACAAACACTATGTAATAGGTCTGGTTGACATGGACAGTTGTGTTGTTTACCCGGATCCGGGGTGTGGATGAAAGTTTATTTATATAAACTGCTTCATGGTATCTGATCACCAATTAGATAGGATTAATTCTCAGGTTGATACTAAACCTATTTTTTAAATTATGTTTAGTTATTTCATGTTTATTTTTATCTGTTTGAGTTTATTTAAATAAAAAAAAGTTTACTTTACTTCTATAGTTAATCTAAGATAGTTTTTCTATTATAAGTTTATTTAGTATATTTATTTCAAAATTTAAAGTAATAATTCATATTACTTTAAATGACATTTAATCACTCTTCGATAAATCCTTCAAACAATCAAATCTTTTATAAACCGCTCCTTTGGTTAACTGGGTTGCTTTTTATTTCAAATTATGAAACTTTTTATTAAAAAAAATTGCTAGAAATTTTTATAGGAACTTAATTCACCCCCCCCCCCTGAGTGTCCAACTCTGACCAAAATTTGGTATTAGAGGACTCTTTCTATTTGGGATTCAAATTTTAAAGTTTTTTAATCTTTTAAACTTTGATTTTAGTTCTATTTTAAAGATCTCATTATTTATTTCAATTTGAAATTTTTGTTCTTTAAAACTTGTTTTTATTATTTGAAATGAATAATAGATAGGAAGGTGTTTCTACCAACAGACCTCCCTATTTTAATGGCACAAATTACTCTCAGTAGAAATTCAAAAAAAATATTCATTTAGAAAGCATGGGTTTTGAAATATGGTATGTTATAGTCAATAAGTATAAGATTCAAACTATTTCTAGAAACACTTTGGATGAACCAACTAAGGCAGCCTATAATAATAATTTCAAAGTAATTAATTCCTTATATTGTGCTTCAGGTGATGAAGAACTCAATAGGATTTCGACATGTAAAACAACCTTTGATGTTTGGGATACATTATCTATTTTACATGAAGGAAGAACTAATGTAATGTAAATTAGGCATAACACATATACTATTAAATATGGTAACTTCAAAATAAAGCCTTATGATCCAACCTCTAACATATATCTCAAGTTCAATGAGATTATAAATAAAATTATCTCACTGGGAAAGACAATCATTGCAAAAGAACTAATCGTGTGAATCTTGAGATACCTTCTAGAAAGATGGGGAGGGACCTCAGTATTAATTAAATAATCTTGTGACATTGATGCACTACCTGTAAAGTAGATTATAGGAAAGTTAATGATGGATGAGGAAGAGATGAAATTTAAATAGAAGAATATTATGAAGCAAGAAGAAAGTTTGAAGCTTTAAAAACCATTACATCAAAACAAAAAATTGAAAATTAATGTTCTATTATAAAGTTATAGCAATGAATATTCATCAATAGATAGTGATGATTAAATGCCTTAGCTTGATGGTATATTTAAGAAATTATAAATAAAGAATAAGTTCTTTAGAAATCCTAGCTATAGAGGGAAATATGAAAATAATGGTAAATGAAAAAAAAGTATTGGAAAAAAGTGAGGGTACCAATGAGATTGTATTCTATGAATGAAAAAGAAAAGGACATGTGAAGGTTGTCTATCCAAAAATAATATAAAAGATGAAATTTGAGGACAAAGATAGAAAATACAAGAAGGATATGAAGGCTACCTTGAGTGCTTCGGAGGACAGCTCTAGTGAATCTAAATCACCTCATCAAGAAAATGATGATAAATCCAACATGTTTTTTATGAAAAATACATTTGAGGTAACCCTAGTATCTCCTACAGAGAATTCTTAATATTCTAGAGATGAATCTGAATCTGACACTTCGGAAAATATGACCAATAAGGAAATGTTTGAATACTGAAAAATTCTTAAAGATACATTCAATGAGATAAAATATAAATATAAATCTCTCAAGAAATAAAATTATCTTTCTACTACTATTAAATCAAAACTCCCTACAGAAAATGATAATAATTAACAATTGCTCAATGAGAATACTGAACATAAACATTCTAATGAGATATTAAAGAGGGATCTAGAAAAATGTGAAAATTTTAAAAATATATTAACACAAATTCTTTGAAACAATTATGATCCTAAATATGTTATTGGCATTATTTATCAACCAGGGAAACAAAATTTTGTTAAAAACAATTTTGTATCTAAATCTGGAAAATTTGCTTTTATGACTAGATCTGGAAAATTTACTTCAAGTTCCGGCACAAGAAAATACTTTAATGCTTCTAACTCTTTTGTACCTAATGAAGTTTATTTTTATAAAACCTTGAAAATTACTTACAAGAAACCAATGAAGAAAATTTGGGTTCCTAAATCTTTAATTACTAATATTATTGGACCTAAGAAAATCTAGTTACTAAATCCATTTCTTGTTTAAACTATTTTTATTTGAAAGTTGTTTGAAGAGCTCTTGTAAGAGCTTGTTATACTTGGATAATGATTTTTCAAGAAACATGATAGGGTAATAATCTAGATTTAAGAACCACATAAATATTTATGGTGAACATGTCACCATTAGTGAAAATTCAAAAGGGAAAATTATTGGCCTTGGCCAAATTGGTAACAAAAATTTGGTTTTAATTTCTAAAGTTATTTTTATTGATGGTTTAAAGTATAATATTCTTATCATTTCACAGTTTTGTGATGATGTTTTTCATGTTAAATTTGAGAATTATTCATCTAAGGTTTTCAATTCTAAGAATTATTTAGTCTTAACTTCCTTTAGAAATGAAAATTTTTATCTTGTTGATTTTGGATTCCTTGGTCTCAAATAATGTTTCTTGCTTAAGTGTCATTCCTAATGAGACATAGATCTAGAAAAGGATAATAGCAAACAGTAACATTCACTCTCTTAGAAATCTTACTATGAAAGGATTACTCAAGGATCTACCTATAATAGATTTTTCAATTGATAAATTCTGTAATCCTTGTCAAAATGAAAAACATCATAAAATATATTTCAAACCAAATAAATAAGTTTCGACTTCTCAACCTCTTGATTTGGTTCATGTGGATTTGTTTAGAATATTTAGAGTTTCATGTTTAAATGGTAAGAACTATGTGTATGTTCTAGTAGATGACTTTTCAAGGTATACATGGACATTTTTTAGCTCACAAGAGTGAGGCTTGTTCCTATTACACCAAGTATTCTAGACCATTAGAAAAAATAAGTGGATATATAATCAAAACATTAAGAAGTCACCATGGTCGTGAGTTGGATAATCAATAATTTGAATATTTTTTCTCAAAAAATGGCAATATTCATAACTTATATGCTCCTAGGATAGCCTAGTAAAATAGAGATGCAGAAAGGAGAAATTGAACCTTACAAGAGATAACATGGACTATGCTTAATGAATATGATCTACCTATTTATTTTTTAGAAAAATATTTGAATATAGATTTCTATATAATCAATAGAGTTTAAATTAGACCTATCATAATGAAAACCCCCTATGAGATATGGAATAATAGGAAACCCAAGGTTAATTACTTCAAAGTTTTTGGTTGCAAAGTATTTATTCTAAATAAAAAACTTGATCTTGAAAAAATTACCTCCATCTGTGAATAAGGCATTTTCCTAGGTTATTCAATCTTTAGAAAGCCTATAGATCCTTTAATAAGAGAACCAAATGTGTGGAAAATCTGTGCAAGTCATGTTTTATGAAATAGATCAACATGAATTCAAAACCTCCTTAGAAAATATTGAGGGGAGTCTACCAAATCTAGACTTAAATCCTAAATCATCTGATTCTGTTGTTAAACAAGCAGTAGAAAAGTCCAATCCTAGAAAATTTCTATATTCTGAAAAAATGGAACCATAACCAATAGATGAACCTAAAGTGACAAGACCTTAATTTTATAGATATATTTGAACTCAAAAAAACCTTCCTTTAGATGTTTTAGTTTGAGACATAGACAAAGGAAAATAGACTAAAGCTTCTCTAAGAAAACAAGTTGAACATCATGTCGTTTTGTCATATCTTGAACCTAAGAATATCAATGATGCAATCAATTATGAATTATGGGTGATGGTTATAACAGAAGAATTAAATCATTTTGAATGAAAAAAAAGTATGGAAACTTGTTAATAGACAGAAAGACACCTTGACCAGAGGCACTAAGTGGGTTTTTAGAAACAAACTATATGAAGTTAGTACTACAATAAGAAACAAGGCTAGAATAGTGGCACAAGCTTATAGTTAAGAAGAATGCATAGACTATGAAGAAACATTTTCCCCATTATCCTGACTTGAATCCATTAGAATATTGCTAGCCTATACAACACATCTTAATTTCAAACATTATCAAATCGACATAAAAATTGCATTCCTAAATGGGTATATAGTTAAGGTTGTATTTTTTTGAACAACCCCCAGGTTTTAAAAATCCTCATTTTCTAAATTATTTTTTCAAGTTAACAAAATATTTTTTTGGTATATAACAAGATCCAAGAGTTTGGTATGATAGGCTCGGAACTTTTCCTATTTCTAAAGGTTTTTCTAAAGGTATAGTTGATTTTAATCTCTTCATAAAACAAACCTATAAAGATGTTTTATTTGTTTAAATATATTTTGATGATATTATTTTTGGATCTTAAGAAAATTATTTATGTAATTAATTTTCAAAAATGATGCAAAATGATTTTAAAATGAGTTTAATGGGTGAACTCAAATTCTATCTTGTATTTAAAATTTTTCAAAATAAAGAAGGTATTATTTTGAATCAAAGTAAATATATTAATGATATTTTAAATTAAATTCCTTGGATGGCACAAAACGTAGTGATACTCTTATGATTACCACCTGTAAATTGGATCTTGATGAAAATGGAAAATATGTGGATCAAACCAATTATATAGGAATGATTGGAAGTATTTTCTACTTGACTACTAGTTGACCTGATATTCTATTTAGTGTGTGTATGTGTGCTCATTTTTAAGAAAATCCTAAAGAGTCACACCTTATTACAGTAAAAAGAATTTTCAAATACCTAAAATATACAACCATCTTAGGACTGTTCAACCCTAGAATACAATAATTTGACTTAGTCGGTTATTATGATGTTGATTTTGGTTGTTGTATGTTAGATATAAAAAATACCTCTCGAACATGTAACTTTTTGGGAAAGTCTCTAGTTTCAGAGTGTAGTAAGAAACAAAATTATTTTTCATTATATACTACTAAAGCTAAATACATAGTTGTTGGTAGTTTTTGTGATCAAATGTTTTGGGTGAAACACACATTACTAGACTATGGATATCAATTTAGGCATGGTCATATAAACTATGACAACAAAAATGATATTAACATTTATAAGAATACAATTTCTCATTAAAGAACAAAGTATATTGATGTAAGAAATAACTTTTTGAGGGATCATTTTCAAAAATGTGATATACCTCTTGAATTAATTGGAACTGAACATCAGATAGCTGATATTTTTACTAAGACATTAAATTATGAGAGATTGAGTTACATCAGACATGAGTTAGGGATGATAATTTTTGAGTGACTAGCTATTGATGACTCACCATTGGGACTAATAGCTGATGACTAACCATTGGGAATAACTATTCATGGATCACTATTTGGACTAACTTTTGATGACTCACCATTGGGACTAACTATTGATAAATCACTGTAATGACTCACTGATGATGACTCACCGATAAGACTCACCGTTGTGTCTTACTGATTTTTACTTTGTTATTTTTTTGACTTATACTTAAAATCGTTGTTTTATTTATTATATTTTATTTTATTATGCATTTTTTATTTATGATTTTGAAATCCCTAAATGATAAAAATTGAATCAATCCAACTCATTTCTCACTTACTCGCTCTCTCAAAACCATAACTCTCTCTCTCGAACCTCTATTCCCTGCTTCCTTCAAACCAAACCCTCTTAATCTTTCAAATGACTTGAGTAAAGTGTTTATCTTAGAAGTCTCCAGGCAATCCTCATCCTTATAAGAAAATAAAGTTGAATAGAGTGATCCTAAAACCAAACCTATTAACCCTGATCTTACCAACAGATTAGTCGTACCAAAAAAGGAAGTGCATTTAGATTGGTTGTTATCATGTAAGTATCTTATATAGAAAGTATTTTAAAAAAAGGTTAGTTGGAATGGTTCTCCAACAAGAAGCGGACTCTTTATCTGAAGCTAGTTCATGAATTTTATTTGTATGGGGAGTTTATTATTGAGGGCATAGATGAGTTTTGGATCGAGCCTAGAAAAAATAGAAAAATTATTTACTTTTCTTCTAAGTAATGGTTTTAGTGCTTGAAGGTATCTCATTAAGTTAATTATGAAGATAACCAAGGCAGTTTTCCTCCAACAAGTGATATATTTAGTTATGAAATTGCCTTAACTGATATGACCTCTGATGGAATCACCAGAAAACCTATAGAAACTGAACTGGATGGTGAATTACAATTTCTCTTTATGTTTATTCAGAAGCAATTATGTCCAAGAAAATGTTATTTTTCCTCTCTGAAGTATCAAGATTTTTATTTTTGTATCTTTTGAAAAAAGAACACAAGATAAACCATTGTACATATCTTATAGTCAATATGATTGATATGATAAATCCACATTCAAAGTCAAACTCCCTATTTTATTCAAATCATATATTTTCCATGTTAAAAGTAAAAGGAGTGGTGAATGAATGTGAATAAAATATCACAGAGTGTACTGGATTTTTCATTATGAAGTCTATATGAAAAGGTATGAGAATAATCTAGAATCCTTTGAAGAGATAGTTGATAGAGGATAATGAGAAGATTTATGAACAGATTAATCATTTTCGACATGCCATAAGACCCAAGGATTTGGATTATCCTAGTTTATGACCAGATGAAGTTGTAGAGTACTCGGATGAGGATGAAAATGTAGCTATGGCAGATAAAGGAAAATAATCTATTATTAATGATAGAAGTGATCCTGACATTACAGGAAGTCCTAAAGAAATCACATACGGATCACCTAGCCCTCCAAAATCTCTTCCAATAAGATAATATCTCCTAAGGGAAGGGGAGGAGGAGGAGGAGGAAATGGAATTATCTGAGGATGCTAGATATGCTAGTGGAAGTGAAAGCCAGGAAAAAGAAGAGAATAATAAAGAGAAAGATAATGAAGAAGAGGAAGAAAATGAAAATCTGGAAGATTAAGAAGATGGGGAAGAAGATTCTGGTGGATAAGGGGAAAATAAGGGAGTGATAAAACAAATGGTGAAACTGGTGGTGAAGCTAATGATCCTATTAGGTATCAAGAGCCTATTTTAAAACCAATAAATCATGTTGAAACCGTTTTAGTGGAAAAGGAACTATTTTTGTAACCATAAAAGGAACCTAAGTCAGTTTTAGTCGAGGAAGAAGTTCCAAATGTTGAAATGAAAGATGAAGTTCATGTTGAGAAGGAATCACCTATTAAGGGGGGAAATAGTATCAAAAAGTTAAAGTGGATACTATTACACCTTTTAATTTTACATCAGTACATGAATGGGAGAAATATCCTGGATACATCATATTGGGATTGAACTATCCATATTCTGATGATGAATTAGATCCATCAATCGATCCTACTCCTCCAGTTGTATGTTTTTCTACAAACTCTTTTAATTAGAATGATTTCAAAGATTATAAGGAATAATTGTTCTCACTTTTTAGATATATCCTTCAAATTCAACCAGCTCCAATGATAAGTCTTAGTAAAACTTATGCTACTATGATATTAAAGAAATTTGTCTCATATTTTCATTCTGAAATGGTTTCTGAGCTTCAAGAAGTTAGAATGGATAACAAAATATTTATTGATGAACTCACTACTCTAATTTCGATTGTTAAAGGAATTTCTTCTAAATATAGAGAAACAATGGCAACAATTATCAAAATTCTTGTAGATACATCTTCTAAGGATGATACACCTCAACCTCCAGCTCTTGATTTGGATATTTTAATATCAGTTATTAATAGTAATTAAAGGGTCCCTCAACCTATGCTGCTCCAACTCAGACTTTTAACATTGAAATGATTAGAATAGTTGTAAGATATGATATTCAGTCTTTGATGGGTGGTGTTGATCAAGTGGTCCTAAGTGGAATTCAACATAACAGTAACCATGTGCATGACATGGTCCATCATTATATAAATGAGTCCAAATATTATAAGGAGGAAATCACAAACAAGATGGACTATTACTTCTTAAGGATTTACACTAAGAATCACCTAACTTATCATTTAAGTGGCTGATTGAGAATCTAAGGCTACCTCCTATCACCCAATCTTTCATGGAACAAGTTAGATAGCTCAAGTAGCTTACTCCTACCCTTAAGATGTTCATGAAAAACACTGATGAATTTACCCAGGCCATAGAGAAAGGTGGGAAGATTATTATGGATTTAATAAAACTATTAAATCCATACATGCATGTTCAGTGTACTGTTATTGTGGCACCATAGGCCTTTCCCACTCAAACTATAATTGATAATATGCCTTCAAGTTCTATTTACTGATCAGTTGATCGATAGTTTAGATCTGAATTAACTCATAATCCTTTTTCTCCTCTTCCATAAACCCTTCATCATTTCCCCGTGACTTCAGCTTAGGTTTTTGGTCATATGAGGCATTTTATCTATCAATAACTTACAGACCCTCCTTCTTCTACTCAAAGTATTACCTCTACTATTACTTATGAAGTTCCAATTCATTAGATCTATACCTCGGCAGTTTATGTACCTCATGTTCCTCCACCAACATCTTTTGATAAGGGAAAGGCAGTTATGGATCCTTTATTGGAGAAGAATTTATTTTGGGTTGTTCTTTTATAGGGGTGTATTTTCAACTTTTTCTCATTAAATGTATTTTATTTTTATCATGAAATATATTTTCTCTTTTCCTCTATTTTATGTTCTTTCTCTCTTGTTATTCCTTCTTTTCCATTTAATATATTTTTTATATTTTTGAAAATCTAAAAAGGGGGAGAATGGGTATGGAATTTAACCTTAGAATGAGAATAAGTATGGTATTTTATTTTATTTTATTTTATTTTATTATCTTATAATTTTATCTCACATAATCTGTATGACATGTTAATAAGAACAGTTTTCTTTTGTACTTTATCATTATTAATAACCTGTTAATATCATGATTTTTGATCATAAAAAGGGAGGATATTGTTGGCATCATTTAGTTTTAATGCTCACAAATCATTCTTCATTGATTTAAATCATGTTAAATTACAGTAACATCATGTTTAATTTTTTTTACTCAGGTTTACATATAATCATAATTTATTTTGTTTGCATTTTACATCATAAGATCGGTTGTCAATTT
Organism: Viscum album; assembly: GCA_963277665.1. Taxonomy (NCBI): domain Eukaryota; kingdom Viridiplantae; phylum Streptophyta; class Magnoliopsida; order Santalales; family Viscaceae; genus Viscum; species Viscum album. The sequence continues at coordinate 1,638,952,351 of OY728129.1, forward strand.
ATGCTATGTATGAGTCACCCTTATGGTGGAATCACTGTCACCATTAAGGCTGAGTCACAATTAAGGTGAACTCACTATTGTACATCTAACTGAGTGTAGAAAATAAGATAAGTATAAGTTACCATTGATATAAACTAACTGTTGAGATGTCTCACTATAAACCGTCTCACCTTCAACTCAGATACTGAATCCTGAAAAAGTACGAGACATTGTTGTTCAACCTGTTATCAATAGATTTTCAGAATGTTTTCTAAATATGAGTCCCCATAGCATCAAGATACCAACAGAAACAATTCATAATTTTCACCAAGTATGAGCTATTGGTAACATGAGTCACTGTCACATCAATCTACTGACAGTCTTTATTCAGAATTTTCACAAAGTATGAGCTACTGATAGCATGAGTCACCTTCAAGTGGACCTACCATTAGAGAGACTTACCAATCCTGAGTCACTGATACATGACTCTCCATTCCTAATTATAGAATGATTTAATTACAAGTAACCAATCAAAGGTAATGTTCCAAGTCACCATTCAGATACACCGTCAATTCTTACATTGTCATTTAGAATTTTAATTTCTTTCTAATGTTTATATTTTTGAAACTTAGTACTTCAATTTTTTTTAATGATTTTTTCTGTATTTTGTAGACAATATTTAATCAATGACAGACTGAATTATGATGTACGAGGTACCTAGATACAATCTAGATCATGCCCCTTGTTATCTGCACTGTATAAAGAAATAAACAAATAAAAAGAAGGTTTGATGCAATCTACTAGTGCACCTAATAAAAATACAAGACAATGACTAGATGTGGATACTAGAATATACGAATGAGAACTCAAACCGAAGAAAACTTTGCAATAACAAACAAAAAAGAGTATAAGAACACATCGAGCACTTCAATACCTCACTCAAAACAAAAGATGGAAGATATCATGACACTCTATTTTGGTGTCTATTTCTGAAATTTAACACAAGCTCCATTCACTACTGGAAATAGCATATTTCCCAATGGTTCAGAACCGTTGGGATAGGTTGCAGAACCGTTGGTATATCTTATACCAACGGTTCTTCCAACCGTAGGGAAGTAAGCCGTTGGGAAAAAAATTTCCCAACAGTTTATGTATAACCATTGGGATAGGTTGGTTACAGTAACCTATCCCAACGGTTTGGTTGAACCATTGGTATAAGTTTTTCCAACGGTTCAACCAAACCGTTGGCAAAACCCTCTTTGAGGAACCTTTTCCAATGGTTTACAAAACCGTTGGGAAAGGGTTTTTACCAATGGTTCTCATTGAATCGTTGGTAAAAACATCATACAAAATGTATGCCAATGGTTTGAAACTGTTGGCATAGGCTATGCTGTGCAAATTGCATAGCAGCCTACAATTTTTCTGAAATTTGCACAGGTGTGCAATCCCATTCCTGTCAATTGTGCTGTAATTCTCCATTCCCTCTCCTTTCGAATTATTTAACATATAATTCATACACATTTAACATTTCACCCTAGAACTATACACATCCAGAATTAAATCATAATTTATAACAGAATTATAAACATACATAATTGATTTAGAGTTCAATTTAAAACTTAGATGACAATTAAATTTCGAATATGGAATTCCATTCATAATTGAATACATACATAATTTAATTATCAATTATCAATAAAATACATAAAAATTTGAATAAGTAATTATATGTGTTATACACAATTAAGAATACATACAAGTGGTTTTTACTAAAAATGATGTCCATTTTAAACATTATACATACACTTGGAGTGATACCGGCCACAATGTGTCTTAGATTTAGGCGGGGTTGACTCGTATGCGTCACATATGACCCATGGATCGTTTTCCTAAAGTTTCAACAAAATCTGAATGCATTTGGTCAGTTTTCTGTATGTTATTTATTGTTTTCACTTTAAATGGAGTCTATTTTAAACGAAAGAGAGACAATTTGAGTGGTTACGGCCACATCGTGCCTCGTATTGAGGCGAGGTTGACTCATACATGTCACAAATGACTCATGGATCGTTGTACTAAAGGTTCAACAGAATCCGAATGTGTTTGGTCAGTTTTCCTTATGTTAGTTGTTGTTTTCACTTAAAATGAAGTCCATTTTAAACTAAAGAGAGACAATTTGAGTGGTTCCAGCAACACCGTGCCTCAGATTGAAGCAGGGTTGACTTGTGCACGTCATATATGACCCATGGATCGGTGTGCTAAAGTATCAACACAATCAGAATCCGTTTGGTCAGTTTTCCATATGTACTTAAAATGTTGTCCATTTTAAACAAAAGAGAGACACTTAGAGTGATCCCGGCCACACTGCAACTCGGATCAAGGCGCAGTTGACTCAAACACATCACATATGACCCATGGATTATTTTACTAAAGTTTTAATAGAATCAGAATGTGTTTGGTCAGATTATCGTATGTTAGTTGTTGTTTTCAGTTAAAATGAAGTCAATTTTAAACTATAGAGAGACACTTCGAGTGGTTTCGGCCACTCCACACCTCAGATTGAGGATGGGTTGACATGTACACATCACATATGACTCATGGATCGTTTTCCTAAAGTTTCAACTGAATCTGAATGCATTTAGTCAGTTTTCTGTATGTTAGTTGTTGTTTTTATTTAAAATGTTGTCTATTTCAAATAAACCTGAGACACTTTGAGTGGTTTCTGCCACACCTGGACTCAGATTGAGGAGGGGTTGACTCATACATGTCACAAATTACTCATGGAATGTTGTCCTAATTTTTCAATAGAATATGAATGCGTTTGGTTTGTTTTCCGTATGTCAGTTGTTGTGTTTAATTAAAATGAAGTCCGTTTTAAACTATAGAGAGACACTTCGATTAGTTTCGGCCACACCAGGCCTTGGATTGAGGAGGGGTTGACTCGTACACATCACATATGACCCATGGATCATTTTCCGAAAGTTTCAACAGAATATGAATGCATTTGGTCAGTTTTCTGTATGTCATTTTTTTCACTTAAAATGAAGTCTATTTTAAACGAAAGAGAGACAATTTGAGTGTTTACGGCCACACCATGCCTCAGATTGAGGTGATTTTGACTCATACACGCCACAAATGACCAATGGATCATTGCACTAAAGGTTAAATAGAATCTTAATGCTTTTGGTCGGTTTTCCGTATGAAAGTTGTTATTTTCACTTAAAATGAAGTCCATTTTAAACTAAACAGAGACACTTTGAGTGGTGCTGGCCACACGGCACCTCAGATTGAGGCCGGGATAACTCTTTCACATCATATATGACCCATGTATCATTTTTCTAAAGCATAAACACATTCATAATGCGTTTGGTCGGTTTTCTATATGTCATTAAAATGTTGTCCATTTTAAACAAAGGAGAGACACTTAGAGTGATACCGGACACACTGAGACTCGGATTGAGGTGCGTCTAACTCGAAAACGTCACATATGACCCATGGATCATTTTCCTAAAGTTTCAACAGAATCAGAATGTGTTTTATCAGATTACCGTATGTCATTTTTTCTTTACAATTAAAATGAAGTCCATTTTAAACTATAGAGAGACACTTCGAGTGGTGTCGGCCACTCCGCACCTCGTATTGATGTTGGGTTGACACGTACACGTCACATATGACCCATTTATTGTTGTCCTAAAGTTTAAACTGAATCCGAATGCGTTTAGTCGGTTTTTCGTATGTCATTTGTTGTTTTCACTTAAAATAAAGTCCATTTTAAACTAAAGAGAGACACTTTTAGTGGTGCCAGCCAAAACGCGCCTCGGATTGAGGCGGGGTTGACTCATGCATCTCATATATGACCCATGTATCGTTTTCCTAAATCATCAACACATTCAGAATGTGTTTTGTCTGTTTTCCATATGTCATTAAAATGTAGTCCATTTTAAACAAAAGAGAGGCATTTAGAGTGATCTCGGCCACACTGTGACTCGGATTGAGACTCGGTTGACTCGAACACGTCATATATGACCCATGGATCGTTGTCCTAAAGTTTAAACAGAATCCAAATGCGTTTGGTTGGATTACCGTATGTCAGTTTTTGTTTTTAATTAAAATGAAGTCAATTTTAAACTATAGAGATACACTCTGAGTGGTGTCAAAAACTCCTCGCCTCGGATTTGAGGCTGGGTTGACACGTACATGTCACATATGACCCATGGATCATTTTCCTAAAGTTTCAACTAAATCTGAATGTGTTTAGTCAGTTTTCCCTATCCCAGTGGTTGTTTTCAATTAAAATGTTGTCCATTTCAAATAAATGTGAGACACTTTGAGTGGTTCCGGTCACACCAGGACTCAGATTGAGGCGGGTTTGACTCGTACACATCACATATGACCCATGGATTGTTTTCCTAAAGTTTCAACAGAATCTGAATGCATTTGGTCGGTTTTCTGTATGTCATTTTTTGTTTTCACTTAAAATGAAGTCTATTTTAAAAGAAAGAGAGACAATTTTGGTGGTTCCGGACACACTGTGCCTTGGATTTAGGAGAGGTTGACTCGTACACATCACAAATGACCCATGTATCATTTTACTAAAGGTTCAATAGAATCCTAATGCGTTTGGTCAGTTTTCTGTCTGTCAGTTGTTGTTTTCACTTAAAATGAAGTCCATTTTAAACTAAAGAGAGACACTTTGAGTGGTGGCGGCCACACCGTAACTTGGATTTAGGTGGGGTTGACTCTTTAACGTCATATATGACCCATGTATCATTTTTCTAAAGTATAAACACAATCAGAATCCGTTTGGTCGGTTTTCTGTATGCACTTAAAATGTTGTCCATTTTAAACAAAAGTGATACACTTAGAGTGATCCTGGAAACACTATGACTCAGATTGAGGCGTTTTTGACTTGGAAAAGTCACATATAACCTATGTATAGTTTTCCTAAAGTTTCAACAGAATCCGAATGCGTTTGGTCAGATTACCGTATGTCAGTTGTTGTTTTCAATTAAAATGAAGTCCATTTTAAACTATAGAGAGACACTTCGAGTGGTGTCGGCCACTCCGCACTTCTAATTGAGGCTGGGTTGACACGTACACGTCACATATGACCCATGGATCATTTTCCTAAAGTTTCATCTGAAACAGAATGTGTTTATTCAGTTTTCCATATGTCAGTTGTTGTTTTCATTTATAATGTTGTCTATTTCAAATAAACCTGAGACACGTTGAGTGGTGCCGGCCACACCTGGCCTTGCATTGAGGCAGGGTTGACTTTTACATGTCACAAATGACTCATAGAACATTGTCCTAAAGTTTCAACCGAATATGAATGCATTTGGTCAGTTTTCCATATGCCAGTATTTGTTTTCAATTAAAATGTTGTCCATTTCAAATAAATCTGAGACACTTCAATTGTTGGTGGTCACACCAGGCCCCATATTTAGGTGGTCTTGACACTTTAAAGAATAAAGGTACCATTAAATACTTACATTGGTCAACTTGTTTTGGAAATTGTTTATCTTCATCTGTGCCCTGTACTTGCACCCATTAATTTGAAGGTGAGTATGCGTACACGATAGTTGACCTTCTTAGAGAAGAGTTTCTGGAAGAGTATAAGAGACATGAAGCAATGAAGATCACTAGAGTGTTGGAGAAAATGTGGTTTATAATAATAATGTGGCAATCGGCTTGTGAAACGTGGCCTAAGTTACAACTTGCAGGTATTGTACTTTATTTTTTTCTGGAGGCTTTCAGTGTAAATGCATTTTGGAATGATCATTGCTTTTCATTGTCTATTAGGTTCTTTTGACAGCCAAGGGGAAAGGGTGGGGTCTGCAGACATTGGAGGATATGTCGAAGGGTGATTTTTTGTGTGAATATTTTGGAGAAATTGCCTCTTTTCCCTTCAAGATCCCCGAACCCCGATCACCATCGGGGTTCGGGGAACTTGAAGGGAAAAGAGGCTATTTGGTTAGATGTTAGATACTATGGAAATGTTGAAAAAATATAGGATGTAATTTCCCATAAAGTCACCCTTCGACATATCCTCCAATGTCTGCAGACCCCACCCTTTCCCCTCGGCTGTCAAAAAACCTAAAAGACAATGAATAGAAATGATCATTCCAAAATGCATTTACACTGAAACCTTCCATAAAAAAAAGTACAATACCTGCAAGTTGTAACTTATGCCGCGTTGCACAAGCCAATTTCCACATTGTTTGTAGCAACCACATTTTCTCCAACACTCTAATGATCTTCATTGCTTCATGTCTCTTATAATCTTCCAGAAACTCTTCTCTAAGAAGTTCAACTATCGTGTACGCATACTCACCTTCAAATTCATGGGCGCAAGTACAAGGCACGGATGAAGATAAAAAATTTCTAAAACAAGTTGACCAACATGCATCATCCTCGATAGAAGTAAGATAGAAATTCAGATGGGCGTTCTTAAAGATATGATTTTGATGTATATAGTGAAAGGGTGGTGGATGTTCATTGTTGATGTTGTTAGTCTAAGAGACTTTCACCTTCTCTTCTCCTCTCACTATGTCTTGGAAATCATGCAATAGCCTTATATAATGTGGGGTAAATTGAGCTTGCTGAGCAACTATGGCACTGCATGATCTTTCATGTCCAGTGCCCTCAGGATTGTTTTTCTAATCAAGCTGCCTCTGATCATTAGTTGCGTGTAAAGGTGGTGCGGCAACCTCCATGATAGATTGGAAGTTGACCAATCCATTTGATGAACAAGATGGGATGCTAAATCTGACATTAAGAGCATCCAATATAGGAAATTGTTCCAATGATTCGGAAAGTGAGGCTACATTTAAAGATATTTCCTATGTTTCATCAAGCGAGTCAGTTCCTAGTTCCAAAAAGCATTCACAAACATCACTCATCAGTTTCCTCAAGGATAAACTAGGGTTGATGGCTTTGTATGATCAAAGAGATCTATCCTCTACTATTTTTACAACCTATGTGGAGCATGTTACAAATTCCTCCAGGAAAAAGGAACAAATGTGGTGAGTTGTAATTCACATCTATTTGATGTTTTGAAATGTTAATTATGTTTTGAAAATGGGTTCAATCTTTGAGAAAAAGTTTAATTTTCCTTGATTCATGTATGGATGATGGATTCACATCCATTATAAGTGGTTTTGATGGAAAGGATGGATGATAACATTGGTTGGTGTTCTCATGGATGTCTAAGTACGGTAAGTTAGAAAACATGTTGGGTATGTTGTGGAGTTTTAGTTGGGGTTCTATTGGTTCTTTCCTGATGATGGAGGTGTTAAACATCAGATGGTGGTGTTTGTGAGCTAAAGCGTATAGTGGGGAGCACCATAGAAATTAAGTGGTTGGTTGATGATATGATCGGTGTTTTGAATTAGATAGTCTTGGGTAAAATTCATCTTGGTGTTTAGATTGGTTGAGTACATTGAGATGAAGGTTGTGGTTGTGTTGTGTTATGGGTGTTTGGGGGCAATGTAAGTATTTAATGGTACCTTTATGTTTTGAATAATGAATAATTAGTAGATCACATTTGCTTGTTCGATATACTGGTTTTTCTGCAGGTCTTGTTCGGCTGGCTGTACTGATGTAGATTTTCTATTTGCAGAAGGCAGGGATTTAAGAGCGCTTTTTTAGCGCTGTTAAAGGTCCCCTTTAACAGCGCTTTTTTAGCTCCGGTAAAGGTCACCTTTAACAGCGCTAAAAAAGCTCTGTTAAAGGGGCCCACCTATTTATCAGCTCTAAGCTTTACAACTCTTTTTTAGCACTGTTAAAGCCCGATTTGAGCGCTGATATTTCCCGTTTTTATAGTAGTGAATGTTGCCTATTTCAAATAAACCTGAGACACTTTGAGTGGTTCCGGCCACACCGAGCCTTGGATTGAGGCGGGTTTAACTCATACACATCACAAATGACTCGTGGAACATTTTTGTAAAGTTTCAACAGAATCTGAATACGTTTGGTCGGTTTTCTGTATGTCAGTTGTTGTTTTCAATTAAAATGAAGTCCATTTTAAACTATATAGAGACACTTCAAGTGGACAGCCCTACCCCCACCCCACATAGCCCTACCCCCACCTGTACACCCTCCCCCACCCCAAACAGCCCTACCCCCACCCCATTTGGACAAACCAGCCCCCTCCCCCAACCTACCTAGACAGCTCCTCCCCCACCCCACTTCGATAGCCATACCCCCACCCCACTTAGACAGCTCTACCCCCACCCCACACCCACCCCACTTGGAAATCCCTACCCCACCCCACTTGGACAACCCAACCCCCCCCCCCCACCCCACTTGGACAGCGCTACCCCCCACCCCACTTGGATAACCCAGCCCCCCCCCCCCACCCCCCACCCCACTTGGACAGCCCTACCCCCACCCCACTTGGAAAAATTTGCCCCCCCCACCCCACCTGGACAACCCTAACTATATTTATGGATAACCAATGAAATCAAGTCAATAGACCTTAAATTTAAAATAAATCAAGGATAAAATAACTCAGGATCATATTGACCTCTTCAATATCAACCAAAATTATTCAATACAGATAAATCACAACAAAACCACAACCTAAAATGATATATTGATTGTGTTCATAAGGGAATCATAATACACAATACATTGTAGAAAAATGGAATGAAAAAATCTAAAATAAATGAAGGCACACCTACCAATTTAGAATGGAAGAACAAAAATTTCTTGAATCAAAGATAGATGTCCCGTTGGAAATTAGAGTTAGCACCCTCTAGAGCAGGTTTGGAAGTAGGGTTCGAACCGTAAACAAAAATTATATATGCCATATTTTTGTAAGGGGATCATAATACACACTAGATTGCACCAAAATAGAATGAAAAATCTAAAATAAATTAACACATGTGAACCAATTTAAACTGGAAGAACAAATCTAAAATAAATGAACTCACACATACTGATTTAAATGGGAAGAAAAAGTCTTTGGAAACCAGACCTGTTGTGTTGGTAAGTAGTGTTTACGTCGAGATTTAGAGGAAAACCTTCCAAACGGTTGAGGTTTAGGGAAAAATTTCGAGAGGGTGCGTCCACGTCTCGGTTAGGGAAAAAAATTTGAGATGTCTGGAGTTGCAGATCGATGATATTTGGGGATTTTCATTCCCAACGGTTTTAAAAAACTGTTGGGAAAGTTATTTTATCCCAATGGTTTCAAAAAACCATTGGGAAAAACCTCTTAATACCATATATACCAATGGTTTTTGTAGAACCGTTGGTATAGGAGTCTTCATCTTTTCCAACGATTTCACTAAACTGTTGGGAAAACACTTTTTTACCCATTTTCCCCCACGGTTTCATCAAACCATTGGAAAAACACAATTTTTACATATTTTTACCAACGGTTTATGAAAAACGTTGGTAAAGATTACCTATACCAATGGTTTCAAAGAACTGTTGGTATACAAGCGTTGGAAAAAGCATGATTTCCATTAGTGATTCTAACATAACTTCTAGGAGTTGCAAGATAAATTTCCAATCACATGGATCCATCTAACTCTACTCTCTCTATTTATTTATCTTCCTTTGTACTATTTTTATATTACGAGAAGAGTGTGTCTATACTTTCTATGAACACACATTGACTCCTATGAAAAATTGGAAGATACACATATATCTTCAAAAAACTTTTTTTTTCATGACCCCCTCCAACCAAGGTGTACCCCTCCAAGGCCAGCAATGTGAGAAGGGAAATAATGACCCCTGAGTCCCACCTCCAGTTGGCCCCAGTTTGGAGACTAGCACCGAGGGTATAGTAAACACACAGATGGGAGACATTACCCTCTAAGATAACACATGCAAAAGAGAGAGATAAGGCAGACACCAACCAACTCCAACTCAAAAAAATAGAATAAAATAAATCCCAAGTACACATATGTATTTTCATGAAAAACTACTATAACTGAAAGGAGAAAACTACAAGTACCAAAGGAATGTAAAAATAGAAGCAACCACAAGACTGAACAGCTCCGGAAACCCCAAGCTAGTAGAAACCATCTTGATCTCCAAACATTTCTAAGTGACTTGAAAAATAGTTTATATATACATAGAGTGAGTATAACAGTATACTCAGTAGGATTCTCCTCGGAGCCTCCTGTGCAAAAGTAAAGAAAGCATGCTAAAGAACAGTAAACAACAGGTGAAACTAACTCATCACCGAAATAGGTATACTAAGTTCCCAGCTTCACCATGGATACTCTCACCAAGGATCGCATACAAGAGTATATAATATAATATATAATATCAATTGTACCCCACTACTAATTCCCCACCGGTTTTTCACTTTTCCCCAAGTTCGCACGTCCTAAGCATCTCTCTCCAAAAAATCTTGCCCGCAGACACCTAGGTGAAGCTCCAAAACATGAACCTCATGCAAAAAAACCACCATGTCCACGTAAGCCAAGTAACCAGGTTGTTTCTGGGATCCACCATAGCTCACATAATGTGTATCAGACATCGGGTATTAAACCTCAATCCATTATAGCCCATACACCATGTAAGGATCCTCAAGACATCATAGCCTATATACGTTACACCTATAGTATTTCATAAGAAAATATATCCAAAATATATGTGTGTGAATAACCACAAGCCATTATAGCCCTCTCTACACACATATATAGGTAAAACTAATCGTTGTTCTTACTAGCACAAGTAACTACCAAGAGAAGAGATCGAGGCCAAAGGGGTAGTCAACCATCCATCCTCTCACCAAAATGTTGGGAAAAACACCCTATAGGGATCAGAATCCCCAGGATGTCAGTTTCCCTAACTGACAGGGTGGAGTAGCATATAGAAATGAAAAAAAGTACAGAATATACTATAGCTCAAAACCACACTATGGGAATAACCTAGTCCTAGACTCAACCGCAGCTAACGTCTCTCAAACTCCCGTCATCCACTTCTAAGACCAAGTATCCTATAAGCACACAACCATTTAAATATATTTATTTCATTACTTCATTCCATTTTTTATAGTTTCACTTTAATTTAATTAATTATTTAAACATTAATTAACCATTAACAATTCCACATTAAATTTCATTAGCATCACACCCAAAGTCCACTGTCCCTTTAAATTCTTACCTCATCATTGCATCCCAGCAAGCTCAAACCCCTTATGTTAACATCATTTATTCAATCATTTATTAAAAAAATTATTACTTTCCCATATTCCTAGACATTCTAGAAAAACATTCTAATCTACTAAACACATGGGGGCTCAACTCGGTGAGTAGATGAACTACCCGTCAAGTCTTTACCACCTATAGAAAGATCATAGTCCTATCCTTGCTCGAGAAGCTAACCACAAAAATCATGTGGCATATCCCATGTGTATTTGACCCTTTTTAGAAGGAGGGTAAGCAAACCATCTTCCTTGAGCAGTGGGAAAGTAAAGTGGATAAACAACCAACAAGAAACCGCAAGCATCCAAACATTCACATCCAACCCGTTTCAACATCCCTATGTCCTCCCCGACACCCACATGCATAAACTGATGCATCTCACCACTCTAGGAATCAACTTCTACCACAAAAAATAAGCCTCCATGCCCCCACATATCACAACAGCCATCCAGGATCACATCACAACACAAGTAGCAGCAAAACAAAAATCATATCAATTGGGCTCTTTGCCCTTAAAAAATCAAGAGGGTAACTCAGAACCCTACAAGGAATTATCTTTTATCAAAAAACCAGTTCTTTAATCCATCTTGAATTAACCGATTTATTATTTGCAAGTTCCGACTACGGGAAACCTAAACAGTAAGCTATCACAAATTGATTAAACATTCTAACTACATCAATATGATTAAAATCAAATTATAACAACAATAATTATATTCATTCACATGCCTATTTATCTTTTTCCAAACAATTATCAGTTAATTTCGTCTTTATGTTCATTACCAATTTCCATCAAGAACAAAAAGATAAACAAAGGAGGCATAGATATCACACTATCTAGCAAAATAAGAGGCAATAGCATACGATTGATATCAATTTATTTATCCGGTTCAAAGATTTATTATCTCAATTCCATTGTGATCTAGTAGGATAAAACATGCTAATTATATAGTTGCATGTAAAATAAAAGAGAAGCAATGAATCCCCTACCTAAAATGGTTCTTGGCGTTCTTTATACGAGAACGATCCACACAACAGGTTATGATCTCCTCCCCCCGTGACAACTGTATCCACTTGAGGATGTAGAGACACCACCACACCGGTCAACGCCCATTAGAAACATAGAGATAGCATTCCATAAAAGTTCAAGGAGAAAAAAAAAGAGATTAACCCAAAATAATAACGATATATCATACCTTATATCAAAGATTGATCAATATTGCTTGGTTGCATCAAAAATAGAGGGGAACCAATCCAAGGAGGAAAGTTTGATCACACAACTCCTACATGAAGGTATGGAAGGTTTGAGCATCTCACACCCAAGAAAAAGGAGGAATAACTAGGGAGGAAGATATTTCATCCCTTTAGAATATTTAACGGAGTAGTGGTTTAAGATACGTTGGATTCTCCATTAAAATCATATCGTATTAAACCACACAGTTTGACCAAGTAAAAGCATCCCGAGCCTTAGGAAAAATTAATATAGTAGTTATGGACTTTGAATCAGCCTTAGAGTCCTTAAAATGAGGTTTTAAATTCCTTTTACATCAAAGGAAATGTCAAAGTGGAGAAACTGTAAGAAGCAGGAAACATTGTTCATGAACACGAAATTTGGAAAAGGAAATAGAGGCTACTTTTGAACCTCACCGTTTTGGAAACACTGTTCATGAACTCAAAATTTTTTCAAAGGAAATAGAGGCTACCATTGGACCTCACCATTCTAGAAACACTATTCATGAACCCAAAATTTGAAAAAGGAAAGAGAGGCTACCTTTGGACCTCACTGTTTTGGAAACACTGTTAATGAAATCAAAATTTGGGAAAGGAAATAGAAGCTACCGTTGGACCTCACTGTTCTGGAAACACTGTTCATGAACTCAAAATTTGGAAAGGGGAATTTAGGCTACCGTTGGACCTCACTATTCTAGAAACACTATTCCTAAACTCAAAATATGGAAATGGAAATAGAGGCTACCATTGGACCTCACCATTCCGGAAACATAGTTCATGAATTCAAAATTTGGCAAAGAAAATAGAGGCTACCATTAGACCTCACCATTCTGGAAACACTGTTTATGAACTCAAAATTTGGAAAAGGAAATAATGGATATCGTTGAACCTCGCTGATATGGAAACATTGTTCATGAACTCAAAATTTGTAAATGGAAATATAGGCTACCATTGGACCTCACTGTTCTATAATACTATTCATGAACTCAAAATTTGGCAAAGAAAATAGTGGCTACCGTTGAACCTCACCATTTAGGAAACACTGTTCACATAAGGATACCATTGTACTATTCACGTAAGCCTACCGATGACACTATTCACATAAGGTTACCATTGCACCGTTCACATAAGGTTATCATTTCACTGTTCATATAAGGATATTATTTCACTATTCATGAGGCTATCGTTGAACTGTTTACAAGGCTACCATTCAAACTGTTCACAGCGGTCTATTATTGGAACTGTTCACGAGGCTACAGTTGGAACTATTCATGGTGGTCTATCATTGGAACTATTAACAAGGATACCATTGGAACTATTCACATCGTTCTGCCATTGGAACTGTTCACAAGGCTACCATTGGTACTATTCACTGAATTAAAAAATTTGAAAATTGTTGGGGATAAGTCACCTTGACCACCGAAACAACTCAAACACTAGATTTATGCTGAGGAATGGACCAAAGAGGTCTAGGTTATTACATCAGATACCTCTCAAAACATTATCATCCTCAAGAATTCTAAACCCACCTAAAGGGAAATCTAAAAGAATTCCAAACAACCACCCATCGTGATACCTCTCAAAAGAGAGCATGCCACAAGAAGAAACCAAAGAAATCCATCTCATAAACACAAAAGGTTTACAACCACAAATAGAACATCATTTTTTAACATGAAAGGATTTAAACCTCAAACAAATCAGAGTATTGGACACGTATATGTGACTCACATTCTTAGGTACACTCATCCATGCCACCGTGCCACCCCAAAACATGATCCAAGGGTATGAAACGCTCATACAACACCTTCTCTTTGTGTTCTTGGATCTCCACAGGTTGATCCACGAAGGTTTCATCATTATCAACATTGACCTCTACCCAATCGATGACATGAGAGTCATCATGAAGATAATTATGTAGTTGTGACACATGAAAACATCATGTATCCAGCTCATCTATGGAAGAAGTTCTACTCGATATGCCACAACTCCAACATGAGATAACACCTCAAAAGGCCCAACAAACTGGGGAGAAAGCTTACACCTATGACCAAACCTTCGCTGCACACGACAGGGATTCACCTTCAGAAACATGTGATCCCTAACATCAAACTCTAAGGGTCTCATCCTTTGATCGGAATATGATTTATGAAGATCCTGAATTGTCTTCATCCTCTCACGAATCACCTGAACCATCTCTGTTGTATTCTACACTAGTTCCGGTCTATGAATTGCTGACTCTCTGACCTCATTCCAACACAATAGAGAATGGAAAGTTCTGCCACAAAAGGCTTCAAATAGCACCATACTGATGGTGGAGTGGAAATATTTTTGTAATCAAAATCTACCAAGGGTATGTGCCTCATCCACAAACCTCAAAAATCCAAGACACAAGATCACAGCATTTCTTCAAGAGTCTGGATGGTTCTCTCTATCTGATTGTCTGTTTGTAGATGAAAAGAAGTGAAAAGGCATAGCTATGAACCAAAATCATGATGGAGACCTCTCCACACCCTAAAGGTGAAATGAGTATCTCGATCAGAAATGATCATCCTTTGTAATCCATGAAGTCCCACCACCTTCTCTAGATAATGCCTCAACAAAACATCCACTGAGCTTGAATCCTTGATTTTAATGAAGTGGGTTGATTTTGTTAAATGATCCACTACCAACCAAATAGTGTCATGTACACCTTGAGCTCGAGTTAAACCAGTAACAAGGCCCATTGAGATGTCCTCCCACTTCCAATGAGGATCATCTAATGGCAGGAGCAGACCACCAGGGACACGGTGTTCAGCCTTCACCTTCTGAAAGACCAAATATCAAGACACAAACTCTGCAACTACATGCTTTAGCCGAGGCCACCAAAACTAACTCCTCAAGGGTAAGTATATCTTTTCCATTCCAGGATGCACCAATAAAGGTGAACTATAGAACTCTCTGAGAACCTTCTCACACATGGACAAAGGAACAAATAGCCTTCTGTGATAAAACACTCGGTGTTATTCATCCTTAGACCGAACATCATGGGCCTCGCCACAAACTGCTCGGTCTCTCCAGACCTCCACCTCAAGATCCCCCAACTGGAACTCTTCCACCTTTTTCACTAGAGAATACTACACTATCATCTAAAAAAACCTAAACCCCCAACTTCTCCCATATCGAGGTGTAATGCTGACAGTTCTTCCATAACTCTCCAGGAATCACCAAATTCACGCACTACATCACCACGTGACTTTATACTCAGTGCATCAGCTACTAAATTCCCCTTTCCATGGGTATACAATATTTATAAGTCATATTCCTGTAATAACTCCATCCACTAATGTTGTATCAAGTTTAAGTCACACTAGGATAAAACATACATTAGGATCTTATGATCGGTGAAAACCACAAAGCGCTCTCAAATGAGGTGATGTCTCCACAACCTCAGAGAAAACACCAAGGCTGCCAACTCAAGATCATGGGTGGAATAGTTACATTCATGGGGACTCAATTATCTAGACCCATAAGAAACAATTTATCTCTACTGCATCCGAACACAGCCTAACCCCAGTTGTGTAGCATCACAGAAAACATCAAACTGAACTCCCTCTGCTGGAAGACAAAGAACTGGATCACTTACTAACTTCTCCTTAAGATACTCAAAAGATGCCTAACACTGATTATTATATATGAATGCCTAATATTTCCTAGTCAAATCGGTCAAAGGAGTCGCAACTCGAGATAAATCATCTAAGAACCTCCTATAGTATCCTCAGAGACCAAGGAAACTTCGAAACTCTGACACGGTCTTGGGGGATTCCCAAGACACAACTTCTTCTATCCTCTATGGAACCATAGCTACTCCCTATTGGGACAAAACATTCCCCATGAAACGGAGTTCTCTATCCCAAAACTCACACTTCGGAAACTTCCCAAATAGTTGATGTTGATGAAGAACTCCCAAAACGACGTGTAGATGCTCTTCATTCTCCTCCTCAGATGTGGGGAACACAATGATGTCATTGATGAAAACCACCATGAACTTTTCCAGGAACTCAGAGAACACAGTGTTCATAAATCCCATGAATACAGCTGGAGCATTCGTCACACCGAACGACATTACAACAAACTCATAATTCCCATGGTGACAATGGAAAGCAGTCTTCGAGATATCCTCATCCTTCACACGCATCTAATGATATCCTGACTGAAAGTCGATCTTTGAGAACCAACATGTACCCTTCAATTGATTGAATAAATCACCAATCCATAGAAGAGGATAGTGGATCTTTATTGTCACTTTGTTCAAGTGATGATAATCGATACACAACCACAAACTATCATCATCCT
Source organism: Viscum album (assembly GCA_963277665.1). Lineage (NCBI taxonomy): Eukaryota > Viridiplantae > Streptophyta > Magnoliopsida > Santalales > Viscaceae > Viscum > Viscum album. The sequence goes on from OY728129.1 coordinate 1,638,969,054, forward strand.
TCTTCATGAACAAAACCGGTGCTCCCCAAGATGACACGCATGGCCGAACAAAAATATACTGTAATAGACCATAAATATATATTCATAGCTCTCGTAACTCAGAAGGGTCTATCCTATATGGAGACATAGATATAGGAGATTCTCTTGGTTGTAGCTCGATCCCAAACTCGATCTCTCGTCAAGGGGGTAATGCTACAACCTCTTCTGGAAATATATTAGGGTACTCTTCTATGAACCTAGTAAATGAAAACTATTAAACCTATGAGGAACTCAAAATTAGCTCATCCATCATGGATGATAAGTACGGAACACACCTCTGACTCATCCAAGGGTCTCGCTCACCAATGAACACCACTGGCTCTCCATTCGCATCGAATAACACAACCTGCCTCCTGATGAAATCCACGATATCCAACACCTAATACAACCAATCCATGCCAAGGATGACATCATATGGTTGTATTTTTAAACATTGGAAATCTCCCCAAGATCATTGTTTACCCACCACTAGCTCATAGTCTCTATATACTTCAAACAAGTCAGCTCGGCCTCCAACTGGCGTAGTCAATGCCAAGGGAACTGGAAGCCTATCTACCTCAAGTCCCAATGCATGGACAAGGGTAGGGGGTATAAAAGAGTTTTTCACTCCTAAATAAAACAAGCCATACACCAAGGTATAAAACAAGCAAATGGAACCTCAAATGACATCTGGCTCGCACGGCGCTGAAAACTCTAAAGCATGAAGCTGGCCACGACCTCCTCCACAGTCTCTATGGCCTTGATGACGACCACCACCATCGTTTCTCTCTTCTCTATGAGGACAGGGAGAGGCATGAGGCTATCCTCTTCCTACCTCATCTACCCTCTGCTGATCCAAATCTGGTGCAACCGGTTGCTTCTACCACTGTTGGAACTGCCTTAAAGGAGGAACCTAGAGCAGAACACCTGGTGCACGATTACTACTCTGAAAGGTTGTTCTCTATCTCTACTGATGACCTCGACCACCAAAAGAAAAACAAGAACCTAATCCCTTGGCATATGACTGAATGTCGCTGCCCCCGAAGAAATGAGATTTTGGGGGCTGGGACCTACCCCCGGCTGAATAGAAACTCTTCTACCCTAAAAACTTGGAACCCCAGACCATAGATCTGCTTCATGAGGAATCATGACAACTCATCTCTCGTGACGATCTGGTTCTATCCAATTTCCTCTCTACGACCTTTTCCATTTCCAGCACCACAAGATATGTCTTCAACATAAATGAGGTGACCTGGTGCTGGATCTCTAGACACAAAGCCTCATCGAAATGCCTCTCCATGGCCTCCTCATATGGAAACAGGTCCGAAGCAAATTGTAAAAGGTTCTTGCAATGGATTCCAAACTCTCGCACACTAGATCTCCCCTGTGGAAGGGTAAGAATATCCTGATGACTGTATGTCTTCGCAGTCGAAGAATGAAACTTAGCTCTAAACTTGTCTCGGAACTCATCCCATGAGATCGTTGACTCCTCACGATCCCTGAGGAATAAGAACCACCACTGCCTCGCTACTCCATGGAGCATCATCACAACCAAGAACACCCAGTGCTCCTTCTGAACTTGGATCGAAATAAATCCTATCTCAAACTCTCCAACCCGTCTTCTATGACTGCATCTGAAATAGAGACCTCATACTTCTGTAGAGTATGGTTCTTAAACTCTTAGAGTGTCCCCCTCCATGTTTCATCTTCATTAACCTCTACCCTACGGCGATCTGCTGGCACAGAATGTTGGACATATTCTATGTGATCCTAATGAGGACATCGATCGGGAGCCATACCTATAAAATAAAAAATATTTAGAGCTCCTAGACCTAGAATATGGAAGACTAATCATTAATTAATTAATTTTTTTTATTTTATTCATTTTAGGTTAACTTATCCCAAGTTCTACCCATTCAAACACAGGCAGAATGGAGAATGATGCATGATCCTTTCCTAGGACTCTTCCCTACAACTATTATCACCTTATTTAGTAGCCATTGTAAACTTAAAGGTATGTTCACCAGATCATTGGAGGCCCTAAATGCATATGTCTCAGCTTTTCTCCAGTTATTACATCACTTGATAAACATGAATTCCATCATTACCCAAACAACCCATGCAACCTCACCTATTCCTAACGCTAAAATCCATCATATCCATTAACCAGACCTCTGATACCACTCTGTCACGACCCCCTCCCCACAAGGTGTACCCCTCCTAGGCCTACAATGTGAGAAAGGAGATAATGACCCGCTAGTCCGGCCTCCAGTAGGCCCCAGGTTGGCGACTAGCACCGAGGGTATAGTAAACACACAGATGGGAGGCATTACCCTCTAAGAGAGCACATGATAAAGAGAGAGATAAGACAGACACCAACCAAATCCAACTCATAAAATGGTATAAAAGAAATCCCAAGGACACATATGTAATTTCATGCAAAACTACTACAACTGAAAGGAGAAAACTGCAAGTACCAATGGAATATAAAAACACCAGCAACTAGAAGCCCGAACAACTCCTGCAACCCCAAGCTAGTAGAAACCAGATTGATCTGCAACCTGCTCCAAGTGACCGGAAAAATAGTTTATATATAAATATGTTGAGTTTAACAGTACACTCAGTAGGATCCTCCCTGGAGACTCTTGTGAAAAAGTAAAGAAAGCATGCTAAATCATAGTGAACAACAAGTGAAACTAACTCATCACCTACATAGGTAAGCTATGTTCTCTACCTCACCATGGCTACTCTCACCATGTATCACATACAAGAGTATTTAATATAATAATGAATGTCAAGGGTACCCCTCTACTACTTCCCCAATGGTTTTCCGCTTTTCCCCAACTTCGCACGTCCTAAGCATATCTCTCAAAAAAGGCTTGCCCGCAAACACCTGGGCAAAGAAACCCAACATGAACCTCATGAAACAAAACCCCCACTTCCATGTAATCCAAGTAACCAGGTAGTTTCTAGGAGCCACCACAGCTCACATAACGTGTATCATACGTCGGGTACTAAATCTCAAGCCATTATAGCCCATACACTAAGTAAGGATCCTCAAGCCATCATAGCCTATACACGTTACACCTATAATAGTACATAGGAAACTATATCCAGAATATATGTGTGTGAATAACTAAAAGAAATTACAGCTCTCTACACACATAGATGGGGAAAACTAATTGTTGTTCTTACCAGTACAAGTAACTACCAAGAGAAGAGAGCGGGGCCAAAGGGGGAAGTCAGTCATCCATCCTCCCACTAGAATGATGGGGAAAACACCCCCACCCCCCTAGGGCTCAAAATACCTGGGGTGTTAGTTTCCATAATTTATGGGGTGGAGTAGCATATAGAAACACATAAAGGAAAGAATATATTATAGCTCACAACCACACTATGGGAACAACCTATTCTTAGACTCAACTGTAGCTAATGTCTCTCAGACTCCCGGGTACAACTTCTAAGACTAGGTATCCTATAAGCATACTACCATTTAAAGAGATTTATTACATTACTTCAGTTCCTTTTTTTAAATTTCACTTTACATTAATTAATTCTTTAAACATTAATTAACCATTAACAATTCAACATTAAATTTCATTAGCATCACACCCAAATTACATTGTCCCTTTAAATTGTAACCTCACCATTTCTTCCCAGCAAGCTCCAACCCCTTGGGTTTACATCATTTACACAATCAATTATTAAAAAAATTATTAATTTCCCATATTCCCAGGCATTCTAGAAAAACATTCTAAGCTAATAAACCCAAGGGGGATCAACTTGGTGAGTAGATGAACTACCCTTCAAGTCATTTCCACCAATTGAAAGAGTATAGACCCATCCTCACTTGAGAAGATAAACATGGAAAGCATGTGGAATACCTTGTGTGTCATCACCCCTTTTTGGAAGGAGGGTAAGAAAACCAGCTGCCTTGAGCAGTGGGGAAAGTAAAGAGGATAAAAACCAACAAGAATAATCAAGCATCCAAACATTCACATCTAACCAGTTTCATCACCCCCGATGTCCTCCCCGACACCCACATGAAAAACCTGATATATTTTTCCACTCTAGATGTCAACTGCTACCCCAACAAAAAGTCCCCCATGCCCCCACATATCACAACATCCATCTAGGCTCACATCACAACCCAGGCAGTAGAAAAACAAACATCATATCAATTGGGCTCTGGGACCTTAAAAAAGCTAGAGGGTAACTCAAAACCCTACAAGGAAATATCTTTTATCAAACAAATAGTTATTTAATCCATTTTGAATTAACCGATTTATTATTCACAGGTTCCAACTATGGGAAACCTAAATAGTAATATTTCAAAAATTGATTAAACATGCTTATTGCATCAATTTGATTAGCATCGAATTACAAAAGCAACAACAATCAGATTCGTTCACTTGTATCTTTATATTTATCCAAAAAAATATCAATTAATTTCGGCTTTACATTCTTTACCAATTTCCATCCAGAACGAAAATCTAAACAGAGAAAGCATAGATATCACACTTTCTAGAAAAACAAGAGGCAATAACATACGATTAATATCAATTTATTTATCTAGTTCAAATATTTATTATGTCAATTTCATTATGATCTAGGGAGATAAAACATGTTAAATATACAGTTGCACGTAAAAGAAAAATAAAAACAACAAATCCCTTACCTCAAACAATTCTTAACATCCTTTATACGAGACTGATCCACTCAATAGGTTATGATATCCTCCCCTTATGACAACTGTGTCCACATGAGGATGTAGAGACACCACCACACCAATCAAAAAGCAATAAAATAACATTAGAAACATGGAGATAGCATTCCATAAAAGGGAAAAGAGAAACATAAGGTGATGAACCCAAAAGAACGGTGATAGATCATACCTTATATCGAATATTGATCGATATTGCTTGGTTGCATCAAAAACATAGGGGAACCAATCCAAGGAGGAAAGTTTGACCACACAACTCCTGCAGGAAGGAATAGAAGGTTCGAGTGTCTCACACCTAAGAACAAGGAGTAAGAACTAGGGAGGAAGATATATCTTCCCTTTATAAGATTTAATAGAGTAGTGGTTTAAGATACACTGGATTATCCATTAAATGCGGATCACATTAAACCATGTGATTTTTCCAAGAAAAAACATCTCGAGCCTTAAGAAAAATTAATATAGGAGTTATGGCCTTTGAATTGACCTAAGAGTCTTTAAAATGAGGCTTTAAATGTTTTTTACTTCAATGTAAATGTCAAAGGGGTGAAACTATAGAAAGCTGGAAACATTGTTCATAAACACAAAATTTGGAAAATTAAATAGAGGCTACTGTTGAACCTCACCATTCTAGAAACACTGCTCATGAACACAAAATTTGGAAAAGGAAATATAGGCTACCATTGGACCTCACCATTCTGGAAAAACTATTCATGAACTCAAAATTTGGAAAATGAAATAGAGTCTACCATTGGACCTCAATGTTCGGGAAACACTATTCATTAACTGAAAATTTTTCCAAGGAAATAGAGGCTACTGTTGGACCTCACCGTTCTGTAAACACTATTCATGAACTCAAAATTCGGCAAAGGAAATAAAATCTATCATTGAACCTCACCATTCTGGAAACACATTTCATGAACTCAAAATTTTTCAAAGGAAATAAAGGCTACCGTTGGACCTCACCATTATAGAAACATTGTTCATGAACTCAAAATTTGGAAACGGAAATAGAGGCTATCGTTGGAACTCGTCATTTTTGAAACACTATTCATGAACTCAAAATTTGGAAAATGAAATAAAGTATATCGTTGAACCTCACCATTATGGAAAAACTTTTCATGAACTCAAAATTTGACAAAGGAAATAGAGGATATCATTGGACATCACCATTCTGGAAACACTGTTCATGATCTCAAAATTTGGAAAAAGAAATAGGGGCTACCATTGGACCTCACCATTCTGGAAACACTCTTCATGAACTCAAAATTTGGAAAATTAAATAGAGGATATCCTTGGACCTCACCATTCTGGAAACACTATTCATGAACTCAAAATTTGGCAAAGAAAATAAAGGTTATCGTTGAACCTCACCATTCTGGAATCACTTTTCATGAACTCAAAATTTGGAAAAGGAAATATAGGCTACCGTTGGACCTCACCGTTTTGGAAACACTCTTCATTAACTCAAAATTTGGCAAAGGAAATAGATTCTACCATTGAACCTCACCGTTCTGGAACATTATTCACATAAGGCTACCAGTGCACTGTTCACATAAGCCTACTAATGACATTTTTCACATAAGGTTACTGTTTCATTGTTCACATAAGGGTACTGTTTCACTATTCACATAAAGCTAATATTGCACTATTCACAAGGCTACCATTGGAACTGTTCACAAGTCTAATGATGGAACTGTTCACAGCGGTCTACCATTATAACTGTTCACAAGGCTACCATTGGAACTATTCACAGCGGTCTACCATTGGAACTGTTCACAAGGCTACCATTGAAACTATTCACAGCGGTCTACCGTTGGAATTGTTCACAAGGCTACCATTGGAACTGTTCATCGAATTGGAAATTTTGAAAAGTGTAGAGGGTAAGTCACCTTGACCACCAGAACACCTAAAACACTAGATTTCTGCCAAGGAATGAACCAAAGAGGCCTGTTCCATTACATTTACACATTAAAATTCCCATGAATAACATTGGAAGAGGTACCTGCATGGCCTGTTTGTTTTTTCACTACCCTGAAACTTGGGGAAGAGGTCTAATTGGCCTAGATAGTTTTTTTGTTTACCCCAATCCAAAGTGTGGATCAATGTTTATTTATATAAACTATTGTTGGAAGGTGATCACTAAGTAGAGAGGATTAAGTCTCTATTGGATACTGAACCTCTTGTTTAAATTATGATGTGTTCTCTCTAGTTTAGTTTTCTCAGTTTGTGTTTATTTAAATTAGAAAACTTAACTTTTATTTGATATTTAATCTTACATAGTGTTTGTTTTATAATTTACTTTAGTATATTGATTTCAAAACTTAAAGTAATAATTCATATTGTTTTAACTAAGAACTAATCACTCTTTGTGAAATAATTCAAACAATAAAATCTTTTATAAATTGTTCCTTTGGTTAATTGGGATGTTTTTTATTTCAAATTGGGGTACTTTTTATTCAATTATTTTGATAGAAATTTTTATAGGAACTAAGTCCACCCCCCCCCCCCACTCTTGAGTGTCCTACTCCAACCCATAATATTCCATATTTTATGATATATACAAAATATTTAGTGGAAGTACAAGAATAAATAAACTTTGAATAATTCGTGTAATAATATTACCTCTTCTTTTAGGGACCTCTTTTGGCATACACCTTAAGCCTTATTAGGATGTTATTGGGCTAATTTCAGGAGCACAAGAATGAAGGTTAGGATTATATAAAGATATTTTTCTAATATTTTTTCAATATAAAGGGATCAATATTTTTTATTAAGGTTGGATAAGAGGTTTTTATAATTTAGGGGAGGGACATACATGGAATTACATAAAAGATTTTAAAAATATAAATTCATTTTATTAAAAAAATGGCTCCAAATTCTCATAGATTAGAAAATGATAATTATAATTTCTAAATAAAACCAACCAATGAGGTTCAAGTAAAAACAATTGTTATCTTAAAGACATATCCCTTTTATGTTTAACCTTATTTACCCATTTTACACCTGACTAAGGTGATTAATATTTCCCATGGTTAATATTTATTATGGAAAAAAATTAAGTTGACCTTATTACCCTATATTAATTATAATAATTAAAAATATGGAATCCATTTAACATCATTAATGTCTTATAATTTTCAAAAATTATATTTAATATAAGTTTTAAAAAATCAATATATTTTTCTTTAATTGTTTTTTTAAATAAAAAGTATATTAGAGGAAAAATAAAGAATAATGTTGATTCTAATGAAATTAATTGGATTATATTAAATAAAAAGGGTCTTTTTTTCTTTCCAACAAAACTAATAATAAAAGGTACCATAAAAATACATGACTAAAAGATATGAACTAAAAACAATTTATATTTGAATAAAACATTACTTACATTTCAAAAATGTTTGGAATATATTTATATGTTCAATGTTATATTTTGATATGAATTTAAAATAATTTTTTAATATATATTTTTTCTTTAAAAATGTTTCATAAACATTCAAGTTATTATTATATAATTATAATTTCATAAAATTGATAATTTTATAAAATCATTATTATTCAGTATTCATATAGGAATAAAATATTTTAGAAAAATATCATAAATGAATCATAAGATAATTTTTACATGATGGACTTATAAATGAAATTAATTTCTTATAATTAAATTTATAAATTTTTTAAATTTTTTTAATCACATTTTTTAATATCGATAATTGTATTATTCTATAGTTTATTTAGAAAGAAATGATTACTTGATATAATTGAATCTCAGGTGTTTCATGATTCTTAGGGGTCATAAATTTATAAGGGAGAAATACTATGAGGTATCTTGGTTTTATGAGGCCAAGACTGTGGTGTAGGTTTTGAAAACAAATTCATGATTGAGTCGACTATACCTAACAATGAAGAGGGGCCATTAATAGTTTGAGGTAAAATCAAAGTGGACTTATGACTTGGTATTAGTTTTATTTGAGTTTGGTGAGATGAAATCCTTTATATATTTCATATTTTTTAATGATATGGGTTTTATTTTGCATTATCTGATGATATTTTTGACTAAAGGAATTCCCTTTTTGAAGTAATTAGAGGGTATTCAGAGATGTCTCGGATATGACACAATAGTTATATTATAATAGATTCTAGGTTATATTCTAGTTGTAGACATGCATGGATTCAATAAGATCTTGAACATAAATAGATTTACTAGTTATCAAGTACATATTTATTACTACCATTGATGAGTATTTTTAACATACCATTCATTTTTTACATTGTTGGGGGTGGAAGTTTTTGGTAGTTTGGGAAGGACATGACCAACCACAATTGGGATTGATTATGGACGTGTTCTTGATAATTTATTTATTAGATAAAGATATTAGATAATGAAATGTTCTTCATGTTATGTATTTTTAACAATATTTCTTTCTTGAGGAGTTATTGGGGTTTCCACCTAAGAGGGAAGTTTATTTTATGATTGATCTATTAATATGTATGAAACAAATATTGATAAAAAAATATAGGATGACACTAATAGACATGATAGAGTTGAAGGTATTTGTGGAGGATATGGTGGTTAAGGTGTTTATATTCCCAAGATGTTCACATTAGGTTGAACTTATTTTATTCTATAATAAGGGAGATGATCATTTATGTTTATGTGTGAATTATCATAGGTCGGACTAGTTAATGACTAGGAACTACTATCTTCTTCCTCACATTGATAATATTTTTGATCATATAAATGGATCTTGATATTTTTCATGATCTATTTGAGATCAAGATATCACTAACATTGGTTGAGACTACACAAACTTCTTTTAGTATATGGCTTGTAATATATGATTAGCTAGACATTCTATTCAATCTATTGAATATAAAATCCATATTTATTTACTTAATGAAAATTACTCCACACCCCTATCTTGATTCTTTTATAGTAACATTATTTATGATATCCCAATATAATCTATGTTATAGTAGGACCATGGTTTGTATATAAATATTTTGTAGAGTTATTTATGAGTGCATCAACATTATGCCATTAGATCAAAGTGTCACTTATTTATTACTAAATTTGACTTCTTAGGGAGTGATATATCTGGTTCAATAAAATCAATGCACCCTGGAAAGGTCAATACAACTGTTTCTATGGAGTGAGCCATAAATATTTTTATGATCCATGTATTCTTGGGATATTTATTATGTTATAAGAGATTCATTAAAGACTTTTCCCCATTAGAATCATTGATGACAACCCTGACTAGGAAGAGGGTGAGGTTTGAGTGGTTTGATTAGTGTGAGAGACCCTTCTAGGATTTTAAAAGGCTATTAATGACTGCATTTATCCTTAACATAATTGAGTTGGGTAAGAAATATACAATTTATTTTGATACGTAAAAAGATAGACTTGGTGAGTACCTAATGTTGAATAGTCAGGTGGTTTTGAATCAAATACCTCATGAGTCAAAAAATCCCATTTCATTGTGTTATTTTTTTAGAGAATAATAATTGGTGAAAAAAGAAGTGTATAGGGTTTTATGTTGTATTTGTTTATCAATAAAAAAATCATATTCAAAAGGACATGTTCTATGGTATTTCATTTGAGTTGAAAAATATTCCAAGGTTATGGAGTGTTTGAAGGTTTTTGGAAAAACATTTAATGTGTTTGATTTTTTTTGAAAGCTTTTTGAGTTTTGATGATTTGGATCTGAAAAATAGAAAATTCCTCCCTGTATAGGTTTTTTTATTCATAAGAACTAAAAAATGAAAAATTTAAAAACCAATTATTATGAATGATGTTTTTATATTCATATGGTTAAAAATACACAAAGGCCTAAACCTTACTCAATATGTAAGATTTTTTTATTTGAGTAGTGTGGAGTTTTAAAATTAAAAAAGGAATTCTTCTTACTATGATAAATAATATTTATATTTATAAGTGGTGAAAATTGATAAAGTTATAAATATTTATTTTATATGTGATATTTTATATTCAATACATAAGATTTTATCTATGAGTTGAAAATGACACTCCTCAATATATGGTTTATACATAAGACATCTGAGGTGTATATGTTTTTTCATACTAAGGATTTTCATATGTATTAAATTTATCTGACATGTAATAATTTTATATGGTGCTTATTTTTATAAACTTTTCCAAATTATATTATTTCTAGAAGTTACTTTGGTTTTTTTTTAAATTTATCTATGAAAGTTATGATAGTCATAAGGTAATATATCTTAATATCGCACTAAATAGTATGTATAAATGAAAGTGTGAATATTTATGGTTATTTTAAAAATGATCATGTTAAAGATATTTTTTCATGTGTTAAATATCAAAAATGGAAATTTTGATAAACTAAATTGGTTGATATGGGTTTATATATGGAGATGATAATTATGTCGTAAGTAAAACCGTGTAAAAAATAATTTTGGGGATATCTGTGTGATTAAAATATAGAAAAATCATGTTGAGAAGGACACATCTTTGCATGGAATGAAGGGAGGTTTCTGGGATAAATCCATTCCATGATACAAGGACATATATTATCTATGTTATTTTTAGGTTATTAAATGTTTCAAACCATAATTATTGGTATAAACATCATGTTTCATGAAAACATGTATGAGAATTTGAGAAGCATTAAACTGTGAAGAAAACTATCACTCTACAGAGAGAAAATTAGTTTAAGAAGTAGTTGTTGGAAATAACTTTTCTTGTAATGGTGAATATAGACAGACTATAATGACCCTGACAAGTTCAAAAAGAAATAAGAATCAGTGGAATAAAATGATATGATTTGTTTGAAGTTATTGAAAGGTGTTAATAGTTTAAATTTTAATTTTAATTTCAAATTAAAACTTGAAGAAAAATGTTATTTTGAAAGATAAAATGAATATGTGTCTCTCTCTAGATGTTACCCCCTTCACTAACCTAGATCATCTACCATCCTCTTTTTTCTATGGTCCCCTTTTTATATGATGTCATCATCAAGCCTCTGATTTCTATTTTGAAGTATAATAAATTCATGAACCACTAGTATTTCTATATGGTTGCTTGATTTAGATAACATGGACCCTCAATTTACTTCTTTATTAGGTATGTTTTTTATTCTTGGGAATTATAGGAATGAGTGACAGTTATTCTTTTATATCTATAGTTTTTTTTATTTGTTTCATGGTTGAGGAAAATATAATTTTATCCTAGTCTAGAGATTTTTTTTTCTTTGATGGAATCTATTTATCCATATTTCATTGGTCTTATGATTTTCATAACTGACAAGATCCTTTTACCATGGTGATCTAGGTAAGAATCCACGGCTTACCATTACATCAAAATACACCAATCATAAAAAACATTGATAATATGGTGGTTTGGCACTTATGATTAGAAAATAGGAATAGATAAAACTTACATCCTATAACCCTTGTATCTATTTTAATATAAATTTATCAAAATAACTTTTGGATTCAATCTGTATTGAAATTGAGGAAGAGTATTATAGCAATAAATCATTAATATTCAAGACCTAGGTTAGTTATTGTTCCTTATTCAATCTACTAGGTCACTCTCAACCAAATTATCAGTGAGGTTAAAATGTTAAAAATGTTTTATACCTTTATATTTCAGATTTATTTTGTTTTTTTACATAATCTATAGTTGATAATTTAGTCTCAAATTCTTAGGATGTGGTTGTAGATCACTTGGAGGGTGAAATTAATTGGGTGATTTCATCCAATAAGATGAGAGGTTTATGAGATGAGAGTAATTATTATGTGTCCATGGTTTCTAATTTTCTTGATGGTGGAACTATAGGCACTGATTCCACCCCTACTATTTTGGATTTAGGGTTATTTTAGAAGGAGAACACTAAGCTAGTGATAAATTTGGGTTATAGGAAATAATCTAAGAATTTTTTTCTCCTTTAGTCTCCAATATTTTTGTATATTTATAGTCTGATTTGAGTATTATAGTGGCCTTAGTTACTAAAAAGGTTATAAAACATAGTATAGATACAACAAAGAATGGTATCATCCTTTTATTTCTTCGATAGGGCAGGGTAATCAATAGTGTTAAAGGATCATTGCGTTTCATCTACTCTAGATATGATGGAAGGATTGGATTCCTTTGTATATTAATTATCCTCTAATTAAATCCCACATCATCTATTGTAATTTAATAACCAATTATAGGAACAGATTCATAACTATGTAGAAATAGACAAAGGGTATGGTAAGGTTGTGGGAAATATTAATAAAAAATGTTCATGTTGCAGGCTTGGGAAAAGAATTATGTAAAGATAGAGACCAAGTTGAGAGTTAGGAAACCAATAACCCTTTCTAGTTGAGGTAAGGTGTTAACTCCCCCTCTTCTAAAAATGAAAATGATTATCTGGTAGAAGTATTATAAATTCAAGGAAGGAAAAATTGAATAAATGAATGAATGAAATGGGAGATTACTCGGTGGCTTCAGGGAAGAAAAATAGAGGGTGTGAGAACTATTCTTATTTACCCAATCCCATGGTGAATATATTGGATGGTAAATCCTTGGGTTTTAAGTAATAAATTCATAACATGTATGAACTAAAATCTAAGAACTATCATAGGATCATAGTTTAGAAGAATATTTCTATGTAATGTTTTGAGGACATAGAATATAAAGTCCTATAAAGAATGGGAACTAGAATAGAAAATAAGGAGGGATAATAGACATGTAAAGTGACCTAAGTGGTGATGATTTTTTGTTATAAGGATATAGTGGAAGGAAAACTATTTATCTTATCCTTTGAAGAGGATTTTGATGGGATGTATGAAATGAGACTTTAAGTCAAAATAAATGATATAAAATATATTGGATTGATGCACAATAACTCATATTGATAAGTCATTTTAATTAAATAAATATTAACATTAATGTATAAATTAATACTTGGTATAAGATGGTATCCATCATTGAGGATATCATTCATGATAATACTAATTTGGATTATTTTAATCATGATTGGAATCTATAAAGGGATAAGTGTACCAACACCTTAAGGATTTATTTTAATGGATCATTATCACCCTTTATGGTGTAAGTTTCATGTTATAATGTTTCATTTTGGGATTGATTGTATATTTTTTGGGTGTATTTTTTTTATATTGTTTTGGTTTTTCTATGTTGTAATTGGTTCCCACTTTTCCTCAAAGTGTCATTTTTAAAATATAAAAAAATATAAGGTAAATAAAAGAAGAATAAGTGAAATAGTACACATTGGGTTTGTTTATAATTATCATACATGTGTCATGAGTTGAGGAAGAATAATTCCTACATATTTTATATATTAAGGGAGTGTGGGAGAACTATACAGTTGTTGGAATACAATCAAATCATAGGATAAGGATATTTCCTACCTCAAAATATTATAAGATAGTGTTGTAACATTTCAGAATATTTTTTAAGAGAAAACATTATTGATATTATTATATTATGAGTAAAGGATGTACCCTGCATGGTTATATCCACTATAGAGACACTATTGGAACATATAGACTTAGGTGATTCTAGATCATTCTAAGGATAATATACTCATTTTGATTAGTAAACCTTGCACATCAAGTGTCCTTAATTTTTTTCTTTCCTTAGTGTGTGTGATTTCAATAGTGATATAACTCACTCTAAAAAGTTACTGAGATTGATTTCATAATAAATAATAAATGGTAAAAGGCATAATATTTTTCACTAATTCACACCCCAACTTAGTGCACCGACACTATGCCTAGGGACATCACACATTATGTTAAAATAGACTAAGTTTCCTCTGATGATCAAGAAGTTTGAAGGCTTCTATAGTGAAAGTTATTGAACTCAATTGAAATTGGAGTTCTTTTATCTCTTTATTAATTGAAAAAGTGTTCCTATTTAGTTTATTTTTTTTCAATATTTTTTTAAATATGGATGAAAATAATTTATTGAAAATAAATTGGATTCCAATTGTTTTATGGTAATAATTATTTTATATCGAAAGATCATATGTTTCTATAATTTTTTTCAATCAATAATTATTGGAGTCTACAACTGATGGTTTTCTTCCTCATATTAAAGTTACTTTATTGATAGCAATAGAAAGGATGAAACTTGATAATGATTGTCATTCTGATAATTCTATCCTTTCATTTATTTCATAGAATAAGTTTCTCATAGTTAAAAGGATCAAGAAAAAAAAAGTAATTTGTGAAATTTTATAAAACCTTTTTTAAAGTGGTAAAATTTAATAAACACTAATATATAAGTTTATATATTGAGATTTAAATATATCAAGATGAATGATGATGAAATAGCTGGTCACATATATACTATTGTAAATGAACTTTTGAACACCATCAGGCATCTTGGACAGAAGTTATAGGATTCTATGGTTGTTGAGAAGATACTATATACCCTTACAGAAATATTTGATTTAAAGGTCTTTAAACTCAAAGAAAATGATCCAATTATAAATTTATTGGATGGTATATATAACATTATTATTTCTTATGAAATGTGGAATGGAAGAGTATTAAAGAAGAATAGAAAGGATGATAGCGAAATCTCCTTGAAATCAATTAATAAATAGAAGGGTTGGGAAATTTTGATAGAGATAAGAAATATTATTATGATGATGATGAAGATGTTAAAGTGAAATTGGAAAATTAATTTCATTCATTTCAAAAGGTTTGAAAAGTGGAAAAGGAATGTTTAAAGGGAATATTCAACATAAATGTTTTTAGTGTAGAGCTACTAAATATTTATCTTCCAACTATACAAGTTTAAAAAAAGAGGAAGATGAAGAGAGTGAAGATGAGTATGAGAAGATAAGAAGTTCCTAAAAGAAGAAAATATCAAAATATTATTCAAAGGGGGAAGAAATAAATTTCTCAAAATTGAAGAAGAGAAACGTATTGTCTATACTTGAAGATAGTGATAATAGTGAATATGATGAAGAAGTAGAGACATATAGTGAAGTTGGTTAAAGGATACTAATTTTAAAGGTGAAGGAGGAATAATTCACAAGTAATTAGGGAAGCAATGAAGGAATAAAATAAGAAAAAATTATTATATCCATGATAAGGTGAATAATCAAATAATTTCAATTCATGATCTCTCTATTTGAAAATATGAATAGAGTTTGCAACAATGTTCTTCAGTTATCTATAAAAAAGATATATTACATACTAAAAAATAGTGAAATTTGAAAAATGGTATTTAAAAAATAAATTATCTTTTTGATGAATAGAATAATCTGAATTTTATCATGCAATTTAATTTCAAATAAAAGGATAAGGATCGTGAGATTTTATAATAAAAATTTATTGTTGTAAAGATTATGTTATACACTGACAAATCCAACTTTTAGAATTCTATTCATGAAGTCAGAGGAAGGTCAATAAAAAAGACTATGGATGGAGTTGAAGTCTCATATAATGATGAAATTAAATTATTCCAATAACTATAACATTAAAAGTTTGATAAAGACTTTTTAAGTTTGGTTTGAATCTTGATTCAAAATAACCAGTGAAGAAATTAAGATTTATGGTAAAAATAAATTCTAGTAGAATTTATTTTAATGGCTTAACTACTATAAATAGTGATTTTAGAATGCATAGAAATAATTAAATATTGAATATAAATTTTTTTGGAGTCTATAAAAATTTATACTCACAAAATGAATCCAAAATTAACGACAAAAATATAGAATAAGTGAATGTAAAAATAAATATATAACAAGATATTCTTATTGATAAATATTAATTTTATAGATATTGTTTATATTATAGAGGGTTTAGGCACTTGGAAAAAAAATATTGGTTTAATTAGAAATATTACCAGGATCCTATAGGTTATATATGAAAAATTTTGAGGTGGATTCAACCCACTCAAAATATAAAAGATTATAACCAAACTTAAACATCTAAACTGAATGTAGGGAACAAGTTATAACCATTAAAAGAGGATTATGAAATATGTCACCAGCCAAGTAACTTTTGAAAATATTTTTTTATCATTCTTCTTTATCAACTGAGTATTAATTTTAATAATTAAAAATTATAAAAAGAGGAAATATAAAGTAAAGATCATAGCATTGATTGTTGAATTTTCACACAAAGTATGACAAAGGAAACATATGTGGATCTTGGATAGTAGATTATTCCCCCATATTATTGGATATTTAAATTTCTTTAAGGATATTGTGAAGTTAAATAAATGATTTAAGTCCTTTTAAAATGGTGGGTAACACAAAATTATAGTATTTGGTTCACTAATAATTATAGGAGACAAGCTGGAATTGAAGAACACATTGTTTTTTGACATATTGAAACAAAATTCACTAAGTATGACTTAGCTCTATGATTAAGATAATAAATTATTTTTTTAAGGAATAATTTTTTTTAAGTGGATTAAATATATTTTTTTATTAGGGGAAAATTAATATAAGTTAACGCTTTTAGAATATATGAAGTAGTAAATAATAATATGTGTCATAAGAAAAATAAGGAATATGTTAATAATACTTGGAGATTATTGCCTCCAAAAAAGGTGGACCAATAAATATACTCAAGAAGAAGGTTGAATGAGTGATCTCAAGTAGAAGATATTATAAAATAAAGGATGAATATTTTGCTTTAATTTTAGGTCAATAATTCAAACATTTTGAAAATGAATAAGTAAAGGGAAGCAAGAATAAAGAAACTTTGGTATGCCAAACTACTAAAGTATAGAATAAGACAAGTTATTTCAAAATAAATTGTGACTTGAGAATTAATTTGGCTAATCAAAGTGGTTGTTAGTTAAATGGAGTTTTTAATACCAATCCAAAGTGTTTGAAAAATAAATATTAGACTTTAATCATCCAAGTATATGGAATAATGTTTAATCCCCTATCTTACTTGTTCTTTAGATTATTATTTTCAAAATGGTATAAACAGAACATAAATTTCTTTATGTTTTTACAAAGGGGAAGAATCTCAATATAGGTAGATAATATAAATATATGTTTTTAACATAATGTGGGGGATATCACTTACGTATGGATTTAATATATTTAGTGAGAGTTTTATAAAGGGTTAATATATGAATTCTATATGGTTTTGGGAAATTCTAAATTATTTGGTTAGACGGTATGAGAGAACATGTTATACACAGGATGAAAGAATATTTTTGTGAATTAGAAGATGTTTCTCATAATTGGAATAAGTTTTATTCTCAAATTTTATCAATTGGTATAAAAATATACAAAGAAGTTGATATAAGTCTCTTTAATGGAAAACATGGTTTTATTATTCAATTTTCATATTTCCTATACCATGTTCTATCACATGGGATTAAAATTATTGAATGATGATTCATTTCTAAGTGTGATGATTTTAATGATATATTTATGTACATTGGTTCCCAAAAAACCCAAAGGTGGAGATAATTGATCCCATGTATGAAGAAGTTATTTAGATTCAAATTTGAATAAGAATAATCCCTTAGAATTTTTCTTTTTCTCTAGGTATGAATAATTGCTAAAGAAAAGAAGGGGATATGGTTCTGGTGTTATCTTTTTTCATCAACACATTTAACATATTCAAAATCAAGTGTTACATGGTGTTTAATTTTATCTGAAGTTCATTCCATGGTTTTGTAGTTTTTAATAGTGTTTGGAATATGTTTGGATGTTTTTAGAGTTTGTTGGAAGATTTATTTAGATAAATAGTTTTGGATCTAAAAAATGTTAAAGTCCTCCTTACATAAGTTTTTTTTATTCATTAGATCTGAAAATTAACAAATGGAAAAGTATAGTATAGTGTGTAATGTTTTTTTATCTAGATAGGATGAAAATAAAAAAAGTCACAAACCTTACTCAATATATAAAATTTTTATATCTGAGAAGTCTGAAGTTAGAAAATTAGGAAAGTCATTATACTTACTATGATATGTAAGGTTTTTATTTAGATGAGTTAAAAAATTAAAACATCCATAAATATTATTTTGGTAGATAAGATTTTATATTTAGTGCATAATATTTTATTTGTGAGTATAAAAATGAAAAATTCCACAATACAGAGTTGATACATAAGAATATTAATATGTGTAAGGCTTTTATGCTATGTATTTTTATACATAATAAATTTATTTTAAACATAAGTATTTTATCTGATGTTTAATTTTTCTAATTTTAAAATTTATGAAATTTAAAGAAGTTTCTTGGGGGTTTTAGAAGATTAATTTATGTAAATTAATATATATTGGTATGATATATTTTTGTTTTATTAAACAATCTATCTAGATAGAAGTGTAAAATTGTCTATTGATTTTAAAAATTATAATTTTAAAGCTGTTCTAGCATGGAATAAATATAATAAATGGAAATTGTGATATATAAAATTATAGAATAAGGGTTGTTATGTGAATATGATATTTATGTCATGATGAAATACATCGATGAATAATGTTTGTATATATTTATCCCATTTCATATATATCCATATCATGCTGATAGGGCCATATCATTTCATGGGATGAATTTATTCTATGATGAAAGGATGAAATTATTATTATTTGTGCTATTTTGAGGTATTCAAATGTATCATTTGTTGATTCATGGTATAATATCATGATTCATAGAGACTTATAAGAAAATTAGATAAGTTTTTCATGCTAAAGAAAATATCCATTCCATAAAGAGAGAAGTATTTTAACAAGTAGTTATTTGAATTGAATTTTCATGCCATAGTTAATGTAGACACACCATAATGACTTGAACAAGGTCCAAATGAAATGAATATATAGCGGGAGAAAATTAAAAGATAATTTGGAAGAAATTAAAGAAAATTAATAATTTTATTTTTAATTTGAAATTAAAATTCCAACATAGAGAAAATATTTTGTGTGCAAAATAAAATGAATAGTTTTCCTATATATAGAATAAAAATTAAAAATGGAGAGGGATAAAAGAGATGATTATTCAAGAAAGAGGAAGAGTGTGTATTGTGGTGTGTCAATAGAATACTAGGGTAACTGTGTATATTGAAATGTTTATATAATAAAAATATAAAGTGGTTAAAGCATACAAATATAAATATAAATAGTACGAACTAGGTTTGTGTGAAATCATCGCACATGTGTCAAGTGTTGAGATGGAAAAAGACATAGTTATTCTATATACTAAAGAAGTGTGGTATCACTATATAGCTATTATGTGATGGTCAACTTAGAGGAGAAGAATGATCCCTACCTCAAAAAAAATACAAGACAATAGTGAAACTTATATAGAGACTTTTAAATTGAAAACATTTTTTATATTATTTTATTAGGAGTAAAGGATATATTCTATATGATTTTATCCATCATATTGATTCTAGTATAAGGTATGGTCTTATTTAATTTTGGATCATACTAAGGATTAGATAATTCTTTTGAGTAGTTAACCTTGTACATAAAGTGTCTATTTTTTTCTTTCTTCAGTGCGTGTGAGTTCAGTAATGAGATCTATCACTCTAAAAATTCATGAAGGTTGATTTTTTACAAAATTATAGGAGGGAAAATTGACTATTTATAACTAATTCACCACCCCCCCCCCCCCTCTTAGTAATCCTACATAATTCATGCGGCCATCACACCTTACGAAGAGTTAGTGGGTCAAGTACCTATAGTCCTTTGACTTTGATACTTTATACATTAATAATAAAATAAATGCAACAGCGGATTCCATTTTTCAAATGACTCAATTATAGGTAGTGTTTGAGGAGAAAAACAAGTGGTAATTGATTATAATTTTCACTGAGTGACATCTGGATGTTTCAAAGTATTAGGGGAGGGATACATTTACTATTATGAGCATCACATTATTACTATAGGATAAGGTAAAAGAGATTTAGATACTAGAATTGAATACTGGGGTGATGAGGGATAACATATATAGTGGGGTGACACCCCAATTCTAGATTCCAATTGTTAATGATGTATTATATGTAAAAGCTAAAGTAGTTTTCTAGATGAGCATGTAGGGGAGATGATATGGGACTCACGGGCCAGAAAATAGGTGGCTCACCTGGGTTATCTAAAATTAATCATGACATATTATGATAATTTTGGTGGTTGGGTAATAATAAGGATATAAAATGTTTTTTATCATGATGTCTCACATATTAGTTAGTAAAGTTTAAGCATCATAGGCATATTGAACTACATTAGCTACTAACCATTCCTATATGAATGTAGTAAAAGGTAACTATAAACATCATTATTGTGCTTATAAGATCACACTAAGGCAATGATACTATATGGTTAATTATAGATAAGTTGAACAAGGTACCATATTCCTACCAAAAGGGAGACCCAGTCATTTTATGAGTTGGAAAAGTTATATGTGAGGGAGATGGTACGACTACATAGATTTTTGTTGAGTATTATGTCTTATTAGGATGCACTGTTCACTTTAATATTTTTTTCAAGGGCTATAATAGGCATTGGGGACACTAGTGAAATTAGTATGATGTACCATATTTAGTATGAAGACAATTTCAGCGTATTATTTAAGTTTTATATGGAATTATTAGATTATGTGTCCTAGTTTTGTTGGGATATTTGGATAGTTATATTGTTATAAATAATTCCATCTATAATAATATTTTACCAGAATGTATCCATATATCACCCTTTGAGGCGTTGTATGGTAGTCCATGTTGATCTCCCTTATACTGGTTTGAGGTCGGAGAATCATAAATGGTTGGGAAAAGTCTCACACCAGAGACCATGATGAATATTAATTTGATTAAAATCCTATTGGTTACCACCTTAAGTAGACAAAAATAAATTGATAATTGATGACATCGACATATAAAGATTGAGGTGGTTGATTGTGTCTTTTTGGGTGTCTCCTTGGTTGGGACACTAACAATTATAGAGAGTGGGGAAGTAAACGCCTTGTTTTATGGGTTTGTTTAAGATTATCAATATGATAGGTATTATAGGGTATCAATTGGTTCTTCTTAAAAAATAATTTTTTTGAATAATGCATTCCATGCATATCTACTTTTGATATATCATTCAAACTCCTCACATATGATAAGCATTGATGATATTAATTTAGAGGTTGATCCATCATTTGAGGATTTAATCTTTTTCATAGTATACTAAAGTGAGATGATCTTACATGGAAATAAGGTACCCATGATATATGTGTATTGGATACATTATAATCTTTAGGAGGATAATTGTGAGTGAAATGAAGCTATGAGAGTGTAGTAATAGGATACTTTCACAGATGAGGCTCAATGACACATCTCAAGACAAAAACATTCATAGTGGATATTTTTTAATGAACCATAAACACCTATGTATAAATTATATTTAATATTATTCATTCATGATATATATTTATGGGTTTTTAATGTATAAGTGGTTTGTATAATTCATGAATCAAAATTTGAAGAAGTGGGATTGGTGATTGAAATATTTCAAAAGTGAGAGATACATTGGGTACCTGGTGGCCTATCATAGAGTAACCAATGGAAAAACATAAGGGAAAACATGTCGAGTTAGACTAGTGGTTATACATTAACCCCTAATTGGGTACTAAGTGGGGGTGCACCAAGTCTTCAGTTCTCTATGGACTATTTTATAAAAAAACTTAATTTAATTTAATTTAATTGTTTAAAATTTCATAACATGGAATCCCCTGATCCTTGGATAAATGCATGAGCAGTCACCCATATTCATTTTTTCTATCCTTCCAAGTGTTATTCCTCTCCATTATAGGTTAAATTCAAATTTCATCAATCTATTTAGATTTTTTCTAGTGATCTTAGTCTTCCTTTTCTATCTATTCTAGGTTTTATCCACTTCAAAACTTGTATTCATCTAGAATCCCTAAATGGATGATTTTTTTCATTTTGGATTTCCATTAACTGAGACTAAATTAATCAATTATAATCAATGATAAAGATCCTATAAATATTAGGTATATGATTCCTAAAAATTTATTTTATATATATATGAGTTTCGTGTGACGTTTGATATGAGGGTATTGGTGAGTGAGTGTGGATAACTACTATTAGAAATGAATTTGGGTTCTTTATGTGTTGATTGATGAGTGAGAGATGTCTAGATAGTTATAGGTCCTATAATGATTATTATTTGATGACATGGGCACTGATGTTCATGCCAAATTTTTAAAGTGTTGATATATCTTGAAATTGGAACCTATAAGGTGTTTCCTTAGTTATGACTTTAGTTAGTATACCTTGTGTGGTTTCCTTGAGTATTCCTTGATGATGATAATCCTGTGTTGTGGGATAGTCTCATGGAAATTTATCTATATTAGGTGTTTTTTGTATAGTTAGGGGATATCAAAGTTTTAACCTTGTGAGGGGAAGAGTTTTATGGGATATTAATCCCTCCAAAGGGTGATTGGGCTTGCATTAAATTTAACTAGTTATATGAAACTTAGGGAATGTGTTTTCTAGTGGGAGTGATTGTCCTAATGAGGATGAGTATATAGTGTGAGAGTCCTCCATGAGGGATGTAGTGATAAATTATTTAGATATGTTTTGGTTAAATGGAGATAAATCATTATCCTATGTTTAATTTATCTTGTGATGACTCATTCACCCATTTTTTGTTTATTTGATCACAAATATTTAATAATTTTTTATATATTTTAATAAATCATCCACCCTTATTTACTATCTTGCTGATGATTCATCACTAACTATTTATTAATATCATGATAAATCATTCACTTTTATTAACTATATTAGTGAGGAGTCATTCAACCATTATTTATTTATATAATAGTACATCATTCATTCATTGTTTTTATATTGGTAATATATTGTTCACCCTTGTTTATCATACAGTGATTCATCATTCACCCTTATTATTATATTATTGATCCATAATTTTCTCATGTTTATTATATTGGTGATATTTTATTTACCCATTATATTATATTTCTTACACATTATTAACCCTTGTTTAATATATTTTGGATAACTCATTCACCCTCATTATAACTATAGTAATGAATCATTAACCATGTTTACTATTTTGGTGATAATTTTTTCTTCCCAAGTCATGATCATGATATGGGAGCCTCTACCAATTATAGAATTATATGAAGATGATAAGGTCTCTCATCCAAGTGTCTTATTATTAATATATTTCCATGGAAACTCTGATGGATTTCCATTCCCACAACATTTTGACTCATTGTGGATCTGCATTCCAAAGGAATACGATCACTTAGAATTAATCAACGATGCTATGGAATTTGTGTTGTTCAAGATGATGGAAGGCCAGAATCATCACACCATTTTATGGGGAACTATTTCCTACTTTGGTACCCTCTTATAAATTTAATTCATATTCATGAATCCATTCCAAATCCTAGTACTACATTGGTTACCCATGTGCTAGTGACTTGATCAAAATCATGTGTTGATCTAGAAATCTATTATACATTATAGGTTCCACGTCGATGTATCCATATATATAAATTAGAAAATATCCATATTTTTATTACTAATTTGGAATAATATAGTTTAAATCCCCACTATTGGTAACTCTATAATTTTAGAATCATTCAAGGTGTTATATGTTTATGTTTTGGGATCAGGACCTCGATAGGGGATTCTTAATATCCTCATTATAGGAATGAGAACTGACATAGTTCAAATTATAAATGTTTTCTTCGAACCTAGTTGTTTAGTGGAAGTAGGAAACATTTGAAAATGGGTTTTAACCCTATAAGTTAGCAAGATTATGATGAATGTTGTGTAGTTTTGTGTTTGGGAATGGTGAACTGTGTACTAGCTAGGATGGCTAATTCAATGGAAGTCATAGTTGAATGGAGAAGTCAATGGATGGTTGACCAAAAATTTTGGAGGTTAGTGATACCTTTTTTATCAGGTATTAACCTCTCTAAATGGATGTGGGACCATCTTGTTATAAAAAGACCATGATTTAATGTAATTTGATGTATAATGGAAATTGTATAATGAAAAGTGTCAATATTGATTTCTAAGATATAGTGTTTATAAAACATGTACTTATAGTAATGTGAAAGAGATATCAATGCTCTCCCATTGATGTAGTGTGAAATTATAAACCGCATAAATGAAGGTTCTGGGTGTTGCGAAATCATCAGTAGTGGGTGATATATTTAAAGTTTCTTTTAAATAAAATGTCTCAGAACCCCAATAGAATATATTTTCATGTTAAATTTATGATTAAGTTATTTAAAACTAAAGATAATAAATGCCTCAACTTAGGATCCTTTCTTCATCGATGATGTTGATCTTACAAAAGAATGTTTTTAGGTTGTCTTTATTATGATGTGATGATCTATGTGTATAACCCCTCTAGTGGTGATCCATATATTCTCCTTTGATCTTTGAGGAATAGCAATCAATTTTTGGGTGAAAGCATGACGAATCAATTATATTGAGTTATTCTTGTTGATCACTCATCCTTTGGTCTTGAAGGAATCTATCTTAAATTTCTTATTATTTATAGGAAGAGAGAATTATTTGAGAGAGAATTTTATGATGTGCAACAATTCTCTATTTTTTTCTCTTCTCAGACAATAGGCATATCTTTCTATTTATACATCTTGGGCTTAGGTTAAAATATTATTTAATTACATTAAAACACTTAACCAATATTATAATCTTTAATAAAATCAATGTCTCATAATAATAATAGAAATATTGTTATTATTATTTTTTGGTGCACACCAACTTGTGCAATAAAAAATATTATTTATCCGGATTTTTAATTAATATTTGTCCCCAAACACATTTTTTCCCATTTTAACTCCTATAGAATTTATTGAAAATATGATTTATTAATATATATTGTATTCATAAATAAATATTTTATATTGAAAAAATGTAAATAAAATTATTCCTCATCCTTTATAATATTATATTATTTATTAATTAAATTCAAATAGAATTTAATCAATATCAATAGAAACACTTACTGTAGGGGCTCTAGAATTATTTCTCATTGGGATTAGGTGATATTGACTAAATTCTAATATTTATACCTAGAAAAAGGTCAAGTAACCCAATATAAAGAACTTAATGTCGCAATAATGACAACCACATATGAATGCTCATTGTGTAATATAATCCCTTTATCGCAATATCTCATCAAAAAGTTGTACATCTGTTTCACCAACCTAGATGATCGATAAATATTTCTTTAAATATCTTAAATAAACACATCATTAAACCATGACCATGGAATTTAGGGAAACTATTCTATTCCAATAAAAGGTATGAGATATCAGCTTCCATGAAGATGGAAGTAACAAATCCTTCCTCGACTTATCCATTAATAACATGTCACTCATGACACATGCATTGTATCCAACATCACCATGAATTGTTATCATTATGGTTTATAAAATACATTTAAGTTTTTTAGTCATAAAATGCATTAATAAGTATATTAATTTCTAATTACTATTACACACACTTTCATATAGGATTATATAATGACACTAAAACATAAAGAATTCCTATTGGTAAGTTTGTTCTCGTAATATCTCATCTTAGATATTACATAGTGTGAAATTCATTAGAAGAAGTATTATCTATTTATGAGTAATCAAACCTAACATTATATATACTATGTGTCATGTCATAGTATTTTATCCAACTATAGAACTATATTTAATAATATCATCATAGCACTTCAAGGTTCTCATCTTAGTGGGTAATTACTGTGACCTTATCAGTGCAACTTATAATCTTGGAAATTATTATATTAAATTTTTATATAACAATGAAAATTTTGTAATAAGATGTTATTTATATTTAAATAATTGAATATACATGTAATAAAATTATAAACAGTTGGTCCTAGATCACCAACTCCAATAAAATCCCACTTTAACTAGATCTAATTGCCTATGAATTTTAGTCCACTGGACCTCACATGATAATCATTGTTCTATTGAGTTAAGGATTTAGTCAAGGGTTATTCCAAATTATCTTACATAGAAATATTCCTCACTATAAAATCACCTCTTTGAGAAAAATACCTCAAGAGATGATACTTTGGAAGTATGTGCTTCATCAATTGATGTGAAATTGGATCCTTTTCAAGATTCACTACTGTAGTATTATCACAATAGACTGAGATAGGATATTTACTACTAGGCATCACATCAGGATCTTGGAAAAAAATTTGCATCTGTACTGATTCTTTAGTTGCCTCATAATCCTCAATATTATCAAACATTATTGTAGAATATGTGACCATAGATTTCTTTGAGATCTTTCAGTTCATAGATCCTCCATTCAGAGTAAAGATGTATACCATTTTATTATTCATTTCATCTTGATCTATTTGGAATGTAACAGCCCGAGATTTTATGAAAAATATTCTTTTTAATGTCTTGTGTTGTACGCTACACCAAAAGGAGCTTGCACAACACGCATCTTTGACTTGCCTTGCATTACACGCAATCGCAACCTTCCTCGATAGCGTGTGTAGTACGCAATACTGAGTTTCACGAAACAATGTTATGCTATTAAAATATTATTAAAACTAGCCGTTATGAATAGTAATAACCACTTTTAAAATTTTAGAAATTTTATCTCTCAAAATGGACTTCATTTTTGGATTCAGAGTAACGAATTTAGCCTAAGGTGAAATTTTGGTACTTTTCGGATAACTTTCATATTCTGATGAATAGTGAAAATTACTAAATTTTAATTAAAAGCAACTTTTTTAATCGAAATAATTAATAGTGCTAAATTATTAATTTGAGTGGTTTTAAAGTATATTTAGAATATATTTTTACAATTTAATACAATGTTGGTCATTGATTGTAATTTCACATTTAAACCAGACATAATCAAGTGTCAATCTTTTGATAGATATTGTTTCTTAAAAACACGCTATTTGTTTTAACAGCGGGATTTAATTACAAAATTAATTAATGCAACTTTTATGTTATGAATTTGGTAAAATAGACTTCATTTTTGAATTCGGAATATGAAATATAGCTTGGGATGAAATTTTGGCATTGTTCTGAAAAACATCAATTTTTGATGAATAGTGAAACTACTAAGTGGTAGTTAAAAAAACTGAATTTTTCATAAAACTTAATTTTACCGCTTCTGTGAATGGAATTTCAAAAATCCAAGAGACACGGTTGATGTCAGTAAGTAAAATTTGGTTCAATGAGATGAAAATAATTTTTGGTGAATAGTAACTTTTTACTTTTATTTACCACGGTTAAAAGTAAATAGGGTAATTAAGGGTAAAAATGATATTATTATTACCCTAACACATGTCCTAATTCTATTGGACAAGTGTAATTCGACCAAAAACAAGCTTAGGAATAAAATATGACCATTTAGGCCCACTTGGATTAGATTAGGACATTTATTATTATTTAATTCAAAGAAGAGTTAAAAGAGTCAAAATCAAAGTTTATTTACTAAAACATTTTTAATATAGGGTTTTACATAAGATAAATTCGATTGTAAATATTAATTAGAAAGATAAAACTATTTCCTACTTGATGGTATTTTATTTGTAATTTTTAGACATCAATTAAGTTAATTTATTTATGACACAAAGATGATGCAGTAATTATCTTATTAATGAAATATTGACATAATTGATGTTATAAACACCAAACTAAATATAATTTGAGACTTTTTATGAATTACACTAATTTTCTAGGTTACAATGATATATTAGTGTTGATTTAATCAACTTGGTTCGAACATATAATTCTTTTATGATTTTCACAAAAATCATGTATCAAATAGTGTCAAAATTGACACAAAATAGTTTTTAAATCAAATATTATATTATTAATTGTTATTTTATTCCTAAAAATCTAAGGTTCGGCCAAATGACTTAGATAAGGATATATGTATTAATAATATACAATTTGGGTTTCGTTTGGCATGTTATAGTAAGTTTATTAACCATATAATGTAAGAAAACAAAAAGACATGGTAAAAGATAAATTATTTAACTTAGAGTTAAATCTAATTGATAAGGTTAAAATAATAACCTAAACTTGTCTAAATCTTATTGGTTGATAGGATTTCGATCCATACCCACTTTAGCTTCTAAATAAGACCCTTTGGAACCATTATAAACCGATTTTGACTTTAATATAAAATAATATTTTAAGATATTCCTAAGGTGCCCCTCTCCTCCCTTATAAAAGGACACCTCCTCCCCCTCCTCCTCACACCAATTTGAGCATTCAAGCTCGGCCAACCCCTGCCAAAATCACTTATCCACTTCCCTAGAAATATCCTAGAGGTTCTGGTCTTCCTCAAAGACCAATTTTAGTGCCCTAAGAGGAGGTCTCAAAGAGGCACTTCAAAGAAGAGGTAATTACCGTTACCAATTCTTTCATCTTTATTTCTTCTCCCAATTCTTCTTCTTAGGTTGTTTCATTATGAAGTAATAACATCAGTATCACTCATATACTGATATGTTATTATAAGTATGAAACAACCCTATTTCACCATCTATCCATCCTATGGAAAAAGAAATCACCGCGCGTGCGTACGTACGGAATACCGTCTCCACACCGTGGTGTAATCTATTTTCCACCACCACCTTACATGGATGGGTATAATGGTGTAAAGAATAACTATACATAGTTATTAAAACATCATATTGATTCTGATATATTGTATAATCCACTCCAATTCAATTCAATATTTATAGAAATGATATCATCGCTCGTGCGAATGTACGGACTACCGTCTCCACGACGCGATGAGATTCATTCTCCATGTTAACCATTTAAGAATGATTATAATGTATATATAAGAAATAATAATGAAATATATGACATTATAAAGCTACTGGATTTATGTATATATATACATATGTATTTCATCTACTTACTTCCATTTCAAGACAATAAGGAAAGGAAAACAGCGTTCATGCGTACGTACGGACTACCGTCTCCATGAACGGTGTTTTTCATTTTATTTATCTACCTATTATATATATATATATACTGAATATATATGATATATAAATCATATTTTATATTCTGGAAGTGAGTAAATCATGATATAAGTAATAATGATGTCAAGAACAACAAGTCAAAACACCTACGATAAATGAAACGATTTTACCCAAAACGCTTCTTTAACATGGAATTTACAAAAGAACGGGTAATATAATGTCATAAGTGAACCATATATGATATCATAACAATTAACATGATTCTTTAATAAGTCAATAACATGATTTAAATCATTATACAGGAGGTTCGGACACTTACAAAGCAAGTCGGACCTAAGGTAAGGGAAATATCACAATCTCATTTTTATCCGAGATTGTTTATTCGTAAGTATTTACTGGGGTGTATTTTATCATCCACATCCATGTTTACTCAATATGTAATATTATTTCCATCCACCTAAAATTGTTTAAATCCATTTTTACCCTTCGGTGAGTTTTTAGTAATACGTATGAAAGGAATCTTTTGTCGTTTTTCGTACGAGGTACTTTTTGACTTTTCCGACAAAAGTATGAAGAATGATTTTTTTAACTTATACGGCACGAACGGATTTCTACTGTTTTATAAAGCCTTATTTTCATGAAGCTTCCTCAAAAAGATTTCATGACTATTTTCAATAAAATCTCTTTCTTTTAAAATTGCATGATGTTTTGTGAAAAGAAATTGATTTTGAAGAAGAAAGGATAGTTTCCTCAAGAATTCAATTCAAGTGTTTTATCAAAATTATTTTCCATCTAAGATAATAAAGGGTTCTGTTTCTATCCATATTTTTACATTGATTTGACTATGTTGTGATGGAATTATGTTTATGAATTCCTTTATCTTATATGAATTGATTTATGATGTCATGATGTTTCAAGAACCCCATTTTTGTTACATGTGTTATGCGATGATGTATGTTTTATGATTATGTGGCACACATAAGAAAGGATTCATTATAAGATGGGTGGGACCTATATCTCCCTCCAATGCATTGGGTAATGATTTTATATCTCATGAGATAGACATGGCTGGAACGGAAGGTTATTTCGGTTCAGTGATACAGGACTGAAACGAGGAGTGAACTCAGTTCAGAAATGGACTTTGTCCACTAAGATAGTCTTGGCAATGAGTCATGACTAACAAGAAATGATTTTCCATGATTATGTGTGCATTCCACAAAGTTTCAAGTTTCATGTTATGATTATGGGGATCTCATTTTCACTTCTATGATTTATCCCATGTTATGATATTATGAGCTCTTTTGCTGGTTAAGATTTTCAAAAGCTATGTTCTTATGTATATGATGTGATTGATATTTCTTTTGTTTACCCTTACTGAGCATTTGAGATCACCCTTTTATGTTTTCTTTTCCCCGGGATATAAAGAAATGTTTTTAGGTAAAAAAAGGGAAGATCTTTATGGGAGATATTGAAGATCTTTCCCCACGATTAGAAGATTACGTTCCGAGTTTCCAAAGACACTAAACTATTACGATCCTTGTGTGTGTGTTTTTGTTATGTACTAAGTATTCCGCAAAAGTAATGTAATGTCCATGTACGATAAGCTTCGGGTCTCTACAGTTGGTATCAGAGGCAAAGGAGGTAGGAATGTATCCAATCCTTGGGAACTCTCACATGTGAGCGTTGGACGAAGCATGGATCTCCACCCAAGGGCTTCATGAGGGAATGGATGCCACTGGGGATGGTGGTGTGTCCCGCCCAGGGGGTGTAGCCGCCCATGGAGTGCCCTGATAGGTATCAATTATAGTCCACTGGAAGTAATTCCAGACCGCTACAATTGGTATCAGAGGAAAGTTTTAGTCAACCTTTGGAAACTAGGATGTGAGAATGTTAGTGAGATCCCTAGAGATATTTCTAAGGTATGTCTAGGGATGTCCCTAAGGTTAAGTATACGTATAGGTTATAGTCCTAGAATTGCGCTAACGATCTTAGAATTTAACCTAAGATGTTAGATATTGAGGGTGTTTTCCCTTTACTATGTTGTCTTCCCTAGCATGATTTCGCCTCTCACAAAATTCTTTTTGTGTTTTAGTTAATGGAGGGAACCAGAAGGAATTCGGTTAACATTGAATCCAATGGACAAATTGGTGACTATGAGCAACAAAATTGTGTAATACCTAGAGATAAAGATATTGTGATTATGCCGAATCAGTCATCGCGATATATGATTAACAAGGTGAAATTTAGTGGTATGACTAATTCATCAAAGAAGAGGAAGATAAACTATTATGCATGTTCGCATGTTGAGGAGCATAAAGAAAGGAAGATTGAGATTTCTAAAGAAGGGAAGAAGAACCTTGAGGAATACCTCAAATGGAGGGATCGATGTTATCTGTGTGGAGAAAAGGGTCATGGAGTGACAGATTGTTATGGAGTTCAATGTCTTATTTGTGGAGAACATGGGAATTACCCAACTCAATGCCCTGACCTAAAAAGTTACTTCTAAACCAAGGAAGGACTTACTCCAGTACAGTCATTGAAGTGGATGGACAGAAGTGTGTATGTATTGGTATTCAAGAATAATGTTGTTGAGGTACTTTTATGGTGTACTGAAATATTTATGTTTTGGTCTATTGTGGTTTTCAATAATTTTATGGTATCGGTAACCATGAAAAGTGATTGAAACATTTTTGGTAAACAGATGATATGAGCATAATGAAGGGATAAGAAGATAATGAGATGTTTGATTGTATTCATGAGCTCATGATTGATATAAAGACTAAGTGATATCATGGTTTGAGTATATAGAATTTTTGGATTTTGATATGTTGAAAGAGTTAACTTTTGACAGCATTCATGATTTCACTAAGGTTTAATTAGTATTCATTTTTCAAGAGAATACATGATTAAGGTATTCACATGATTGGAATGTGACCAACAAGACATATCTTATGATATATGGGGATCAACGATGGTGGACTGTAGTATTATGGATAAGCCTAAAAGATTAGAATGGATTATGTTGGACATAAGTTAGTATTGTTTAAGGATAGAAGATTTTCGATATTATTGATGGGATGTTATAGTAATGTAGTTTTAGAAAAAGGACAACCTGCAGGACGGGCGACAACCCATCGCGTCGGACAAGGCTGTGGGAATCGAACCCACAACCGAAGTGCGACTGGCCTTTATCGCTTACCACTATCCTACAGGAAGTCCCTGTTTATTAGAAACTAGTTTTATTATATTGAGCAGTATTATATATGAAGTATAAAGTCCATTTTAGGAACCATATATGATTAATCTTACTATAGATCGACTTATGTATATAATTTTTGCTAACCTTTTGTTTGAGACAGATGGAATGACCTGTCATTCTATCACATGATCTGCTAACACTTCACGAATAACAAATTCAACTTCATTTATTTAAGAGATGAAGTGGAAATTGTTAAAGGCACGAACAATAGTGAGATTGTTCCAAAATAAGGTAAGTATTTATTCTAATTCAAATTCTTTAACTTTAGGGAAACGATCTTGAAAACCAAAAATGTTGTCCTAGTGATCTTATATCTGATGAATCAGATGGTACCTTAGATCATCACAAATTTATGGCTTTGTGATTGCTGGCTTTTCCATAGCCATGTTCTCTACCACTCTCCATCAGAACATGATGGTTAGATTTCTCTTCCATATCCATATTTTCACCTATGTGGAAACCCAGTGATTAGTTTATTTGGGTAACCGTTACGTTTCATACTTTTGTTTTTAAAGATTGGTTTTGATATTCCTTTTTACGATGTGGGTTTCTATTAAAGAAACTTTCGAATAGTAAACCATTTATAACCCCGACGAATTTCGAGGGCGAAATTCATTTTAAGGGGGGTAGAATGTAACAGCACGAGATTTTATGAAAAATATTCTTTTTAATGTCTTGTGTTGTATGCTACACCAAAAGGAGCTTGCACAACACGCATCTTTGACTTGCCTTGCATTACACGCAATCGCAACCTTCCTCGATAGCGTGTGTAGTACGCAATACTGAGTTTCACGAAACAATGTTATGCTATTAAAATATTATTAAAACTAGCGGTTATGAATAGTAATAACCACTTTTAAAATTTTAGAAATTTTATCTCTCAAAATGGACTTCATTTTTGGATTCAGAGTAACGAATTTAGCCTAAGGTGAAATTTTGGTACTTTTCGGATAACTTTCATATTCTGATGAATAGTGAAAATTACTAAATTTTAATTAAAAGAAACTTTTTTAATCGAAATAATTAATAGTGCTAAATTATTAATTTGAGTGGTTTTAAAGTATATTTAGAATATATTTTTACAATTTAATACAATGTTGGTCATTGGTTGTAATTTCACATTTAAACCAGACATAATCAAGTGTCAATCTTTTGATAGATATTGTTTCTTAAAAACACGCTATTTGTTTTAACAGCGGGATTTAATTACAAAATTAATTAATGCAACTTTTATGTTATGAATTTGGTAAAATAGACTTCATTTTTTAATTCGGAATATGAAATATAGCTTGGGATGAAATTTTGGCATTGTTCTGAAAAACATCAATTTTTGATGAATAGTGAAACTACTAAGTGGTAGTTAAAAAAACTGAATTTTTCATAAAACTTAATTTTACCGCTTCTGTGAATGGAATTTCAAAACTCCGAGAGACACGGTTGATGTCAGTAAGTGAAATTTGGTTCAATGAGATGAAAATAATTTTTGGTGAATAGAAACTTTTTACTTTTATTTACCACGGTTAAAAGTAAATAGGGTAATTAAGGGTAAAAATGATATTATTATTACCCTAACACATGTCCTAATTCTATTGGACAAGTGTAATTCGACCAAAAACAAGCTTAGGAATAAAATATGACCATTTAGGCCCACTTGGATTA
Organism: Viscum album; assembly: GCA_963277665.1. Lineage (NCBI taxonomy): Eukaryota > Viridiplantae > Streptophyta > Magnoliopsida > Santalales > Viscaceae > Viscum > Viscum album. The sequence continues at coordinate 1,639,003,692 of OY728129.1, forward strand.
GATTAGGACATTTATTATTATTTAATTCAAAGAAGAGTTAAAAGAGTCAAAATCAAAGTTTATTTACTAAAACATTTGTAATATAGGGTTTTACATAAGATAAATTCGATTGTAAATATTAATTAGAAAGATAAAACGATTTCCTACATGATGGTATTTTATTTGTAATTTTTAGACATCAAATAAGTTAATTTATTTATGACACAAAGATGATGCATTAATTATCTTATTAATGAAATATTGACATAATTGATGTTATAAACACCAAACTAAATATAATTTGAGACTTTTTATGAATTCCACTAATTTTCTAGGTTACTATGATATATTAGTGTTGATTTAATCAACTTGGTTTGAACATATAATTCTTTTATGATTTTCACAAAAATCATGTATCAAATAGTGTCAAAATTGACACAAAATAGTTTTTAAATCAAATATTATATTATTAATTGTTATTTTATTCCTGAAAATCTAAGGTTCTGCCAAATGACTTAGATAAGGATATATGTATTAATAATATACAATTTGGGGTTCTTTTGGCATTTATAGTAAGTTTATTAACCATATAATGTAAGAAAACAAAAAGACATGGTAAAAGTTAAATTATTTAACTTAGAGTTAAATCTAATTGATAAGGTTAAAATAATAACCTAAACTTGTCTAAATCTTATTGGTTGATAGGATTTCGATCCATCCCCACTTTATCTTTGAAATAAGACCCTTTGGAACCATTATAAACCGATTTTGACTTTAATATAAAATAATATTTTAAGATATTCCTAAGGTGCCCCTCTCCTCCCTTATAAAAGGACACCTCCCCCCCCCCCTCCTCCTCACACCAATTTGAGCACTCAAGCTCGGCCAACCCCTGCCAAAATCTCTTCTCCACTTCCCTAGAAACATCCTAGAGGTTCTGGTCTTCCTCAAAGACCAATTTTAGTGCCCTAAGAGGAGGTCTCAAAGAGGCACTTCAAAGAAGAGGTAATTACCGTTACCAATTCTTTCATCTTTATTTCTTCTCCCACTTCTTCTTCTTAGGTTGTTTCATTATGAAGTAATAACATAAGTATCACTAATATACTTATATGTTATTATAAGTATGAAACAACCCTATTTCAAAATCTATCCATCCTATGGAAAAAGAAATCACCGCGCGTGCGTACGTACGGAATACCGTCTCCACGCCGTGGTGTAATCTATTTTCCACCACCACCTTACATGGATGGGTATAATGGTGTAAAGAATAACTATACATAGTTATTAAAACATCATATTGATTCTGATATATTGTATAATCCACTCCAATTCAATTCAATATTTATAGAAATGATATCATCGCTCGTGCGTACGTACGGACTACCGTCTCCACGACGCGATGAGATTCATTCTCCATGTTAACCATTTAAGAATGATTATAATGTATATATAAGAAATAATAATGAAATATATGACATTATAAATCTACTGGATTTATGTATATATATACATATGTATGTCATCTACTTACTTCCATTTCAAGACAATAAGGAAAGGAAAACAGCGTTCATGCGTACGTACGGACTACCGTCTCCATGAACGGTGTTTTTCATTTTATTTATCTACCTATTATATATATATATATACTGAATATATATGATATATAAATCATATTTTATATTCTGGAAGTGAGTAAATCATGATATAAGTAATAATGATGTCAAGAACAACAAGTCAAAACACCTACGATAAATGAAACGATTTTACCCAAAACACTTCTTTAACATGGAATTTACAAAAGAACGGGTAATATAATGTCATAAGTGAACCATATATGATATCATAACAATTAACATGATTCTGTAATAAGTCCATAACATGATTTAAATCATTATACAGGAGGTTCGGACACTTACAAAGCAAGTCGGACCTAAGGTAAGGGAAATATCACAATCTCATTTTTATCCGAGATTGTTTATTCGTAAGTATTTACTGGGGTGTATTTTATCATCCACATCCATGTTTACTCAATATGTAATATTATTTCCATCCACCTAAAATTGTTTAAATCCATTTTTACCCTTCGGTGAGTTTTTAGTAATACGTATGAAAGGAATCTTTTGTCATTTTTCGTACGAGGTACTTTTTGACTTTTCCGACAAAAGTACGAAGAATGTTTTTTTTAACTTATACGGCACGAACGGATTTCTAATGTTTTATAAAGCCTTATTTTCATGAAGCTTCCTCTAAAATATTTCATGACTATTTTCAATAAAATCTCTTTCTTTTAAAATTGCATGATGTTTTGTGAAAAGAAATTGATTTTGAAGAAGAAAGGATATTTTCCTCAAGAATTCAATTCAAGTGTTTTATCAAAATTATTTTCCATCTAAGATAATAAAGGGTTCTGTTTCTATCCATATTTTTACATTGATTTGACTATGTTGTGATGGAATTATGTTTATGAATTCCTTTATCTTATATGAATTTATTTATGATTTCATGATGTTTCAAGAACCCATTTTTGTTACATGTGTTATGCGATGATGTATGTTTTATGATTATGTGGCACACATAAGAAAGGATTCATTATAAGATGGGTGGGACCTATATCTCCCTCCAATGCATTGGGTAATGATTTTATATCTCATGAGATAGACATGGCTGGAACGGAAGGTTATTTCGGTTCAGTGATACAGGACTGAAACGAGGAGTGAACTCAGTTCAGAAAGGGACTTTGTCCACTAAGATAGTCTTGGCAATGAGTCATGACTAACAAGAAATGATTTTACATGATTATGTGTGCATGCCACAAAGTTTCAAGTTTCATGTTATGATTATGGGGATCTCATTTTCACTTCTATGATTTATCCCATGTTATGATATTATGAGCTCTTTTGCAGGTTAAGATTTTCAAAAGCTATGTTCTTATGTATATGATGTGATTGATATTTCTTTTGTTTACCCTTACTGAGCATTTGAGCTCACCCTTTTATGTTTTCTTTTCCCCATGATATAAAGAAAGGTTTTTAGGTAAAAAAAGGGAAGATCTTTATGGGAGATATTGAAGATCTTTCCCCACGATTAGAAGATTACGTTCCGAGTTTCCAAAGACACTAAACTATTACGATCCTTGTGTGTGTGTTTTTGTTATGTACTAAGTATTCCGCAAAAGTAATGTAATGTCCATGTACGATAAGCTTCAGGTCTCTACATGGAAACTATCATCTACTTATCCTATGATCACTAGTTCCTCACCTCCTCCATAAACTAGGATCATATCCTTAGTATGACTTAGATACCTAAGGATAGTCTAGACTTCCAACCCATAGAGATCACCTACGTTAGAAAGATATCTGGCTACCAAACTTAATATATATGATACATCTTGCCTATTATATATCATATCATACATGACTAACCCAATCATTGATGTATACAGAATCCTTTCTATTCTATTTATTTCCTCTTATGTTTGAGGACAGATTTTCCTATAAAGATGAATGCTAAGTGATGCTGAAAATAGTCCCCTCATAGATTATTCCATACTAAACCACTTTATTATCTTGTTAATATATTTACCTTAACTTATGATAAGAAACCTCTTAGATCTATCATTATGGATCTTGATCCTAAGAATATATTTTCCTCACTTAAGTCCTTTATGGAGAAGCAATTATTCAATTAGGAATTAACTGATTGTAAGACTAGTATCACATTTCAAAAAACAAATATGTCTTCAACATATACTATTAATAAAATTATCACACTCCCAATAAATTGTTTATAGACACAAGTGTCACATTTATTTTTTATAAAACCTAATTCTAGTATGGCTTCATCAAACAAAATTTTTTATGGCCAAGATGCTTTCTTTAATCCAAAAATTGAATTTTTCAATTTGTATATATTTCTAGAATCCTTTGGAGTCACAAATCCTTTAGGTTATTCCATATATACATATTCATTAATTTTCCAAATAATAAAGTCTATTTTTACGTCCATTTTCCAAATATCATTGTCATGTAAAGTCACAATGGAAAGTAAAATTCAGATAGATTTCAACATTGCAACTGGTGAAAAGTTTTAATCATAGTCTATCCCTTGATGCTATGTAAACCTTTTAAAAATGTCATGCTTTATTGATACTAAATTTTCATTCCATGTCAGGTTTCTTCTTGAATACACTTTTAAAGACAATGGGATTAACATCCATCAAAGGATCTACTAAAATCCAGAATTAGTTTTGGTATATGGAATCTATTTCAGAAATCATGGATTCATTTCAATTAGAAACATATGTGCCACTCACTACTTATTTGTAGGTTAGAAGATCATTATTATCAACTAATAATGAGTCAAAATACTTTGATACTATAAAATCATACCATTTTGGTTCTCTAACCTCTCTAGTACTCACATCTAGTACTTCTGTCTCTGGAAAAACTTCTTCTTACATGGAGATTTTTTGAATTTTTTTATGTGACAATGCTTTTATCTTGAGCCTGGACTTCATCTAAGTCTATCTATCTCCCACTATCTCTCATAGATATGCGATCCTTTTCAATAAATATAGGATATCTATCAACCAAAACCTTTTTTTGGAAGGATTTTATATGTATTATACCTTTGTTTCTTTGGGATATACTAAAAATATACAATTTGTTCCTTGGGTTGTAAGCTTGTTACCTAAAGAGGCCTTAACAAACACCTCGAAACCCCACAAATATAACTAATAAAACATGGGTTTAATTCCACTACATAATTTTTATGTTATACCTTTTCTCACTTTAGTTGGCCCTCGGTTTAGTACATATGCTACTATTTGTAATGTGTATCCCCAAAAGAATATTGGAAGAATCACATGACTCACCTTTCATCTCCCCATGTCCAACATGGTGCGGTTCCTCCTTTCACTTAAACCATTCCACTGAGGTGTATAAATAGGAGTGAGTTGGTATAGAATACTAATCTCCCATAAGTAATCAATTAAGTCTTGATTATGATCTTCCCCACCGTGATATTATTAGCTTAATATTCTTACCAAGCAAGTTTTCAACTAACTTCTTTTATTATTTGAATTTATCAAAAGAATATGAATTATACCTCTTTATGTAAAAAAATCCATATATAATAAATTCCCTAGTAAATTTTATGAAGAATGACTACCCACCCTTTTCTTCAAAGAGAAATAATCTGCACACATTGGTAGGAACTCATTCAAGAAGAAATTTTTCCCTTTCACTTTTTCCATTAAATGGGTATTTGGTTATTTTCCTTGTAAAAATGCATGAAATATACCAATTTATTTTAGTTCAAAATAATATAAATATCCATCTTAATATAATTTTATCAATTTATTTTTGTTTACATGACCAATCTAGTGATTCCATAGTTGGGTGTTGTATGAGTCATATTAATAAATTTCATTGTTGATTACCATTATTTGGTTCATGTAATCTAACACAGAAAGAATATTATTTCAATATGCCTTATCATAAAAATGATAAATTTAAAAAATTAGAAATATTTTTCCAAATTTTAAAATAAACCTGTATGTATAAATTTTGGATAGAGAAATAATGTTTTTTGTAACTGAAGGTTCATAATAACAACCCTTTAAAACCAAGATCATTCTAGTCAGAAATGTGAGGTGGTGGTCCCAAATAGCTACAGCAGCAAGTTTAAATCAGTTGGTTTCACATAGATCTACCTCTCCCTGGTCAATCATTGTGAATCTACATGGTTATTGTATTTGAATACATTTTTGAGAACCAAAAGTTGTATCTAATACCCAATTTTTAGAAATAGATAAATTTCACATGATAAACAAGAAACATCTTATTCCCTTGTTTTCTTATTCATCTTCTACTTTTTAAGGGTGTCAAGAATATTTGGGCTAAGAGCTATTTGGTTTTCCTTTCCTTCTGTTTTACTACATAAATTACTTTATTCTTTCTAACACTTTTAAAGGAAAGTGAGAGCCCAATTTCGAACAGAAAATCAAAGCATCAAACAGCGAAAGAAATCCTTTTGTTCACCATAAGGAAAGAAGTATTTTTGTTCTTCATCTCCTTATCCACTTAGAAAAGAATTTTGAGAATATTAGGTAGATACTTCTCAGTGTTTTTCATATTAAAATTAACAACAAAACTACAGAAACTCTTAGGGAGTGGTTCAAGAATGAGATTAATGCATCGTTCATCAAGGAGTTTAAACTCTAAAACCTCTAGGTTCTCAATATATCCAATGATATTGGATGCATGAGGCCTAGCTAGATCACCCTCCACAATATTACTCTGATAGAGTTATTAGGATATCTCAAACTCTTCTTTTATCTCTCTCTCTTGGTATAAACCTTGGAAGTTCTCAATCATACTATATGCATCCTTGTTTTTGTGATACTTCATGATTTTAGTAGAAATAGATGAAATTATAAAACATTAAATGCTTACATCATCGCTCAAATTTATTTAATAAGAAATTAACTCTTCATCGCCACCATATAATATGGATTGGGTATTGAGGATTCTTGCATGTAGGATTTCAATTCATAACATAGCACAACTTGAAGGTGTCTAAACCATTCCTAGAAGTTTCATCTAGTGAGTATATTATCTTTCTCTAATATATATCAAAGGGAAAATGTAAATGATGGGCTTTCTATTTTATTTTATAATTAAAAGAGAATATTATTATAAATTTTATTGATTATAAATTTATTGATAAATAATAAATTAATTGAATTTTATTAAATCTCCCATATTTTATCAAGTCTAAGTAAAACTCACCATTTAACCTATAATATATATTTTCTAGGATATTCTAGTTTCAAGGATTCATATTACCTTTCTTAATGGTTCATACATTTTCTAGGAAACCATAAGAATGTTTTAGGTAGGTGGTCTTACCAACTGCAGGCTTGCATCTCCTTAATCCTTTGAGTGGACTCCCCAATCTTAAAATACAAACTTGTATTTCCTCAACACTTGCCTTCAAATTTTTATTGAATTGACCTTGGTCAATGAAACTTCACTTAAGTCAACCAAAACCCTTATAAGAACACCTTAAAAAATTAAGTTTCCATAATGTTTCTATTAAAACACACATTTCTATGGTCACATTCCCAATCAAGTAATGGAAGATGTAGTCTACCTTAATGTTAAGTTGAGTGATTTTAATTTATTAAGCATAAATTTTATCTTTTTTTATCCTTTACAATTCATGTTATTATTAAGGGGATTTTAATTAATTAATTAACCATGTTGGATAAAATATTTACATATAATCTATTTATTTAAATTCCCTTGTAGTACATTAATTCATTTATTTATATGATTGTGGTCTTGCATCCATAAAATATATAATTCATAGACATAAATAATTAATTAATTAAAATACCCATTAATTAGAATTTATAATGGATAATTTATTGAGTGGACTTTAAATCAATGTATGTCATCTAGGAAATAACTCCTAGTACCAATCTTGACATGATTTACAACATTCTTCCTGTCCACTTGTTTAACACCTAGGTTGGAATCATTATGGATTCATCTTGAACCACCTCCATGTGAATTAAGAAACTCCATTAATTACAAATAATTATAACTCACTTGGGTGAGAGGAACCAAAGGATTGGTTAAAGGGGATTACATAAATAACCTTGGACACATAGGTTCTATATAATAATGGAGGGATATATAACATGAATGCCATCAATTGATTTAATAATTAATATTTACAACTCATGTAATAAAAAAAATCTAAACACATGCATTGGTCTTGTTCTAGCTCCTAAATGGTCATACATTAAAACACATACACAAAATTAAACTGGTTAACATTCATTTATTATTCGTTCTTTATTTTTAAGATAAATGGGCATGCATTAATAAAATAATTAATCAATTAATCAATTCTCTATCATATTAATGACCATCTAAATCCTCTTGTAGACAACCATCATTACGGAATTAATGGAAAATAAATGGGAAAATAAATTATTACATATTATTAGAATAACTTAATTGGGCATTTATAATTCTTTAAAACTATTGTTAAATTTCCAAACACAATAGGATCCAATCACTAAAATAAGGTTTTAATGCGTAAATTTTAAATTTAATGTAATATAATTCTTCTATTAATTGAGAGGATAAACAGTATGTACTATCTAGCTACACATTTTGTATCTCAGTTTCAATATATCTAGGTTACACGTTTCGAGCTTAGTTTGTTAAATCAGCTAGACTATATGGCATGTAAATGTGATCTACGTTCCATGTATCCACTTTTTGTGTGACTCGGATAAAATACTAGGCTTAGGAATTCATCTCAACTAGACTACAGGGCATGTACAAGCCAGCTACATGTTGTGTATCCATAATTTCATGTGTCCTCTATTATCACCAAATGGATCGACGTCTATTTCTTTGACACCGTGATATTTTATAAGATAGATTTTTTTTAATTTATTTGGTATTTTGTGTTTTATGCTACACAAATATTAGATTCTTCTATACGCAACATTTTATTAGCTTTAATTATAGGGAACACTATTCTTGAGTTTTTTAATGGAAACCTTTACATGAAAATAAATTATATATTATTTAAATCAAAGATAGTTACAAAATATCACTATCTTGTATTTTAATATCTTTTATTTGTCCACATAGGGAAAAATGAAGTTATTAACGAATATAAATTTCTATTTTGATATAAATAAAACCATTTTCATTCTATAAATTTATTTTTAATTTTTAGAAGTTATATAATTACCTTAAAGTCTCTTCAATTCTAAAACAATATTTAGACAATTAAAATAAAAATAGAATAAATGATTTTAATGATATAATTTTTGTTATATTTTGGATTATTTAATGTGTATAACAAATTTAAAATATTTATAAGATATATTATAGATGTGTGAAATAATTATATTATAATTCCCGCTTTTCTATTTTGAATTTTAAGTCAAATGAAATGAATAGTATTAAATCTGACAATAATATCTTATTGAATTAATTTATTATTAAATTATTTAAAAATCTAAAAAAATGTTAAATAATTACAAGGTGATAATATATGGTCGAAATTTATTATAAATTTTATTTATAGTCCTTTTTTAATTATTTATATCGAGAATAGTCTTATTATATTTTAATATTTTGAGAGTTTCCTAAAGTGTCCCTCTCCTCTCTCATAAAAAGGAATCTCCTCCCACATTTCATCACACCTCCATGAGATTTATATCTTGAAAAACCTATACCAAATTCACATATAATAATTCTTATTTAACTTTTGGAGGTCCTGGTTTTCCAAAAAGTCCATCACTAGTGTCCCTAAGAAGCGATCCAAAGGAATCCCAATGAAGAAGAGGTAATTGATTTACTAATTCAATTCAATTTATTTTCATCTTATACTTCATAATTATATGTAGATTTCATACTAAAGTAATAACTTAAGTATCTTCTATATGCTGATATTTTATTATAATTATGGTACATCCTTATACCTCCTTTTATCCATCCAACAAATGACAATATCACCATGGGTTTGTACGTACGGCTTACCGTCTCCACACTGTGGTGTAATTTTTTATTACAAAATACTATATTAGGATGTTAATAATGATGAGTATAATGGATTTAAACAATAAATATAACATGATAAATGATTCTGTATAATTAATATATCATCCAATTACATACCACTTAACCATCAAGAGAATGATATCGTTACTCGTGCGTATGTTTGGCCTACCGTCTCCACGACGCGGTGAGATTCATTCTACCTATTAAAATTTAAAGATTGATTATAAAATTTATATTATGAGTGAAAATAATAATTATTTACTTACTTTAATGAATAAAATACATCCTATTCATAACAAACATGACATACACAGCAAAACAGGAATGGGAAAACAAAGCAATTAACACCCAAAATAAAGGTAATATTGAAATACTATTAATGAAATGATAAATAGGATTGTATATGATATCATAAATATAGATATGGTAATATTATAATTTAATAACATGATTTTACCATTATACAGGAGGTGAACACACCCTCAACTAACGAAAAGTATAAGGTAAGGGATAATTTTGCAATCTCATTTTTATCTGAGGTTGTTTATACATAAGAATTTACTGGGGATATATTTATCATCCATGTCCATGTTTTCTAAAAAAATTAATAAAATGTTTAATATTCTTCTATGTAATTATAAATACATTTTTACCCATTTTTGACTTTTACAACATGGTATGGAAGGAATCTTTCTATTGTTTACCATACGAGGTACTTTTTGACTTTTTCATCAAAAGTACGAGGAGAATTTTGTTTTAACTTATACGCCATGAATGGATTTTTACGGTTTTATGATGCATTATTTCTATGAAGCTTTATCTACACTCTTTCAAGTTTATTTTCAACTAAATTATTTTCTTTTAAAATTGTTCGAAATTTTGAGAAAAGAAAACATTTTTAAAAAGAAAGGATATTTTCCTCTGGAATTAATTTCAAGTGTTTAACGAAAATTATTTTCCATCTAAGATTACATAGGGTTATGTTTCTGTCCCTATTATTACTTTGATTTTTCTATGTTTATGATGGAATTATTTTTATGAATTCCATTTATCTTATATGGATTATGTTATGATGGAATGATGTTTAATAATCTCATTTTATTTCATGGGTTATGTTATAATGAATGATTTATGCTTTTGTGGAACATGTAATAATTATTTCATTATGAGATTGGTGGTACCTATATCTCCCTCTAATTAATTGGGTAAATATTTATATCACATAAGATAGACATGATTGGAATGTAAATTAAATCGGGTTCCGTAATACATGGTTGGATTGCAAGTAAACCCAGTTCAGTAACAGAGTGTGTCCACTATGATGGTCTTGGCAGCAATGCCTTAGATACTATGGAAATCATATTATGTACATATTAATTTTCCACTATTACAAGTTTTATTCTAATTTTATTCTATAAATGTTAATATTCCTCTATGATCTATGTCTTACGTTCTTCTAAGATTTATTTCATGACTCAAGATTTTTATTTTTAAAATATTTTTTCATGTTTTTACATTCAAATTTTTATAGTTTGTTTTATGTTCACCATGTTTACCCTTACTGAACATTTAAGATCACCCTTTTTTGGGTTTTTATTTCCCTAGGATATAAAGAAAGGTTTTAGGTAGGGAAACTAAAGGGTAAAATATTTATAAGGGATGTTGAAGTTCTTTCACCAAGTTAGAATATTATGGTTCGAGTTTCCAAAGACACTAAACTAATACAATCTTTGGGAATATATTTCTGTAATTTACTAAGTATTCCACAAAATAAATGTAATGTCCATTTATGTTAATCTTGGGTATCTAAAGTTGGTATTAGAGTGAAAGTTTATTAAACCTTTAGAAACTAGGATGTGATAACTTTAGTGAGATCCCTAGAGATATTTATAAGGATATTTCTAGGGATGTCCTAAGGATAACTCAAGTATAGGTCACAAACCTAGGGTTGTTGTGATAATCATGAGTAACCTCGGGTTAAACTGAAGATATCATAGATTTAAATATTATGAGTAATTTTATGTAATTATTTGTTTCTAATCTCTAATATGTATATCTCTCACACTAATTTCCGGTCATTGTTAATAACCAAAAATATATATAACATAGTTAACCATTGAATTTTTTATATTTGAAAATTATGGGAATTATGAATATTGATTTCTTATATGAAAAAATAATGAAGAGAATCATTATGATGGAACAAGTATTGGTCATACTAATGAGGATAAAGAGATTTTAAATGACATGTGAAAGGTATGTGATTTTCTTAGATCATTTTTTACCTTAAACCTAAGAATCTTGAGGTTGATAAACCTTAAGACGTGATTCAAATTTTAAGAAAGATGAAGATGATGGATCTTAAGTAATGGTTTAAGAATAAATTTGTATGATTGAGGTTTATATGTTTCGAAATTCAAATATTATGGTATATGAATCATGAAATATATAATTATTTGTTTTCTAAGTTTTTCATTAATGATTGGAAAGGATATTTTGAATAGTTCTAAGGATCCAAAAAGTTATTTAAGGGTAAGGTGATATACTAGGAGAACACATGATTAAGGGAAATGTAACCCTTAATATGTCTTGTATGTTAAGATAATGATGTTTGGATAAAGATTTGTTGGATTATAATAAGTAAATTGGATGATTAAATTATCTTGGGAACTAATTATAGAGTTGTTACCAAGAGAGTTATGATATCATGGATGAAGTATACAACTTCTTCGGACTTAAGCAGTATATCCAATAAGTTTTGGAATACGGAAACATGCATTTTTGCAATAAGGATATATGGTAATTTAGTTTATTACCACAACTCAAGATAATGCAAGATGAAGTCATTAAAATGTTTGGAATGTGACCAAAAATATATATCTTATGATATATGGGGGATAAATGAAGGTATTCACATGATTGTTATATGACCTTTCTTGTAATTTGTTTTTTGTATTGTGAGTTTAGATAGAAGTATTTTAGACAAGCCTAAAGGTTGGAATGGATTAATATGAACATCATATATTATTTTTTAATGCTAAAAATTTTCTAAATAATATTTTAGGAATGTTATAATAGTATAGTATTAGAAAAATAACAACCCACAGGACAAGAAACAACCCATCGTGTCGGATAAGGCTATGGGAATCGAACCCAAAACTGAAGTGTGGCAGGCCTTTATCGCCTACCACTAGCCTACGAGAAGTCCCTAGTTAGTATAAATTAGTTTTATTTTAGTTAATAGGTATGATAGATGAAGTGTAAGCCCATTTTTGGAACCATATATGACTAATCTCACCATATATGGACTTATGTATATTTAAAAACTTTTTCTAACTTTTTTGTTGAGACAGATAAAATTACCTATCATTCTATCGCATGATCCACTAACACTTCAAGAATGAAAAATTAAACTTCATTTCATTAAATAAGAGATGAAGTGGAAATTTTTCAATGCAAAAACAATGGTGAGATTGTACCAAATCAAGTAAGTATTTATTCTGAAGCAAAATTATTCAACTTTAGGAAAAGTATCTTAAAACCAAAAATGTTATCCAAGTACCATCTTATCTGATAAATTAGATGGTCCCTTAAATCATCACAGTTGTATGGCTTTTTGAAAGTTAACTTTCTCCAAACCTTATTCTCTATCACTATCCACCAGAACTTTATGGCTAGATTTCTCTTCCATATCCATGTTTTTTCTTCTCACCTATGTTCTCCTATGTGGAAACCCAATTATGAGTTAATTTGGGTAAATTTTATGTTACTAACATTCCTTTTTATAAAGAAGTTCTAGAATTCATTTTTATGATGTGGGTTTCTATGAAATAAACTTTCAACCTGTAAACCATTTATAATCTCGATGAATTTTGAGGGTGAAATTCATTTTAAGGGGAGTAGAATTTGACACCCTGAGATTTAATTAGATAGATTAATTTTAATTTATTCAATGTATTGTGTTGAAAGAAACACCAATATTATCTTGTGCTATAAAAAACATCTTATTATCTTGCAGTATACACAACACTATCATTGGTTTGTGTTACACAGAAGAGTGATCTTTATTTATAGCTTGTGTTGTACGCAATATCGAGTTTCACTAAACAATGATATATTATTAAAATATTATTTTTTAATGGGATATAAACTAGATGTTATGAATAGTATTAACCATATTTTGAATTTCATAAAATTAAAATTCATCTTATGTATTTTATAGAACATGATATAAGAACAAATTCAATTTTTCAAATAAAAGATGTATTTTTCCAAAAAATGTGGTTTTGTCGCCTTTTGATGGACCACCAATTTTAAATCTAGTTTTTGACATGTTTGTAAGTTCAATTTCACAAAATAAACTTCATATTTTTAAGAGGGATATAAAATTTTACTTCAGCTAAATTTTTTATATTTTTCTAATAACTTTCATATTTTAATGAATAGTAAAAATATGATAAATTTTAATTGAAACCAACTTTTTCATCAAAATAATTTATATGGTTAAATATACATTATTGAATGGTTTTATAGTATAAATAGAATATATTTTTATATTTTAATACAATTTATTTCATTTTCATTAAATTTACATTGAATTCATATGTAAAAACATTTCAATCTTTTGCAATGTTTTAACTTTAAAAAAAACCCATTTTTCCGACAACGAGATTAATTTTAAATTAATTACTGAAACTTCTGTGTTTGTAATTTTCAAAAAATGGATTCCATAATTGGAATCAGTAGTTCTAAATTATTTTAATAGGATACTTTTATTTTGGTGCATATTAATAGTAACTTTGGTAATTATTTTTATTACCATGGTTAAAGGTAAATCGAGTAATTAAAGGTAAAAATAATAAAATAAAATTATCTTAACACTTGTAAAAATCCTATTGGATAACTAAATTAAACCCTTATAAATTTTTTTTAAATTTAATAAATTAATGGACAACCACCTATGAATATGACATGAATATAAAAAAATAATGAATGTGACAAAATGTCACACTCTCATTTTTTATAAGTATATTAATTTTAATTTTAGGGATTACTGGGGAATAAAATCGACTCTATGTAGTATCTTAAATTCTAATAGAATTATCTATAGAATATAAATTTATTTATAATTTTTATAGATTAAATAATTCTCATTAATGATGACTCAATAGTGGTGTAGAAAGTATTTTATAAATAGAAATATCAAATAAATGATATTACAAATATTAAAATAAATATAATTTAAGTGAATTAATTTCATACACTAATGTTATGAATTACTTTGACTTGTTATTTATGGTTTAAATGAGTGTTTTTGAACATATATCTATGTTATGATATTCCTAAAAAATCAAAAAATGAATAGTTTTAAAAATGACACTATTGATATTTTAAATAAAAAATATTTTATTAAAATATATAAAATCAATAAAAAAAATATAAAAATTGTGAAACTAGTTGGTATGAAGTTAAATATTTCACCAATGGTCCATTTATGGCTCCTTTTTAATTTTAGAGTGACTATATTAACCCTTAGTAAATAAAAAGACATGTCGCCACGGTAAGAGTTAAAGGAATTAATTAAGGGTAAAACAAAATTATATGGTTTAAAACAAAACCAAAACATGTCCAAAAAATTATTAGATGAATAATATTAGATATTTATCATAATATTATCGATTTTTAGTTGTTTAATGGAAACTTTTACATGAAAGTAAATTATATATTATTTAAATTAGAGATAGTTATAAAATGTCATTATGTTGTATTTTAATAACTTTTATGTGTCCACATATGGCCAAATTCAAGATATGAATGAATCTAAATATCTATTTTGATATAAATGAAACCATTTTCGTTATTTAATTTTTTTATTTATTTTTAGAAGTTATATAATTACCTTAAAATTCTCTTCAATTCTAAAACAATATTTATTCAATTAACATAAAAATAGAATAAATGATTATAATGATATTAATTTTTTTATATTTTGGATTATTTAATGCTTCTAAAAAATTTCAAATATCAATAAGATATATTTTATATGTATTAAAGAATTATATTAGAATTCCCACTTTTTATAGTTTTATTTTAAGTCAAATTAAATGAATACTAGTAAATTTGACAATAATAATCTCTTAATGAATTAATTTATTATTAAATTATTTAAAAATCATAAAAATGTTAAATAATCACAAGGGGATAATATATGTTCTAAATCGTATTATAAATTTCATTTATGTGCCCTTTATAATTACTTAGATCTAGAATAGTCTTTTTACATTTTAATATTTTGAGAGTTTCCTAAAATGCCCCTCTCTTCTCTTATAAAAAGTAATCTCCTCCCATATTTCCTCACACCTCCTTGAGCCTTATAGATCGACCAAAATCAGAAACATTTGCCTATAAACAATCTTACTTAACTTTTGGTGGTCTTGGTTTTCCAAAAATTCCATCCCTAGTGTCCCTAAAAAGAGATCCAAAGGAAGTACAACAAAGAAGGGGTAATTGTTTTACCAATTCAATTCAATTTATTTTCTTCTTCTAGTTTATATTTCTTTTTTGATTCCATAATAAAGTAATAAATATTGTATATTCTACATTCTTAGATTTTATTATAATTATGGTACAACCTTATACCTCCTTTTATCCATCCTACGAATTACAATATCACCATGCATGTGTACGTACGAGTTACCGTGTCCACACTGTAGTTTAATTTGTTTTTAAAAAATAATTTATTGGGATAGGTATAATGTTGATTATAATAAATTTAAATAATGAATATAAAATGATAAATTATTTGGTATAATTAATATACCATCCAATTACATACCACTTAACCATCAAGAGAATGATATAGTCACTCGTGCGTACGTACAGCCTACCGTATTCACGATGTGGTGAGATTAGTTCTCCACATTAACAATTCAAGGATGATTATAAAATTTATATGATGGGTGAAAATAATAATTATGAACTTAAGTTAACGAATAAAATACATCATATTCATAACAAACAAAACTTACACAGAAAAATAGGAATGGGAAAACGAAGCAGTTAACACCTGAAATAATGGTAATATTGATATACTATTAAAAAAATGAGATAATAAGATCATATATGATAACATAAATATGTATATGGTCCTATTATAATTTAATAAAATTATTTAACCATTATACAGGAGGTGAAACCACCCTCTAATAACGAAATGTAAAGGGTAAGGGTTAATTTTTCATATCATTTTTATCCGAGTTTGTTCATACGTAAGTATTTACTAGGGATATATTTATCAACCATGTCCATGTTTTCTAAAAAAAGTTCTCATAAAATGTTTAATAATATTTTATGTATTTTTAAAGTCATGTTTACCCATTTTTGACTTTTACAACATGGTATGGAAGGAATCTTTCTTTTGTTTACCATATGATGCACTTTTTGACTTTTTTTCAAAAGTACGAGGAGAATGTCTTTTTAACTTATACAGAATGAATGAATTTTTATGGTTTCATGAAACCTTATTTCCATGAAGCTTCCTATACACTATTTCAAGTTTACTTTCAACTAAATTCTTTTCTTTTAAAATTGTGCAGCCTTTTCAGAAAAGAAAACATTTTTGAAAAAGAAAGGATATTTTCTTTAGGAATTAATTTCAAGTGTTTTATCAAAATTATTTTCCATATAAGATGACATAGGATTATGTTTATATCCCTATTATTAATTTTATTTGATTGTTTTTATGGTGTAATTATTTTTATGAAGTCCATTAATCTTATATGGATTATGTTATGATGGAGTGATGTTTAAGAATCTCATTTTATTTCATGGGTTATGCTATGATGAATGATTTATGTTTTTGTGGAACATGTAATAATGATTTCATTATGAGATGGGTGGGACCTATATCTCCCTCGATTACATTGGGTGAAAATTTAAATCTAATGAGATATACATGAATTGAATGAAAAGTAGATCTGGTTTAGTAATACATGGATAGAACAACAAGTTAACTTGGTTCAGTAATGGAATTTTTCTACTATGATTGTCTTGGAAGCAATGCCTTGGATACTATGTAAATCATATTATGGGATTATTATTTTTTCAAAATTACATGTTTTATACAAATGTTATTCTATCATGGTTAATGTTCATTTATGGTCTATTCCTTACATACTTCCAAGATTTATTTCCTAACTCAAGATTTTTATTTTTAAACTTTATGTTCATGTTTTTATATTCAAATGTTTATGGTTTGTTTTATGTTCTCCATGTTTACCCTTACTGAGAATTTGAGCTCACCCTTTTTATGTTTTCTTTTCCCCAAGATATAAATAAAGTTTTTAGGTAGGAAAACAAAAGTAAAAGATCTTTATGGGAGATTTTGAAGATCTTTCACGATGTTAGAAGATTATGGTCTGAGTTTCCAAAGACACTAAAATAATATGGTCTTTGGTCATATATTTGTGTAATGTACTAAGTATTACACAAAACAAATGTAATGTATATATATGTAAAGCTTGGGTCTCTACAATTTCGGATGTGGGAAATGATGAACTACACGGCGTGTACATGACATACATGTCTTGTATATCATAAATTATCAATTTTGTTAGTATCACATGGTTTGACCATATATAATGGACACATGGATTTTGATATTTATGAAACTAGCCCGTGTATACTAAATGGTGTTTACTCTAACTACACACTATGGAATATGAAATCCTACATTCCAGGTTAGCCCATTATTTATATGTTGTTCAATAAATGAACCATTTGTAACTAACTACTTAGTGTTTCATGTAACACATTACACATCTTGGTGTAATACACATGGGTAAATGGTTTATAATTCGACTACACGTCATGTAATCGAGTTTTACCAGTAAAAACTTTAGCACTTGCTGATGGCATCTTTGGTCATTATTCATCTTTTCTTAGACCTTTAAAAAATGAAACACTAAATGAAGATTATTAATATGTCGATAACATGTTATTTCAAATAGGATTAAATAACAAATACTATGAAATGAAAATGTTCAACCTTGATTATGGATAGATCAAAATTCAAGTAAATAATTATAAATTTAAAACATAACCACTCTAATTCCACTTAAAGGTTTCAATCACATTTAAAGTACTAGTGAGGGGAAATATATTTAATATTTGTTTTAAATAAAATGTCTTGGAACCCCAGTAGAGGATATTTTCATGTTGAATTTAAAATTAATTTATTTATATTTGAGGAAAATAAATACCTAATCTTATGATCCTTTCTTCATTGATGATGTTGATCTTCTGAAATACCCTTTTCAGATTTACTTTTTTTGATGTGGGGATCCAAGGGTAGAATCTGTCTAGTGTTCATACACACATACTTCTTTGATCTCTAAGCAACACTAATTGATTTTCAGGTGCTATAATGGGAAATTTTTTGTCTTGTGTTGTTCTTGTTGATCGTTTATCATTTGATCTTGAAGAAATATCTCTTTCTTTTCTCATTCTTGAGAGGGAGAGAGATTGAAGAGTTGAGAAATAATTTTATTGTGCACAATGATTCTCCATTTTTTCTCTTCTCACATAATATGGATAACTATCTATTTATAGGCCTAAGGTTTAAGTTAAAATATTATTTAATTTCATTCCATCCCTTAAATAATATTATAACCTTTAATAACCCCATGTCTCACAATAATAATAATAATATTATTATTATTATTTTTAGTGTCCAAAAAATTAAGAAATAAAAAATATTATTTAACTAGTTTGTTAATTGGTATTTTTTACAAGACATTGTCTTGGTATATTCAAACTCCTCAATAAATTACTAAAAATATGAATAAATATTAAATATTTTATTTTTTAATATAGATTTATGATCAATAAAACATGAATTACATTGTTACTTGGTCTTGAGAATAATATTTATACAATTAATTAAATTCAAATATAATTTTATAAAAATCAAGGGAAACACTTAGTGTGTGACCATCTAGGATTCATTCTTGTGGTAATTAGGTGGGCCGGACTAAAGTCCAAGATTACTATCTAGTAATGGGTCAAGGAACCCAATATAAAGAACATAATGTTTTAATGATGATAATCATATACAAACACTCACTGTGTAATATAATCCCTTTATTATAATATCTCATCAATCTATTTTCACATCTATGTCACTGACCTATATGATCGATATGTATTTCTTGGAATATCAGAAATAAAAACATAATTACACCATAGAAATGGAATTTAGGGTGATGGTTCTATTCCAATAAAAAGTCTAATATATCATCTTCTATAAAGATGGAAGGTAAGAATCCTTCCTTGACTTATAAATTAATAACATTTCACTTGTGACATACCTAACATATCCAAATTCACCATGAAATGTTATCATCATGATTTACAAAATGCATCTAAGTACACGAGTTGTAACATGTATTAATAATAATATTAAATTCCAAGTACCATTACACACACTTGAAGATAGGAATATCTGATGACACCAAAACATGAAAAATTTCTATTAGCAGGTATGTTCTCATAATATCTCATCTTATATATTACCAAGTGTAAACTCTGTGAGAATAAGTCTCATTCACTTATGGGTCTGTCTTTGAAAATTGGGTCACCATAGTGAGAATAACATGATGGTTATATTAGGGAAGATCATTTTGAATCTCAATCATAAAACTATTATATGTTGTGAGAGGTATATTCTTGGATGGAAAAAGAGGACCTTATTCAATTCGAATAGACATAATCCCAAATCCTATAAGCTATAGCTCATTCACATGGATGTATGGGGACCTTCTTCAGTTCAATATCATGAAGATTCAAAATACTTTGCCACATTTATTTATGATTCCACTAGGAAGGTATGGATTTAATTTATTAAAAATAAATATGATGTTTTTTATTACATAGTAGAGTGGAAAGACTTGATGGAATTGGAAATTTTTCTAAAATTGAAGTGATTATGATAATATAATGGTGTTGAATATAATGGTAAAAAATTTTGAAACTTATAATGAAATATGTTCATCAAGATTGAGATAATTTTACCTATAACTCCATAATAGAATGGATTGGTAGAGAAGATGAACCGTACTTTGAAAAAAATGCTTGATGCGTGCATGTGCACTCTGGTATGCCCAAGTCGATATATACAGAAGAAATTAACACAACAACTAACTTTTCCAATAGAAGTCTAGCATCGATAGAAGGTAAAAAAATTAATCAATAAACTTTATCCCAATAAGATACCAAAATTTTCACACCTCATGATCTTTGGTTTCAATGAATATTCTATTTTTGATGAAAGGGATAGAGATAAGAAAGAGGAAAATTAAAAATCCACTTTCTTTGTAGACTATAGAAATAAAGAATTTGGCTACTGAATATAGAATGATGATCAACAGATGAACATTATAAGTCACTATGTATTCATCCATGAGAAGATAATATTGATGGATTATAATTTCACAGAATCATAAGTTGAGGGGAAAAGTTCAACTACAGATATAAATGTTGTTATAGATAAAAAATTCTAAAATCAAAAATTATAGTGATAGTAGATAGTAGAGGAAATGAAATGGAACTTTGAATAATTTTTTATATTCCATAATGATCATAAAATATAGAATTCTATATAAGATCTTTGGTATCAGGACAATAAGAAGTTGGAGCACCAAATGTTCAAGAACCAAGAACTAATGTTTTGATAATTTTTTACAATTCTCTAAGAATATCTTTTAGATTCAGAAGAGTAGTCTAGTGGAAAAGGTTCAACATGAACTTTATACTTCTGTAAGGTTCTTGGGAACCTAAATTTCCAAAATAAAAAAACATTACTCAGTGACTATAATTTAGGAGATTTATCCATTGAAGAATAAATGACTTCATTAAGGTTGAATAAAACTTTGGAGATGACTAAACAACTAAAAGGGAAGAAGGTATTGGAGAAAAAAAATGGTCTACCATTTGAATGAATAAATTAATGTAAGTATAAGATATAAGGCATAGTTTTTTGGTGTAATATTTTTTTATATAAATAAGAAACCAATTTCACATAAATCATTTCAACAGTAGTAAATCATACTACAATTCAAATTGTATTGAGAATTATTTCATCTGATGGGTTACACATAGAGTAGATGGTTGTGAAGACTTCCTTTATCCATGGTGATTTGGAAGAGGTGATCTACATGAATTATCCCAAGGGGTATAAAAACCATGGTAAGGAAGGACTTACTTAAAAATTAAAGAAAATTATATATCTATTGAAATAGAATCATTAATATTGGAATAATAATTTTGATCCATTCATGAATAAGGAAATTTTCATAATAAGTGATTTTGATCATTGTTTATATTGGAAGTTATATAATGATGTAACTTACATCATTATCCTACTCTATATAGATTAAATGTTTTTGGAAAGAATAGAAATTCATTATATGGAATAGCTAAAGAGGTATTTGTCTAAAATGTTTGAAATAAAGGATCTTGGTCAAGCTAAGAAAATTTTTGTGATGTGTATTAAAAGGGATAAAAAATATAGTACTCTAGTGTTTTCCTAGAAGGAATACATTCTAAAGATAATTTAAAGGTTACAAATGATAAAATTTAAATCCATTAGGACTCTCCTATATGTACACTTTAATTTATCCAATATATATGAACGTTCAGCATAATATGAGGATTGGTACATGGAAAACGTAATATATGCTTCATTTTTAGGATGCTTGATGTATGTGATGGTTTTTACTCAGCTAGATGCCACTTTTTCAATAGGAGTTGTAAGTTGTTTCACATATAACCTTGTGAAGGATCAATAGGAAGTTGTGAATTGGATCATCCAATACATAAAAGGATTGAAAGATGCAATATTATTATTTAATAAATATTATTCTTGACAATGATTTTTTATATTAATTTTTCAGGTGATTTTACACATAGAAAACCACAATGGGTTTTGTGTTCACCTTTAGGGGAGTGACAATTAGCCTGATTTCATGGCTATAGTTAGTGGTCTATTTTTATATAACTCAAGAAGAGTATGTTGTAACTATAGAATCTGGGAAGAGTTGATATGTTTAATTTTTTTCTAAATGAACATGGAAAAGAATTTGAAGGATGGATGTTATTTTTTTATAGTTACAGTGTTATTCACCATTCCAGTAATGTGGTGTTTCATGAAATAATGAAACACTTGGACAAAAAATTCCATTTAATTAGGAATATACTAGAGGAAAATGTGTTGGGATTCAAAAGATCGTCGGAATGGAAAATTTGACTGGCATGTCCACAAAGGTGTTCATCCAAGAAAATATGAAGCATCATTGTGCCTCAGGGGGACTCAGATTATCATTTAGTGGATGGATAACACTACAAAAATAATAAAATATATAGTTTTTTTCCCAATAATATTGAAGGATACCATAGATATTTTTATAAAATAAGTATTTGTGTAAGATATTTTCAGTATATGATTCCCTTATTTACAGCATCAAAAGCCTAGGTCATCTGAAGTTAAAGTAAATAAATTTTATCTCATAAGAAGTTTATATTCTAGAAGTTTGTTTTATCCTTGGTTGTTTAGTGACAACAAGAACCTTATGCATACATGTTTTACCACTATAATTTCTCAAAACTAAAATGAATGTCTCTCAGTTTGGTCTTTAGGTATGGTGAAATGTTTACTATATAGGGTGGTTGAGTCTATGGAAGTATCAATAGAATAGAAAATTCCACGAATGGTTGACCACCAATATCAAATATTGATTTTAGGTACTTAATCTAATATGAACCTCTATAAAAAATGTGAGAACAACTATTTACAAAAAGACCATGATATACAGTAATCTAAATTATAAAATTAACTGTATTAAAAAAATATCGAGGCTGGATTTATTATTTATAAAGTTTGAAAAACTTTTACTTTTGATTATATTAAAGAGATAATGGTGTTCTATTATCGATTTATGATGAAAGTTTGAGACACAAAAAATCTATTTTCTCTCTCTGTTTTCTAATTCTCTATAGGTTTGTGAAGTGTGTATGATTCATCTTTTGAGTGGTAATTAGGGTGCCTCTCATCTTCCTAATTCTATTTCTCTTAGAAAGATGTTGAAGATTCGGTATTATGATGTTTTTTATGGTGGACTAAATTTAGATATTAAATTATAGTGAAATCGATGTTCAAATATCTGGTATATTCTTATAATATTTTTAGATAAGATATACTTCTCTTCTCTTATACTTAATGGGACATGTCATTCCTTTTAAGGTTTTGAGACAAGAACCATATGGTTCCTTTTAATTTTGGGAAATAATTAAAATTTACTATTATTTTAGAGTCATATGGAGTGTACATTTTGGTGATAGGTTCCTAGAAAGGGTTGTTGTGTGACCCACACATGAGCGGCCCTTTATGGTTCACCATAAAGGGGATATCACCCAATAAATATGGCTTTGATTTTAAAGGAATATGGACCTATATATGGTAGTAGTTTCTCATAGGTATATGGACCACCAAGCTAGATATTACATTATCAATAATATATACCAAGGAGAAAATTTCCCAAGGAATATATCCCCAGGGAAAGAATGTCAAGGCTCACAGGTAATATATCCTAGTAAGGAAGTACATAGGTGATTTGTTGAGGAATATAGACCCATGAATATGGGTTCATAGGGAATATATCCCTTGAGAATGTAAATAGTGGTCTCAAGATGGATATGGACCAATGATTAGGGATGTCCAGGATTACAAGAAATAGAGCCTAATGTGGAAGGACATGGGTGATTTCATGAGGATTATGGACCCATTAAGATGTGTTCATAAGGAATGTAGACATATAGAAAGTGATTAAATAATGGTTATGTTGTGTTTGAACCTTCGTTAGGTATCCAATATATTTTTTTAAAATAGGAAACAAATCAAACATAGTTTGAATTTCATTTTTTCAGGTCATGTGGCTATACCATACCATGAAAATAAACATCGTGCAGCAAAGACATTATTGTTTAGTTTTAAATCATGTGAATTAGATGTTTGTTTCATGAAAGGGGGTACATTAAGAGATATTCAAGGGTATCCTAAACATATTCCACTCTGGGAATATGTACCTTTTAAGGATTATGGTTTATAGAGTGATATATACCTTTGAATAATATTTATAAGGGAATATGTACTCATGAGAATGAGTTGGGGATTATACATTGATGTTCCCAATGATATGACTCTCTTGTAATATTTACCTTTGGAGGATTATAGACCATAAGGGATATAGCCTTTTGAGGATGATTTCATATGGAACATGGCCTTACAAAAATGATTTGGGGGATACAAATTAAGGTTGTCCAGATGTAAGCTCAATAATGAATTATTAGTTTGAGATTATTAATACAGGCATAATTGATAGGGATTACACCTATGGAGGAGGCCCCTATGTATGTATACTTCCTATTGATTTATGGTTAGATGATGATGAAAGAATGTAATCATAGGTAATATATAATAGTAAGGAATACATTTGGGCTTAAACTGGATTAGATTCTCAAATCTTGCATGGGAAAGGAAAAGATATATGGTAGTCTTATGTGTATATTGTTTGATGTGATATGTCTACGTTCTTTCATTTAATGGTTAGATAGTGAAGAAAAACTAGAATCATGGTGGATAATACCCCATGTGGATGTGGTTAGTTTTTATGAATATATCACTCATCTAGTAATCTCATGAAAAATACATGTATACTACCCCCATTTCACGTTATTTCTCCTTGGATCATTTCATGATTCTTGTTTATGAAATCATTAATAGTAATATGGCTACGACTCACACCTAGTGAGGAATCCAATGACCTCATATATCATTTGGTAGAACAAGGTGGTCAGGCTTGATACATTGGAAGCCAAGATGGGTATATTGATCTATTAGATACTACTCTGATGACCCTCGTTATTAAGGGGATACATTGTTATTATCACCCTGAGGATCCCATCTATATAAGAGGGGATCATATAGAATACCTTTATCAAGTGAATATAAGATCAAAATATGAAACTTTGATGTTCCTGAAAACATGGTAATGTATATCAAATGGATTTAGAGGAGTTCATAATAATAAGGTGCCTACATAGGAGACTTGGGTGAAGGGATGGTATACCATTGGAACTATGGGGATATGTTACCCAATACTAGGACTAGTGAGAAGATAATTTACCCAAGTACCAGGACAAGGTCAGTCTTATCCCTAATAGAGTTTTGGGAAAATTACTTTGTCTTAGTGAGGACTCAGCATGGTGTTTTACTTTATTAGAGGTAGGGTGAAGTGGTATCCCTGGTGTAAAGTTATTCTAAGGAGCTTAGGTATGCTCCTCACTAGTTCGGTACTCCCTAAATAAATTGGGAACACTTCACCCTCATGTTAGTAAACTGAGGGTTCATTCTCCTTAGTCTAGGATAATTATGGGAAAAGGGGTCTTTCACAAAGCTTTTATCTTTAGATAACATAATTACTCATCAATTTAGTTAATTCTCAAAGGTTTTATAAATAAAAACTCTTCCTAAATAGGGAAGGAAGGATTTGGGAGAATAGACATTTTGGTTTATATTAGTCTTCCAAAAAGGGTGTCTATGTGTGTGGCCAAGTGAGATCTATAAAGGTCTATATATTGGAAATAATTATTACCAAAGCAAATGGGATTTTAAAAAAGGATGTGTTTTCCATAGGTAAACTAGGTTGTGATAACCTAGGAAGACATGAAAGGTCATGGGATCATCCTTAAGGACTACGTTGAAATGATGGTTTTCATACCAAGGACTATTTATCTTCCTAATATTTGTCGTTTGGACCAAAAAAGAATAACTAGTAAATATTCCCCTTATAATGGGTTCCAATTAGAATAAAGAGGATCAAATTATGAGGTAATTGTTACTCTGATGTGACAAGGGACCAGGGTGTAGAGGATGGATCTCCCTCTAGTGGTCTGGGAAAATCATTTATAGGTGATTCCTGAGAGAAGGATGTGGTGTGACCTGGGTGAGGGGAATAATACCTCTATAAATTTTGGTTCCCCCACTTGGGAAAACTTACTAAAACCTGATAAATATATAGAGCTCCACACTCTCTTTTAACTCTTTTTTTGTATAATATTTCATGGTAGGAGAATAAAGTTTCATTTTAATTAGTGTGAACCCCACCCCACCCCCCACCTCAATTGAGAAAATGACCTTATTAAAGGGTCTTGAGAGAGGGACCTTAGGCAAAGGGGCCTGGATGTATGGGTCTTGGGTAAAGGATCCTAGTCCAAGACACCTAGGAAAAACACATGGGAAAAGAAATTAAAATTTTCATATTATTTTCTAGTTGTTTGTGTACTTTCTTAACTTCGTCTTAGGATATTTTACTTTTAATAAACTGTGGTCATCATATTCCTATTAAATATGTCCACTTCATTAACTATATTTTTAAATACTAATGTTACAGTTGAAATTAAAATTATGCTCAAGTATATTGAGCCTAACCTTTATAATATCATTTCACCATTTCATCAGGCTCTAGTGAGTCTTCTCAAACCAGCTCTGCTAAACTATCCATTATCAAACAGGATTCCTTTGCATGGATTCAGTCTCCCCATTTCTTCTCTACTACAAAATACAGATCTTTCCACCATACATATCTTATCATCCTCGGGTATTATTCGAGTGAAAATTTTACTTGATGGTCATATCATCTATAAATCTAGTAGTGATATGTCACATAACCTAATTTATACTCATATGGTAGATAATGATAAGCCTAAGTTATACTCAACCATTAATAAATCTTACTTTCAAAGTTAAAGGTTAAGATAAATTCTCTAGTGGGACCTTTTTCATAGGGGTAAATTTTCTAAGTAATGGTCACAACCTTATTGGATAAACTCCTATGTTTTAAATTAGAGGACCAACTGAGAATTATTTCTCTTAATAAGTTCATTTGTCCTTTAAAGTTCTTGGTCTACCACCATCCTTATCTCATACCTAAGATTGTAATTTGATGGTGCTCTAAGACCAACGCCTTTCATATGTCACATAGGGAAGTCAACATCTGTCTCTAAGGCATCTATAAGGTCAGGGGAATCCTTATCATGGGTGAAATGTATGATGAGATTCACCCTTCTCACAGTGTATGGGAAAATTTTGAATGTACTCCTATCCTATAAAGTTACTTACTAAGGATAGTTGAGGAAAAATTAAGGAAATATTATTTTCTCCACTATCAATATCCCCTTCAACATATGTTTCAAAATATAGTTACATCCCTATGGATATCAACCAAAGGATAAAAGTCCAAGGACCTGCCCGACTCATCATATTTGTGGGTCCCATAAAGTCTATTGGTCTATCATTGATGTGGGTTTTTATATGATGTGATTCCATCATGTCAATTATTATTTGAATATATATATTATATTGGTGTCCCTTTTGTCTATGATCATCACAAGTGGTTGTTACCAGCTCGTGATTCATGTACTGGTGTGAAGAAAACCACTTTAATGATGGTGTCATAGTTTGGTTCAATGTTACTGGTTAACCTTTTTGAGCCCACCTTAGGTAGGATATATCAAGTATTGGGGTAGTTTATGTTGTGAAAGAACCTTCATAGGACCTAAAACCCAATCCAACATCTTCATGGATGTATAATAATTTACCATAGTTTTTATGTTTCTATGAATACTATATTACAGTCATGTTTCTAATAATAATGAATGTTTAGATCCTAGACCAACTTTTAGGGGATCATTCTCATTTCATATTAAACCCCCATAAATCTCCAATTATTATGTTATTCACTGGTGTCAATGAATCATCCATAGTTCATTCATATAGAATTTTGATACAAAATGGAGTTCTTAAATCAAGGGTTGATGGGGTCTCAATTTATGAACCTTATATTCCATCAAGGTTCAAGTTTTAGTTTTTGTGAATTCAAGGGTTAAACTCATATCCTTTTTGAAAAGTGTGTGTTGAGGATCACCCAATACTCTCACATCATCTCTAGAATATATTGACACATATATATAGAATATCTCTAATCACTTTTGCAACGACCAAATCACCCATCAACTTATCACTAGAGTATTCTATGTTATGGAACAATAATTATGATGTAATGGTCATGATGGATTTAACTAGAAAAAAACATAGACCACCATTTAAGGATAAAGAAGGTGTTCAGGAGAAGGAAGAGAAGAGTTATGAAATCATCGAGGTAGTATACCTAGTTGATGAATGTGATGTTTTCATAGATGATCATGAAATAATAGTCTATGATCCCTCAAATTAATAAATTTATGTGGCATCTCTGGAGGAACCAGTAGCCATTGGTGTTCACAACACCCCTTCCATCCATACCTCCTTAGGATATGTTCTAAATCAAATGAGTGTTAAAAACCTATCCTTAGTTGCATCCTTATTGGTTTCACTTTTTTTCTCCATAAGTGACCTTAATCTAGGATGCATCCCATTGATAGAGGATGAAGCCACCCTGATCATAGAGGCTTATTCTATAAATCGATTCACACATGGGTGGGCATGGAAAAATATTTACACTCTAATCTCCAAAACCACTATGATAAAGATGGGAAAAAAATTCTCTCATCTATGTCAACATTACATGGACCTTATAATGTAAAGTTTCAACTATCAAATGTTATAGACCATAATTTAGTGATTCCTAACATCCTGAGAGAATATTGGGATTTAAGAAAGGTATATCTGTAACTTTTACAACACAAATATCCATGGGGAATCCATGGAGTAAGATACATGAGCTTTAAAAATGTAGAATGTTGAATAGGCTCGAATCAACGAAATTATAGTCACTCTGATGGCAGAAGTTAAAGAACCCAAGGATCATGTTGTAAGGATGGGAATAAAATTCTCAAAAGTAAAATTAAATTTGAGGTTTACCAGTAGAGAAACCATGAATTATATGTACAGATTTTGGTTGCATGTATCTCAGTTATAACTAATGATTCCAAGCTGGTACAGCTTTATCATCCCATTTACACCTCTCACCAAGTGTGCCTCAATTTATAGCATTCATCTATCTAGATTTTGTTAAATCTATTTTACAATTTTTTAAACAAATTATGATGGGCAACCCTAATTTATATGTCCCCCTACCCCCACATTACTAAGAAACCTAATGTTATAGAGCTAGTCCTGCTTTGTTATAATTTATATAGTGCCCAAAAATCTATTGCTAAACTCCACACTATGTGGATAGAATTTTGTAACATGTCATTATAAGGACCCTTCCTTAAAAATTACATAACCAGGAGCTTTTAGTGCATAATTCACTTTCTTTAACTTTTAGGATCTTTATGGTTTATATTTTTAGATAATTAATTCATAACACTTACAAAAAACCTCATATATTACAAAGTGGACACTTCCATTTAGTTTTCATTTTTTCCACAATATAACTATTAAAATATAACAAGTTTTATTTTCATGATGTATGTACATGATTTTCATCTTGACATCATCCTTTCCCCCGCTCATACTTAAAACACGTTGAAAATAATTTTGAAATAAGGTATGAAAACAAAAAATCTCCATAAGGGACATAAAAATAAAGAAAAAACATTTATCCCATGAATACTCAAAAAAAATATTTTTTAAAAATATAATTTGGGCTCAAAATAAACATTTTCATTCCCAAAAAATAACTTCCCTGAATAAAAATTTTCATAACACGTTTCATAAGGAATATTAAAAGAAAAGTAAAACTCATAAAAGTTTCCTTTTAAATCATGAAAATCATATGAGATTTTTTTCAAAAAGTTATCATTTTCACTCTTAATAAGTAGAATATATTTTCCTCTAAAAATAATATCATTTATTACCTTTTGTTAATCATATTATTTTCTTAAAAAACCCAGAGTAAGGATAAATAAATCATATAGGTATCTTAAGAAATAATTTTCATATCACTCTTACAAATGGAATAACGTTCCTAGTTACACATAAAATAACCTTAATGGTTATAAATAGAATAAACATCATGGTTACAAATGGAATAACCTTCATGATAATAAATTTAATAAATTTCATGGTAAATTATCGTAATCTATTAAGAGAAACATAATTCATTAAATATATCCATTTACCCAAAGCATTGGAGATATATAAAGAAATAACCTGTCCTAATTTTATAATGTATCCTCCCATCATCATAAAAAATTCTCAATAACCATAACATGATATATACAATATTGCCTCATAAAATAATTCTTTTCACCCATAAGAAAACATTTTTTGATATTGATATATCACTTTCCTTTTAATACCATTTTTGAAACCTAAAATTTCCTAAAAATAATTAAAGAGGGTTTTATTTGAAGAAAAAAATTATTATTATTAAAGAATACAAGAATCAAATAATATTTTCAATAGTGTGAAAACCATTAATGTCATATATGTTAAAATATAACATCCCTTTTGTATTTTTTGTTAAAATGATCCTTAAAAATATTCCTTTTTAAAATCTTGGAAAGAAAGTCATGAGAGAAATATAATTTCCTTTATAATTATTCTATGTCCATATAAATAAATTAATAATAATATATATATATGTGTGTGTGTGTGTGTGTAAATGTACTAAAAGTGTTTAGAGGGGAAACATGCAGAGTATTTTTAAAAGTAGTCCCTTACCTTGAGTCTAACTCATCAAGTAAGTTCATTATATTCCTAAGTAACAAAATTATGTTAATTATTTACTTTTTTAAGAATTTTTTTCAAGTTTATTATCCCATTTATTTTATTTATTAACATGTTATATTCAAATACTTAATTAATTAAGTTCATATCTGATGTTTTGAGGATATTTGTCTTTTTTGTCCAAAATGACTTCGATTGGTTGACTATGGTAAAAGAGGTTATCAATTAATCATATTTAGAATATTAATAATTAAATAATTATCATTTATATATATATATTACACTTTTAAAAGAAACCATGAAATATGGTTATTAAAAATGAACTATGTTTCAATCATGGAGATGGTAGGCAATACATACTCATGAGTAATGTTTCCATTTTTCAACGATTGTTATGGAATGAAGTAAAGTATTATTTTTTCGTTAAAAAATTATTATTATATCATAAAAATTATATTATATTTTTTAAATAAACTTATATTTTTCATCCATGTGATGTCGTGATGAAAAATGAATCAGATCCCTTTGTGGAGGTTATAGTCTGCACGTACGCACGAAGGACGCGATCATTTTTTAATTGATAGAAAGGTAAGAAAATATGTGCTATATTAATTTTATAGAATGTTAAATATGTATTGAATATAATATATTTACATTAAATTCTTTATTATAACCAGTCATAATAGACAGTTATGGAAAAACAATTCAACGGTTTGTGAGGCGATAGTCCGTCGTTCACACGAACGATAGTTTTGTTTCCAATTTGATCGAAGAGGGGATGGATATAGGTTATAAGATTAAAATAATAAAATATAAGTATATATAATATAATTATATTATTATATAATCATGGTTTAATAATATTTTATGGAATTGAAAGAAAAATAAAACTAAAAAAATGATAAAAACTATAACTCTTCTTCAAAACAAACATCCTTTGTTTTGGACCTTAAGCCCTCTAT
This sequence comes from Viscum album, assembly GCA_963277665.1. Lineage (NCBI taxonomy): Eukaryota > Viridiplantae > Streptophyta > Magnoliopsida > Santalales > Viscaceae > Viscum > Viscum album. The sequence goes on from OY728129.1 coordinate 1,639,035,956, forward strand.
GGTTGGTATTATGACTAAAAAATGCCAATATATTTAGGGTATGGATTCTAGTAATTGATTTGTATAGGTAATTTCTAAACCAAATGGTTTTTATATTGTGAATAAAAGAGAATAGGGGTTCCCTTTTATAACAAGGGGAGGGGAATTCATCTAATTTCTTAATGTATTAAATAAATATAAATTAATTTCCATGTTCAAATGTTTGGAAATTGAAAATATTTGAATATATGAGGATTATGATTCCAAATACTCTTATATGGTAAAATTTGGACATGTTTATATTGGTTTTTCATCCCTATATTTTTTTATCTCCACGTTAACCCTTTTGACATTTACTATGGTATCAAAATGTTTTACACTAAAGGAGTAAATAAAGATATAATAAATTGAAAAATGGTCCATAAATGGAAAATAGTTGATATAATCAACCATATAACATGTAAATGGTAAAATATAATATCTTTTCTAACTTTATATCATTTAATGAAACATTATTTAACATAGTATTTCATTAAAGTTATTTTTGATGCTATTCATTTAATTTGAATTTAAAAACACCAAGTCAAAGATGTAATATTAATATAAAATTTTAAAACATATAATATATTTTATAAATATCTAAAAAATCTTAGTACACTATAACTAAAAGAAATAATAATATTTTTAGGGTTTTAAAATCATTTTATTGATTTTTTTTGCTACTTGCACTTGCACTATGTGAGTGTTTCAAAAACATTTAAGGTAATTATTTCATAACTAAAAATTATAAATAAATTAAAATGATGAAAAAAATTATTTATATTTAAAATTAATATATACAGACAAATATATCCTCTTTTTATCTTTATGTCAAAATTTTAGATATAATAAAATAAGGAGAATGATATTTTTTTACTTTTTTTATACAAAACAATATATTGGTAAAAATTGGAAAAATAAAAAAAATGAAATATATTGGAATTTATGATGATTATGGACGATATATGATCGTAAAATAAATTAATTCAAGTGATATGGTTATTTTTTAGTTTTTATTATTTTATTTTTAACCTTAATTACCCGATTTACGATTTATAGTGGTAACAAAAAATTATAAGGTTAATATTCATAATATCCAAAAATAAAATAGAACTATTTACCAAATTTGGAAAAATAGATTACAAATATAGAATCCTTTTTTATATTCAAATCATATAATTTTCATAGTTTAATTTAAAAATAAACTGAAAAAACGTGACTAAAAGCAGTTTTTCAGGAAAAAAATGCCTTTTTAAGTATAAAAATGATTTTGCATAAAAATCATAAAGACTATAAATGGATTTTGTTTACTCAAAAGGAAAAAATTATATTTTAAAACTAATCCAGCATATAATTTTACTTCGTAAATATTTTAATGAAAATACAGTTTTCAATAAAAATTTGTATTTTTCACTATTCATTGGAAAATAAAACTTTTAATAAAACACTAAAATTTTCAACATAAGATAATTTTGATACGATGATTTAAAAAATGAATTTTATTATATAAAATATATCTTATAAAAGTTCTAGAAATTAATTATAATTTTTTCTCACAAATCACAATAATTTTTTTTGAAGAAAATATATTTTTGAAAAATAAAATGACTTTACTAAAAATTAAGTTCTTATTTATTAAGAATTAATCATTGCATTTTTATTGACTATAAAATTTATATATATTCCATAATGTGGATATTATTATTCATACCTACCAATTAAATGACTTGGTTATTAGAGTCACATTTAAATTCTATGGATTCTCCTCTTACTTTTTTTCATGAATGAAAACATATTTTTTCCACAATAATTTTTCAATTCTTAAACTCGATTTCCTTTATAACTATATCCTAAAGATAACCTATGAATACTTAAAATATCCATATCATGATAACTCAAATCCACATGAACATTGAATTGGAATAGATTAATTCAATCATGTTTCTCAAACACTTAATATGGGTATGATCTCCTCCTATGAGTAGCTCGTATATAGGTTTGGGTATATGTTCCATTACCATACACTAAACACTACTAGAAAAATGACTTATATATATGGTTTAATAGGTTCATTGATATAGGTATAGATATATCCATAGTTATATAAAAACAATGGCTATATACTGTCTAAATCCCTGGGAAAAGTAGCTTGTGGTAATAGGGTTTCCAATTTTTCAACCCCCACATGGTGCTCCTCTTTTACCCACCCACATGCCCATCCTTTTCCTTTATCTCTTCTCTATAATTAATCTTTACCTGACTGATCCCTGGTCCTCACTAACTTCTCTATTCAATTCTTCTATACCTCATGAAATTCCTCTCATCCACATCATCATGTTCCACCCCTCCTCCTTTCCATTTTTCATGCATTCCTCCTCCAATCAGTGCATCGGCCGAACCTTATCCCTTCTATTAGTGGACTAAACATATGGGTTTCAACTGATTCCTCCTCCATTCGGTGCATCGGCTAAACCATTTTCCTTCTACAAGTGGACCACACACGAGTGGTACAACTGAGACCTTCTAGAAGTAGGACCTGTATAGGTTAACCCCTACCATTTCAATAAACCATTCTCCTCCCACTACTCATAGTTAGTCCTCTTCCTTCATCCATGTGATTGTGTTGCAGTGCCCTCATTTTTTTTGAAGGATCCTCTAATTAACTGTAAGTTTTATTTAATTTTGATATGTTCATATTTTATTCATGTTTTTTAGTCCATTATTTTTACATTATGCCTTGATAATCATTTACTTGAGGTGATTTCCCACATGTGAAATTAATTCCCTCATGATTTCACTAAAATTTCATATTTAAACATAATTTAATGATTTTAATCAACCACCTTCATTCACTTCCTCTGTTATTAACATATTTAAGATCCACAAACTCTCATAACAACATGTTTACCTTTGATATTTTTGAACAACACCATTATATTAGGAGGATATTAAAATCATGTTTCATGTGGACATAATCATTATTTATGACATATAACTCTGTGATTAGTATCATAATAGTGTGTTTTATAATATTTGATATTCATTCATTGTCACTGATTTTATAATAATTTTAAAAACCCACATCTTAAAAACCCCAAGTAGATCATACATTGAGTGTTATTATACTGAATAATCCTTTATTTTAAAATGTAATATATTACTCCCAACATGTGAAAAAGTATCATGTTAATTCATATAAAAGATCTCACTTATTTATGATTATAACTAAATAAGAAAACTGATGCCACTTTTTCCATATATTTTTAGTATTACATGTAACTTCATTTAGAGTATATATTTTATGTTATCATAGAAAATGGTTGATTTTATATTGGTACTGAATCCAATATGATTGGCATAGGGTATTAAATGAATCCTTATGTTATTAAAATTCATTTTTCAAGGGTATTTGTTTATGTCCAATTTTCAAGTTTCGATGCCTTTTTTTGTTAGAGTTTTATGATTGAAATTTTTGGTTGATGATCCAGACTAATATCAGGTATTTTTTGTTTATAATGAATTATATATGATTTTAATGTCTTCAAGGTTTATATTTTCCATTCAAATGGTTTTTATTTGGACAATAGTTGGTTTTTACTAACAAAATAGTAGTGAATTTTATTATGATATAAGTAGTTTTCAGAAACTATAATATGAATGTTATAAAATAGTTTTAATTTTTGTTGTCCTAAAAACCAAACATGGGTGACTCAAATTTCTTCAAAATTTAACTGGATGAAATTATTATCATATTAGGCTGACCAATTCAATTTTTTAAAAATATATTTCATTTTAACTTAACGCATGTTAATTTTCTAATGATAGTTCAATCCATGTTCTCTGGTGATTATTTTGTACCTCATTGGATGAAACATTCATTATGATGAAAAAATATAAGTTAAAGGTTTCTTTCTAGTTAGTTATCATATTTTTGGTTTTCACTAATATGGTAATTTTTGTTTCCATTAGTGTGTTTATTTTTTGAGGGTGATTTTAAGTATAATTTTTTATTATTTCATGATTATCTTTTTTTATGTGAATCCCTTTATTAGTGGGTTTTGATTCTATTATTTTTCATTTATTATTTAAATATGGTGTTTAAGTTTTAGTATTTAAGGATTTAATATGTATTTAATTAGTTTTTTAATGGTTTAGTGTTAATTTTAAAAAATATTGAAATTTAATTTTATATTCATCTTTTTATTTATGTTAGTGTAAGATAGAGGATGAATTTCTTCCATTCACAAGTGTAAGAATGGGGATCTTATTACAAGAGTAAATATTATTCTATGATTCCAACTACCTATGTCTAGAATATTAGTATTCTCTTTATTTAACACTACTATTTATTTTATTACAGGTTTCTTCTTCTGATTCAAAATCCTATATCAATGTCATCATTGTGCATAATGGTTTATAATAATTTATTACATATATCATCTACTTATATATTAAAAACTAATTCAAAGATATGACTTTCACTTTATATTTCTATTTAGTTATTAATGTTCTAGTGATTCTATTTTAAATTTTTTTCATGCGAATATGAGTTTATATGTTAATTTTATTAAATTGTTTCATTATATATGGAAATATTTTCAAAATATTTAGACCATAAAGTCCATACAGTGTATATGTTAATTTTATTAAACAAATATACATATAAATGTTTTTTAAATGTTGTTTTCATTAACATAAACAATTTTTAATTTAAAAATGGTTTATATATATATATTTTTATGCTAATATAGTTTATATGATTACAAGATTATATGTTTATACTGTATATATGTTCATTATGATTATATGTTAATATAGTTTATAAGTTTATATTCCAATGTAGTTTTAATTTTTTTGGATTCATGTATGAGAAAATAATTCTTATATATTACATGATCAGATTTTAGTGTGATATTTAAAAATATAGATGTTCTAGAATAATCCCTAAGCTAAAGGTGAACTTATGGACTTTGGGTATCTTTATCATATAGAGAAAATAGATGTTGTAAAATTTAATTATTCTTTGGTTGTTTATATTTATTATAATTCTTTTAACATTATCAATAGTGATAATGAAGTGAAATTAATAGAAATTGTTGAGTGATAACTTGGATCCAATGATATTGTTCACACTATAAAATTTTTAAATGCTATATCTTCCTCTTCACCTATTGGTAACAAACCGTATATTTATTTATTTTTTTGAAAAAAATAATCAATTTAACAAAACTAATATAGGTATTTTCCTTCCTTTCTTAGCTAGTTAAATCTTATGTGATGAAATTATATAAACTATTAAGTGTTTTTTCTGTATTTAGTATTATTATTTGAGTGTTAAATAAACCTTGATTTTATATTTAAATTTCATTTACTTAATTGAGAGTTTTATTATAGTTAATCATGATTTTGTCTTCTTATTCAGTGGTAGATAAACACTTTGATAATCGCTCAAATATTAAATAGGGTTCTTTTACTATAGTTTTGTGTTAGTCCTCAACTTCTAAAATGGTATAAGTGTGGTATCTTATCGTTTTAGGATATACATTTAGTGAAATATATTTAGGAAATCTAAATAGTTGTTGAAGAAGTTATTTTCTTGGGAATTGAACTATAAATTAAACTACTTCTAACCACTTCAATCATATTTTTTTAATTTACCTTATTAACACTATTTCTTCCTCATTAATAGTTTTCAAATATTGATATTCATTTATTCTTTTAAAATTATCTAATTTAAAAAAAAAATCAATCAATGAGAGACAAACTCATGGGGTACTCCCACTCCTCCTCATCCATAAACTACTTTGGGGAAGGTCTTCAAATTGTATAGAAATGAGGGTCTCTCTGTGTTCATGAGGAATCATCTCACATAATAACTATAGAATTTATATGACTTTAAGATATAATTTTTTCCAATTATAATTCTTTATACCATTTGTGATCAAATACATAATCTAAATGTTTTATCTTTATCTACCATTTTTTATTTTGTATGAGAGTGTCCTCTTAGTGTGAGAAACAAGTCTGTGTCTTCCACATAGAAACAATAGTGAAAAAATATACTTGATGAAGATAATTCCAAAATATAATTATATATTTTAATTCCCATATTCAACTCTTTTATCTTATGTATATAGAAATAAAATTATGTTCCATTCTTCCTTTTCTTATTTTTCTACTATTGTATCAGTTGTATAATTTTAATTCCCTTATTATTCTAGGATATCTTCTCATTTTTTCCTATTCCTGATATATATTTCTAGTTCTTTATTATATTTACAAGACAAATATTAAATATTTCTTCATAACTCTATATTTACCAAAATTAAGAAGTTTTGATAGTCTCTCTAAAAAAATCCATCTTTTATCCAAGGAGTATAATAAATTTCATTATCCTCAATGCTCCATCATCATGCCATTTTTCCTACATTAATATAGTGTGGAAAACAGAACTATTTAATTTGAATTAAAACATCAAATATTTCTCTATGATCTCTAGATTTTAATTCTAAATGATTCCTTTATTTTCTCTAGGTTTTAGTCCACCATGGTGTGGCAACATCAAAAATACTCATTTTAGGCTCCAACTCAGAAATGTTCTTCAAACTCTATAATATAATAACTCTCATATGTTAAGTATTTTTTTCATTTTAAATGGTGAATTTTACCAAATCATGATCATCCATGGTGTGGAATGACAATACCCATGGTTTACTAGTTATACAATAAAATGTTCTATAGAAATATATTCCTCCATACTCACTAACCCATTCACTCTTCAACTTTAGAAACCCATCATTAAAATGAATTACTCCACGATGTGTTTCCCTTATAGTTTTCTATTTTTACAATCCTTATATAAATTTTACACTATTTTTTATACTTATATACAAATAAGTTAATCTCAATAGAGGTCTAAACAAACATTCAAATTCCCGTTATAGGAATCATCAATTTTTACAGGGATTTTGAAATCTAAATTCAGCAACCTCCATGGTGTGGTACTCATCAAATTCACATTTCAGTTAATAATTTAACCACCCCAATATCTATAAATCCTTAAACATGTCTTGTAATACATTTTTACATCTCTAAGACTTCATTAGGTTTACTATATCTCTAAAATTCCTAAATTCTTGGAAATGACTTAAAAAAACTTTGGATTTAATTCCACATAGTGTTCATAAATTTTTAAATATTTTATGTGTGGTGTTGATTTTTATAAATAATTCATTATTTAAAAATATGAAAATTTTACTCTTATGAAATTTTGGTTTCATATGATGAATTCTTTTGTAGCTTTATAGGTTCAATGTTAATCTTACACAAATTCAAAATAAACCGATAATCATATATAGCTCCTATTTATGGTAGGTTAATCTCACATAGCCCATAAAATTCTTGTTTAATATCTCATTGAAAACAAATTACCTAATTTAATAATACATAGTACTTAGAGAGTAATTTTTAATCTTTTATTGCACCTATATTTCTCCCAAATTAATTTAATCCTTCTCTTAATATCTTTAAAACTACTTTAAATACATATTATTCCAAAAATATATTTTATAATCTCATAAAAATTCACCAAATATAAATCAATCCAAATGAAAAACCAACCATTTCCAATTGATTTTTGAGATTCTCACTCCTCTTCCAAAACCAAGATAACAATGTTATGCTTCTTCATAAAACCATTGCTTCGCGGATTATTCTCATTGTCTTCTAAGATCACTTTAAATTATAACACTATATATTATAATGTAATCCTATTCACCAAATGTGGATCCATATCCACTTTTAAAATATATTCATCATTTCCAACAACAACTAACCACTATCATCATATATGACCAAGTATAGTATCCATCTCAACCATATTCATTTCCATATTTATCTGCATCCCACCAAGTATATCTTTATGTTTCTCCTATTTTTTACCATACATCTACCATTGTATTTTTTCTAAATAATCACCACTAATTGTCAAAAAATAAAACACCAAATGAATTGGTTTCAACACACATCATTATCTTATTATCAATAATAAAGAGAGGATATAGATCAAGAATATGGACATAAACTCTAATAAAATAAATATAAAAATAAGTATCTACAATATTGATCAAGATTTTAAAATCCTTCTCACGTTCTTTATGTATGGATCAATTCTTCACCTTTATTCATCTCTAAAAACCTCGCCATTTTTTATTTATAATTTTACTTGAAATTTTTGGTAGAATGACTCTATGTTTTGTCCCATATTTCTAAGAAGTACTGAACATATTTATATATAAACACAAATCACAATGAAACAACATGAATTGATGCATAATTCCTAGTAAAAATTAGATCAAAAAATCAAGAGATCATTAATGATAATTTAGTGACCATCATTGAAGGTATTAAGTGATGAGCTAGGGACAATGATATTCTTCATACTAAAAAAATGTTAATTGTTACATATTCTTTTTTACCTCTAGGTAACAAAACTAATATTAATTTTTTTTACAATAAGAAATTTAACAAAACTAATATTGATATTTTACTTCCTTAATCAGTTAGATCATATGTGGTGAAATACTTTGAATAGTTGTGTGTGTGTTTTGAATTAAGTATTATTCTTTGAATGTTAAATATGCCTTTATTTTATATTTAAATTTTAATTACTTAGTTGATATTTTGATTATATTTACTCCTGATTTTATATTTTTATTCATCGGTAGTTAAACACTTTGACAGTATATAAATATAAAATAGAGTTCTTTCACTATATTTTAGTGTTAGTCCTCTACTTCTAAAATAGTATCAGTGGGGTATTTTAATGTTTTAAGCTATATATTGAGAGAAACATATGAGAAAAATCATCATATCCAAGGTAGAAATTATTTTTTTGATTTAAATGAATTTATTTAAACATTAATAGTCAGTACCATAAATAATTTATTAAAAATCTATTTTCTATTAGATTTTTTGCGGTTTTGGATATTATTTGTATTTTAATCAATGAAATATTATTTTTTAAATATTATTGAAGTGTGAATATTATTATAGAATTCTTATGTACATGTATAAAAAATATCAATTGTCTATTTAGTAATCACTGTAATCATTGTACTGGTATTTCCTATTTTAATGATTTAAAATTTAATTAGTACTTGAAGTTCAGATATATAATTTTTAAAGGAATATTATACTACTATTCAATTTTTGGAGTTTCTTAGATCATATTTTCAAGGTGTTTCAATAATGTGATACTATGATTCATGTTTAATTGATTCTTCTTACTTTATTTTAGTAAGTGGCATGACCATATCTAGCCTCAATAAGAATGTATAGCTACTTCCATATCACAAGACACATGCACACACATCTCTTTATTATTATAGTTTTATATATAATATTAATGAACCAATACAATATATCTATATAAATTCAATGATAGAAAAATATATACAATTTCATAGAGTGTGTAGGGTCACTTTATGGGTTAGTGTTGAAGCAGGAGTCTGCATAGGTGCTACTAAATTTTTAGACTAACAAGGTGCCATTATAAAATAACTTGAATTGTTTTCCTAGGGAGTGAAACTTATTCATGTAATTGATAATTTCTCATGTAGAAAAGATGTAATTGGTTGGAAAATATTCCAAAAAATACACTATTGATGGTCCTTTATGCACTCATGATAGGAGTATCCATCTCATGGACAAGGTACAAATTCATATACTAATGAAAAAAGGACTCAAGAATATGAAAACCTATCATAGTGGTTCAGAAGGAATCTGTTTTTATCACCCATCAGTATCAATTCTTCACATTATCTCACATTATTCATAATATATTGGTCAATAGAGTCCCTTTACATATTTAACTATTAATTAGTGTGTGAAAATAAAAAATATTATGAATTCATTTATACCATATTCTTATATCTTCAAAGTAAATATCACCATAAATGTTTTTATTAAATGTAATAAATAAATTATCAATAAATTATCACATTTTTAATCATATAAACCTTATACATTATAACCTTATGAGGACCCCATGTTCTAGTTTTGTGATAATGATGTTATTGTTTGGTAGATTTTGTGGTGTATACAATTGCAGGTTCATGTGGAATTAGATTTTCATGTTAGTAGATGATAGATTTGGTTCTAATTAAGTGTTGAAAATTTGATAGTCTTGTTGGGGTTTATAGGTTTCTTGAGACACTACATTTGATATGTTTTGTTGATATCCAAGAGAGTCCTTGTTTTTTGACATTATATGACTATTTTGGGTCTACTCATGCCGAAACTTGCATGTTATTTTTTATCTAGATTTTGGGGAGGATATTAGTTTTAGAAGTCTAGGGGGTATTTTTTCTAGCACCTAGATGATATAGCCACAGTTTGTAATTGTGGCAGTAGAAATATTTCCACAGTTTGAACCATGCATGATGCCCTATTTCCATGGTTACAAATTTTTGTAATAAGCTTATATAGTAGAGGCTATAGTCAGGATTTGTAATCATGACTATAATTTTCCCTATATCCATTTAAATAGGATCCATGGCCAACTAAACCATTGATATTACCTATAGTCGTAGTTTTGGTGCCCATAGCTATGGTTATAAACTGTGGATATAGCCTAGTTTTCTAGTAGTTATTATTGGTCAATTTGTTTATAGAAAATGGCGTCCTCCTTAGTGTGTGATCATAGATGGGTATAGGTATATGTACCATCACCATACACTATGGTTGGTCTCTTTGGATATGATAAATGATTTCCTCAAGGGTGTGTATTCATAGATGGGTATATGTATATATATGATCACATTACTCTATAGTTTTTCTATTTGTATATACAAAATGACTTCTTTCTGGGCATGTGTTCATAGAATATTATAGGTTTATATACTATCATCATACACTAGAGTTAGTCCTTTTGGATATATGGAATGGTTTCATTATGGGCATGTGATCACAAATGGATTTAAGTATATGTACCATCATCGTGAATTAGATTTGGTCTACCTAGATATGAGAATAATGAAAAATGTTAAGGGGGGTTTGAAAATGGGATTCCAATATTTTAAGGGGATTAATTGCCCATAAATCAAATATCTATAAATTTTTCACAAATAATCTGAACCAATTCATGTGGGGAACAAAATGATGATATAAATTTTTTGTAGGTTAATGGATCTTAGAAATAATTTCTTAACATTTTTTGGGATCATATAGTGGAACCAATAAGCTATTGTGTCTCTTTCCTTATAGCCATAATTTTTTCTTAATCCTATTATAGTGGTGGATTTTCAATTAAGAACTTCAATTTTTCTTAGGCTTCCCTTTTTTGGGTTTAATCCAAAACAATTTTGTACCTTTTCCATTTTTAAATGGATTATCTCTCCTATAATTTGTGAGTCCTAGAGAGCATAGATTATACTTTTCTCTATACTATATTTAAAGGTTCTAAAACTATCAAGAATAATATCTCTTTAGTGGTATCTATTTGTTGAATCAATCAAGATCTCTATGATCAGGATTGATAATTCATCATTTATTCAATATATATTGAGATCATTAAAGTTAATATAAACTCTAATCTATCCATTTTGTTTCTTAATGGGGACAATATTGGCGGGCTACTTCAGGTATTAAACTTCACAAATGAAGTTGGATTTTATAATATTTTAGACATAGTCTTATTCCATGATATCATGAATATGATTCATTCTCCTGGTAACCAATTTAAATCTATGGTGATCATTCAGATGAACTAAATGATGTGTAGCCACATTGAAATTAAGGTTAGGCATCTTTGTATAGTTCTAAGTGAATACACCCTAGTTCTTCTTTAATAAGGAGATGTATATCTCTTTCACATTTTTAAATATAGTTACACTAATCAATTCAGGTCGTGGGTATTCCTTTATACCCATATTCTCTTGTTTTATCTCAGTAATAGTGGTTTAGATGCCTTCGTCAAATGATTTATGGGAATATATGGGATCTTCTTCATATCCTTCTTCTGCCTCAATATCATTATAAGTGGAAAAAGAATGGAATATTGGGATCTATAGGATAAGATGGGAGCATTCATATATCCTATAAATGATGAAGATATATCTCTATATCCTAAGGATACTGATGTGATGGAATCATTATCGAGGGAATCCAAGAAATATTACCCTTCCTCCTCAATATCTGGAGGGAAAGAATATGTGACAATTTCCCGAGATTCAAGGGATGATGTGGGGGTACCATATTCTATCATGGATAATGAGGAAGAATCTATGGTTCCTAAACATATCAATTAATTGGTACCCTTAGATCCAAAATGTGATTGGTGAGTAATTTTATTGAGGACATCACAATTTTTTTAAGGTCATATCCCTCCATACACGTTCAGATTTAGTGAATTATACTGATGCCATAAGAAAATTGGTGTTTGTTCGTAGGATTTATGCTTTTCCCCTTCTATGAGGGTTCAAGACAATTTTATCAATGATCCTTGGATGAGTTGACATAATATTGGTCATAATGGCCCTTGTGTATAGTCTCTTCAGATCAATATTGATCCACATTGTTAATGTGGTTGCCTCTTCCTTAATCGGTGACTATTGCTTTACGAGGGTTGCTTCCTAAAAATAATATGAAATGAAGGTGATTGAATGTTATGGCCTTTAAAATGGGACACACATGTGCCAATGACATCCTAAATCTAGGTTGATGACCTCAATCTGATTGATGGGTAGTACATAGTCTTCACCAAGTTTGTTGAATGGGTTGACAGAGCCATTTCCAAACCATTGGGAACTGTAAATTGAATGTAGTTATATATCATCAACTATTTACACTAACACATAGTGAACCTAAAATCTATATATTGGTAGTTTCATTACTCAATGGGGTCGCTATCCTGATGAAATACATTGAATTATCCATCAACTGATTATTCAAGTCACAGGTAGTATGAAGATGGAATTTCCACATACTTATGGAGTCATGGCCTTCCCATAAAAAATTTAAGGTCATGTCCTGGAGAAATACTACAAACTTGGAGTTTGATATCATATCACTAAAATGGGTACTGATTTTTATCCTCCTGTGAGGCTTCTACTCACTCTTGTCATACTCTTGAATCATTAGATTGGAAGGGGAAAGATCAACCTTGATGTAGCCTAAGATTTAGAGAGTTGTACCAGAATGAGATTGATACTAGATACATTATCTATGATATTATGATTGAAATCAATATCTAACAACATTCCAGATATACATAAATGATCTATATTACCTTTTATAGTTTTATTTTAGTCTTTTTATGTGAACAAGATAGTTGTGTGACATTTTATTGAACTGATCTATGGATGATGCACTTAGGATAAAAAAACTTCTACCACAAACTCTTGAGTGATAAAGTGGATCCCATTTAGTGATTCTTAGATCTCATGACCTAGATTAACGAGTCATGAACAACAACTACCCCAAGCCTACCTATAATAGTCTAGGGGCTGGCGACCAGCACCAAATAGGCATATCACAAACATGAGAGGCATTAAACTATTTTACCTATACACATGTGAACATATCAAAGTCCATACAATGTTGAAATATTAAACATCTGAAACCAATGCATGCATACATCTATGATCCCACAACTCAAAGTATGATAGTAAAGTACTGAAAGAAAAAAAGGGTCCAAATACAAGCCCAACCAAAAACTGCAGAGAGTGGAACTTTCTCCAGGGGAGTGGACTACTATAAAATGAAACCACCTAGAAAACACCTCGGTCTATCTAACTCAATCTATGATCCACCATCTCCCTATACTCTTAGGATTCCATCAAATGGAAATTCATCTACATAAGACATGACATGTGCAGACATAGCCCATATAGGTTTGAGTATAAAAATACCCTGTAGGACACCCCGAAAACATTAAACACATAGAATCCGTAAAATTCAGGTCAATAACAAAGACGTATAAATCAATGAATAAAAAAACCTAGATATACTCTAGAAGGACATCGCACCTCTAGGTAGTCACAACCAAACTGCGAGCCGCATGATTCTCCACAAATAAATTCTTGTTATAGGAGAATCCACTCCATGAAGCATGTCATCACTGGAGACACTCATCCAAGAGGTCATGATCATTGGGATCTGCCCAAGAAAAATCATATGTCTAAAAATAACCTGATACTCAGATAGGGTATCACACCCAAGACCGTTGGGGGACACCACAAACCCAATCTAGATCATCCCACTATGTATAGGATAATACTCCAATGGTACCATGAACCCTAATAAAATGGCAGGTTGGATGTAGGTTAAGTTCCCTTCTCATGGAGGTCATACTAATTCCACATACCCCACCTAGAGTATAAAATGATAGAGGATCACACTCTTGTCTCATAGAAAAAAAACTCTATATGAGACTCATCCTTCAGATGGGATCACAATACAGATATGGGGATGTAATATCACATTGTACACTTGAGGAGATGGACAAAAGGAACATGATCAACCTATACTAGTCCAAACTAAAGAAATCAAGTGCTCAAAACACCCTCAAAGGGGGTGCGCGGCTTGTACTAGGGATACACAGATTTTCTATCCAACCCCTAGTATTCTTGAGTGTTTCTTCATCACATGGAATGTAAATCATGAAATTCATAATGTGCAAGTGGTCATACATGGGATGTTGAGAACTCCTGGAACTATTCCTATGCTGTATATTTGTTCCCATGTACACCAGACCATGTCTATGTAATATGTTTGTTTCCATGTAATATAGTTGTTTCCATGTACTCTAGTTGTGTTTTTGTACTTTGGCTTATCTATGCCCATGTAACCTCTGAGTTACAAATGGATCTGCCTAGAATGAGTCACACAATATGTGACAAGGTCACATGGAATGTGATATTTTTCTCTCTACAAAAACCCTATCACTATACAAGGGGGTCCCACACAGTGTTTAGTTTTGGATTACACAATGTGTAACCTAGGATATATAGATAATATAGGCTCTTCTTTGACACCATCCTGAACATTTCTACCACAACTTATCTCATTATAAAATGTAGTTCTAGGGTCATCTGACCTTCCCAGCACTAGAGATTGGGATTCTAGGCTTCAAATTCATTCGTGAAACACCCAGAAGCACTATCTATAGTCATGAATTTGCTACCAGGTTGAATGGGAAATACTAATCATTTTCAATATTCCTATGATTTTCTTCTATCATAATCAAAACTTGATCTCACCTTCAATCATGATCTACACCAACAGTATTGATCTTTTTCACTGAAGAATGGTCACGCAATGATCAAATTATAGGTAATCATTGAAATAAGGGCCAAATAATATTATATTGATGAATGTGTGAAGAAACATGGGATAAATACATAATCCAAAATATTTAAGGAATAAACATCATACTTTGTTCTCTTGGCCTCAATCTTTTGTCATATATTTGGATGAATGAATAAGGTTTTAATGAATGAACAAAAGTATCCACCATAAAAAATATAAGCCATCGATGCCTGAATCAATTATTGGTCATGGAATTGACCCATGTTCAACAAGGGATAAAGAATGGGATGGAAATCAAAAATTAAAAATCATGCTTGTAGTTTACATCAATCTTTTACAAAGAATGTTTCTTTGTTTCCATTATTGGTGAGATCCCTGAAATCTATTGGTGCACGATACTCGATCTGATCTGATCTAATGTTTTCTACCAACAATACTCTAATGGATCCTCTATAGTGGTTCCTATAAATCCTAAGGTTATGTGACTAACCCTAGGGTTGAATCATAACCACATCTAAATAGAGGATTCTGGTCTCTATGTCAAATAAAATAAAATAAATCAATCAATTTATTTATTTATTTTATTAATTATGCACCTGTGACAGCTTTTTCACAAACACCCAATGATGAAAAAGATTATTTCATGCATATGGTAAAACCTATGTTATGAACTCAATGGTTCCCCTGGATTTATGATATGGTCCTTCATTTTGGATTTATTCTACTCTTTTATGAAAAATACATGTGTGTGATATTAATATGTTTAATATTTTCCAAGATTTAATTCAAGGAAAACCGGTCCTCAAAATCTCATGTTGTCTCAACACCTGTGTCTGAAAATAATCTATATAGTATTTATAAATCAATACCTTGAAAAATAAGAGTCATTAAATCCTTTATACCTAAGGGATTTTAGTCCCAAAAATACAAAATCCTACTCAAAAAGATGAGGCTACTGGGCGCACATCTGGGTCTCCCGCTGTCATGTGCTCTCCTGAAGATTCTCATGTTTCCACTAGACACACAATAATGGAATCAATGATCCATAAAGTATCCTCTACTATTGATACTAGATCTCTACTAAGTACTCAGTAAAGGTAGATTCATCCTCAATTCTCAGGTTACCCTAGTCGATAACATGCAACGGGTTGTGCATGTACTCCCTCACATGCGACATGTAGAAACAAATCATACACCTGGTACAACTACAGTGGTAGAGATAAGTGGTAAACCACCTCACCAAATCTATATATTATCTAGAAAGGACCAATAAATCTCAGAGATGTTATTCCACCCATCCAAATCTATAAAAACCATGTCAGGGTGACACCCTTAGGAACACATGGTCTCCCTCCTTGAACTCCAGAGATATCCATCATCGGTAAACATAGGAATTATGATAGCTCTATGCATTCCCCATCTACTCCTGGGTGATCTAAACCATCTTTTTAGTAGCTTGAACCAACTCTAGGTGCATGAGAGCTGACTCATCTAGATCGATCCAACAAAGTGGTGACCTACAGGGCCACTCAAACAAGGCCTCAAATAGTGACATACTGATAGTGGAATGAAATCCATTTTTGTAGGAAAACTCCACCAAGGTTATGTGATCCTACCAAATATAGCTAAATTTGAACATACAAGACCACAAAATAACCTCCAAGACTTAAATGGTCTGCTAATTCTAGCCATTAGTCAGGGGGTGAAACTCCATGCTCAAACGTAATTGTGTGCCAAAGGCCTCCTGAAATCCTCTATATAATCATGAAATGAAGCAAGAATCATAGTTTGAAATGATCAATGGAACTCAATGGATTCATACCATATTATACATCTACAAGCATCCCAAGATCTCAATTAAAATCTGCTCTTGAATGGCTAAGAAGTGGGCCAAATTGGTGAGTCGATCTATGATCACGCAGATGAAATCATGTACCTTAGACGTACATGGTAACCCCATCATAAAGTTATTGGATATCTCATACAAATCCCACTCAGGCACCTCAAGTGGTAGAGTTAAACCCCCTGGAACTTGTTGCTTATCCTTCACTTTCTAACAAGTGAGGCATCGAGACACAAACTCAACAAAATGTCTCTTTATGCCTGGACACCAAAATTGACGTTAAAGGTTGATGCACGTCATTCATAGAGCATGGAAAAAATATATTTTCCTAGTACATCCCAGTGGATTACCAGGGTCATCTCACTTGAGGAGATTCACAGTTGTTCTCTTATTTAATCTAATTCACCTTCTTTTTTGGGTTTTTATTATTTTGTGAAAGAAATGATGAATTTGGGTTTTTTTATTTTCTATGATAATGAAAATTCATGAAAGATTAAAATTAAAAGTAAACTAGAATAAAAGGATAGAAATAATGATTTAATAAGAAAGAACTTGGTTTTGGGTTCCATCATTATTTTTCTTTATTTGTTTAATTTTAGTTTGATAATATAATCACGAAATCTCATGATTAATTACTATCCTTTTATTTACAAATTTTGAAATCTCTAATGACTTAAGAGATATAAATTCCACCTCCTCATGTAATCAAGGTTGGTTTCACACCTTGGTCAAGGGTGCGACATCTTTCATCACCCATCTCTATCAAATGTTGTTTCATCCATTGATTGGATCAAACCCATCATGTGAAGAGTTAACCAATGAAGATAGGGAAAAGAAATTAAATAATATAATATAAATATATTTGAGTTACATGTCATGGGGGAAACTTTCCACACCCATGGATGCTACTCATATCTACCACAAAATCTTAAAATAAACTTTAAATAAGAATTCAAAAACATATTAACCTCCCCTGGGTGAAGCCACGGTTCAGTCCCTAATTTTTTAGGGTAATAGATCACATTTTTGGATAGAAAGAAGAGAAGAATAAAATAAAAACAAGAAGACAATGAGAATAGAATAAGAGAAAAAAAGAAAATAAATAATATATATGTATATAAGAATGTTAAAAGAAGAATAAAATAAAATATAAGAAGGAGGAGGAGAGGGGTGGATGAAAACACATTGATATAAGAAGTAATTAAAATGCATGCATTTATTTAATGGAATGAAATTAATATTAAATATTAATTAAAATTAAAATTAAATGAATATATATATATATATATAAACAAAACAACAAAAATGGGAGCAGCATCTCCTCTCGACCATGGATCCTCTAGCTGGGTTTTGAACTCCCCTTCAAGAAGTGGTCAGAATATATTTTTATAGGAAAAGGAGTGACCTCAACCTCCAACTCATGGTCAAAGAGAATCTATTTTCAAATTTTGATATTTTTTTTTGAAATAAGTTCATATATCTCGTAAATATCTTGGGATATTACGTAATGTGGACCAGATCTTTGGTGTTGAAAGATCCAATGGGGAATCCTCTTATTTGGTGCATGGATTGTGGAATTATATTTAATGGGATGCAGGGACATGGTATTGGTGCTTCGAGTGTGGAAATGGTGGTGATGAAGTGATGTGGTATTCTCTTTAATCTGGTCTTTGAAGTTGCTAGATGAAACTTGAAATAGGCTTAATAGAGGTTGTCTGAGGGTGAAGATCTGATCCATGGAGGTCATGGCCTTCGAAATAGGGAGTATAGCTCAAGATCAATATTCAGGGTGTCTTTGAGGGTGTCTTCTAGTTACAATCAGTGGTGGATGGTGAGTGAAGAGGGTGGCAGTGCAGAGGAGAATAGTGGCATGGTTTTTCCAAGATTAGGGGTCACAGGGAATAGTGGAATGATGTATTTCTATTTAATGGATGAATTGTACTTATAAAAACTCATCCCATATTGGAACCAAACAATGGGCCAGTGAGTGTTTAAATTAAAACTCCCACCATACTCAGTTCATAATACTACACAAGGGTGGGCTCCTGCAAACACTCACACATATATATGGCTGAGTGGAACAGCTTGGTCACGCAGGACTTCAGTCCCACTATGCTACCCATGGGATTGATCCCACATTTTCCACCTCTATACAAGCATGATGCTCCCGTACACCCCTACGGCTTTCGCTGTCCCTCATATGGGATAGCATGGATGGGTGGTCCCTTTGAGGGTTGCCTATATGGAATGAAGCTATGTGGTTGAGATCTAGTGTAGAGACCCTAGCTTGACGTACATGGACATTACATTTCATTTGCATAATACTTAATACATGACACAAACAGACACCCAATGATCATATTATTTTAGTGTCTTTGGAAACTTGGAACAAAATATTCTTATTATGGTGAAAGATCTTAAACATCTCCCATAAATATCTTCCCCTTTTGTTTTCATACCTAAAACCTTTCTTTATATACTGGGGAAAATAAAACATTGAAAGGGTGAGATCAAATTCTCATTAAGGGTAAACATTGAGAACATAAAACAAACCATAAACATTTGAAGGTAAAAACATGAACATGAAGTTTAAACATCAAAATCTTGTGTCATGAAATAAATATTGGCAGTGCGTAAGGCATGGATCATAAAGGAACATTAAACATGATAGAAAAAAATTGGAATAATACATGTAATTGTGGAAAACTAATAAGAACATAATATGATTTCTATAGTAGCCAAGGCATTTCTCCTAAGACCATCGTAGTGGACATAGTATATTATTTAACTGGGTTTACTTGTTGTTCCATCCATGTGTTACTGAACTGGATTTACTTGTCATTCTAGCCCTACATTACTGAACCAGATTTACTTTCCATTCCAGTCATGTTTATCTCATGAGATATAAATATATACCCAATGAATTTTAGGGAGATATAGGTCCCTCCCATCTCATAATGAAATCATTCTTACATGTTCCACAAAAAATAAAAACATTCACCATAACATATCCAATTAAATATAATCTGTTTCTTAAACATCATTTCATCATAACATAATCCATATAAGATAAATTTATTTCATAAAAATAATTCCATAAAGAACATAATAAACTCAGAGTAATAATAGGGATTGAAACATAACCCTATATCATTATAGATGGAAAATAATTTTGATAAAACAATTGATCTTAATTCCTAAGGATAATATATTTTCTTCTCTAAAAACATTTCTTTTCTCAAAATTCAGTGCAATTTTAAAAGAAAATAATTTAATTGAAAATAATATTGAAATAGTTTATAGTAATATTCATGAGAATAAGGCTTCATGAAAATATAAAATACATTCATTCTATATAAGTTAAAAAAACATTCCACTCATACTTTTTTCAGAAAAGTAAAAAAATACCTCATATGGTAAACAAAAGAAAGATTCCTTCCATAACATGTAGGAAAAGTAAAAAATGTGTAAAAATGAATTTAAACATTAATAGAATAATAGTTAACATTTTATGAAAACATTTTTATAAAATATGGACATGGATGATAAATATATCCCCAATAAATACTTACGAATAAATAATCTCGGATAAAAACAAGAATGACAAAGTTATCCCTTACCTTAGGTTTGATTTCTTCCGTATGAGTCCAAAACTCTTGTATAGTGGGTTTAAAGATATTATTAAGTTTTAAAATAATAATAATAATATTTAGGATATCATATATGTTTTACTTATGACTTTATATTACTTGTTTATTTGTGAAGTCCATGATAAAGCAACGTTTTGGTTAATAATCTTTTTATTTATCATACGTGTTTTGAATTGTTATTCTTGATATTATTAATTAAATCATGATTTACTTACTTCCAGAATATAAAACATGATTTATATTTCATATATATTAATTATATAAATATATATATATAATATATAGGTAAATGAAATGGAATACACCATTCATAGAGACGTTAGGTCGTACGTACACATGAACGTTATTTTCGTTTCCTTATTGAATTGAATGGAAGTAAGTAAATGAAATATATATATATATACATAAATACAATAGCATTATTATTTTATATATTTCATGATTATTTATTACATATAATTTATAATCATTATTTAATTTTTAACATGGATAATGAATCTCATCGCGTTGTGGAGACGGTAAGTCGTACGTACGCACGAGCGATGATATCATTCCCATAATTGTTGAATGGTAATGAATTGGATGGTGTATAATATCTCAGAATTATTATCATGTTATAATAATCATATATTGTTATTATTTACACCATTATACCGATCTAAGTAAGGTGGTGGTGAAAAATATATTACACCGTGGCGTGGAGACGGTAAGTCGTACGTACGCACGCGTGGTGATTTCATTTTTCATAGGATGGATAGAAGGGGAAATAGGATTGTTTCAAATTTATAATAACATATAAATATATTATTGATACTGGTGTTATTACTTTACAATAAAAAAACTAAAGAATAGGATGTATAAGAAGAAATAAATTTGAAATAATCGTTATAAGATATTACCTCTTCCACAACGTGCCTCCTTTAAATTTTCTATTAGGGCAGTAGAGTTGGTTTTTTGAGAAGACCATAACCTATATAATTTCACTAAGAAAGATGATAAGATAAATGTTCATGGTTTGGCTGATCTTGAAGGCTCAAAATGGAGTGAATATGAGAGGGAGGAGGTTCACTTTTATAAGATAGGATAAGGGCACTTTAGGAAAGTCTTAAAATATTAATTTATTATAAATTAAATTTATATTTAAAATGGTCCAAAACTTATGTAATTTGAATATAAGATGATTTTGGTTTGAATACCCATCATTAAATAATTTTTATACAAGTTTTAAATATATTTTTTGTCCTTATCATTTTGGTTTAACCCTTATTTTACCCTTATTAACCTTACCGTGATATAATGTCATTTACACATTGTGGGTTAATTTAATTACCATATCATGTCAAACAACCCACAAAAAGTTATTTATGACATATTTGGACTTATATTAACCATTTTTGTGAATCTTTTATTTTTAGTAATTTAATATCATTTAATAAACTACTTTATGTTTTAAGTTATGAATTATGTCAATTTTGGATACTATTCATACTTGGATTTTTTTTTAAAATCATAACAACCTTATTCCTTAGAAACAAAGGAATTAACTCTTAACTAATATGTAAATTTCCTCTAAAAAATTCGTTTAGGGAATAAAAATACTCAAATTAAATTTATTTTAATATTTATAAATCCATTTATTTGAATGTTTCATTAATGAGGTAATCACTACATCATAATCGCGTTGTAAATAAATATATTTATCTAATGTCTAAAAATTATAAATTAAATTACATGATGTAGAAAATCCTTTTATATTTCTAATGAATATTTATAGTCATAGATATCAGTTATATAACCCTGCATTAAAATCGATTTAGTAAAAGATATATGTTTAGGTTATAATTATCTTTACTTTAAATTCATTGTTATAAAATGTCATTTTCACATCCAAGTGAATTCATGGGGTCCAAAAATCAACCCAAAGATTCCCATGGTCGGAAATTTCTCATCAAATAGTGTTAGGACATGTGTTAGGGTAGTTTAATATTATTATAATATATTGTTTACCCTTATTTACTAGATTTGACCTTTAACCATGGTAAATAAAATAATTACTGAAGTTACTATTCATAATGTCCAAAAATAAAAGGTACCTATTTAAACAATTTAAATCATATGATTCCAAATATGGAATCTATTTTTTGAAATTCAAAATAAAGATGTTTCAATAATTAATTTAAAATTAATTCTCGTTGTCAAAACCAAAAGACGGGTTTTTAAGAAGTAATAACCATCAAAATATTAACATGTGTTTATGTTCAATTTAAAATTAAAATTACTTACAATGACCAAAATTGGATTAAATGATAAAAATATAATCCAATTAAACTTTAAAACTATTTAAAAATTTAATCTAACTATATAAATAAATTATATTAATAGGCAGTTTTGAATTAAACTATAGTATTTGTTCATTATTCATTCAAATATTATTTTTATTAGAAAAATACCAAAAATTAAAAAAAAATTATGTCCCACTTCCAAATAAGAAGTTAATTTTGTAAAATTTAACTAATAAAAGTGTCAAAAAATACATTTAAAATGGGTGTGTCATCAAAAGGTGGTAAAAATGAATTTTTTTAAAAATACTTCTTTTATTTAAAAAACAATTGATCTTGTTCTCATATATTGTTCTAGAAAATGTGTAAGATGAATTCTAATGTTATATAAAATTCAAAATTTTGTTAATAATATTCATAAATGCTAGTTTATATCCCATTGAATAATAATATTTTAATAATATATCGTTGTTTAGTGAATCTCGGTATCGCGTACAATGCAACCTTTCAGGGAAGGTCCTCTTGCATGTAATGCAAGTCAAGTCAATGTTTCATGTAGTTAAATCTTCCTTTGGTGTTTCTTATAACATAATCCAAACTTAGTTCATTTATACATTGAACAAAATCTATACTCAGTGTTGCATGAAATAAATTCTATCAAAGGAACCTGAAATTGTGTGCAACACAAGCCAAGAATATTGTTGCGTAAACTACAAGCTAATATGGTGTTCCGTATAGTGAAATATAATCTTGGTGTAGTGTAAAACACAAGACCTCAAAGACATTAAAATCATCTATCTTGTAAAATTTCAGGGTGTTATATTCTACCCCCCTTAAAATGAATTTCACCCTTAAAATTCGTTGGGGTTATAAATGGTTTTCTACATGAAAGTTTCTTTCATGGAAACCCTCATCGTAAAAAGGTAAACTAAAAAATCATTTTAAAATGAAATTTATAAACATAAAGGTTACCCAAAGAAACTCATCACTAGGTTTCCACATTGGAAAATATAGGTGGTAAGTGAAAACATGGATATGGGAGAGAAATCTAACCATCAAGTTCTGATGGATAGTGATAGAGAATAAGGTTTGGATAAAGTTAACTACCATGAAGCCATAAATATGTGATGATTTAAGGGATCTTATGATTCATCAGATAATAGGGTACTAGGATAACATTTTTAATTTTCAAGATCATTTCCCTAAAGTTAAATAATTTTTCATGAGAATAAATGCTTACTTGATTTTTCTACAATCTCACCGTTGTTCGTGCCTTGAACAATTTACACTTCATATCTTATTTAAATAAATTAAGTTGAATTTTTCATTATTTAAGTGTTATCATATCATGCAATAGAATGATAAGTCATTCCATCTGTCTCAATAAAAAGGTTAGCACAGGTAATCAAATATGCATAATGCCACCTGTAGTGAGATAATACATTAATCTAAAAAACATCAACTGAAATATAACTTATATAATCCATAAATGGATAACAATAAAATCCTTAAAAAAATAAAATTATAAAACATTAGAAAGATGTGAACTAAATCGACATAACATTTATCTCCCATGTTTCATAAGGTAGTTCTTGGTTGTCACATTCCAAACATGTGAATACCTTAATCATGTATTCTCTTGAAATATAGTAATGACATGAATTACAATAAAACCTTAGTGAAAACATGAATTTTTTCAAAATTAACACTTTTAACAAACCAAAAATACCAAAAATTCTATATACTCAAACCATGGTATCGATTTGTCCTTATATCAGTCATGAGCTCATTAATATTAGCAAACATCTCAATATCTTCTTGTCCCTTATTTATGTGCATATCATGTGCTTTCCAAAAATATTTCAATCACTTTTCATTGTTACCAGTTCCATATAATTATTTAAAACCACAATAAACCAATACGTAGATATTCCAATATTCTATAATACTATAAATGAGATTCCATAACACTATTCTGAAATCCCATTACATAAAAACTTAATCATTCCACCACATCGTTGTAATACTCCACATCATGACTAATGATTTCATGTGACTTCCCTTTGTCTTTTCCCTTAATAGGTTTCTAACTTTGATCATCATTAACCCATGGATTGGGGCATTGGTTAGCATAATTCCCCATTTCCATGACTTGTAGCATTGACGTGTTGTCAGTGCATTCTTTGTAGTCTTCTCTCTATTAACATCATTAGCAACCTTTTTCCCATTACTTTGGTACTCAACTTCTCTATGACCTTCTTTTTCAAACTTGAAACATTTTCTAGTCCCTTTAAGACAATCTTCACCATGATTCTTTTCACACATTGAGCATAAGGAAACATTCATCTTCTTTGCACCATTGTTTTGAGATTTTTCCTTGAACTCCATGTTTCATTTTTTTTTTCAAATCATTAGATGGATATGATACACCAAATTCTAGTTCTACCATGATAGCACAATGCACAATCTCTTCATAGCTACTGAAATCTCTTATATCTTTTTCCCTTTGAAAACTTTCTTTTAATCCACTAAATAATCGATCAAATTTATATTCAGGTTGGATGATAAAGCTAAAAGCATACTTTACAGGCCTTGTAAAGGCCACTTTGTATGTACCAACAGATTCATAATCCTTTTTCTTAAGCTCAAGGAACTCATTTTCCATCTTTGTTCAAAGAATAAAATGGAATTACTAATTGAAAAATAAGTTCTTGAACTCATCCCATTCTATGGATTAAATTTCATCTAAATGCCTTGTTTTCTTAATTAGATTTCACCACTAGTCTAATTCACCTTTTAAAAGGTAAATGGCCAAAATGACTTTTTCATGTTCCAAACAGCGAAGGATGGAAAATATCTTTTCAATGGTACTGATCCATTTTTTGGCAATAAGTGGATCAGAAGACCCATTGAAGGATAGTGGATGTTTCCTCATGAAGGACTCAATAGAATGTCGCTCCCTTCTATTCTCATTTGGAAGTCTATAATGATTCATAACTTGTGTAAGTATAGCAATAAGATTTCACACTCCATTTCCCATAAAATTTGGCTGTTCAGAAGGAAAATCATTGCATTTCCCAGTGCATTGATCATTAATACATTTCCTTCAAGTTCCATCCATTTTCTAAAACCCAAAAAATAGTGTGAGTGGAAAAAATCATACAAGGAAAAAACATTATCGTTGTGATGTACTTTAAATGTCTCACATATTAAGTTTAATATTTGGTTATTCATGATCATTACCATAATTCTAGGACTATATTCTATAGTTATACACACCCCTAGGGACATCCCTAGACATACCTTATAAATATCTCTAGGAATCTCACTAAAGTTTTTGTATCCTAGTTTCCAAAGGTTGACTAAATCTTCGCTTTGATACCAACTGTAGAGAACCTATCTTTAAGTACATTTACATTACATTTCTTTTGTGTAATACTTAATACATGACACAAACAGTTACCCAAATATCATATTTGTTTAGTGTCTTTGGAAACTAGGAACAAAATATTTTAATCATGGTGAAAGATCTTCAATATCTCCCATAAAGATCTTCCCCTTTTGTTTTCCTACCTAAAACCTTTCTTTATATCCTGTGGAAAAGAAAACATAGAAAGTGTGAGCTCAAATTCTCAGTAAGGGTAAACATGGGTAACATAAAACAAACCATAAACATTTGAATGTAAAAACATGAACATAAAGATTAAACATCAAAATCATGAGTCATGAAATAAATATTGGCAGTACGTAAGGCATGGATCATAAAGGAACTTTAAAAATGATAGAATAGAATCAGTATAAAACATGTAATGGTGGAAAGATAATCATCATATAATATGATTTCCATAGTATCCATGGATTTTCTGCCAAGACTATCATAGTGTACATAGTCCATTACTGAACTAGGTTTACTTGTCGTTTCATTAATGTATTACTAAATCGGATATACATTTCATTACATCCATGTATTATTGAATCGGATCTACTTTTCATTCCAGTCATGTATATAGAATGAGATATAAATAATTACCCAATGTATTGGAGGGAGATATAGGTCCCACCCATATCATAATGAAATCATTCTTACATGTTCCACAAAACATAAAATCATTCACCATAGCATATCCAATGAAATAAAATAGTTTTATTAAACATAATTTCATCATAACATAATATATATAAGATAAATGGATTTCATAAATATAATTACATAATTAAAACAATCAACTCAAAGTAATAATAGGGATAGAAACAAAACCCTATGTCATCTTATATGGAAAATAATTTTGATAAAACACTTGAGCTTAATTCCTGAGTAGAATATCTTTTCTTCTTTAAAAACATTTCTTTTCTCAAAATTCCATGAAATTTAAAAAAATTAGTTGAAAATTAACTTTAAATAGTGTATAGGAAGGTTCATGGAAATAGGGCTTTATGAAACCATAAAAATCAATTCATGTTGTATAAGTTAAAAAACATTTTCCTCGTACTTTTGTTGGAAATGTCAAAAAGTACCTCGTATGGTAAACAAAAGAAATATTCCTTCCATACCATGTAGTAAAAGTCAAAAATGGGTAACAATGAATTTAAACATACATATAAGAATAGTGAACATTTTATGAAAACATTTTTATAAAACATGGACATGGATGATAAATATATCCCTAGTAAATACTTACAAATAAACAATCTCAGATAAAAATGAGATTGACAAAGTTATCCCTTACATTAAGTAAGATTTATAATGTATGTGTCCAAAACTCAGATATAGTGGGTTTAAACATATTATTAACTTGTAATATAACCATAATAATATTTATGATATCATATAAGTTTTACTTATGACTTCATATTACCCGTTCATTTGTCAATTCCATGTTAAAGTAACGTTTTGGGTAATAATCGTTTTATTTATCATACGTGTTTTGAATAGTTATTATTTATATTATTACTTATATAATGATTTAATTACTTAAAGAATGTAAAACATGATTTATATATCATATATATTCAGTATATAAATATATATATATAATAGATAGATAAATAAAATTGAATACACCATTCATGGAGACGGTAGGTCGTACGTACACATGAATGTTATTTTCGTTTCCTTATTGAGTTGAATGGAAGTAAGTGAATGAAATATATATATATAGTAGCATTATTATGTCACATATTTCATGATTATTTATCATATATACTTTATAATCATTCTTGAATTGATAACATGGAAATGAATCTCATCACATCTTGGAGACGGTAAGCCGTATGTACGCACAAGCAACGAAATCATTCCAATAATTGTTGAATGGTATTGAAGTGTATGGTGTATAATATAGAATAAATATTATCATGTTATAGTAATCATATATAGTTATTATTTCCACCATTATACCCATCCAATTAAGGTGGTGGTGAAAAACATATTACACCACGGCATGGAGACGGTAAGTAGTACGTACGCACGTGCGTAAATTTTTTTTTTGTAGGATGGATAGAAGGTGAAATAGGGTTGTTTAATATTTATAATAACATATCAGTATATTATTGATACTTATTTTATTAATTTACAATAAAACAAATAAATAAGATGAAGTATAATAAGAAATATATTTGAAAGAATCGTTAGAAGAGATTACCTCCTACTCGACGTGCCTCCTTTAAATTTCTTCTTAGGGCACTAGAGTTGGTCTTATAAGAATACCAGAACCTCTAAAATGTAACTAGGGAATTTGATAAGAGAAATTGGAATGGTTTCTCGAATCTTGAAGTCTCAAAATGGATTGAAGAGGTGAGGGAGTATGTGCCCTTTTATAAGAGAGGATAGGGGCACTTTAAGAAAGTCTTAAAATGTTAATTTATTATAAATTAAATTCAGATTTACAATGGTCCAAAAATTATTTAATTCGAATATAAGATTATTTTGGTTCAAATACCCATCATCTAATAATTGTTAGACAAGTTTTGAAGTTAATTTTGTCCTTATCTTTTTGGTTTAACCCTTATTTTACCCATTTTAATCTTACCATGATATCATGTTATTTACATATTGTGGGTTAATGTAATTAACAGATCATGTAAAACGACCCAAGAAAAGTTATTTATGAAATATTTTGAATTTTATTAACCACTTGGACAAATATTAGATTTTTAATAATTTAATATCATTTAATAAACTATTTTATGTTTTAAGTTATGATTTATGTCAATTTTGGATACTATTCATACTTAACTTTTTAAAAAATTCATAAAAACTTTATTACTTCGAACCAAAGGAATTAACTAATTTATAATATGTCAAATTCATCCATAAAATTTTTTTATGGCATCAAAATATTCAAAATAAAATTATTTTAATATTTATAAATTCATCTATTTGAATCTTTCATTAATGAGGGAATCACTACATCAAAATTGTGTCATAAATAAATATATTTATCTAATGTATAAAAATTAAAAATAAAATACCATGATGTAGAAAATAGTTTTATCTTTCTAAGTACTATTTATAGTCATAGATATCAGTTATATAACCTTATATTAAAATCTATTTAGTAAAAGATATATGTTTAGGTTATAATTATCTTTACTTTAAATTAATTGTTATAAAATGTCATTTTCACATCCAAGTGAATCCATAGGGTCCAAAAATTGACCCAAGGATGGACATGGTCATAAATATCACATACAATAGGATTAGGATTTGTGTAATGGTAGTTTAATATTATTATAATATTATTTTTTACCCTTATTTACCATATCTACCCTTTAACCATGGTCGACAATATCTTATCCAGATTTACCCTTTACCCTTATTTACCAGATTTACCCTTTAATCATGGTACCATTATGATACCAACTGTAGATACCAAATCTTGATGTACATGCACATTACATTTCTTTTAAGGAATACATAATAAATGACACAAACATGCGCCCAAATACCATATTTGTTTAGTGCCTTTGGCAACTCGGAACATAATCTTCTAATCATGGTGAAAGATCTTCAACATCTCCCATAAAGATATTCCCCTTTTGTTTTCCTACCTAAAACCTTTCTTTATATCATGGGGAAAATAAAACATAAAATGGGGGATCTCAAATGCTTTGTAAGGGTAAAAATAGATAACATAAAACAAACTGTAAACATTTTAACATAAAAACATGAACATAAAGTTTAAACATAAAAATCTTGAGTCATGAAATAAAGCATGGAAGTATATAAGGAATGGATCATAAAGAAACATTAACCATGATAGAATAGAATTGGCATAAAACATGTAATTGTGGAAAACTAGTAAGAACATAATATGATTTCCAGAGTATCCAAGTCATTGCTACCAATACCATCATTGTGGACAAAGTCCATTACTAAACTCGGTTTACTTGTCATTCCAGCCATGTATTACTGAACCAGATTTACTTGTCGTTCCATCCATGTATTACTTTATCAGATTTACTTTAAATTCCAGCCAAGTCTATATCATGAGATATAAATCTTTAACCAATTAATTAGAGGAAGATATAGGTCCCACCCAACTCATAATAAAATCATTATTACATGTGCCAAGAAAACAGAAATCATTCGTCATATCATAACCAATAAAATGGGTTTCTTAAACATAATTCCATAATAAAATAAATTTTCATCATTAAAACAATAAAATAATGGTAATAATAGAGATATAATCATAACACTATTTAAATAGTTTCAAATTAGATGGAAAATAATTTTGATAAACCACTTGAGCTTAGTTTTTTAGGAAACTTTCCTTTCTTCTTCAAAATATTTTTCTTTTCTCAAAATTCCACGCAAATTTAAAACAAAAATTAGTTGAAAATAAATTTGAAATAGTGTAGAGGAATCTTCATGGAAATAAGTCATCATTAAACCATTAAAAATCCATTTATGTCATACAAGTTAAAAAAATTATCATCATACTTTTTCCAAAAAAGTCAAAAAGTTCCACGTATGGTAAACAAAAGAAGGATTCTTTCCATACCATTTAGTAAAAGTAAAAAAGGGGTAAAAATGACTTTAAATATACATAGAATCATAATAATATTTATTATATCATATATGATTTACTTATGACTTTATATTACTCATTCATTTGTCAATTCTATGTTAAAGCAATGTTTTTTGGGTAATAATCGTATTATTTATCGTATGTGTTTTGAATTATTATTCTTGATATTATTACTTATATCATGATTTAATTACATCCAAAATGTAAAACATGATTTATATATCATATATATTAAGTATATAAATATATATATATATATATATATATATATATAAAATAGATAGATAAATGAAATAGAATACATTGTTCATGGAGACGGTAGGTCGTACGTACACATGAACGTTGTTTTCATTTTCTTATTGAATTGAATGGAAGTAAGTAAATGAATTATATGTATATGTACATAAATCAAGTAGTATTATTATTTCATATATTTCATGATTGTATATTATATATACTTTATAATCATTCTTAAATTTTTAACATGGAGAATGAATCTCATCTCGTTGTGGAGATGGTAAGTCATACGTACGCTCGAGCAATGATATTGTTCCCATAATTGTTGATCGGTATTGAAGTGGATGGTGTATAATATATTAGAATTAGTATCATGTTATAATAATCATATATAGTTATTATTTCCACCATTATTCCCATCTAAGTAAGGTGGTGGTTAAAAATTGATTACACCATAGTGTGGAGACGGTAAGTTATACCTACGCACGCGTGGTGATTTCATTTTTCATAG
This sequence comes from Viscum album, assembly GCA_963277665.1. NCBI lineage: Eukaryota > Viridiplantae > Streptophyta > Magnoliopsida > Santalales > Viscaceae > Viscum > Viscum album. The sequence continues at coordinate 1,639,067,836 of OY728129.1, forward strand.
GATGGATAGAAGGTGAAATAGGTTTATTTCATATTTATAATAATATATCAGTAGATTATTGATACTGATTTTATTACTTTATAATGAAACAACTAAATAAGATTAATTAGAAGAAAAAATAAATTTGAAAGAATCGATAGAATAGATTGCCTTTTCCTCGATGTGCCTCCTTTAAATTTCTTCTTAGGGCACTAGAGTTAGTCTTTTGAGAAGACCAGCACCTCTATAATGTAAATAGGTCATTTGAAAAGATAAATGGCCAGCGGTGTTCCAATATTGAAGGCTTAAAATGGTGTTAATAGGAGAGGGAGTTGGTTCCCTTTTATAAGAGATGATAGGGGTACTTTAGGAAAGTCAAAAAATATTAATTTATTATAAATTCAATTTCGATTTAAAATGGGAAAAAACTTATTTAATTAAAAGATAAGATGATTTTGGTTCGAATACCTATCATCCAATAATTTTTAAACAAATTTTTAATATTTTTTTATCCTGGTCTTTTTGGTTTAACCCGTATTTTACCCTTTTTAATCTTACCGTGATATCATGTTATTTAGAAACTAATGAAATGGAAAAAATCTCACAATATCATTTTATATAAGTATATTAATTTTAATATATGGATTACGAGGAGATAATAATGACTATAGATAGTCTCTATAAATCTAATAGAATTACCTGCATCATATAAATTTATTTATAATTTTTAGAGATTAAATAATTACCATTAATGATGAGACAATAGTGATGTAGAAATTATTTTATTAATAGAAATATAAAATAAAGGGTTTTAAAAATATTAAAAGAAATATCATATGAACTAATTACTATGCTACACAAATTATATAAGTGACTATGACATGTTAGAAGTGTATGAAATATTTTGGTTTGAATTTATCTTCTATGTTAATTTTATTTAAAGTCTAATAAATGAATAGTGTTGAAATTGAGACTATTGACATTTATAAATATAAGATTTTATTAAAATATTTAAAAACCATAAAAATATTTAAAAATTACAAAGTGATAATTATAACGTTTAAAATGGAAGAAAATATCCATTTATATTCAATTAACACCACATAAGTAAATATTCATTACTATTAAATATCTAGAATGTTATTACCAAAATTAAAATTTAATAGAATAACTAAGTGTAAATTTAAAATATAAGGTTTAAATTGAAAAAATAAGTTGTCCAAAATTTATTGTTTGATGAGATTACAACCATATCTCATCTCATATTCTAATTTGGGACACTTTTGAGGTTTTTGGGTAGGGTTATATTTAATTATAAATTATTATTTTTGAGAGTTTCCTAAAGTGCCCCTCTCCTCTCTTATAAAAGGACACCTCCTCCCTCACCTATTCACTCCATTTTGAGCCTTCACACTCAGCCAAACCCTTACCATTTCTCTTCTCAACTTCCCTAGTTAAATTCTAGAGGTTCTAGCCTTCTCAAAAGACCAACTCTAGTGCCCTAAAAGGAAATTTAAAGGAGGCACGTCGAGGAAGAGGTAATCTCTTCTACAGATTCATTCAAATTTCTTTTTTATTCTACATCCTCTTATTTAGATGTTTCATTATAAAGTAATAACAAAAGTATGAATTATATACTGATATTTTATTATAAATATGAAATAACCATATTTCACCTTCTATCTATCCTGCAAAAAACAAAATCATTGTGTGTGCGTCAGTACAGATTACCATCTTCACACCGTAGTGTAATATTTTTTTCACCATCACCTTACATGGATGGGTATAATGGTGGAAATAATTACTATATATTATTAATATAACATGATACTAATTATGATATACTTTACACTATCCACTTCAATAACATTAAACAATTATGGGAACGATATCGTCGCTCGTGCGTACATACGGCTTACCGTCTCCACGATGCGATGTGATTTGTTCTACATAATCTTCATTAAATCATGATTTTATAAATTAATTTAATGAATAAATATGATATATATATTATACTAATACCATTTTGTAAATGATATAACTATAACCTAAAAAATATAAATAATAACATATCTGACAAAACATACATAATAACATAAACCGGTTAATACCTAAATAACGAGTAATAATGAAATATTACAAACAAATGTATGAAAATATAATCATAAATGTTATCATAAAAATTATTATGATTCTAGAATAAATAAATAACATTATTTAAATCAGTGTACAGGAGGTTCGGATATATACAAAGCATATTGCACCTATGGTAAGGGATAGTTTTTCAATCTCATTTTTATTCGAGATTGTTTATACAGAAGTATTTACTGAGGATATATTTATCATCCGTGTACATGTTTTATAAAAATTTTCTCATAAAATGTTCAATATTCTTCTATTTATTTTTCGAGTCATTTTTACCCATTTTTTACTTTTACTACATGGTATGGAAGGAATCTTTCTTTTTTTAACATACAATGTACTTTTTGACTTTTCTGACAAAAGTACGAGGAGAATGTTTTTTTAACTTATATGGATTGAATATATTTTTATTTTTTCATGAAACTTCATTTACATGGTTTCATGATTTTTTTTCAAATAAATTCTTATCTTTTAAAATTGCATTGCATTTTGAGAAAAGAAAATGTTTTTGAAGAAGAATGTTTATTTTCCTCAAGAATTAATTTCAAGTGTTTTATCAAAATTATTTTCCATATAAGATGATGCTCTTTAAATATGGTTATATTTATATCCTTATTATTAATATGATTTGATTATGATAATTATGGAATGATATTTTATCTGTATTATGTTATGATGGAATTATGTTTAAGAAACTCATTTTATTTCATGGGTTATGCTATGGTGAATATTTTTATGTTTTATGGCACGTGTAAGAATGGTTTCACTATGAGATGGGTGGGACCTATATCTCACTCTAATTAATTGGGTAAAGATTTATATCTCATGATATTAACATGGTTAGAATGGAAATTAAATAATGTTTAGTAATAGAGGGCTGGAATGAGGAGTGAACTCGGTTCAGTAATGGACTTTTTCCACTATGACGGTCTTGGTAATGATCCTTGACTAATATGAAATTATTTTCTATGATTATGTGTGCATGAAACAAAATTTCATGTCTTATGCTACAATATTGGTATTACATTGTATTTCTATGATTTATACCATGACATGATTTTATGATTTTTTATATACAGGATAAGATTTTCAAATGTTATGTTCTTATGAATATGATATGATTAATATTTCCTTTGTTTACCCTTACTAAGCATTTGAGCTCACCCTTTCATATGTTTCTTTTCCCCAGGTTAGGAAGAAGGGTATTAAGTAAGATATGCCAAAAAGGAGTCCAGTTATGATGAAATAAACAGGAAACAGTGTAGGAGTTTTATGAGCCATTTGTTTACGTTTCCCAATTTCTAAAGACACTATACCTATATGGTCTTGTCATTGTTTTGTTATATGTTGTAATGAATTTAATTCAATTCTGAAATAATATCAATGTATGTAAATTATGGGTCTTTATAATTGAAAATAAACTTGAAATAGTGTATAGGAATCTTCCTGAAAATAAGGATTCATGAAATAGTAAAAATAAATTCATTCTATATAAGTTATAAAACATTATCCTCATACTTTTGTTAGAAAAGTCAAAAAGTACCTCGTATTGTAAACAAATGAAAGATTAATTACATACCATGAATTAAAAGTAAAAAATGGGTAAAATTGACTTTAAATATACATATAAAGATATTGAACATTTTATGAAAAAAAAATTTATAAAACATAGATGTGGATGATAAATATATCCCCAGTAAATACTTACAAATAAACAATCTCGGATAAAAATGAGATTGACAAAGTTATCACTTACCTTAGGTTTGATTTCTTCTATATGAGTCTAAAACTCATGTATAGTGGGTTTAAACGTATTATTAACTTGTAATAGAACCATAATAATATTTATGATATCATATATGTTTTACGTATGACTTTATATTACCCAGTCATTTGTCAATTCCATGATAAGGAAACATTTTGGGTAATAATCATTTTATTTATCGTATGGGTTTTTAATTGTTATTCTTGATATTATTACTTATATCAAGATTTACTTACTTACATAATGTAAAACATGATTTATATATCATATATATTCAGTATATAAATATATTTATAATAGATAGATAAATGAAATGGAATACATTGTTCATGGAGACGGTAGGTCGTACGTACATATGAACGTTGTTTTCATTTTCTTATTGAATTGAATGGAAGTAAATGAAATATATATATACATAAATATAGTAGAATTATTATTTCATATATTTCATTATTATTTATTATATATACTTTATAATCATTTTTGAATTATTAACATGGAGAATGAATCTCGTCGCATCGTGGAGACGGTAAGTTGTACGTACGCACGAGTAACGATATAAATACCATAAATGTTGATTGGTATTTAAGTGGATGGGTTATAATATATTATAATTAGTATACTGTTATAATTATCATATATATTTATTATTTACACCATTATACCCATCCAAGTAAGGTGGTGGTGAAAACAGATTACACCACGGTGTGGAGACAGAAAGTTGTACATACGCACGCGCAATGATTTCATTTTTCGTAGGATGGATATTAGGTCAAATAGGGTTGTTTAATATTAATAATAACATATAATTATATTATTAATACCTATTTTATTTCTTTATAATAATAAAAACTAAAAAATATGAAGTATAATAAAGAAATAAATTTGAAAGAATCGGTAGAAGACATTACCTCTTCCTCGACGTGCCTCCTTTAAATTTCCTCTTAGGGCACTAGAGTTGGTCTTTTGAGAAGAAAAACACCTCACTACTGGAAAACCAACCTTTACCAACGGTTTGGAACCGTTGGTATAGGCCTCCAAACCGTTGGTATAGCCTATACCAACGGTTTGGAGAACCGTAGCCAAGTAAGCCGTTGGGATAGGTCTATACCAACGGTTCTCCGAAAACCGTTGGTATAGACCTATACCAACGGTTTTGGAAACCGTTGGTATAGGTAATATGAAATCTATACCAACGGTAATGGAACCGTTGGTATATAAATTCCAAAAATAAAATCACCGCTGGGATTTGATCCCAGGACCCCCTCGTTTATAATCGAACGACTTAACCACTAGGCTAACATCACTTTGTAAACATAATTTCATAAATATATATATGTATTATCATAATTATATAAATTTTTGATTTATATAATGTTCTCCGTTAGTAGATCTGGAAAAACAGCAATGAACCTATCCCAACGGTTCTGAAAACCGTTGGGATAGACCTATCCCAACGGTTTTGACAACCGTTGGGATAGGTTCTGGGTGGGTGTATTTTTATTAAGCTGTATGGTGGATTTTTTCCCACTTTTTCCCAACGGTTCATCAAAACCATTGGGAAAGGGCCTAAAAACACACCCTTTCCCAACGGTTTTGGTGAACCGTTGGGAAAGGGTACTCTTTCCCAACGGTTTTGATGAACCGTTGGGAAAAAGTGGGAAAAAATCCACCCCTTTCCCAACGGTTTTGGTGAACCGTTGGGAAAGGTCACTCTTTCCCAACTGTTCACCAAAACCGTTGGGAAAGGGTGTGTTTTTAGGCCCTTTCCCAACGGTTTTGATGAACCGTTGGGAAAGGTTAGCTATACCAACGGTTTTTACAAACCGTTGGTATAGAAGTGTTGGGAAAGATCATGTTTCCAGTAGTGCCTCTATATGTAAATAATTAATTTTAGAAGATAAATGGTCATGTTTTGGTTGATATGGAAGTCTCAAAATGGATTGGAGAGGAGAGGAAGGAGGTTCCCTTTTATAAGAGAGGGGAGGGTCACTTTAGGAAAGTCTTAAAATATTAATTTATTATAAATTCAATTTCGATTTAAAATGGTCCAAAATTTATTTAATTATAAGATAAAATTATTTTGGTTCTAATACACATCATCCAATAATTTTTAAACAAGTTTTGAATATTTTTTTATCCTTATCTTTTTGGTTTAACACTTATTTTACACTTTTTAATCTTATCATGATATCATGTTATTTACATATTGTGGGTTAATTTAATTACCATATTTTCTCAAACGATCAATAAAAAGTTATTTATGACATATTTGAACTTATATTAACTATTTGTATGAATATTATATTTTTATAAATTTAATATAATTTAATAAACTACTTTATGTTTTAAGTTATGAATTATGTCTATTTTGGATACTATTCATACTTGAATTTTTTTTAAATTATAAATTCCTTTTTAATTTGAAAAAAAAAAGTAATTTAATCATCCATAATATGTCAATGAAATCTAGAAAAAAAATTCACGGCATCAAAATTTTAAAATTAAATTTTTTTTTAATATTTATAAATTCATTTATTTGAATCTTTCATTAATTAGGTAATCACTACATCATAATTATGTCATAAATAAATATATTTATCTAATGTATAAAAATAATAAATAAAATACCATGATGTATGAAATAGTTTTATATTTATAATAAAAATTTATAATCACAGAGATTTGTTATATAACCCTATATTAAAATCGATTTAGTAAAACATATATGTTTAGGTTATAATCATCTTTACTTTAAGTTAATTGTTATAAAATGTAATTTTCACATCCAAGTGAATCCATGGGGTCCAAAAATATACCTAGGGTTTCCCATGGTCAGAAATATCTCATTAAATAGGATTAGGACATGTGTTAGGGTAGTTTAATATTATTAGAATATTATTTTTTATCCTTATTTACCAGATTTACCCTTTAACAATGGTAAATAAAATAATTATTAAAGTTGCTATTCATACTGTCCAAAACTAAAAGGTACCAATTTACAAAATTTGAAAATTATGATTACAAATATGGAATCCATTTTTCCATATTCAAAACATAGACATTGCAGTAATTAATTTAAAATTAATTCTCATTGTCAAAACAAAAAATGGTTTTTAAAGAAGTAATAACTATCAAAATATTGACATGTGATTATATCCAATTTAAAATTGAAATTACTTTCAATGACCAAAATTTGATTAAATGATAAAATTTTAATCCAATTACACTTTAAAACCAATTAAAAATTTCATCTAACTATATAAAAAATTATATTAAAAGTCAGTTTTAAATTAAAATATAGTATTTCTTCACTATTCATTGAAATTTTATTTTTATTATAAAAATACCAAAAAATCAAAAAAACGTAAATTTGTATTTCCCTCTTCCAAATAATAAGTTTATTTGGTCCAATTTAACTTATAAAAGTGTTTAAACTACATTTAAACTAGGTACGTCATCAAAAGGCGGTAAAACTTCATTTTTTGAAAAATACTTCTTTTATATAAAAAAAATTGATTTTGTTCTCATTTCATGTTCTAGAAAATGTTTATGATTAATTCTAATGTTATATATAATTCAAAATGTGGTTAATAAAATTCATAATTTCTAGTTTATATCCTGTTAAATAATAATATTTTAATAATATATCATTATTTAGTAAAACTCGGTATCGCGTACAACACAAGCTTTTGAGGAAGGCCACTCGTGCATGTAACGCAATCCAAGTCAGTGTTGCATGTATTTAAAGCTTCCTTTGATGTTCCGTATAACATAATCAAAACATATTTCATTTATACATTGAAAAAAATCTATACTCAGTGTTGCGTGAAATGAATTCTATCAAAAGAACATGAAATTGTGTGCTACAAAAGCCAAGAATATTGTTGTGTATACTAAAAGATAATACGGTGTTGCATATAGCGCTATGTAATATTGGTGTAGAACACAACACAAGACATAAAATACATTAAAATAATCTCTCTCATAAAATCTCAGGGTGTTACAGCTAGACTTTCCCAATTTTTTAAATACCTAAATATGATAATAATTAAATACTTAGAAATGTTTCAAAACACTTAACCAAAAATACACCATTCATGGAATTATTCATATTAAATACTAAACATTAAAAACCAATTTTAAATCTATTTCAATTTTAGATTAACAATTTCCCAATTTTTTATAAAACAATTAAATTCAAGGGAATAATTATTTAAAACACTTAAAAATTTATTGATTTTTTTCTCAAACATGTGCTACAAAATGAGTGTTTCAAATAACCCCAAACTTAAAATATGCTTTTCCTCAAGCATAAAATTCCAACACTAAAAATCATAGGGCAAAAATGTTAAAATTATTCAAATTCAAAGGAAATAAAATAAAACAATTATCAATGTTGAATCAAATTTTTAAACTTCCACAAAAAATATCAATTTAACTTATAATTTTTCAATAAAACAAAAAAAAATCAATAATTTTACTTTCCCTATTTTGAAAATGATGGTACTTTTCTTATTTTTCATTTAGGTTCCTCAATTTATTATTATTAAACATGAAAAATATTTATTTACCTCACTTTTGAATCTTTTATGTCTTCACTCATGATATAAATTCATGTATATTTATGATCATATCAAAATAACATGCTCCTTATCCATAGGATTGTAAAGGAACTACTTTCTCCACTTTCTAAAGAGAAAATTTACATAAAATCATGTGGTCTTTCATTAATGGTTCAAATGAATCTAAGTCTTAAGGTTTGTAGGAATTGATGTTTAAAAATTAAGGCTCAAGGAGGATGTTAATCTCTAAATTATTAAGTATGATGTCAAAAGTGAAAGTGTAATGACATTATTCCATTCAGAGTAGATTCTCCCATGTACCATAAAACTCAAAGTAAATGTCATGATCAAATAAATAATAATGATTTATTTATCTCCTTCTTTATTTTTATCTACTTTTATACTTTTTTTCAAGGAACCTTTTTCTTATTTTTTTTCTTCTTTTTAGAAAGTTATGATTAGAATGTATCTCACATCCACTACATAAACACATATGATAAAAATCGTTGTTCTAGTAATGGTTATTCTTTATTCATCTAAGTCACAACCCATTCCTATTTTCTTAATTTTTTCAAAAATGTAAAATAGTGATGGTAAAATGTATGAATCAAAAAACCTTTATTAACTCCCAAATGTAGCACCCTCACACTTTTATCTTATAATTAATTTTAACACTTTTACCCTTAATGTCTCAAACCCCAAACTTAAACTTTAAAATATCATGAAAATGCTAAGAGGAGGGTAAAAATGGAGAAAAATGTATTGAAACAACGATCATTTCTAACAAGGGAATCCATGGTCTCTATGGGATAAATAGTAACTAGTGTAAATGTGTTTTTTAAGGATATGGGGTTTTTAAGAGATGAATCAATAATTTTAAATTTATTTTTTCATAGCCATATATTTGAAAAGTTTAAATGTAAGTTCAAGCAGGTGGAATTTCCCAAGATCATAGAATAAATATTCTCAAGATAAAATAGTAAGTACTATGTTTAGAAATAATCTCTATAATGGGACATATGATTATTGGGAAATAAATACTTCTATGAATAATAAAAACAAATAAATTATCATGAATTTTATAAATTCAAAGCATGGAAAATGGTAAGGAAGTTTCATTTACATGAATAAGATAGTTCCCTCAAATAATGAGTCTTTATTTTAATATATTTGCTTCACTTTAATCATCCAATTATTAATTTTACTCATTTAATCTTATTATAATTTAAATATAAAACATGGCATCATAGTATTCCTAAGAAACTCTTGTCTCCTAAAAAATTTAATTAAATCATGAATTCAAGAATGGGCATGAAATTTCAAGTATAAATCTCAAAATAGGTTTTGGATAAAAAAATAAAGGGAGTTTAAATATAAAGAATATAATAATGAACTCCATGTTATGTGAATCTTAATACTCTTTTCTCTTTGACTATTTGAGACTACCTTTTTCTATAATGAATGTATAAAATACAATTACTCAATTAAGAACAAGGATCATATCATTTAATCTCCAAAAGTTAAAGGGAGTGGGGTGCATGCTGGACTATTCATAAAAATGAAATTGAAATATAAATTCCCAGAAGAAAAGTAAAAGGATAAGTCTTGATATGATCCCCCAAGTGTGCCATGAATTTTTACTACCTCCAGAGGATAGTACCAACTTTTATAAATAGTCTGATGTTCGGTGGATCTTCTTGGATTTTAACCACCACATGTGTATTTTCCGAGATTTCACTTCTTCCTTATTAGTGAGTAATTATCCATGGATAAAGTATACCAAATTCAAACCCATCATAATTAATTATAACTTGAATAGAGGGGGTAGTATTAAGTATGGATCATCCTCCTTTTTGGTTGTTATTTGTGAAACATCCTCTTTCTTTTCTAGTGTTGGATCAACATGGGATTCATCAATTGAATCATCAAAGGGAAAGTAAGCGGATGTTTTAAATTTAATAAAATTTAAATTTCAATAAAAAAAACTCCCTTTAATTATGAGCATCCTCGGTCTTGATTTCCTCAAGCTCTTCCACTTAGAATTCCTCATGAGACTCCTCAAATGTATGTTCATTAAAATCAGGGGGCTCCATGTGTTCCTTAGTAGGTGCATTACAAGTTTCTTCATCTTCTTCTAAGGCATAGTAATGTTTGTCCAAATTGGAAAATTCAATGTAGTTGGAATTAATACTCAATTTAGATTGAATAAAATCAAATTAAATAGAGTTTCATATAAGATCAACTCCATAAATTGGTTCATCTTTAATATATCCTTCAGTGGTGAGTGCCCCTTAGAGTTGTATGGTAGAAAGTGGAGGTAGGTAGTCGGGCTCCTCAATATTTTCACCACTCGGGTGGTGTCTTCCTCCATGGATATAAAAATATAGAAAGGTGTTGGATCCTGTATGTTTTAAGGACCATAGAGATTATGTTGTACCATATACTCATTCTAAAAGTCATCCAAATACTGTTGATCTCCCACATATATCACGGTAGGTAGTTCTTCCACATTATGGATCCACTAAAGTTTATCATGGTTCAGTTGGATTTGGTTCTTCAAATGGTTGGGTTGTGGATACTCCCCAATATTGGCCTCAACTAAATGAATTTCCTCATAAAAATTAGGAAAGACCAGTGCCTCATATTCTGGTTCAGTTTCAAATTGTTTGAGGGATACATTGACTTTCTCAGTTATCAAATCCTTTTTTTCTTATAGATCTTATACCATCTCTTACAAATTTTGAATATCATATTTGAGTTTTTTTAACCCCTTATTCATAAAATTTCTCCTGGTGAAAGTCTTCAATAGTTTTGGTAGATAACAAGAATGGCTCTACTTGTTCCTAGAATATTTTTGGATAAAATTCCAACAAGTAGTCCCATAATTCAGTTAACTATCTGGTTAATCCTTAAACCACAAGTTGTTTGAGGGTATCTTTGAGAAATTGGATAAGGTACTTGAAGTCATATTCTTTACTAATTTTTCTTCGGACTACCCTAATCAATATAGCCTACACATAAATACTTTCTTCTACATACCAGGGTGATTCATTTATGGGTTCCTACACCTATGAGTAATTTTTCTATGTATTGAAAAATTGTTCCTTTGGAAACATCATGGAAAAAAGAATTTTGTTTTTGTTTTTGTTTTTTAGTAATAAAAAACTATCTACTATTTGAAAATATCAAAAATAAGTAAACACTAATTAGGTCTCTAACAACGGTTTCATTTTTGATTCACGTCTGTTATAGGTCATGGTAAAAGAAAATTATTTTCTTTATGCAACACATTATCTAACTAGGGTTATATCACTTGAGGATCTTCACGGTAGTTCACTTACTTAATCTAATTCACCTAAACTAATTATTTTTGGTGTTTTTATTCTTTTATGAAAACAATTATTAATTTGGGTTTTGTTTATTTTTGAAGATAATTGAAATACATGAAATATGAAAAATAAACTAAACTAGCATTCAAGGAAAAACATAATGAGATAAGAAGAAAAAACTTGGTTTTGAGTTTGGTATTTGGGTTCCATCATTATTCACCTTTATTTGTTTAATTTTATTTTGATAATCCAATCATTAAATTTCATGGTGAATTATTAACCTTTTATTTAGAAATTATAAAATCTAGAATTCCTTAATCAATCTAAATTTCACCTCCTCCTATAAGAATGTTTAATGTCACACCTTGGTCAAGGGTGTGACATATTCCAAGACCTGGCTCTATTGAATTCCATTTAATCCATTTATTGGATTAAATACATCATGTAAATAGATAACCAATAAAGAGAGGTAATAGAAATTAAATAAAAGAATAGAAATATATTTGAGTTGCATGTCATGGGTGATGATATCCACACCCTTGAATGTTACTTATATTTACAACAAAGTTAAAATAAACATTAAACAATAATTAAAGAACACCTTAACCTCCCCTAAGATAATCCTCAGGTCACACTACTATAAAAGTGGGCATGGGAAGCACCACCTTTTATCAGCACTAAGAAAAAAGTGCTGATAAAGGTAAATCTTTATCAGCACTAATTAAAAGCGCTAATAAACTACTTCTTTATCAATGATTTTTTAGCGCGGATAAATGGATCCTTCATCAGCACTAAAATTTTAGCGCTGATAAAGGGTACTCTTTATCAGCACTAAAAAAGAGTTAATAAAGTAGCCCTTTATCAGAACTAAAAAGTGTTGATGAAGGGATTCTTGTCCTATATTTTATAAAATTGGGTGCACAATATCCTCTATTTATCGCACCCTCAATCTCTCATGGTATTGTACCCCTGCGATAGCTCCCCCCCTGATATTCTCTTTTCCAGACCTCTGTCGCTATCCCTACTCTGCCGCTAGCTCTACTCTCTATCCTACCCCTCAAACCCCTTCCACGGATCATCCTCCCCGTGAAACCTACTTCTCCTCCTCCCCACTGGACCCCACTCCCCATAAACCATACTCCTCCATTTCTCAATGGTTGGAGGATCCTCTAATGTTCCTCCCCCTCTGGAAGTCGTGCCTTCCCCTCCCAACGTAGCGCAGAAGGCTCCCTGACTGCTTGACACTTCTTCTCTCCCTCCATCGCGGGTGCGATCTACTCTAGGTAAGTCTCCCACTTCTCTTTTTAGGTTTATTTTTGGAAATTTCTCTCCCTTCTTTACATGTGTTCATCGTTTTAATTCTCATTTGGCCAATGATTCATTGAATAATTGGTGAATGGTCATTGAACATTCCATAGTTGGAATCACGGATCACTCCATGTGAAAATGAGACATGGGCAGTGCTAGTATTTTTTAGACACACTGTATACCCCTAGGGACATGTCATATCATCCTTCAGGATATTTTTCAGCTCTATTTCCTTTTATTTTAGTTCTGTTGTGATATTTTTTAGCTTCTATGGACTATTATTGGTGGATTGTGTTCCCTTGGTCCATTCCTATGAGGGCTTGATGAAGCTTCATGGACTCATCCAAGGATGTTGGCCCCTATATATCTTCTTAATGATCAGGGTAGTGTTGGTGAGTTCCATTATTCTTGATTGAGTTGTCTTAGTCCACTTATATGAGGGTTATTATGGAATTAGGTCCCATTCATTAGAACTCATACCCCTCAGTGACTTGGAACATGTATCAATTCAAGGGACCCGGAGCGATCCTCATTTTATTCATGTTGTCCCTATATTGGGTTTGTAGAATTGGAATCACCAACACTTACATGGGCATTGATCCCCTATATTGGAGGATGTTTCAAGTAGGGTCTATTGTCCCCTAGAAAGCCTTAGGAATTAACCCCCTCTCTTTTTATAGAGATTTGATATTTTAGATGGTGTATTAGTCCGATGGAGCGTGTATCTCAGATGAACCCTCTCAGTTTTTAGTATACTTATTCTATATTGAGTGGTCTTAGTTCACTTTTATGGGGGTTAGAATGGAATATGATCCTGGGCAATGGACCACAGGTCACTTAGTGACCTGGAGCTTGTATCCCTACGAGAGGACTGAAAAAAACCTTATTTCCAATGTGTTTTCCCTATGTTGGGTTTTTTGAATTGTCATGACCAACACTTACACAAGTGTCTATACCCTATATTGGAGGATTATTGTAGTAGACTCTAGTATCCCCCCATAAAGCCTTGGGAATTAACCCCCTATATTTATATCATGAGCTGATATTTCTAATGGGGTATTAGTATGATGGAGTTTATATCTCGATTGAACACTCTCAGTTTCCTATGTGATTCTTCTTGTCTAGATCCTATGAGTGTAACCTCTAGGATGAGTGTCATCATTGGAATTATATCTTGGATAGCATTTCCTCTCGGAGGAGTGTTACCTTGAAACCCTAAGTGGATCTACAACTAGAAGTGGTTGAGACATTTTTTGAATCAGATTCTTTTATGAGTATATTTGGGATATCCTTGGTTATCATTATGTCTCATATCTTTTTTGGAATACCTATGTAGAGACCCGTATCTTGACGTACATTGAAATTACATTACTTTTGCGGAATACTTAGTACATTACAAAAACACACACACAAGGACCGTAATAGTTTAGTGTCTTTGGAAACTCGGACTATAATCTTCTAATCGTGGTGAAAGATCTTAAAAATCTCCCATAAAGATCTTCCTCCTTTTTTTTTACCTAAAACCTTTCTTTATATCCTGGGGAAAAGAAAACATAAAAGGGTGAGCTCAAATGCTCAGTAAGGGTAAACAAAATAAATATCAATCACATCATATTCATAAGAACATAGCATTTTGGAAATCATAACCTGCAAAAGAGAGCATAATTTCATAATCATGGGATAAATCATGGCAGTGAAAAAGTAATCCCAATAATCATAACTTAAAACATGAAACTTTGTGGCATACACACATAATCATAGAGAATCATTTCTTGTTAGTCAAGACTAATTGCCAAGACTATCTTAGTGGACAAAGTCCCTTTCTGAATCGAGTAACCCTCGTTTCAGTCCTGTTTCACTGAACCGGTATAACCTACCGTTCCAGCCCTGTCTATCTCATGAGATATAAAATCTTTACCCAATGCATTGGAGGGAGATATAGGTCCCACCCATCTTATAATGAATCCTTTCTTATGTGTGCCACATAATCATAAAACATACATCATCGCATAACACATGTAACAAAAATGGGATTCTTGAAACATCATGACATCATAAATCAATTCATATAAGATAAAGGAATTCATAAAAATAATTCCATCACAACATGAACAAATCAATTTAATAATAGGGATAAAAACAGAACCCTTTATT
Organism: Viscum album; assembly: GCA_963277665.1. Taxonomy (NCBI): domain Eukaryota; kingdom Viridiplantae; phylum Streptophyta; class Magnoliopsida; order Santalales; family Viscaceae; genus Viscum; species Viscum album. Next base: position 1,639,083,078 of record OY728129.1, read on the forward strand.
ATCTTAGATGGAAAATAATTTTGATAAAACACTTGAACTCCATTCTTGAGGAAAATATCCTTTCTTCTTCAAAAACATTTTTTCCTTTCATAACATGTCATACAACTTTAAAATAAAAGAAGTTGATTAAAAATAAACTTGAAAACTTGTAAAGGAAGCTTCTTGGAAACAATGTTTTAAAAATCCATTCATGCCGTATAAGTTAAAAAAAACATTCTTCGTACTTTTGTCGGAAAAGTCAAAAAGTACCTCGTACGGAAAACGACAAAAGATTCCTTTCACTTCTTTTACTAAAAACTCACCGAAGGGTAAAAATGGATTTAAACAATTGTAGGTGGATGGAAATAATATTAAATATTTATGAAACATGTATGTGTATGATAAAATACACCCCAGTAAATACTTACGAATAAACAATCTCGGATAAAAATGAGATTGTGGTATTTTCCTTACCTTATGTCCGACTTGCTTTGTAAGTGTCCGAACCTCCTGTATAATGATTTAAATCATGTTATTGACTTATTCCAGAATCATATTCATTGTTATGATATCATATATGGTTCACTTATGACATTATATTACCCGTTCTTTTGTAAATTCCATGTTAAAGAAGCGTTTTGGGTAAAATCGTTTCATTTATCGTAGGTGTTTTGACTTGTTGTTATTGACATTATTATTACTTATATCATGATTTACTTACTTCCAGAATATAAAATATGATTTATATATCATATATATTCAGTATATATATATATATATATAATAGATAGATAAATGAAATGAAAAACACCGTTCATGGAGACGGTAGTCCGTACGTACGCATGAACGTTGTTTTCCTTTCCCTATTGTCTTGAATGGAAGTAAGTAGATGACATACATATATATATATACATAACTCCAGTAGCTTTATAATGTCATATATTTCATTATTATTTCTTATATATACTTTATAATCATTCTTAAATGGTTAACATGGAGAATGAATCTCATCGCGTCGTGGAGACGGTAGTCTGTACGTACGCACGAGCGATGATATCATTTCCATAAATATTGAATTGAATTGGAGTGGATTATACAATATATCAGAATTAATATGATGTTTTAATAACTATTTATAGTTATTCTTTACACCATTATACCCATCCATGTAAGGTGGTGGTGGAAAATAGATTACACCACGGCGTGGAGACGGTATTCCGTACGTACGCACGCGCGGTGATTTCTTTTTCCGTAGGATAGATAGATGGTGAAATAGGGTTGTTTCATACTTATAATAACATATCAGTATATGAGTGATACTGATGTTATTACTTCATAATGAAACAACCTAAGAAGAAGAAGTGGAATAAGAAATAAAGATGAAAGAATTGGTAACGGTAATTACCTCTTCTTTGAAGCGCCTTTTGGAGACTTCCTCTTAGGGAACTAAAATTGGTCTTTGAGGAAGACCAGAACCTCTAGGATGTTTCTAGGGAAGTGTAGAAGAGATTTTGGCAGGGGTTGGCCGAGCTTGAGTGCTCAAATTGGTGTGAGGAGGAGGGGGAGGAGGTTCCCTTTTATAAGGGAGGAGAGGGGCACCTTAGGAATATCTCAAAATATTATTTTATATTAAAGTAAAAATCGGTTTATAATGGTTCCAAATGGTCTTATTTCGAAGCTAAAGTGGGTATGGGTCGAAATCCTATCAACCAATATGATTTAGACAAGTTTAGGTTCTTATTTTAACCTTATCAATTAGATTTAACTCTAAGTTAAATAATTTAACTTTTACCGTGTCTTTTTGTTTTCTTTCACTATATGGTTAATACACTTACTATAACATGCCAAACGAACACCAAATTGTTTATTATTAATATATATATCCTTATCTAAGTCATTTGGTCGAACCTTAGATTTTTAGGAATAAAATAACAATTAATAATATAATATTTGATTTAAAAACTATTTTGTGTCAATTTTGACACTATTTGATATATGATTTTTTTCAAAGTCATAACATAATTATATGTTCTAACCAAGTTGATTAAATAAACACTAATATATCATATTAACCTATAAAATTAGTTGAATTCATAAAAAGTCTCAAATTACATTCATTTGAGTATTTATAACATCAATTCTGTTAATATTTCCTTAAAAGGGTAATTACTGCATCATCGTTGTGTCATAAATAAATTAATTTATTTAAAGTCTAAAAATTATAAATAAAATATAATTATGTAGGAAATCTTTTTAGATTTCTAATGAATATTTATAGTCGAATTTATCTTATGTATAACCCCATATTAAAAATGTTTTAGTGAATACACTTTGATTTTAACTCTTTTAACTCTTCTTTGAATTAAATAATAATAAATGTCCTAATCTAATCCAAGTGGGCCTAAATGATAATATTTTACACTTAAGGTTGTTTTTGATCGAGATACACTTGTACAATAGAATTAGGACATGTGTTAGGGTAATATTAATATCATTCTTACCCTTAATTACCCTATTTACTTTTAACCGTGGTAAATAAAAGTAAAAAGTTACTATTCACCAAAAATTATTTTCATCTCATTGAACCACATTTTACTTACTGACATCAACCATGTCTCTAGGATTTTTGAAATTCCATTCACAGAAGCGGTAAAATTAAGTTTTATGAAAAAATCAGTTTTTTAACTACCACTTAGTAGTTTCACTATTCATCAAAAAATGAAGGTTTTCAGAAAAATGCCAAAATTTCATCCTAAGCTATATTTCATATTCCGAATTCAAAAATGAAGTCTATTTTACCAAATTCATAACATATAAGTTGCATTAATTAATTTTATAATTAAATCCCGCTGTTAAAACAAATAGCGTGTTTTTAAGAAACAATATCTATCAAAAGATTGACACTTGTTTATGTCTGGTTTAAATGTGCAATTACATCCAATGACCAACATTGTATTAAATTTTAAAAATATATTCTAAATATACTTTAAAACTACTCCAATTAATAATTTATCACTATTAATTATTTCGATTAAAAAAGTTGTTTTTTAATTATAATTTAGTAATTTTCACTTTTCATCAGAATATGAAAGTTATCCGAAATGTACCAAAATTTCACCTTAGGCTAAATTCGATACTCCGAATCCAAAAATGAAGTTCATTTTGAAAAATAAGATTTACAGAATTTTAAAAAGTGGTTATTACTATTCATAACGGCTAGTTTTAATAACATTTTAATAGCATATCGCTGTTTAGTGAAACTCGTTATTGCGTACTACACACGCTATCGAGGAAGGTCGCGATTGCGTGTAATGCAAGGCAAGTCAAGGATGCGTGTTGTGCAAGCTCCTTTTGGTGTAGCGTACAACACAAGACATTAATAAAATTAAAAAGAATATTTTTTATAAAATCTTGGGTTGTTACATTCTACCCCCCTTAAAATGAATTTCGCCCTCGAAATTCATCGGGGTTATAAATGGTTTACTATTTGAAAGTTTCTTTAATAGAAACCCACATCGTAAAAAGGAATATCAAAACCAATCTTTAAAAACAAAAGTATGAAACGTAACGGTTACCCAAATAAACTAATCATTGGGTTTCCACATAGGTGAAAATATGGATATGGAAGAGAAATCTAACCATCATGTTCTGATGGAGAGTGGTAGAGAACATAAATTTGTGATGATCTAAGGTACCATCCGATTCATCAGGTATAAGATCACTAGGACAACATTTTTTTGGTTTTCAAGATCATTTCCCTAAAGTTGAAAATTTGAATTGGAATAAATACTTTCTTTATTTTGGTACAATATCACTATTGTTCGTGCCTAGAACAATTTCCACTTCATCTCTTAAATGAAGTTGAATTTGTTATTTGTGAAGTGTTAGCAGATCATGTGATAGAATGACGGGTCATTCCATCTGTCTCAAACAAAAGGTTAGCAAAATTATATACATAAGTCGATCTATAGTGAGATTAATCATATATAGTTCCTAAAATTGACTTATACTTCATATATCATACTGCTTAATATAATAAAATTAGTTTCTACTAAACAGGGACTTCCTGTAGGCCAGTGGTAGGCGATAAAGGCCAGTCGCACTTCGGTTGTGGGTTCGATTCCCACAGCCTTGTCCGAAGCGATGGGCTGTCGCCCGTCCTGCAGGTTGTCCTTTTTCTAAAACTATATTACTATAACATCCCATAAATAATATCGAAAAAACTTCTATCCTTAAACAATACTAACTTATGTCCAACATAATCCATTCCAATCTTTAGTCCTATCCATAATACTGCAGTCCATTCTCATAACATAGTGAAAATGATTACCAGAGATTTAATACCATCGTTGATCCCCGTATATCATAAGATATATCTTGTTGAACACATTCCAAACATTCAAAGGCCTTGATCTTGTACTCTCTTGAATACCCATTGAACCTTAGTGAAAACTTGAATGCAGTTAAAAGTTAACACTTTCCACATACCAAAATCCTCAAAATTCTATATACTCAAACCATGATATCACTTAGTCCTTATATCAATCGTGAGCTCATGAATACTGTTAAACATTTCATTTTCTCGTTTTCCCTTCATTATGTGCATAATATCTCGATCACTTTGAATACCACATTAGACCAATACATAAATATTCCAATATTCCATGATACAACATTATTTTGGAATCCCATTACATAAAAACTTAATCATTCCACCACATCGTTGTCATATTCAACATTGCCAATAGTGATCGCATGTGACTTCCCTTTGTCCTTTGCCTTAAGCGGTTGCTCATGTCGATCATCACTAACCCTTGGATTAGGGCATTTATTGGCATAATGTCCCATCTCCTTGCACTTGAAGCATTGAAGTGTTGGTTGTGCGTTCTCTGCAGTGTTTGCTTTATTCACTTCATTAGAATCCCTTTTTCCATTACTTCGACACTCAGCTACTCGATGACCTTCTTTTCCACACTTAAAACATTTTCTAGTCCCTTTAAGACAATCTCCACCATGCTTCTTTCCACACTTTGTGCATAAGGAAACATTCATCTTCTTTTCACCAATATTCTGAGATTTCTCCTTGAACTCCATCTTTCGTTTCTTGTCAAAACCATGAGATGGATATGTAACACCAACTTCCATTTATACCTTGATAGCACAACGCACAATTTCTTCATAGCTACTGAAGTCTCTTATAGCTAATGCCCTTCGAAGACTTGGTTTTAAGCCACTGAAAAATCGATCAACTTTACTTTCAGGTTGGATGATAATTCCAGATGCATACCTTGCAAGTCTTGTAAAATTCTCTTCGTATATACCAACAGATTCATCATCCTTTTGCTTTAGTTCAAGAAAACTCCTTCTCCATCTTCATTCGAAGAATACGAGGGAAGTACTTACTGAAAAACAAGTTCTTGAACTCATCCCATTCCATGGAATCAATTTCATCTCTTTGCCTCGTATTCTTAATAAGATTCCACCATTGATCAGCTTCACCTTCCAAACGATATACTGCTAATATGACTTTATCATGTTCAGAACATTGAAGAACTGAAAATATCTTTTCAGTAGTACTAATCCATTGTTCAGCAACTAATGGATCAGTAGACCCACTGAAAGAAGGCGGACGCTGCCTCATGAAGGATTCAACAGAATGTTGCTCCTTCCTTTGCTCGTTTGGAAGTCCTGCATGATTCATAGCTTGAGAAAGTTGTGTGAGCATGGCTACAAGATTTTGCATTCCAGCTCCCATATCGTTTGGTTTCTCAGGGGGACAATCATTGCATTGTCCATTGCATTGATCAACACGGTTCCTTCGGGTTCCAGCCATCGTCTAAAACCCCAAAAGAATAGTGTGAGAGGCAAAAATCATGCTAGGGAAAACAACATAATAAAGGGGTAGTACCCTCAATATCTAACATCTTAGGTTAAATTCTAAGATCGTTAGAGCAATTCTAGGACTATAACCTATACGTATACTTAACCTTAGAGACATCCCTAGACATACCTTAGAAATATCTCTAGGGATCTCACTAACGTTTTCGCATCCTAGTTTCCAAAGGTTGACTAAACCTTTCCTCTGATACCAACTGTAGAGACCCATATCTTGACGTACATTGACATTACATTACTTTTGTGGAATACTTAGTACATTACAAAAACACACACACAAGGACCGTAATAGTTTAGTGTCTTTGGAAACTCGGACTATAATCTTCTAATCGTGGTGAAAGATCTTCAAAATCTCCCATAAAGATCTTCCTCTTTTTTTTACCTAAAACCTTTCTTTATATCCTAGGGAAAAGAAAACATAAAAGGGTGAGCTCAAATGCTCAGTAAGGGTAAACAAAATAAATATCAATCACATCATATTCATAAGAACATAGCATTTTGGAAATCATAACCTGCAAAAGAGAGCATAATTTCATAATCATGGGATAAATCATGGCAGTGAAAAAGTAATCCCAATAATCATAACTTAAAACATGAAACTTTGTGGCATACACACATAATCATAGAGAATCATTTCTTGTTAGTCAAGACTAATTGCCAAGACTATCTTAGTGGACAAATTCCCTTTCTGAATCGAGTAACCCTCGTTTCAGTCCTGTTTCACTGAACCGGTATAACCTAACGTTCCAGCCCTGTCTATCTCATGAGATATAAAATATTTACCCAATGCATTTGAGGGAGATATAGGTCCCACCCATCTTATAATGAATCCTTTCTTATGTGTGCCACATAATCATAAAACATACATCATCGCATAACACATGTAACAAAAATGGGATTCTTGAAACATCATGACATCATAAATCAATTCATATAAGATAAAGGAATTCATAAAAATAATTCCATCACAACATGAACAAATCAATTTAATAATAGGGATAAAAACAGAACCCTTTATTATCTTAGATGGAAAATAATTTTGATAAAACACTTGAACTCCATTCTTGAGGAAAATATCCTTTCTTCTTCAAAAACATTTTTTCCTTTCATAACATGTCATACAACTTTAAAATAAAAGAAGTTGATTAAAAATAAACTTGAAAACTTGTAAAGGAATCTTCTTGGAAACAATGTTTTAAAAATCCATTCATGCCGTATAAGTTAAAAAAAACATTCTTCGTACTTTTGTCGGAAAAGTCAAAAAGTACCTCGTACGGAAAACGACAAAAGATTCCTTTCACTTCTTTTACTAAAAACTCGCCGAAGGGTAAAAATGGATTTAAACAATTGTAGGTGGATGGAAATAATATTAAATATTTATGAAACATGTATGTGGATGATAAAATACACCCCAGTAAATACTTATGAATAAACAATCTCGGATAAAAATTAGATTGTGGTATTTTCCTTACCTTATGTCCGACTTGCTTTGTAAGTGTCCGAACCTCCTGTATAATGATTTAAATCATGTTATTGACTTATTCCAGAATCATATTCATTGTTATGATATCATATATGGTTCACTTATGACATTATATTACCCGTTCTTTTGTAAATTCCATGTTAAAGAAGCGTTTTGGGTAAAATCGTTTCATTTATCGTAGGTGTTTTGACTTGTTATTATTGACATTATTATTACTTATATCATGATTTACTTACTTCCAAAATATAAAATATGATTTATATATCATATATATTCAGTATATATATATATATAATAGATAGATAAATGAAATGAAAAAACACCGTTCATGGAGACGGTAGTCCGTACGTACGCATGAACGCTGTTTTCCTTTCCCTATTGTCTTGAATGGAAGTAAGTAGATTACATACATATATATATATACATAAATCCAGTAGCTTTATAATGTCATATATTTCATTATTATTTCTTATATATACTTTATAATCATTCTTAAATGGTTAACATGGAGAATGAATCTCATCGCGTCGTGGAGACGGTAGTCCGTACGTACGCACGAGCGATGATATCATTTCCATAAATATTGAATTGAATTGGAGTGGATTATACAATATATCAGAATCAATATGATGTTTTAATAACTATTAATAGTTATTCTTTACACCATTATACCCATCCATGTAAGGTGGTGGTGGAAAATAGATTACACCACGGCGTGGAGACGGTATTCCGTACGTACGCACGCGCGGTGATTTCTTTTTCCGTAGGATAGATAGATGGTGAAATAGGTTTGTTTCATACTTATAATAACATATCAGTATATGAGTGATACTGATGTTATTACTTCATAATGAAACAACCTAAGAAGAAGAAGTGGAAGAAGAAATAAAGATGAAAGAATTGGTAACGGTAATTACCTCTTCTTTGAAGCGCCTTTTGGAGACCTCCTCTTAGGGAACTAAAATTGGTCTTTGAGGAAGACCAGAACCTCTAGGATGTTTCTAGGGAAGTGGAAAAGAGATTTTGGCAGGGGTTGGCCGAGCTTGAGTGCTCAAATTGGTGTGAGGAGGAGGGGGAGGAGGTGCCCTTTTATAAGGGAGGAGAGGGGCACCTTAGGAATATCTCAAAATATTATTTTATATTAAAGTAAAAATCGGTTTATAATGGTTCCAAAGGGTCTTATTTCGAAGATAAAGTGGGGATGGGTCGAAATCCTATCAACCAATAGGATTTAGACAAGTTTAGGTTCTTATTTTAACCTTATCAATTAGATTTAACTCTAAGTTAAATAATTTAACTTTTACCGTGTCTTTTTGTTTTCTTTCACTATATGGTTAATACACTTACTATAACATGCCAAACGAACCCCAAATTGTTTATTATTAATATATATATCCTTATCTAAGTCATTTTTCCGAACCTTAGATTTTTAGGAATAAAATAACAATTAATAATATAATATTTGATTTAAAAACTATTTTGTGTCAATTTTGACATGATTTGATATATGATTTTTGTGAAAGTCATAACAGAATTATATGTTCGAACCAAGTTGATTAAATCAACACTAATATATCATAGTAACCTATAAAATTAGTGGAATTCATAAAAAGTCTCAAATTACATTCATTTGAGTATTTATAACATCAATTGTGTTAATATTTCCTTAAAAGGGTAATTACTGCATCATCGTTGTGTCATAAATAAATTAATTTATTTAAAGTCTAAAAATTATAAATAAAATATCATTATGTAGGAAAGCTTTTTAGCTTTCTAAGGAATATTTATAGTTGAATTTATCTTATGTATAACCCCATATTAAGAATGTTTTAGTGAATAAACTTTGATTTTAACTCTTTTAACTCTTCTTTGAATTAAATAATAATAAATGTCCTAATCTAATCCAAGTGGGACTAAATGATAATATTTTACACTTAAGGTTGTTTTTGGTCGAGATACACTTGTCCAATAGAATTAGGACATGTGTTAGGGTAATATTAATATCATTCTTACCCTTAATTACCCTATTTACTTTTAACCGTGGTAAATAAAAGTAAAAAGTTACTATTCACCAAAAATTATTTTCATCTCATTGAACCACATTTTACTTACTGACATCAACCGTGTCTCTCGGATTTTTGAAATTCCATTCACAGAAGCGGTAAAATTAAGTTTTATGAAAAATTCAGTTTTTTAACTACCACTTAGTAGTTTCACTATTCATCAAAAAATGAAGGTTTTCAGAAAAATGCCAAAATTTCATCCTAAGCTATATTTCATATTCCGAATTCAAAAATGAAGTCTATTTTACCAAATTCATAACATAGAAGTTGCATTAATTAATTTTATAATTAAATCCCGCTGTTAAAACAAATAGCGTGTTTTTAAGAAACAATATCTATCAAAAGATTGACACTTGTTTATGTCTGGTTTAAATGTGCAATTACATCCAATGACCAACATTGTATTAAATTGTAAAAATATATTCTAAATATACTTTAAAACTACTCCAATTAATAATTTATCACTATTAATTATTTCGATTAAAAAAGTTGTTTTTTAATTATAATTTAGTAATTTTCACTTTTCATCAGAATATGAAAGTTATCCGAAATGTACCAAAATTTCACCTTAGGCTAAATTCGATACTCCGAATCCAAAAATGAAGTTCATTTTGAAAAATAAGATTTACAGAATTTTAAAAAGTGGTTATTACTATTCATAACGGCTAGTTTTAATAACATTTTAATAGCATATCGCTGTTTAGTGAAACTCGTTATTGCGTACTACACACGCTATCGAGGAAGGTCGCGATTGCGTGTAATGCAAGGCAAGTCAAGGATGCGTGTTGTGCAAGCTCCTTTTGGTGTAGCGTACAACACAAGACATTAATAAAATTAAAAAGAATATTTTTTATAAAATCTTGGGCTGTTACAACCTATTTTTAGTTACATGATTACTCTTGATGCTTTTTGTATGGTGTTTTTGGGGTGTCCTATTGGGTATTGTAATACTCATCCCTACAACGGATCTTCCCATACATGTCATTTGTTATACAGACGGTGGAAAATTTCAAATAGTCCTTGGTAGACTAGAATAAGGTAGAGATTAGTTTGGGATACACATACTAAGGTGTATACCAATGGTGAATTAGAATTTGTCCCCTCCTTCTATGTAGGTCATGCATTATTTCCCATTTTTTGGTTGGATTGTATTTCATCTCATTTTATTAAATATGTTAATTTATGTTTTTCAATTCATAGACCAACCTCTAGTGGTTTGGGGGAATTCAACATGTAATACTAATCTTTGCATTGATATATTAGTGTTCTATGATTAACCCTTTGGTTTGATTTCATATCATAATCTTTTAAGGTAGTGATATTCTAGGATGTAGGGTTAGCAGCACCCACCCATAGTAGGTGTGTGATGCAAGTCTCATCTTAGGAGTCACTATCATTCATATGTACCTCAAGGATATCCCATTACTCCAAGGAATTTAATATGATTGTGATGGGTATAGACATATCATATTTAATTTTCTTAACATTCATTCTATGGTCAGAGAGGCGGTTGAAGAATAGCCTAGGTAGAGGAAGGAACTGGATAAAGGAGGTTTGTATAGCCCTAAAGTGATGGAGGAGATCGGGGAGTAGCATGAGGTGGATGGAACTTTGGTTTGATTCTACTAATACTACCCCTAAGTATACCAATCATATATTAGGAAGTTAGTGGTTAGAATCTTGGATAGTTATAGTCACTAGAGTCTTTTTACCAGGAGGCTCCATGAGTGTTTGGAGGTACGATCTATGTTCGTTATACTTTTCTTATATTATTATTAGAAATAGGTACAAGAAACTATTTTTCCTAATTATTTAAATTATTTTCTAGGTATATGGTAGGCATTGGTAGATCCCCATGTTAGTGATGTTTGGTATGAATTTGGACTTGCAAGGAAGATGAACAATTCCCCCATCGATATGTGTTCTTGAGAGGCGATCCAAGAACATGTGTGAAAGTCAGTGACTCCTAAAGTGGTTACTATATAAGTTTTATAGATGGGGCCCTTTTAATAGTGTGTTTGAGGCCCTTTTTATGTGATAAGGTGACATAGAAATCCTTGTTTTTAGTGAACTAGTGTGAAATGAAAAGGGTGTGTTCCAAGAAATAGGATTTCATAGACGCTTTGAGTGCAGTTCTAGGTACGAGTTTGGGGAAGGTGAGGGAGAGTTATTGCATATACTTTAAATGTTCATGATAGAATTTATGTTCACAAACCTTAATTTTATATTTCTTATGTTAATTTGGGTAACAAAACCTATGATATTCCATAGTAATTTTGGATAAACCTAGGTTATGTAATCTAAATTAATTGTTCAACCACTTTTCTATATAATGACTTATGCATGTTGTGGTGCTCCTAACCTTGAGGCAGAACAAGTCTCTCAATCAGTAGCAGCAGCAACTATTGCTGCTCATAATGCAAAGAAACAACAAGTTTCTGAACCTGTTGCTACTCCTAGGGTTGAGGTTCAACAACCATTAGCACATGCCATTTATACCATTTAAAATGAACATATTGATGATGTTGATATCTATGAAATGGTTAGGGATGAAGGACCAAAGTCACAGAAAACACAGGTGTGTCATAGTTTGACGGTGTTATCCAAAGTTCTTAAGGTGAAAAGAAAAGGCATCAAATCTGTTGTCGGATGGAATGCATGAGGCCAACATGTGAATCCCAACAAGGCTATATTTAGTATTTACATTGGAATTGTCACTCAGAAACACGTGTCGATTGACATAGATTCATGGAACCATGTTGTGTATGGGATGAATGTTGTGATCTGGGAAGAAATTACAGTAACATTATGATATTATTTCTTTAATTTACTAGAAAATAAAATAATGAAACAGTTTCTTACTCTTCAAAATCTCTTTTAGAGTACATTTATAGTAGATGATTCATGAAAGAATTATGTACTAAGGCTTGTAGTAAGGATTCATCAAGTTGTTCGCAATATTCTAACAAAATGTCACCTAAAAGATTCCAAAGGTAAAATAAACTTGCACCCACTCCTTGTCTATGCTCACTTGATATCCCAAGAAGCATGTGATGAATTTAGTGTCCACCATGGGATAAGAAGTTTCAGGTACATTGTGTATGATAATATTTTGTTTAAGGATACGTGTATTCATCACTTTTATTGTCAATATTTCATTTATGAAACAACAACTCAGTACTGAAAATAAGGAGCGTGCATCAAAACCAACATACCCCTATCGTAAAGCAAGGATGGGGTACGCTTCACTAGAAAAGAAAATGGTACGTATTTTAAATTTATAGTAATATTGTTAGGTGCCAAGAAATAACATCATAATTATATTTCTATATTTATATGTAGATTTATGAGTCTAAATCCAAAGACACTTAATCCCACGTCATGTTCTATGGAAGGAGGTATGTGTGAATAAGGAAGGGAATCTAGTAGATGAAAACACACAAAAAGTGTGGGAAATATGTGTAAGTATGACACGATAAAAAGTTTTGTTTTAAATTTCTTTTACATAATAATAATTACTTATTTTCTTATATTTGATAGTCACAGGAATCAGCTACTCATATAGCAGATGCAGAACTATTATCGACGGCTTTGAAGCGGCCAGAACAATACGGTCGTGTTAGTGGTGCGGGGTTTGGGGTGACACCCCGAGTATATTTTGATAAAAAAACAAACAGATGATAGAGATGAAGAAATGAAATGAGTGAGTCAAATACTAGAAACTATTGAAGAATTATTTCAATTGTAGGGAGAGTTTCTAGCAAATTTTATGGGTGGGAAGCAAGGAGAAGACACAACTCAGGAACAACCATCATGTGAACATCCCCCCTCAACCAGCTTTAAGGTGATCCATTCCCCTCAAATATCTCTCTTAGCTGGGGTAATCAATATTCTAATAATTGTTCCCATAAAATGTGAATCAGTAAAACACTGATACTTTTCCTATACTGATATTATATATGGTGATAATTCCTGTGATTTATATCTTTCAACACCCACCTATCACCTTGTAGCGAGGGCTACAGTGTTCAACATCCCAGAGGACAAGCTGCATAATAAACCACTTCCAAAAGATAATTTAAAAGTGATGATTACTATATCTCATGATCCAAATGCAGAGCTACCTATTCCACTTGATGATGATGATATTCATATGGCCGAAAAGGCTATTGGGACATTCATTGCATGGTTGTCACAACTTGTAAGAGTACATGTGGACAAAGAGGTATTTAATTCCATTTTTTCAAGCTAAAAATTTAACAATTAATGAAAAAAAGGTCTGAATGAATGAATGTTATTATAGATGGAGAAAGGGAAGGGGTGACAAGAAACGTGGGCTCAAAAGCATCTAAAGGATTGACCAACCGATCCCAAAGAGCTACTAAAAACACAATAACACCACCTATTCTCTATCCAAATTTACTAGAATTGATGACTCATGTGGATACAAAGCTAAAAATGGTAGTAGTCATATAGTTGTTTTTGAAAAGAATATATACAAAGGGGAAATTAAAGATTTCATTACTGCTAAAAATGTAAATGAGATCCTTGAATACGGTTGGCTAGGCATCACGGTTGTAAATTTATATATGAGGTATGTTTTCATGAATTGATTTTCTAAAAGATGATATAATGTAAAAATTATGAATAAATGAATTTTATATTATTGGCAGGCATATATATGAAAAATAGTTGAAGGGATTTTCCCATGATCTAAAATTGGTACTCGTTAGTCCTCATATCACATCAACACAACTAATGAAATTAGATCCATCAAAAAAGGATGAAATATTGAAAGGCTTGCTGAAAACATTTGAAAGAAAGATTACAGATGACAGACTCTTCCTAATACCAACCATGTAGGGGTAAAACTCTATGATTAAAGAATATCAATTATATTTTTACTTCTTTTATTACTTATTCCATTTTTTGTTTTTATGAAACATTGGCTGCTAATTGCGGTGAACTTGGATACTCTAAAGATTTATTTTCTAGATTCAATGCAAGGATATCCAACAAACCGACCACACATGATGGTGTTTTTGAATCTGTATGACACTACATCCTACATTTTAGGTATAAACATCAAGTTATATAATTTATATTATCTTTTACTGAGGATTCTGTTATGATGGGGTGGTGTATCAATATCATCTAAAATAAAGAATGAGGACAGGGGCTAAGAATAAGGAGGCGAGAAAATACTGTGTTTGGACGGTATCAGGGTATATATAATAAAATTTCACCATCCAAACACATATCACAAAAAGTTACTTATTATCTTAATGATCAAAGTTTTGGCAGTGTCCAAAACAAACAAACGATAATGATTACAGTTATTATGTTTGTAAATTTATGAGCTATATTGTTTTCCATCAACAAACTAGCATCTCTAAAGAGGTATTTTCAAAAACAACAACTATTTTATTTAAATAAATTATTAATTATTTATTTATATATTTCGTAGTACTACTCTGACTATCAAAAAGACTCATATTCACAAGACGATATAGATTTTTTTCATAAACAATTGGGTCGAATACCAAATGGAAGATTGTACACAAATAGCATGAAGATCTGACTTGGGGACAAGTACAATTGGCGGCCATTTTTGAGAGGGGTTAAAGAGATCAAAAGATGAAACATTGTTTTATGTAAATGTTTGTAGTAAAATTGAAATTGTTATTAAATAAAAACATCCTTTATCTAATGAGTCATTTTTCTATTTTAATAGATGAAATTCACCAGCAACATGCAATAAGGATGAACCACTTTTGTTTGGGTTTTGGATAAGAAAAAACAGTAAAATATCCAAAATACCTTTATATCTGACCAAACGCATTCGTATTGTTTTGATACTTTAGGAGAATGATACATGGGTAATTTTTGATGTGTATGATTCAACCCCACCTCAATATGAGGCATGGTGTGGCTGGTATCACTCAAAGTGTCTCTCTTTTGTTTAAAATGGACAGAATTTTAAGTGAAAACAAAAACTGACGTACGAAAAACTGACCAAACTCATTAAGACTGTGTTAATAATTTAGTATAATGATCCATGGGTCATGTGTGATGTGTACAAGTCATACCTTCCTCAATTAGAGGCATAATGTGGCCGATATCACTCAAAGTGTTGCTCTTTTGTCTAAAATGGACATAATTTTAAGTGAAAACTACAACTAACATACGGAAAATCGACCAACCATATTCATATTGTGTTGATACTTTAGGAGAACGATCCATGGGTCATTTGTGATGTGACAGAGTGAACATCACCTCAATATTAGGAACATTGTGGCCGGTATCACTCAAAGTGTCTCTATTTTGTTTAAAATGGACAAAATTTTAAATGAAAACAACAACTGATGTACGAAAATCCCCCTTCCTACCATACACACCAAAAGTATTCATTTTTTCCTAAAGAAACACATACTATTGAAATAAAAACTATTCCAACACCATTTTAAAAATACCAATGATCTTAAAATCCATGAAATTCATACCATTAAAACCATTAAAGCCCCCCAACCCCCGGGACACCACCCCACCCCCTAGACATCACCCCACCCCCTAGACACCACCCCACCCCCATGAAAACCCCCATGGATATTCCCCCAAACCCCCCTGGACACCCCTAACCCCCTGGAAGGCACCCCCACCCCCTGGACTCCCCCACCCATCTTAGATACCACCCCACCACCTGAACACCCCCAGACATCCCCACCCCCAGGGACAGCCACCTCCCACCCCCCCGGACACCACCCCACCCCCTTAGACAGCCCCCAACCCCCTGGACTCCCCCTGGACAACACCCCATCCCCTGGACACCCCCCCTGGACACCCCCTCACCCCCTGGAAAACCCCACCCTTGGAAATCCCCCCCCCCCCCGCCAGACACCCCCCAACCCTCGGGACGGTCCCCACCCCCTGGATGCCCACACCCCTCCTAGACACCACCACACCACCTGGACACCCCACCCCCTGGACACCCCCCCCCCCACCCCCTGGACACCACCCCACCCCCTGGACACCCCCCCCCCCTCGACACCACCCCACCCCGTGGACACCCCCCACCCCCCGGGACACCCCCCCACCCCCTGGACACCCCCACCCCCTGGAAAGCCCCCACCCCCTTGAAATCCCCCCCAACCCCCTTGACACCCATCCCCCCCTCCCCACCCCGTGGACACCCCCCCCCCCCCCCCAACCCCTAGATGGCCCTCACCCCTCTTAGACACCACTCCACCCCCTAAACCCCCCCCCCCCCCCCACACACACACACATACACACACCCTGGACACCCCCACCCCCATGGACAGCCTCCCCCACCCCTCTGGACACCACCCCACCGCCCTTGGACAGCCCCCCAACCTTCTGGACCCCTCCCCCTCCCCCACCCCTGGACACCCCCATCCCCCCGGACACCCCCACCCCCCAGGACACCCCCTACCCCCCTTGGACAGCCACCCCAAACCCCTGAACAACCCCCCAACCCCCTGAATTCTGAATTGAATTCTTTTTTGTATTTAATTTACTTATGAATTTTGTGTTAATGGTGTATGGGTATACTTTTTTTATTTGTATACTTGTTGTATGGGTATTCTTGTTGTGATTACCTTATGAATTATGTGTTAATTTTGTATAGGTATACTTATTGATATGCTGATTTTTTTGCAGGTCTTGTTTGCGTGTGCTGCTGTAAAATTTTATGTTACAATAGGCAGGGCATTTATCAGTGCTTTTTTAGCACTGATAAAGGGTGCCTTTATCAGCATTAAAGAAGCACTGATAAATGATCCCTTTATCAGCACTTTTTTAGCACTGATAAATAATCCCTTTATTAACACCTTTTTAGTGCTAATAAAGGCTCCCTTTATCAGTGAGAAAGGCTACCTTTATCAGTTCTTTTTGAGCGCTGGTAAAGAGGACCCCCTTTTATCAGCACTGAGATTTACAGTGCTTTTTTAGTTTTGTTAAATCCCATTTTGAGCACTGATAAATATCATTCTTGTAGTAGTGCCAGCCTCTCATTGTCGAGAGTAAGATATAACTTTAGTGGACAGAAAGAAGATAATAATAAAATAAAAATAATAAAAAAATGAGAATGAAAGAAGAATAAAATATTATATTATATTATATATATATATATTATAAATTTAAAATAAAAAAAATAACAAAAAAAGAAAAAGGAGTAGGAGAAGAATGATAGGGGTGGATGAAAATTCTTTGATAGAGGAATATATTAAAATTCATGAATATATTAAATAAAAAAATTACATATGAATTAAAACTAAAAATGAACTGAAAACAAAAAAAATGAAATAGTAGGAAAAAATGGGATTAATAGTCTCTCTCAGTTGAGTATCTTCCAACCGGGTGTTAAAATCCACATAAAGTATTTGTGAGCATCTCCTTTTATATGAAAAGGAGTGCACTTGGCCTCCTCCTCATAGTTGAAGATAATCTATTTTCAAATAATATCCCATAGATATCATGGGATCTTCCATAGAATGGACCAGAGCTTTGGAATGGAAAGATCTAGTGGTTAATCCTCCTATTTGGGTCATGGATCATGGAAACATATTTCATGGGATGTGGAGCACATGGTAGTGGTTATTTGGGCAAAGAAATGGTGGTGATGAAGCAATGTGGAATCCTCCTTCATCGGGACCTCAAAGTGTCCATATGAACCTCGAAATAATATTAATGGAGATTTTCTAAGGGTGCAGAGGTGATCCACAGTGGTCCAATAATTTAGCAGCGGGAGTATATCTGCATCTTGAGCTTCAGGGAAGATTTGATAGCATCTTCATATGAGGAGTAGTGGTGGTTTGTGAGTGCATAGGTAGGCATTTCGGAGAACCATGTTGTCATAGGGTGTTCGAGTGCGGGGGTTGTAGGAAATAGTGGAATTGTGTCATTTTGTTTAATGGATGAATAGTTTTTATAAAAACCCATCCCATATAGGAAAAACAATAGATGGAATTTAATTAAAAATTTCCATTGGTACTCAAATTAGAATCCTACATTGGGGTCGGATCCCAGAAACACTTACACACATACATGGCTGAGTAGCACTGTTCTATTGCACGGGCCTTCAGGATCACTATGCTACATGTGGGATTGATCCCCCACGGGCCGCCTCTATATGATCCTAATGCCCCAGTGCACCTATTTGGCTTGCATTATACCTCCTATAGGCTTGAATGGCTGAGTCTCCCCTTTGGGGGCTACCTATATAGAATGAAGCCTTGTGGTTGTGGGTTATCCTTGACCAATTTTGTTAATACCTAAAAATGATAATAATTAAACACTTACAAATGTTTCAAAACATGTAACCAAAAATCAACCATTTATGAAATTATTCTTATTAAATATTAAACATTAAAACCCACTTTTAAATACATTTCAATTTTAGATTAAAAATTTGTCAATTTTTAATAAAACATTAAAATTTAAGGGAAATATTCTTTAAAATCCTTCAAAATTTATTGAATTTTACTAAAACAATATTGAATAAAAATGAGTGTCTCAAAGGTCCTGATACATATTTTCCACACTTGGATGTGCCATCAAAGGAGATGTTTGAAGATCCCTCATCACCACCTCCCACAACATCAATGGTACCATTATCCATCCTATGAAAAGGGAAAATGTTCTCCCTACCTTCAAAATATCCATCAAGATCACTTCCAATGGATATATGAGTATATTGGGTCTCAAAATTGGTATCCCAAATTTGTGCCTCCCCTAATAGTTGTAAACGATATAGGGTAACAACCATAGACTGAAGATAAACTACTCCATCCCTACCTCCTAAGAATAAATGCAAAGAGGTTAACTGCTCTTGCACCTCAACCAAAAATTGAGAATACGATCTTCTATTGAGAGTCTCTGCCACCTCATTCCCCTTCCAATGAGTATAGAAAATATCGAAGTCATAAACCTATAGTTACTATATCCATCTCCTCTATGTCATGTTGAGATCCTTTTGAGAGAATACATACTTGAGACGCTTTTGGTCAAAGTAGATGATTAACCACTCTCCCATCATGTAGTGTCACCACATCTTCAGTCCAAAGATTACTTCTGCTAGCTCAATATCATAGGACATATAGTTTTTCTCAGGTGATCTCAACTAACATGAACCATAGGTAATCAACTCCTACCTCTTCATCATAACACAACCAAGATCAGTACCTGATACATCACAAAACACTATGTACTCAACACCCTCCTCTAGAAATCTCAAGATGGGAGAACTCCTCTACCTCTACCACAACTATTGAAAACACTATTGGTGCCTTTTCATCTGCACAATAGGATTCCCCTTTTGAAACAAAGTTTTCAAGGGTGTTTATACTCTAGATAAATTGGGTGAAAGCCTCCAATATTACCCTTCCAACCCAAGGAAACTCTACACATTGGTAACACTCTTAGGTGGCTCCCAAGATAGTACTGCCTAAACCTTCATTAGGTCCACTACTTCTCCTACCTCAGAGATGAAGGGTCCCAAGAATTGGACCTCTAAAATTAAAAACTAACACTTAGAGATATTCCCATAAAGATGGTTCTCTCAAAGTGTGTCCAGGATCATCCTCAATTGTCTTGTGTGCTCCTCCTCGAACACCGGGTATACTATGATATTGTAGATGAAGACCATTACAAATTAATATAATAAAGGCTAAAATGTCTATTTCATGAGTCCCATAAACACTATTGGGGTGTTTATCACACCAAGGGAATCACCAAGTACTCATAGTGATTGTAGAAACACCTGAATGTCATCTTTGGTATATTGTCATCCTGTACCGCAACTGGTGATAGCATGGACTAAGGTCAATCTTCAAGAACCATCATTCCCCTATCAACTGATCAAAGAGGTAGTTGATTATTAGTAGTGAATACTTATTCTTCATGGTCGCATGGTTTATAAAACATAGGTAATCCACACACAACCTCAAGCTCCCATATACCTTCTCGGAAAACAACATTAGGGCTGCCGAGAGGGAAACATTGGGTCTCACATAGCCCTTATCCCACAGGCCCCCTAACTGAACCCTTAGCTCATGAATATCTACAGGATCCATCAGATATGTTGTTTTTTATATCAAGTTCATAATGGGGTGTAAGTTAATAAATAATTCTAGCTCTATGTGGGGAGGTGATGTTGGAACATGATCAGAAAAAATACCCTCATACTCTGTCACTACTACGGGGAACTAGTATCTCATATAATTCACCACTCCCAGATTCATTCTATCCAACTATTGAGTAATCAATTGAAATCTCCCATGTTTGATCTTTTCATACTATAACAAGGTTCCCATTTCACCCAAAAAGGGAAACCTCATACCATCGCTGCAGACACACCGCATCCTATGCCTAAAACAATCAATCTGGGCATGAACAATGGATAGCCAGCCCATACCTAAGATGGTATCATAAGGCCTCATTTCTGGTAAAAATATATCCCATGTGAAGCTCTCACCTCCAAGTTTCATATCACACTATCAGCAGAAGTGTTCAATAACTGAGTCTACCGCTTCTTAGAGTCTCTAACTTCAAGGGTTGATCCAAAGGCTCAACTAGAATCTCTAGGTCTCAAACCAGAGAAGTGGTAAGAATGGAAAGACTAAAACCTATATCTATCATTACTAAAACTAATGTATAAAATACATATATCATACAACATATCATCCATGGATCTTCGGGGTCATAAACCTCCATATCCTACTGTTGTACTTATCCCTGCCCACCAGTATTCGAATCCTGGCATGGTCCACCTAGGGGAGGTGGTGGTAATAGGTCAAATATTTATACAACTCTTACTAGTCCACTATCCATTATTCCATGTTTTCCTCCTTGTGGACCACCCTATTCCTACCTCTATCTCTACCTTTGTATTCCATTGATCGTCTCCCAATCAGTTGTACGATGGTTCAGTCAATCCCATGTCAGATATCTCTGACCATCATAGGAGAAACACCACATCTCCCTCAGGTAACTTAAGCCGTCATGAGAGCCTTTCACTACTAATACTCTATCCTATGATCATATCCTGAAGTGTCTAACATTATTGTATCCCCATGAATATCATCAACTACCTTATGAAGAGGCTTCGTCTCCTGGTTCCCAATACCAGCACCCAATGTCAATGACTGCTCTTCCAAGAAGCTCTCCACCACTAAGGACATCTACAACCTTCAAGAATAAGTGGAAATGAAAAGAGATATCACTAAATCCCTAATATCCTTGTGTAATCCCTACTCAATGGTTTGATATCTGAATAATGGATCCCACACCATATCCATAGAGTATCATGAGATATTAGTAGATCTCATTGAATACTCTGTCATTGTCATAATTCCCTACCTGATATACAAAACCTCAGGGATGCACACTAGTCACGATGTGGATAGATAAAACTTTTCCCTGAAGAGACATTTTAAGTCTTAATAAGAGAGATTTTTATCGTTGTGTGCCTTAGTCATTAAACTCCACCATCACCCAGCAGATCCCTGAAGAAGACTCTCTTTGAGGACCACCATCTAATCTTCAGGCGTCCTCACAAGGAGGAAAACATGAGTGGATACCTCTAGAAAGTCCTCGGACACCTGGGGATCTTTCTTTCCTTGAAACCTATGAGTTTTCTACCTCTGTAACTCATGAAACGTACTAGGCTTTCATGCAGCCTCAGCTAGCACTAATAGCGTTAGATGTTACTCAATGGGTGGTGGTATATCTGGTAAACCACTCAGAGGTACTATCTATGGTATGAGCTCATGTACTGAAGCATCTTCACTCAATAGATCATCCTAAGATCACACGATAGAATCTTGGTTGTCTGTCTTCAGTGATGCATCCTATAATAAACAAGATGTATCACGATCAGAGAGTATATATGGGTAGCTAACTTGAGAAAGACATAGAAACCACAACCCATTCTTATATGATTCATGTACCAAAATTTCCCCCGCAACAAATGTTTATATGTACCGAGTTGAAAAATAGGTGGTCAGAGTCCTGGTGTATGGAAACATCGGTCACCACACCAACACTAGAGTCTCTGGCTTAAAATCTGAAATCAAAATACTTAACAATTTTTCTATAAAACCCAAAATAATATCACAGACTTTAGTCCTAAGTTAGAACCAAATATTTTCTATACCACTCTACCATGACCCAGCCCAATGAGTCTTGAACCATGACTACCCAAAGACCTCCTCTAATAGGCCAGGGGTTGGCGACCAACTTTGAGTAGACATATCACACACATGGTAGTAATAAGCCTATTTTACCTATACACATTTACATATCTCCAATCCCATGTAATGATTAAATGTAAAACAAATAAATCCAATTCATGCTTACATCTATGATCCCATAACTTAGAGTACAATAGTAAATTAATGAAAGGGAAAAGGGTGAAAAAAACTACCGAGAGTCCAACCTTCTATAAGGGTGGGGACTAATATCAAATACAACCACCCAAAAAACTCATCGGTCTGCCTAGCTCAATATATTCTCCACCATATACCTTTCCTCCCATAACACCATCAAATGGGCCATCATATACATAATACATGACATTTACAGGTAGATCCCATGTAGGGGTGAGTATAAAAATACCTAGTAGGACACCTTTAAAGCACTAAACAAATAGAATTTTGAATAGTTAGATCAATAATATAGATGTAGAAAAAAAAATCATAACAAAAACCTAGATATACTCATGAAGGAAACTACACCTCCAGGTGGTCATGACCAAACTTCTAGCCATAAGAGTTTTCTTGAATCAATTCTTATTCTAGGATAATATACTCCATGAGCCAAGCCATCACCAGAGAAATTCATCCAAGAGGTCGTGATAATTGGGCCCCACCCAAGAAATCTCACTGGATTTAAAATATCTCGATACTCGGATAGGGGATCACACCCAAGACCATTGGGGGATTCTACAAACCCAATTTGGATCATCCCTCTATGTAGGGGACCATACTCCAATGATACCATGAACCCTACTGAAACTACCTACTAGATAGAGGATCAATTCCCTACTCAAGGAGGTCATGAAAATTTTACAAACCCCATATAGAGCATAAAATGATAGAGGATCATACTATGGTTTCACAGAAGGACACCACACACTTTATTTGAGACTCATCCTCAAGAGGGGATCCAAATCCAGATATGTGGACACAATTCCACATTGTAACCTCTATGGTATAAAACAAGGGAATATTCTCAACCAATAATGGTCAAAATTAAATAAACAAAGGGATCCAAACACTCTAAAAGGGGTAAACTACATGTACTGGGGGTACACGATGTGTCCATCCAACCCCTGGTCTTCCTGTGTGGTTCTATCTCACATAATATGTAAATCTCGAAATACACAGAGTGTAAGTGTTCATACACCTCATATAGAGATCATCTGGTGCTCTTCCCATGTCATCTAGCCATTCCTGTGTACACTAGACCATGTTCATGTACTCTGGTCATGTCTATGTATTGTGGTCATGTATGTGTACTCTGTTCATGTCCATGTACTTCAGCAAGTTTGTGCTTGTGTAACCTCCAAGTTATATGCTTAGACACTTATCACAAGTCACATGTCATGTGATAAGGTCACATGGCGAGTGATATTTTTATCTCTATAGAAACCCTAGATCCACACAGGGGGGCCACATGATGTGTAATTCCAGATTACATGCCATGTAACCTAGTATTTTCATATCCCACTGGTTCCCCTTTCGTTTCATTGTAAAGACCCTCACCCTGGTAGCTCAGAGCCAGTTCCTTACTTAATTACATTGGTGATATGAACAATATATGGAATCCCAAAAGACTAAATAGTTTTGTAGATTTTGAAAACTAGATACATACATAAGTTATACATTACAACTTGAAAGGGAAAACAATATATAAACTCCATTAGGAACACCCATAAACTCTTATATTATCACTGCAAGTCATTCATAATTCACATCTTCACATTTTGGGTAAAAATAAATCATAAGAAATGGGTGAGATAATATGATCAATAATGGTAATCAATACATCATAAGATAACATAAATAATAAGGCAAGGTGGATAACTAAAAACACATTCCATTAAAACATAATATTGAGAAACATTTGGAAAAAATAAAGTTGATTAAATAATTCCACAAATAACCACATGATAAAGAAACTTAACCTTGGATATTCTTATTAATTAAAAATATCATAATAAGGGAATTTATAATGTTGGACATATGAAACATGTTGTCAATGCCTATGCTAAGACATCTAAAAATAAATGGTTAAGGACTTGGCTAAATCCATATCTGAAAATAAATGGGCAAGACCTCAGCCAAGTCCATATATGTTTTGTCTCATGAGACCTACCAATGAATTGAGGGGCTATAGAGGTCCCATCACATCACTTAATAAGTCCAATAATTCCTAATATGAATGGATTGGAACATAAACAACAAATACATACGAAATTTAAATAAATTTCTCTAATCAATAAACATATCACTGACCATTCTGAGTAATATGGTAAATGGTATCAAGATAGCACATCCACAGTAAAAATGATCATAAACCATTTCATAAAATATGGTAATGATATCATAAAATATCAATCCAAATTAATTATAGGATTTAACATAGGGTTCTGAAATAGATGAAAATATTCAAATAAAATCATTGAGTAATTCTTGAGATAAATACCCTCTTTACTTTGGAGAGAATACTTTTTTTGGAAACCATTTGTATTTTTTATAAAATCGGATTGTAAACATGTATATCTAGAAAATAAATGATAATATTCATACTAAAATTTGGTAACATAAGTGAAACCATGTAAAAATAGTGTTTAAATTAACTTTAGAAATTATCCACTTCATTGCGGTTTAAATGAAAATAAAAAATGAGTATTTAAAGCGAAAAAAGGATTTTTTGTTTAAAAAAGTAGAAAAGAGAAGATATATTTTTTCATAATAAAAATAGTTATTTTATAAAAATATTGGTGGCTTAAAATATATTATGTAGTGTACTTGAATATGGGTATGAAATTGGAATGTTCCCTTTAATCGGGTTTTCTTATCAAGAGGAATTGAGAAGGGAACCTTGTAAAACATGTATTTCCCCATCAAAGAAAGATGAACTGATCTAGATAAATGAATTTAGAACATATAAAAAATTTATAATAATTATATAAATATAAATAATAATTACATTGGGGTAAATAGAAATAATTCATAACCCGGATGAAAAATGGATGTTCGGGAAGAAACCCTTACCGTATGTCCGAAAGCGTTCTGAACTTGTACTTAACATCCTAGATAATGAAATTATATTCATTAATAATTTAATTAAGAACTCATTAAACATTTATTTTAATTATTTTAATTTTATTTTGTTAATTTATGGCCTTTTTGATGAGTTATAAGATTCAATTTCATCATTTGGAAGTTTTTGTTTCCTTGGTTTTCATGATTGGTTCACTTGTATACATATATAAAAGATCATGCGAAATGGAAATAGTTACCTAGAATTGGAATTATATGTTATTAATTAACATAAATTATATTTCATGTTATTATATATAATTTATTAATATATTATGATGATTCATTAGATAAAACATTAATGATAACGATTTGGATTATTTTGGTATTTTATCGATCACCACGCACTAGTTTTGTTTTATTAATTAATATTATATATATATATACAGGTTATAGAACACTAAATAAGTTTTAATATACATGTTATAATAATTTTTAACCATAAAAATTGTTTTATGACCTTCCTTGAAGGCGGACTTGAAAAATGAAAACATGCCATCCCTGAAGACGGTAAATCGGTACCTCACGGGCGATGTTTTCATTTCTATAATTAAAGGAAGAGTAGAAGACAATTGATGGTGGATTTTTCATTGGCATAATAAAATTACATTATATATAAGATACTATAGTTATTAGGAATGTTTTTTATTGAGTAGGTGAGTAGATTATTAGAAAATAGAAGAAAGTGAAAAGAAAATAAAGAAAGCGAAAGAGGATCTTACCTCTGTAATTCCTCTCCTTGAGAACCTCCTTAAGAAAATTGGCTTGGGTCTTTTGTTGAGACCAAAACCTCCTAGAAATGATGAATATGATTGGGATGATTATTGGGAAAAAATTGGACAATCTTAAAGTCTTAATAGGTGTTAGGATAAGAGGTAGTGAGGAGTGGTATTTATAGTGGAGGAGAGGGGTGTTTTTTTATTATTTAATTAATTAGTTTTTTATTTTGGATCAAGACAAGAAATACTTATGATTACATGAATAAATACAGTAAATATAGAAGTGCAGTTCTAGATTATAGTGATTACATTAACAGTGGATCAAGTAATAGTTTATTTAAATTATAATCTATATATATCGTAAATTATCATATTTTACTATTCACAAATATTCAACTATTTTATAAAAAACCCAAAAAATCACCCTACCCAATTTTCAACATGAAGAATTCAAAAATAGACTCCATTTTATGAAAATAATTTTATAAATATGTTAAAATTAATTTTTTATTAAAATTTTCATTTATTCAAAAAATACTAATTTTAAAATTATAACTGATTTTATAACAGTTTTAAATTTTAATTAAGGTCACATAAAATTATTTTATAATCATAAAACAAAAAAATATTAATTTATAAATCTATTTTATGAAAATAAATTTTCTTTTCAAACATTATATTAGTTATAAAATTGTAAATAAACATTTATTCTTTACAAAAATACCAATAACTCATTTATCATTTTTTAAAAATTTAATTACTTATAAAAACATATAAATATATCATATTTTAATTTATAAGATACACAAATTTTATTTATAATTTTATAGGTAAATTTACTATTCTATTAGTTATATAATTATTCTTAATGGTCACACTATTATTCCAACGGTCATACTTAATAGTATATTACAGTTTTAAAATCATTGTTGCGTGAAACAGAAACAATTAAAGATATTAAGTTTTAAAAGATCCATACCATAAAATCTTGGGGTGTTACACTCTACCATACAAAAAATGTAATCCTAAAAATTTCCATAATTTCACCTCATAAAAAAATTTGGATAGTTCTTCATCATAAATTCCTCTAGTTCCCACATCACCTCTTTAATTTTTGTGATTTTTCCAAAGTACTTTTACCAGTCAAGTCATTCAATTCCTCAACACCTACTCTCTAGTGTCCCTGATCTGGATAGTATCTTTACAGAAATATAAATCATGTTCTAATTCTATACCTTCATAGGTGATTACATGCGTTGGGTATGGATTATACTTCCTTAACAAATAGAATTGGAACACATTGTGTACTTAAGAAAGGCTAGGTGGCATCGCCAAACGATAAGCCATAGCTCTAATTCTCTCTAGTATTTCAGAAGGTCCAATGTACCTAGGTATTAGTTTCCCTTTCTTTCCAAATCTTATAACACCCTTCAATGAAGATATATTCAAGAAAACATAATCTCCCACTTCAAATTTGGTATCCTTCCTTTAATTATCATCATAGCTCTTTTGATATCTTTGAGTTTATTTGATATGGGTTTGAATAGTATTTACCTTTTCGGTTGTTTCCTCTACAATTTCTAGGCCTACAAGCTTCCTTTCACCAACTTCATCCCAACAAGTTAGTGTACGACATATATTTCTATAAAATGATTCATATGGTTCCATTTGAATACTTTAATGGAAACTATTATTATAGAAAAACTCTACCAAAGATAAATATTGATCCCGTATACCTTGAAAGTCAGGTGAGCATGATCTCAACATGTATTATAATGTTTATATTGTCCTTTATTACTTCCCATAAGTTTGAGGGGGATACGTTGTACTCAAATTAAGCTCAGTGATTAAATATTTTTAAATACTCTTCCATAATTTTGATTTAAATTGTGGATCACGATCAAACACAATTGAAATAGGCACTCCATGAAGTATTACAACTTGATTAATATAGAGTTGTTCAAGGATCTCCAGTGGAAAATCCTCCCTTATGGTGTGGAAATGTGTAGATTTGGTAAGTCGATCAACAATTACCCATATTTCATCATTATTTCTTGTAGTGTTTGGTTGTACTATGAAAAATTCCATCATAATGTCATCCCATTTTCACATAGGCATAGGAAGATGTTGCATGAATCCTCTCAGATTTTTTCTTTTAGACTTCACCTTTTGATAGACTAAACATCTTGATACATAATAAGCAATTTACTACTTTATAATATCCCACCATAAATGTTCTTTCAAATCTCTATACATCCTAGTGATACTAGGGTGTATATATAAATTTTAGCTATGGGAATCATCAAATAACTCAATTTGTATCTCAAGTATGAAGGGAACACAAATACTCTTCCCAAATTTCAAAATCCCATCCTCAAACATGTTTTATTCCAACTTCGCATCATTCACATGTTTAATTTTCCTTTAAAATTTATCACCATCAGACAGAGAAATTTTAATATATTCCAATAAATATGGTTGGTAAAACAATTGAAAAAGTAATGATGGTTAACCTTCCTAGATAATTCTCATATCCATATTTTCTAGATCCATATACACAAGATCCTTATCAATTCACATTTGTTTCATAAATCCATGATCCTTCTTTCTTAATGCATATGCTACCATATTATCTGTCCCTGATTGGTAGTTTATTGAGAAATTATAATCCTTGAGTAGATCGAGTCATCGCTTTTGCCTAATGTTGAGTTTTTTATGTTATAATATATATTCCAAGCTCTTATGATCTATATATATCTCACATATTTCACCATAGAGATAGTGTCTCCATATATTCAAATAAAATATTATGGATAATAACTCTAGATATTGAGTTGGATAGTTCTATTCATGAGTTTTTAAATGCCTTGATGCATAGGAAATAACTTTATCATTCTATATAAGGACACTTCCAATTCCTTTCTTTGATACATCACTATAAATCACAAATACACACTTTCCTAATGGTAGAGTCAAGATCGGATCATTCACTAAACTCCTCTTCAATTATTCAAAACATTCTTCACATTCTTTTTTCCATATAAACTTAACCACTTTATTAGTAATCTTGGTTAATGGGTTATCTAATCGGGAAAAATATTGAACGAAACACTGATAGTAACCTACAAAAACAATGAAACTGCGTTCATTGGTTATGTTTGTTGGTGTAGGAAAATCCTGAACTTCCTTTTTATTTTCAAGATTAACTGAGATTCCATCCTTAGAGATAATATGGCCAGGAAAAGAAACTGTTTGTGGCCAGAATTCACACTTGTTAAACATCCCATTTAACTCTTTTCTTCTCAGAGACTTTAGAAAAATCCTCAATTGTTTCTCATGGTCATCATAGATTTTTGAGTATATCAATATATAATCAATAAATTCTATAAAAAATCATTAAGATATTCCTTAAACACTATGTTTGTTATATCTATAAAACATAGGGTTCATTATTCAGTCCAAATGGAATTACTATAAACTTGTAATGTCTATACCTAGTTAGTAATGTTGTCTTGGGAATATATTCCTTCCTCACACACAATTGATAATATCCAGATCGAAGGTCAATATTTGAAAAATATTTAGCTCCATTAAGTTGATAAAATAAATCATCAATGTGAGGTAGAGGATAATTGTTTTTATTATAATAGAATTAATTTCTCTGTAGTTTATGCTCATCCTCATGGATAAATCTTTCTTCCTAAGAAAGAGAATAGGGGCTCCCCATGGGAAAACACTAGGGTAAATAAATCTTGTATTACTCAACACCTCTAGTTATTTCTTCATCTCCACTAATTCCATAGTGGCCATTCTATAAGGATTATTTGATATTATCCTTGCATTAAGGATTAAATTAATAGAAAACTCAACTTCCCGCTTTAGAGGATGTCTAGGTAAATCCTCCGGAAATATGTCAATGTATTCATGTACAATAGGTATGCCCTCAATTTTAATATTTCCTTCCTCATCCATAGATGATGTTTTCTCTTCTTCCACAAGAATTTAATTTAGAAAAGATACTGGAGGTGGATCAAGATATGACTCAGATGATGAATTATCCCCTCTAAAGATGAGAAATTTCATACCTTCATCACAAATCATAATTTCCTTCTATTTGTAATAAATTTTTTCATTATATTTCAAAATATAATCCATACCAATGATTATATCAAAATCAACCATAAGTATGATGAAAAAATCAGCAATTGGAGCATGTTTATGTGTCATAATAGGAACTTCTTGATACATATTTGTAGTAATAAGGATTCCAATATGATCCTTTAATAACAACTCCCTTATTAAGGTGAACTGGAAATATATTTTTTTTAATGAAAACCGGAAAGATATAGAGGAATTCAATGGTCCAGAATCAAATAAAGATTTAGGTAAATTTAAGGAGATGATTATATTATCTACCACAACATCATCAGGAACTTCAACCTCAGCTGTTGTGATCACATAAGCTTATCCTGGATCCCATTTCCTTTTCTAAGTTATGTTTCCTTGACACTTTATACAATCATTTTCATAGTGTCCCATATCCCTATAATTGTATCATTGAACATATGTAGTTTCTTTATTTACCCTACAATCATGAGCATGATGGCCTTTCTCACCACACATGTAGAAAAATATCTTTCCTTTTAAGTACGAATCAGGGTGTTTCCTTCTACAAGTATCGAACATTAGAAAATTCCCTTTTTTTATTCTTTCATTTATCCATTATTTACTCTGCCACCATATTCTTCTATTATTTTCCCATAAATTCATAAGACTTATAGAATTATTTATCTATCTTGATAGCACATGAGACTATATATTCGTATTATGAGAAATTTTAGAAGACCAGTTCCATTCAAAGGAATAGTTTTAACCCATACAATATTTGATCAATCCTTCTATTTGAATTACATACGTAATTCGCACCATGCCTTTGAAACCTTGTAAAGTTGGATTCATACTTAGAAACACTCTCATCCTCCTTTTTCCTTGGATTCGTGATTTTTCTCTACATATCTACTCATTATTCATGAGGGAAATATTTTTCTAATAAAATCTACTTAAAATACTTCCATTACATATTTTCACTTTCTTCCTCCTCCTCCTTTGTTTTTTGGATTAATGACCACCATTGATCTATATCTCATGATAGATGATAAACTTCCATGATAATATTCTCCTTTTCGTTACTTACTAAAGTGATAAATATCTTCTCTAAGTAACGTATCCACTACTCAACTACAAATAGATTGGTAGTCCCATTGAATGATGGGGTTTATTGTCTCATGAAGTGTCCTAACAATATTCCTCCATGTTGTGGATCAGGATACTTCATATGGGTATGGTTATTATTTATAAACTGAGTCATTTGACCTAGTATAGTTATAAGTTGCTCAGTTCCAGTTGAATCTCATGTTCTAACATTATTATCTGGAATAAGAGGGAAATCCCTATATGGGATATATGCATTGATACGGTTTACATTCCTTCAACTAGGTTATATTTTTAAACAATGGAGTACATTAAATTAGGTTATGAACCATAATTCATAATTTCAAACTAAAAAAACATAACATAAATTGAAAATTTATGCATACCTAATCTCATAATCATAAACATGATTTCTTTGGGACATGTTTACTTTTAAATCCTTCATAATGGTTTGTGAATAAAATGTGAATTATACTAAGCATATCCCCTTGGGAGTGTAAAAATAGGTGTGCGGTAAGTCTCATTATCATGAACCAGGTTACGTTGAATTAGGCCCGACGCACCTTGTTGGAGTTTTTACCCATAGGTACATATGTTCCAGAACCACGTCCACTTGTAATATCAAGATAGAGATTTATTTTTAGGAAGACCCACATAATCTATACCTTAGAAAAATTATAGTATGTTATTCTATGGTTATCCTCAAAGTTTATATTAGGGTTATATTTCCTAATCTATGTTTTATAAATCTAATTTCCATGGTTTTTATTAAACTTTCTATGATACCAACTATAAAGACTCCAGCCCTAGTAGCTCGAAGCTAATGACTTATTTAATTACATTGGTACTGTGAACAAGAGATTTCATCCCAAAGAACCGAATATTTTAATATATTTGGAAATCCAGTTACATGAATAAGTTTTACATTAAAAATGGAAATAAAAAACAACATATAAACCCCATCAGGAACACACATAAACTTATATATTATCCATACAAATCATTCATAATACAAATCTTCGCATGCTAAGAAAAAATAAAACATAATAAATGGGTGATATCAGATACTTGGTAAGTGTAAGAAATAAATTGGAAGCGAACATAAATAATAAGAAATGGTGAATAACTAAAAACACATTCCATTAAAACATAATCTTGAAAAAAAATGGCTTGAATAAAATATGATTATATAATTCCATAAATAATCACAAGAGAAGAGACTTAACCATGGATATTCTACTAATAGAATAAACATGTAAATTATCAATTAATAATATCATAATGAGGGAATGAATAGTGTTATATATCTAAAACATATTTTCTAAGACATATCAAAAAAAATGTTAAGTCCTCATCCAAATCCATATATGAAAATAAATGGACATGGCCTCGACCAAGTCCATATCTATTTTGTCTTATGGGACCTAGTGATGCATCAAGGGGCTATAGAGGTTCCTTCCCATCACTTAATAAGTCTAATTCATTCCTAATATGAACATATTTAAATATAAACAACCTATACATATGAAATTTAAATAACTTTCCCCAATTAGTAAATAGAATCACTAACCATTCTGAGTAATATGGTGAATGGTATCAAGATAGTGCATCCACAGTAAAAATAATCATAAACCATTTAATAAAATATGCTAGAATATATAATAAAATATCAATCCCAATTAATCATATCATTAAATATAGGGTACAGAAATATATGAAAATATTCTAATAAAATCATTGATGAATTCTTGAGATAAATACCCTCTTTACTTTGGAAATAAGAGTTCTTTTGGAAAACCATTTGTATTTTTCATAAAATCATATTGTAAACATGTATATCCATAAAAGAAAAGGGAATGAAATTATATTTTAGGAATATTAAAAAATATTCATACTTAAATTTGGAAACTAAATTGAAAACATATAAAAGAGTGTTTAAGAAACATTGGAAATAAACCACTATAGTGCGGTTTAAGGGAAAATAAAAATTGAGTCCATAAAGAGGACAAAGGATTGATTGTTTAAAAAACAATAAAATAGATAAGATGGTATTTCATGATAAAAAGAGTGATTTTATAAAAATATAGGTGGATTAAAATATATTATGTAATGTACTTGAATATGGGTATAAAATTGGAATGTTCTCTTTAATCAGGCTTGCTTATCGGGAGGAATTGAGAAGCGAACCTTGTAAAACATGTATTTCCCAATAAAATAAATATAAACTGATCTGGATACATAAATTTGAATATATAAACATAATTTATAATAAATATATAAAAATAAAGAAAAATTAAATTTGGTTAAAGAGAGAGAAAGCGTAACCCGAATGAAAAACAGAGGTTCGTGAAGAAACCCATACCTTATGTCTGAAAGAATTCTTCACATGTACTTAACATCCTGGATAATGAAATTAGATTCAATAATAATTTAATTCAGAACCCATTAAATGATTATTTTATTTATTATAATTTTATTATGTTCATTTATGGCATATCTTATGAGTTATAAGATTCAATTTCTCCGTTTGGATGTGTTTGTTTCCTTGGTTTTCATGATTAGTTCACTTATATACATGTATGAAAGATCATGTCAAATGGGAATAGTTATCTAGATTTGAAATTATATGTTATTAATGAAATTAAATAATATTTAATGGTATTATATATCATTTTTCAAGATAATATGATGATTCATTAGATAAAACATTAATTATAACCGTTTTGATTATTTAGGCATTTTCTCGATTATCACGCACTAATTTTATTTTATTAATTAATATCATGTGTATATATTGGTTCTAAAACACTAAATAAGTTTTAACATACATATAATTATCTATTTTAACCATAAAAATGGTTTTATGACCATCCTTGCAGGCAGAATTGAAAAAACAAATACGACATCCACAAAAGCGGTAAACCTGCACCTCACGGACGATGTTTTCATTTTTAAAATAAACGTAAGAGGAGAAGAGACTTGATGGTGGATTTTGAATTGAAATAATAAAATTATATTATATTTAAGATACTAAAGTTATCATGTATTTTTTGATAGAGGAGGTGAGGAGAGTATAATAAAATAAAGAACCTCCTTGAGGATTTTACCTCTTGAATTCTTCTCCTTGAGAACCTCCATAGAGAAATTGGTTTTGGTCTTTTATTGAGACAAAAACCTCATAGATGTGGTAAAGAGGCTTGGGAATAGGATTAGGAATAAATTGGATAATCTTAAAGGCTTAAGATGTATGAGGAGAAGATGTTTTGAGGGGTGATATTTATTATGGAGGAGAGGGGTGTTTTTTGATTATTTTATTTATTAGTTTATTATTTTGGATCAAGACAAGAAATAGTGATGATTCCATGAATAAATACATTAAATATATAATTATATTTATATATTATGGTAATTACATAAGATATGACTCAATTAATAGTTTATTTAACTTATATTGTAAATATACCATAAATTATTGTATTTTACTATTCAACAAAATTCAAATATTTTAGAAAAATCCAAATAATTAACCCTAACAATTTTTTGATGTATAGAATTTAAAAATGGAGTATATTTTATGAAAATAATTTTCTAAATATTATAAATTTAATTTTTAATTAAAATCTTTAATTATTTGAAAAATATAGATTTTAAAATTATAACTGATTTTATATCACTTTTAAAAATTAATTAAGGTCACATAAAATTATATTATAATAATTGGAAAACAAAATATTAATTTATAAATATATTTTATGAAAATAAATTTTAATTTACAACATTATTTTAATTATAAAATTGTAAATAAATATTTACGCTTTATAAAAATACCATCACTTCATTTATCATTTTTAAAACATATAATTAATTATAGCAAGATATAAATATATCATATTTCATTTATAATGTACCCATGTTTTATTTATAATTTAATAGTTTAAGTAAATATTATATTATTCATATTACTATTTCTAATCATCACATTACTATTCCAACAGTCATACTTAATAGTATATTACAGTTTTAAACTCAATGCTGTGTGAAGCATAAACTATCGAAGATATTAAATTTTAAGAGAGGAATACTAAAAAATATTGGGGTGTTAGATTCATCCTCTGTATTTCTACTACCACCTATCTCATTTAAAAACATATATTTTGTGTTGAATTGTCTTCCCATCGCTAGAGATTAATATTTTAGGTTTTGAATCTGCTCGTGAAAGGCCCACACGCAACATCGGTAGCCACATCATTGAAACCGAGATGAACAGGAACCCCCAATCCATTAAAATCTACCTCTGATCATCCTTCTTAATCATCACACCTTGATCACACCCTTGATCATTGTTGACGCTCTTTTCGTCACAGAATCTAAAGATTGGAAAAGGGGAATATCTTAGCTCAAAGTGATTCAACCTTTGGACAAATATCAAAAAATGACAAAGGAAGGAATAAGAAGAACATTGCACAAGGGTCGCGCAAGTTCTACAATGGTCGTGCAAGTACACTTGTGTGCCGAGTTTGGTCGCACAAGTCACTTGCGCGCCCTAAATGATAACCGCCTGGGGTCTTTTCCATCCTATAAATAGCCCCGGTGGGCCCCCCATTTCAGGAGAGGAATTTTTCCAGAATTCAGATATAGAGCTCTGAACGCCCAAGTCTCTTCTTCAGGTCTTCTGAACACTTCTAAGGTAATTCTTTACCTAGAATGGAAGGTTTAAACAAGAGTAGTAATGTCTAAGTGTTAGAATTCACTAACACTTGCGCGCCTAAGGTGTTTTACCCTTAAGGGAAATGAACATACTTGCGTGCCGCCCTACTTCTTCAGCAAAACTTGTGCGCCTCTCTTCTGGAAGGACCTCAGGACAATTCTAAAGTATTTGATCAAGAATCTCCCAAGTTTTACCCTACTGGTTAACAATCGAACAAGTACCCATGTGTCGCGCAGGTATACCTGCGCGACCAGGACTTGCGCGCCCACGCAGTACCTGCGCGCCTGCCAGGACTTGCGCGCCCCTGCCTTTTTGGGTTCCCTTCTTTCCCATTTAACCCTTCTTATACCATTCCACCTTTCCTATTCAAGATTCAGTCTTCAAGACATTATTCAAAGCCATTTATGGCATGTTTTCTTGATTAACTTCCTTATCTGAAAGGAATTATGTGGAATATCTCTCAAAACATAGTGATTTACACATCTTTATGTCACTAAAGATTGAGATTTCATTCATTCAACCTCATCCTTTAAGATGAGAGAACCCCTTAACCTGGGCCTCCTTTTCATGAATAATCCCGAGTCATAATTCTCAAATCTGGGCATCCTCCTTAGGAGTAAGCCCCAAGTCCTCTTTAAACTGGGCTTCCTTTTCAAGAGTAAGCCTCATTCTCAAAGTTCACAAGTATGGGCATCCTCCTTAGAAGTAAGCCCCAAGTCCTCATTAACCTGGGCCTCCTTTTCAGGAGTAAGTCCCAGTCATAATTCCCATTAATTTTGGGCATCCTCCTTATGAGTAAGCCCCAAGTCCCCTAATCTGGGCATTCTTTTCAGGAGTAAGCCCCAATCTTAAAATTCCCAAATATAGGAATCCTCCTTAAGAGTAAGCCCCAACCATAATTATCTTAACCTAGGCTTCCTTTTCAGGAGTAATCCCCAGTCTCAAATATGGGAATCCTCTTCAGGAGTAAGCCCCGAGTCCCTTAATTTTTCAAGTCCCTTAACCTGGGCCTCCTTCTCAGGAGTAATCCCCAGTCTTAATTTCTCTTAACCAGTCCTAATTTAATTTTGATTTGGGTCTCCTTATTAGGAGTAAAACCCAATCATAAGTCCCCTCCTAATTTGGGCCTCCTTTTAAGGAGTAAGCCCCAAATTAGAGTATACAAATCTCCATAAAGTACATATACCTTTATGGACCTTATTCCTGGATTTCTTCCCTGAAGTAAATCCTAATATTCATCTATTTGGATAGTCATACATACATAAGCCCCACATCATTTCTTATGATTGCATCTTTCATGGTACAATTGTCTGGTTTTACCAATACCTCTTGTTTCTCACACCGAGCATGACTCACGTGAGCTTAGAGTGTAAAAGTAATTATGACATCTTTCTTTGAGCCATAAATCATAAACATCATATTCCCTTACTCGAACTATATGGGTTCTGATTCCTTTTCCTAAACAAAGGATATGTAGGTAGCCCATCTGCAGGTACGATCCCAACTCTGAACTAATCCATGTCCTTCTGAATGACAATAAACTTCAAGTGCCCCACTAAGTGGCTTTAAAACTAGTATGGTCATCATAATGACCAAGATACTTTTATGTATTAAAGGATACCATTGACTAAGAATCTCTAAACAAATATAGATGATTCTCTATCAATGAAGAACCTCGAATATAAATAAAAGATTCTCTAAATTTCCTACATATAAATCATTGATTGTCAGATCTAAAGGAAAGCTCATTTTATACTGGGTAATGTAATAAGGATTCACGAACATAACTTAAATCTATAAAGAGAGTCCTGGAGTAGACAATAATTCCCCTCAAAAAGGTGTGATGAGTCCGACCTCCCATCCTCTCGACCAATGCAAATTCCTAAGCCTCATCAGTCCACAACTAATGAGCACCTACCTTGGGAAAGTAGGTTCAAATGAATATGGAATCATTGGATGTTTCCAGTTCTACGAATAAACCCATTAGAAACCGCTTGGAATGTTTGAATCTTAAATCAATGAGATCATCCCCAATTCTAGAGGGAAACAAAAAATGGTGAACCCGACATGAATCTTTAACCAAGTTAAAATGATGTTTTTCTTATTTGTTAGGCCCCTATTTAAAACTCAACAAGAGGGCCATCAAAAGCAATCATTGACATATGTGCTAATCCAAAAGATGTAGTGGCTGAATTTATCTTGATTACGTCTGTTATATCAAATAGGAACTCTTTTCCAAGATTTATTGCATTCTAAGAAATGGCTTCTCTCAAGTTCACACCTGTGAATACTGCTGTTGCGAATGCCACTGCTGCTACTCCTGTTGGATCGTCGTCCGCTCTGAGGACGACATCACCTACTCAGTATCTTCAACGCTGGGTATAAAATGTGCTCGTTAAGGAGTACTGTCAACACGGTACCATTCCAACTCTGGAGGCTACTCAACAAGCCCTCCAAATGAACAACTCACACCGGTCGTCCGGACAACGACGACCAGTGATCAAGAAGCAAACGGTGATAACCACCATCTCCAACCGTTTCGGGTCGTTATCCCTAGAACGCAATCACCATTCACTCCCATATTCTGAAGAGGTGAATGAGAAGGCCCCTCAGGGCCTTAATGCAAAGAAATAGGAGTTCTTACCAAGGGCTCCAATCAACAATCGCCACCAGACTCGTGCGGCAGTGCGCCCTCAATATGATGAGGGTACCGACTCCAGGCGTTTGGCTCAAGTTCCTCGAACCCGAGAAGGCAAGACGAATCACCAGAGGAAAAATACGGTTAACAGTGAGCAATTTCTCATCTATGCCATCTCTGGAGAAGTCCACCAAGCTAACTTGGTGGCAAGCAACGAGCAGGCACACACACCTTCCCGTTTTAATTCCGTTGTCCAGCAGACTCGTCTGGCAGCATCACGCCAATCCCACCAGGCAATTCCGGCAGAGTATTATAGGCAGGAACATACACCTATTTATACGTCATCATCTAGTCAGCAGGCTCTTCTGACTACATATGATGGATCTCGTCAACCACGTTCGGCGAAGTGCAATCAGCAGGCACATACACCTTCTAGTACTGATCAAGCCTATCAACAGTCTCGCTTGGTATCATTCAGATAAGTCAGTCGAAAAGCTCCGGTGACAAATAGGAGGCAGACTCAACTCTATTCTCCTACACTTGAGTACTGTCAGGATTCACTGATAGGAAAAGGAGGACAGGAGCAGGCACATACACCTACTCCAAGCACAGAATGGACGTATATCCCCGTTTCGTCAGCTGAAGTCACCAAGCATATTCTATCAATGCTGAAAGAGAAGAAGAAAATCCCTGCTCATATTCTGGATGCTTGCTAGGATATTATAACAGCTTGAGTAACATCTCAAGGAAAGACACACAAATCTGTCCCTAGAAGTGGAGTGACACATCAACTATTCACTCCAGAGCAGATACACACATCTGTTCCAGTCCAAGAGGGTTGTGGGGCATACTCCCCCATATCATATGGACAACCAAGTCATGCACATACACCTGATTTGAGTAGAGGTCGTCATCCTAACCTGGTCATCTCTCCTGATCAGGCATATACACATGCTGAGAGTAGCCACTTTCGTCAACAAGTGGTTTCTAAGGGAAGTAAGAAGGCGTCTAAGAAGAAGACCCGCCCATCACAGTTAAGAGATCAAGAGACAATCTGTAACAAGGCCTTGCTCGATGATGGAGTTCTTGAATCCCTCGGACAGTTATCTGTTGGAATTCAAGATTCTACTCCCTCATTTCCCAATAGTGGGAACATTAATTCTGAAGGTCTTCAACAGACACTTCCTCATGAAGGCTTTCTTCATGACAATTCGGTCGATCTCGAAGTTTCATCTTTAGATGAGAGCCACGGGAACCCTCTGTGTGGTTAGAAGACCAAGGAGCAAGAGATCGCATCTTTTGTTGTAACCCACCATGGTGGTCCTCCCCATGATGATGAATTTCGCTGTGAAAGTCCTCTCCGCAGTAGTGATGCACATTGCCTAAAAAATGCTTCAGTGGACAATGTAGTGTCGAGAAAGCCCTCTTATCTTGAGGCACTTGAAAATGAGAAACCAGTCATGTATGATGCTTCATCGCTAGCAGGTAAAATAATTTCTCAATCGGAAGATAGCCAATGGTGTAGGTCATTCTCCGAACCACCCCTAAGTCATGAATCTTCTAGTTCGATCAGTGATTTCTCTACCAATCTTGTTGAATCCGATGAAGAAACAAAGAAGCACCAGCTCTGGTAAAATCAGGTAGAATAATCTTCATTGAATGATAAAGAGGAAATGCTGAACATGAGAAAACAACTGGCGAAAGGTGAAGTGTCAGTCATGTTTTTAGCCTCTGGATGACTCTCAGTATGACATTTCAGAGATGTTGACGGAAGATGGAATTCATGATATTCATCTCAACATATGGAAAACTCTTTGTCAGTTGAAAAAGAAAGTATTATCTTATGATGAATATGAAAATCATGTTAAGATAATATAAGGGTTACAACATCAAATTGACTTAGCATCTCTATGAGTCTCTCGATATCCAAAGGTTGAAAAGCAGTAGAGAGCCCTTCAGCGTTCATGCCTTGGTGCACTAAGAAGATTGCGCCAGTTAATTGCCAATGCCCCATCTGGTATTCATGTCATAAGATGGGGTGTTCATGGAGCACTACATTTCACTGTGCTCTCTAGTCAGCAAAGCCTACCGAAAATGGTCTCATGCAATGTTATTTTCTATGGTCGGCCACAGTCAATGGGTTTTGTTTGTAATCAAAAGCTTGCCTAAGAACAGGCCTCAACTAGTTCTTCTCAAAATCAAGAATACAGAGAACAAGTTGTTGAATTACTTATGCATCAAGAAAAAAAGAATATTGAACAGGCCTCTTGTATGGAGCAAGCACATCATCAAGTGACAGAAGTGTCAGAAATCATCCAACGGTCTTTCGAGACGGGTGATAAAAGTGGATGTTGATTGATGCATACATCTAATTTTTGGACTAAGGTCCGCAAGATCAGGATTGCTTTTAAGAAAGTATCAGACATAGCATGTCAAGAGCCACCCCGGCTTGCCAAACTGGGGACTCTTATAAACCAACCCTCGGAATCAACAAATAGGATTTGAAGAGTTGAGCAAAGACAGCAGGAACAGCCTCAGTCCACCGAACTGGGGACTTTTTCAAATCATCAACCCCCTCCTCAAAGAAAATTGGTCTTCTCTTGATTGGGGAAGAAGCCACAGGAGTAACTAAGAGCCAAATTATCAAGAGATTATCTCTAAATTATACTTCGCCAAGAAGTTCCTGAGGGATCTAATCAACAAAAGGCAATGTCTCATCAAAGACATGAAAGGAGACAATATCACAGGAATGCCGATAGGAGGGATGCAATGCATTATGCATCAATCAATGTCATCAATGTCGTTTTTACTGATCCACCATATGAGGCTCACTCAGAGGTATCAGATGAAGAGTTTCTTGTTCAAGAAGTTGTACACAAAGACACAAATGAAGAAGGTGTGTGTACACGAAATCAAAGGTTTACCCAAAATCTGGGTGTTCCTTCAAGTAACGCACTTCCCCCTCTCCGAAAGGGATCAAACAAGGGTAAGGGAAAGAATCAGGTTACATATCCTTCCCCTGTAGAAGGCCAATCGCTCTCACTAGAGAAAAGATTTGTGCAATAGGAGGAAGAGATGAAGGAATTGAGGAGGTTGAATGCAGAACTACTTCAAGGTAGTCTTCCTCCTAAGCATGCTGGAGTCAGTCAGCCAAGGGAGTTTGTTTCAACTACTGAGATGGATCAATAATATCCTCCTTCATTAGTACACCCTCACAGGTCTAATCCTACGGGTCAAGTGCAACAACAATTGTCAATGATTCCATTAGCTGCAGTACCAGCTGCCATACCTGTCCAAGCTCTAGTCAGTGTACCTGTTTAGGTCCAAGATCAACCGGATGTTTCTCAAAAGTTAATAACTACTATTGAGTCATTAACAGCTCGGTTAGAGACTATGGAAGGGAAGCATACGCAGGTTCAACCAGAAAAGAAAGCTTACCCTGAATGGGTAGATTCAATCTCTCCCCCCATCAAGTTTTGGGAACCTTGTATTCCCTATTTTCAATGGATCAGGTGACCCTGAATAGCATTTGACGCATTACGTGTCTTGTTTCGATCCTATGATGGGAACTCCGGAGCAGCAAGAAGCAGTGAAACTCATATGCTTTGTGCGAACCTTGCAAGGACTAGCCTTTGTCTGGTATAAAAGCTTGCAATCCCAGTCAATTACCGGATGGGAGGATCTTCACCAAAGATTTCTTCTCCAATTTATCTCAACTTTGCCAAAGACAATAGTTTTCGATCTTACAAACTGTAAGCAAAGGGAGAATGAAAGAGTCTCTGATTTAATTCCTCGCTGGAAGGGATTAACATATTCCTTGGGCTTAGCACTCCCTCAAGAGGAACTGTTGCCAATCTGTGTGGCAAATCTGCGTGACAAATTATACACACCACTGATCCCTATGAAATACATAGGAGGGTTTCGAGACCTTACTTCAATCGATCAACAGATTGAAGATTATCTTATACAGACTAAGGCTAAATCTCGTGTAATTCCATCAGCTTTAGGAAGGAGAATGGGTAAAGAAGATACTGCTACAGTTATTCTTAAACAAGCACCTGTACCTACTTCTACCTCAAAACCTTCATCTTCTCAGAGGGCTCCACCTCTTGAGCGTCAACAAAAAAGGTCGTTTCGTAAAGATGATCAAAGATATCAAAGACGGAAATAGTTTGATGAGTTGAAGAGTAAAGTTTATTCTTTCCGAAATGAACAAGTTCCTGGTAACTT
Source organism: Viscum album (assembly GCA_963277665.1). Classification (NCBI taxonomy): domain Eukaryota; kingdom Viridiplantae; phylum Streptophyta; class Magnoliopsida; order Santalales; family Viscaceae; genus Viscum; species Viscum album. Next base: position 1,639,126,347 of record OY728129.1, read on the forward strand.
CATTTCGGCCCTAGAGAATAATTTGGTTCAGCTGCCGAGGCCCAAGAGGCCAAACAAGGAAGGAGATGAAGACCGTCCCAATTATTTCCCATTTCATCAGATGCTGGGACATCCCATCTAGGAGTGTTTTGTTTTCAAAAACCTCCTGCAAAAAAATGTTCGATTTGGGACAAGTTAAACTGAAAGGTTCTTCAGCTCATGTAGCATGTGTTACTGCTACAGTTATAGAGGATAAAGGCGAGTGGAAAGAAGTCAAAAGAAAAAATGCGCAGAAATATGATGATTGGATGGTCAGAAAGATGATCAACCGAACTCATTCTATTTTTCGAACACAATTGAAGAAACTAATTGTTCCTTCTGCCATGAATTCTGCAAAAAAATTCTCTTTAGAGGGAAAATCCTCAAAAGGGTGGCATAATTCCAAGAAAGAGGAACAATCAGAAGAAGATGAGTATGTGTCAAAGCCTAAGCTGTCTTTGACTCTGGCAGATTTCATGTCATCTACTTCAAAGCCACAGGCACCGTCCCACCAAACGGCACAGCCTAAATTGGCTAGTCAGGCAGAGTCTTCATCAGATGAAGAGCTGATCTTTGGTTCTGTTAATATGATTCACTTAACAGATCCTTATTCCAGTCGCGGTTTCGATTTTGATGAGCCTAAATTCACTATATCAAATAGAGGAATCGGAGGGAGTTCCAGGGGTCTGGGATACAGAGGAAGACATGGATATCCCAGAAGCCACTATTTCAGTTCTACCCCTGCTAAAACTGTGTACACAGTAGAAACTCATGGCAGAGCCCTTCAGCGAGCTCAACAAGAACAAGCAAGTTCTTCCACCAATAGAAAATTCAGTCCTGGAACAGTTATTCTGGAGGATCGGTTGGGGGTTCCACCTTCTTCCTCTCAACCAATAAATGGATCTAATCGGTCTAATATTCCAAAACCAGGAATATTTCCAACTCCTATCCTGATACAAGATGCATCAAATTCCAAAGCATCAACTTCCAAGGCACCTGCTAAACCATATGTTCCTGTTGGGAAACACAGACCTCTGGATCAAAAGTATGATGTATTAAAACACCTGGCCCAAGTACCATCCAAGTTATCAATTCTAGATGCTTTGAATCTGTAAAAGGATCTTCGAGAGGCACTCATCGAGGCTTTGTCAAGTCCTCAGGAGTTTGAAACTGAAATTGTTGTAGCTGAAGTCTATCACGTAGAGAATAATCCTGCGGAATGCCATGTAGTGATATCTTTCACTGATGAAGATGAAGATGATGTCGTTCATGGACATATTAAACCTTTGTATTTATCTGGAAAGTTCAATGGCCACTACTGGAAAACTAACCTTTACCAACGGTTTGGAACCGTTGGTATAGGCCTCCAAACCGTTGGTATAGCCTATACCAACGGTTTGGAGAACCGTAGCCAAGTAAGCCGTTGGGATAGGTCTATACCAACGGTTTTCCAAAAACCGTTGGTATAGACCTATATCAACGGTTTTGGAAACCGTTGGTATAGATAATACGAAATCTATACCAACGGTAATTGAACCGTTGGTATATAAAATCCAAAAATAAAACATCCGCTGGGATTTGATCCCAGAACCCCTCGTTTATAATCGAACGACTTAAACACTAAGCTAACATCACTTTGTAAACATAATTTCATAAATATATATATATGTATTATCATAATTATTTAAAATTTTGATTCATATAATGTTCTCGGTTAGTATATCTAGAAAAAAATTAAAGAACCTATCCCAACGGTTTTCAAAACCGTTGGGATAGACCTTTCCCAACGGTTTTAAAAACCATTGGGATAGGTTTGGGTGGGATAACCCTTTCCCAATGGTTTTTAAAACCGTTGGGATAGGTTTGGGTGGCTTGAAATCTATGTTGGCCGAAGGTTGGTTTATCTCCTTCTCTTTCCCAACGGTTTTGGTGAACCGTTGGGAAAGAGGAGGGAAAGAAGACCCTTTCCCAACGGTTCACCAAAACCGTTGGGAAAGAGGACTCTTTCCCAACGGTTTTGATGAACCCTTGGGAAAGAGGAGGGAAATAAGACCCTTTCCCAACGGTTTTGGTGAACCGTTGGGAAAGGGGACTCTTTCCCAACGGTTTTGATGAACCGTTGGGAAAGAGGAGGGAAATAAGACCCTTTCCCAACGGTTTTGGTGAACCGTTGGGAAATGGTAGCTATACCAACGGTTTGTAAAAACCGTTGGTATAGAAGTGTTGGGAAAGATCATCTTTCCAGTAGTGGGCGTAGACGTCCGAAGAGATTTCATTGATAATGGTTCAGGAGTCAACCTCATGCCTATTCGTACACTTCGGCGATTGGGCCTCACGGAATCTGATTTATCTCCTTCTACCATGATTTTACAAGGATATGATAAAAATAAACAATAACCACTAGGCAAAGTTACACTTAGAACTCAGTTTGGAGATCTTATATCCAATTCAGATTTCATGGTTGTTGATCAAGACTCAGCCTTCAACATCTTTCTTGGAAGACCCTGGCTACATCAACATGTGGCTATCCCTTCATCATACCATCAATGTCTTAAGTATTGTTTTGATGGTCAAGTTGGTATATTGTATGGTGATAAGTCCCCGTTCAAGACATGTGAGTATCAATACATTGAGGCGGAATTCTATCACATGAAGGGAAGGGATAAATCCACAGCAAAGGAGATTACCAAAGTTAATGCTCCGTATGGTTTGGAAAAGATTCCAATAAATCCATTTGCGCATGTGAGTATAGATTATGTGTTGCCTATCAGTCAAATTGACAGGATAGACCCAAATAAAAATACTCTTATGAAAAAGATCCATAATGTAAATTATGGAAATCGAGCCAGACAACATGGGAGAAATTGGAAACCCACCAAGCAGTGATGAAAGCCCAAATGGTGACGTCTTCATTTCATCTGTTGAAATCCAACAAGTCTATACTTCGCTAATCAGGATAGAAGAAGTTATAGCAACATCGGAGGTGAACAGTGATGTCGATTCTCAATCTATCATCTCCTCTTTATTACCCAAGGAAGACCCTTCATTATCAATTGGGTCAGAAATGGAAGCCTTTTCTTCAAGATGTTCAAATTTTAACATCTCTCTTAATCATGGAAATTTTGCTTCATCATATACTATGAAAGTAGAAATGAAAGAAGTAACACATGTTGAAGAAGAAGAGGAAGATCTCAGAGATGTTCCTCCAGCATTTGAAGAGAGTATCTCTACCACCGTGGATGAACTCAGAGAAATAAATATGGGTACAAAAGAAGATCCACACCCCATTTTAATCAGTGTGTCCATGACTCTTGAAGAGAAAGAGATGTATATTTCCTTTTTAAAGAAAAATCAAGACATATTTTCTTGGAACTATACAGAAATTCCCGAGCTTGATCCTAATTTTTCTACTCATCATTTAGGGTTTACCATAAGAACATTGAGGATTTAAGCAAGCCGTGAGAAGAACACACCCAACTTATACTTCCAAAATTGAAGCTGAAGTGGATAATCTTATCAAAGCTAACTTCATCAGAGAATTTCAATATCCCTAGTGGTTGGCTAATATTGTCCATGTGAAGAAGAAGAATAGACAAATTAGAGTTTGCATTGATTTTAGAGATCTTAATCAGCATTGTCCTAAGAATGATTTTCCAGTTCTGATTACAGAACTCTGGATTGATGCAACAGCTAGCTATGAAGAACTTTCCTTCATGGATGGATATTCTGGATATAATCAAATCTGAATGTCTCCATAAGATGAGGAATCCACAGCCTTAAAAACCCCTCAGGGTGTGTTTTTCTACCAGGTAATTCCCTTTGGCTTAAAGAATGCAAGCGCAACATATCAGCGTTCCATGCATCGTATCTTTAAACCCTTTTTAGGGAAGTTTGTTGAATTCTATGTGGACAATTTGGTGGTCAAATCCAAAAAACTTTCTAATCACTTGGCTGATTTGGAAGTCATGTTCTGCAAGCTCCGACAACATAATTTGAAGATGAACCCCTTAAAATGTGCTTTTGGGGTAACCTCGGGAAAATTTCTGGCTTTGTTGTATGCCACCGTGGTATTGAAGTCGATCCTAAGAAGACAAAGTCAATCCTTGGTATGTCACCTCCTCGAAATTTGAAAGAATTAAGAGGAATTCAAGGACACTTATCCTATATCCGGCGTTTCATCTCCAATTTGGCAGGCAAAAGTTTACCCTTCACCAAATTGATAAAGAAGGGAGTCACTTACCATTGGGCTAAAGAATGTCAAGAACCATTCGATATTCTCAAGAAATACCTCTTGATTCCACCAGTACTCATGCCACCTGTTGAAGGAAGACCACTTATCCTTTACGTGACATCCTTAGAGCGATCATTGGGTGCCATTATTGCTCAGAAGAGTGATGTTGGGAATGTAAACAGTCTCTACTACCTCAGTCGGACTATGCTTGAAGCAGAAACCCAGTATTCAAGTATTGAGAAGTGTTGTTTGGCATTAATCTTTGTAGTTCAGAAGTTGAGACACTACCTGCAACATCACGAGGTCCAATTGGTATCTCGCAATAACCCGCTCAAATTCATCCTTAGTCGTCCAATGATTACAAGACGTCTGGCAAGATGGGCAGTTATTTTGCAGTAATTCGACATTTAGTATGTGTCTCAAAAGGCAATAAAGGGCCAAGATCTGGCTGATTTCCTTGCTGAACACCCTTCAGTGGAAGACACGTCTTCAGATATTGGAACTCCTTGATGAGGAAGTCTTCTCTATTCAAGAAATTCCTCAGGCATGGGAAATGTATTTTGATGGTGCTTCCAGAATTCCAACAGGGAAGAAAATGGAAAATCCTAAATTCAATAAAGTTGGCTTAGGAATTGTGCTCATTTCTCCAAAAAAGGTAGTGTTACCTTATTCCTTCTTATTGTGGGAAGTTGGTACCAATAATGAAGCAGAATACCAAGATCTCATCGCAGGCTTGGAATTGGCCCTTCAAGCACAAGTGAATCACTTAAAGGTGAAAGGTGATTCAGACCTGGTAATCAAACAAGTCAATGGGGATTATGCTATCAGAAAAGAAGAATTAATCCCTTTGTATGATTACGTCAGAGAGTTAATAGCAGAATTACCTTTGGAACCGACATTTTCTTATGTCCCAAGATCACAAAATGCTCAAGCTGATGCACTGGCTAATATAGCCACAGCTCTGGCAGATCCAAATTGGGACGAGACAACCATCAGTATTGCCCACCATCATGAAATTTCACCTTATGTTCCAATCATAATAGAGGAAATTAATGAAATTAGTCCCATTCCTAAACTGTATGTTCATACTACAGGATGGATGTCACATATCAGGGAATACCTTCAAAATGGAACACTTCCACCTAATAGAGCTGAGAAAGAACAAATTCAGAGATGTGTGGTCAATTTTACTCTTTATGATAGCCCAGATCACTTAGATAAAATTCTCTACAAACGTGTTTTTGAATGAGTTCTCTTCAGATGCATTGATGGTGAAGAGACAATGGATATCATGAAATAAGTGCATGCATGAGTCTGTGGTGCCCACTAGTCTGGACATAGACTGTCTGATCAGATTCAAAGGCTTGGATACTTTTGGCCTTCAATGATACAAGATTGTGTTGATTTCACAAAGAAGTGTCATTCATTCCAAGTACATGCCAATTTCATTCACTAACCTCCAGAGTTTCTACATACTGCTAAATACTCGTGGTCATTTTCCACATGGGGAATGGATGTGGTGGGACCTTACCCTTTAGCTACGGCCAAGCAGTTTAAGTATATTCTTACTACTACTGATTTATTTTCCAAATGGGAAGAGGAAATACCTCTTAAGGAAGTCAGTTATAAATGCATTGTTAGCTTCATCAAGTCTAACATCATTACTAGATTTGGTGTCCCTCATACCATATTGACGGACAATGGAACCAACTTCTGTTCATCCGAGATGAAGAAGTTTTATCAAGAATACAACATCAAATCCAACCATTCATCTCGGAATCATGCAGCGGCCAATGGCCATATAGAAGCCTTCAATAAGACTCTGTCAAATATACTGCAAAAGATGGTGGATAAAGATAAGAAATCATGGCCTGATAAACTCTTTCATGCTTTATGGGCTTATCGGACAACCACCCGCACTGCAACGCGGTCAACTCCATATTCACTAGTATATGGAACAGAATCTGTCTTGCCCATTGAAGTTCAACTACCCTCGCTCAAAGTAGCCATTTTTGATCAGTCATCTACAGATGAACAATCTCAAAAGAGACTGAATGAATTAGAATGGTTAGATGAGAAAATATTGTGCACTTTGCACCACTTGGAAGTCTATCAGAATCGAATAGCATGAGCTTTTAACCAAAAAGTTTGTCTTTGTTCATTCACTCGGGGAGAATTGGTATTAGTTCTCAGAACTCCAATGATACCAGGAAAGAAACCTCCCAATCTTGAGCCAAAATGGGAAGGACCTTACTCAATACATAAGGTCTACTCCAATAGAGCTTATTCTTTAATCTCAATGGATGGAGAACTCATCACTACTCCAACCAATTCTATATTTCTGAAGAAATATTTTGTATAAACACAAAATACAGCAATGTTCCGTGCATATGACCTTAAAGTATTTTCACTTCACTTACGTCCAGCATGACGTTAAACTGCACCATCCACAATTCATGTATATGACCTTAAACTATTCTCACTTTCGTCCAACATGATGTTAAACTGTGTCCCCCTTTATCGTCCTTGATATATGACGATAAACTATATATAAGTCCCTTACGTCCAGCAAGACGTTAAACTGCATAACCAACAGTCCATGCATACGACCTTAAACTATTCGCACTTACATCCAACATGACGCTAAATTGTATCATCCCTTTTTCGTCCAACATGACGTTAAACTGTGAAAAAGTCCCTAATATGTCCAACGTGATGTTAAATGGTGTACTCTTTTGTCCTCACTGCATGACATTAAACTGCACAGTTCCCCTTTTGTCCAACATGACATTAAACTGTATTGTCTCCATCATCCTAACTACATGACGCTAAACTGTACAGAAAGTCCTTTAATACGTCCTACATGACATTAAACTGTGCTTTGTCCCTGCTACATGACATTAAACTGTGTTGCACCAATAGTCCTAACTGCAAGACTTTAAACTGCATAATCCCTTTTTATGTCCTACATGACATTAAACTGTGCATCGTTAGGGTTGTTGCTACCTCTTGTTTCTCACACTGAGTATGACTCACGTGAGCTTAGAGAAAACTTCAACCATAACACTCTCTCTGGGCTACTAACCATGTGTAAATCCCAACACTATTTTTTAGATCGTTGTCCCCAAGGACAACTTGATCACTAATTCATTCATTAATTGAAATATGCGAACTTTGATCCTTGCCTTCCAGGATGGGTACGTAGGCAACCTCCCAAGGTTCAAGCCCAAAACCAATCTCTTCACATCGATTCACCTCCATCTCATACGATGTTGATTCATGAAACTACCCCTAGAATCAATATATTTACATTGGTTCACTTTCGTCCTTGCTATATGACGTTAAACTATACAAAACTTTTGTCCAGTATGAAAATAAACTACAATATTCTTTGATACCCTCACTTGAGAGGGAATCATTATTTACATTGATTTTCAATCATATTATATTCCAAAGACTACGTGCATACATGGCAATGCTCGAAGCTTTTATCTTGGGTTAAACCATCATTGCACTAAAGTCCCCTTTCAACCTTCACAAGTACGAACCAAATTTGTACAGAGGGTATTTCTAGAACTACGTGGTCTTTATTCCCATCCTTATGGGATACGTAGGAACGTTCGAGTGTCCCTCGAATCCAACCCCAAGTCTTTGGGCCTAACCCCAAATTCCACTTTCAGTCCCTTGGCTGAAAAGTCCCCATGAAAACAAACACTGTGTATTTCTTATAATGGTACAAGCTATATGACCCTAAACTAAGATCTCCAATCCTTTTTTCATGAACGATGTTAAATTGTATTTTAAGAACTACGTATGGCTTGATTCCCATCCTTATGGGATACGTAGTGAAGTCCAACATTTCAATTCAGGACCCATCCACAACATGATTATGGTTAGCATTGATCTGTGTATCTCTGCATACATTGGACAATACCCATATTTATGTGTCATAATCCTAACCTTAAATATTTTCAGATCTTCAGAACCCTTTTCTTGACTTCTAGTCACAAAAATATCAAATTTCTGAGATTTCATTTGCCTGATTATGCAGTACGTGCCCTTAGGCAGCCTTGCATAAATAGTCTCCATAACAGATTTGTCAGCCAAAAGATACTATTATTTGACTATGTAGCAAATTCCCTTAGGTGGCCGTGCATAATTCAACCCCCTAATGGGTTTTCCGGATACTGGTAACTTCATTCTTAGGAAGAAAGCCTCTTTTGTCCCTATTTGTCTTAAATGACAATATGTAGGGATCCGCAAAAATGGTCATCCTTAACATATTTGTCCCATATCCTTTTTCATGATATGAAAGTATTCAAGTCTATGGTTTATATTCTCCTTCCCTATGTTTGGGTCAGACCTTCGAAGGAGTGATATCCATCCAGTTCTTTGATAATCTTGTTTGGAAATATCTTCTCCATATTCAAGTACCTCTTTCCATATAGCAAACTCTATACTTTGGAAAATTTTAATCTCCATAAACTTTCACTATCTTTTTAGCACTAGGAAAGTAAATTTCTGAGAGTTCTTTTTCCTGACTATGCAGCACGTGCCCTTAGGTGGCCTTGCATAAGTAGTCTACATAACGGACCTGTCGTCCAAAAGATGCTATTTATTTGACTATGCAGCCAATGCCCTTAGGTGTCCCTGCATAATTCAACCCCCTAACGGGTTTGTTAAATAATGGTAACTTCATTCTTGGGAACTACTTATTCTAATGCCTTTTTAGCTCTTTTTCATATCATTCCTCAAATTCAAATATTCTTAAGTCATAGTTTACATATTTTCTCTCATACTTGAGTATGGTAATATGTTTTCAGATAAATTGTCAAAGAATTGAGTCAATTATAATTCATTCGGTCTAAGCTATTTCGACCTTAAACATTAGCCTCTTTATGTCTGATGTGCATGACTTTAAACTACCCACAAAAGACAAGGGAACTCTGAATAAAAGTCAAGTTCCAGCTCACTAAACATACATTTTTTATGATTAGGTAATATTGAGAAATTAAAAAGATTCAAATTTTGTAGGGTTGTTTATAATAATCCTAGTAAAAATCAAACTATTATTACTAGGCCCATTGGATTAGGTAAAATTTAAAGCAGGTAGCAGGAAAATATGTGCACAAGTGATTGAAGATGAAAGTGTTTTTCATTGATGCACAAGAGTTAGAAGGATATCCACAGACTGGAGTCTCTTCTCTTTTTTAGGAATTACAAAAGACTTTCAACATAACTCTTCATTTGATTTACGGCATCCCGAGCTTCATCAGAAACCACCTGGAATTCATTCATTCAATTGGATACAATAAGAGATTCAGTAATACCAGCTCTTCTTGGAACAATTGTAAAAGAATGTTCTTGAGTGCGGTGTGAGAAAATTTTCTGCTGATCAAACAGTGACTCTGTTTCTGTCCAAGACACTTGGAAGATGGATACATGGATTTGGGAATGAAGCATTGGAAGTAAAGAGCCATTTGGAGAGAGTACTCTTTTTATATATTGTTCTAATTCCATGTTTGTCTTCTCTCCACCAACCGGCAGCGGAAAAAATTTCATCCCATGGGTTTTCCATTTTCATATCTTCAAGGAAATGACATGGAAGAAAAATTTGAAAGTTCACACCATTGTTGTTGCTCTTAATGCACAGCATAACTGAAATAGAGGAGTAGCAGTGTAGCTGCATCTCAGGCATATAGTTCTTTGCATCTGTAACATTGACTCCTTGCAGATTAGCATGACCATAAAGAGGCAGGTAGATGCTCTGTGGGAAATTAAGATGATATTTCTTCAAGTACTTAGCCAAATATGGGAGATTGATGTCGTAGATATCATAGTAATCATGCCCAATGATGCTCATCATATCATCAAGTCGCTTTCTTGCCAGTTCATCAACCATTCTGATTCTATTTGGATCCATTTGATCTGCACAAGAGTTGAATAATTAACTCTTAAAGTATGTTAATTTTTACATAAAATTTGTGAATTATTTTAAGAAATTGGATAAATCATTAAGGCGATCAAGTCCCATAGTTGGCGCGCAAGTCTCCTTCAGTCACGCAAGTATTGGGTGCGCAGGTTTCACCGCGCAAGTCTAAATACCCTAACAGCAGCGTGACACAATAAAAAGAAGCGCGATGCAAGAATCAAGAAGCATAGACAAGCGAGATCCGGGAGTCAACTTGCGCATCGAGAGAAAAGGAAAAGCAAGATCTGGATGCTTTGTATGGAAATGAGGCCCTCTATTTATAGACAAGGTCGTACCCCTGCACGCCAGACCCTGTGCACCCGAAGCTCATTTGCGCGCCATACCCTGTGCTCCCTAATTTCCTTTTGATTCTAGATTTCCTCATAGTCAAATCCTCATTTCTTTTGGATCCAACTCTAAGGGGGGACTTTTGTTGATGCTCCTTTCATCACAGAATCTAAATATTGGAAAAGGGGAATATATTAGCTCAAAGTGATTCAACCTTTGGAAAAATATCAAAAATTGACAAAGGAAGGAATAAGAAGAACATTACACAAGGGTCGCGCAAGTTCTACAATGGTCGCGCAAGTACACTTGCGCGCCGAGGTTGGTCGCGCAAGTCACTTGCATGCCCTAAATGATAACCGCCCGGGGTCTTCTCTAGCCTATAAATAGCCCCGGTGGGCCCCCCATTTCAGGAGAGGAATTTTTCCAGAATTCAGATATAGAGATCTGAACGCCCAAGTATCTTCTTCAGGTCTTTCGAACACTTCTAAGGTAATTCTTTACCTAGAATGGAAGGTCTAAACAAGATTAAGGTCTAAGTGTTATAATTCACTAACACTTGTGCGCCTAAGGTGTTTTACCCTTAAGGGAAATGAACATACTTGCGCGCCGCCCTACTTCTTCACCAAAACTTGTGCGCCTCTCTTCTGGAAGTACCTTAGGATAATTATAAAGGCTTTGATCAAGGATCTCCCAAGTGTTACCCTACTGGTTAACAATCGCTCAACTACCCATGTGTCGCGCAGGTATACCTGTGTGACCAGGACTTGTGCGCCCACGCAGTACCTACGCGCCTACCAGGACTTGTGTGCCCCTGCCTTTTTGGGTTCCCTTCTTGCCCATTTAACCCTTCTTATACCATTCCACCTCTCCTATTCAAGATTCGGTCTTCAAGACATTCTTCAAAGCCATTTATGGCATGTTTTCTTGATTAACTTCCTTATCTGAAAGGAATTCTTTGGAATATCACTCAAAACCTAGTGATTTACACATCTTTATGTCACTAAAGATTGAGATTTCATTCATTCAACCTCATACTTTAAGATGAGAGAACCCCTAAACCTGGGCCTCCTGTTCAGAAATAAGACCCAGTCATAATTCTCAAATCTGGGCATCCTCCTTAGGAGTAAGCCCCAAGTCCTCTTTAAACTGGGCTTCTTTTTCAGGAGTAAGCCTCAGTCTCAAAGTTCAGAAGTATGGGGATCCTCCTTAGGAGTAATCCCCAAGTACTCATTAATCTGGGCCTCCTTTTCAGGAGTAAGTCTCAGTCATAATTCCCATTAATTTTGGGCATCCTCCTTAGGAGTAAGCCCCAAGTCCCCTAATATGGGCATTCTTTTCAGGAGTAATCCCCAATCTAAAATTCCCAAATATAGGAATCCTCCTTAGGAGTAATCCCCAACCAAAATTCTCTTAACCCGGGCTTCCTTTTCAGGAGTAATCCTTAGTCTCAAATATGGGCATCTTCTTCAGGAGTAAGCCCCAAGTCCCTTAATTTTTTAAGTCCCTTAACCTGGGCCTCCTTCTCGGGAGTATGCCCCAATCTTAATTTCTCTTAACCAGTCCTAATTTAATTTTGATCTGGGTCTCCTTCTCAGGAGTAAAACCCAATCATAAGTCCCCTCCTAATTTGGGCCTCCTTTTTAGGAGTAATCCCCAAATTAGAGTATCCAAATCTCCATAAAGTACATATACCTTTATGGACTCTGTTCCTGGATTTCTTCCCTGAAGTAAATCTTAATCTTCATCTATTTGGACAGTCATACATACATAAGCCCCACATCATTTCTTATGATTGCATCTTTCATGGCACAATTTTCTGCTTTTACCAATACCTCTTGTTTCTCACACTGAGCATGACTCACATGAGCTTAGAGTGTAAAAGTAATTATGACATCTTTCTTTGATCCATAAATCATAAACATCATATTCCCTTACTCGAACTATGCGGGTTCTGATTCCTTTTACTAAACAAAGGATACGTAGGTAGCCCATATGTGGGTACGATCCCAACTTTGAACTAATCCATTTCCTTCTGAATGACAATAAACTTCAAGTGCCCCACTGAGTGGCTTTAAAACCAGTATGGTCATCATAATGACCAAGATACTTTTATGTATTAAAGGATACCATTGACTAAGAATCTCTAAAAAAATACAGATGATTCTCTATCGATGAAGAACCTCGAATACATATAAAAGATTGTCTAAATTTTCTACATATCAATTATTGATTGTCAGATCTAAAGGAAAGCTCATTTTATACTGGGTAATGTAATAAGGATTCACAAACATAACTTAAATCTATAAAGAGAGTCCCGGAGTAGACAATAATTCCCCTCAAAAAGGTGTCATGAGTCCGACCTCCCATCCTCTCGACCAATGAAAATTCCTAAGCCTCATCAGTCCACAACTAATGAGCGCCTACCTATGGAAAGTAGGTTCAAATGAATATGGAATCATTGGATGTTTCCAGTTCTATGAATAAACCCGTTAGAAACTGCTTGGAATTTTTGAATGTTAAATCAATGAGATCATCCCCAATTCCAGCGTGAAACAATCATGAACTACATCCATAATTTTGATCCATTTCCCTGAATAACGGTCATGCAATAATCAAATACCAGGTAATCATAAAACCACAGGCCAAAGAAAATGCTTGTGATGAATTTATGAAGAAACATGGGAGAAATATATAATAAAAAAGATGTAAAGAACAAACATAAACCCTTTTTTTGTTTTTCCTTGATCCATTTTCATATATTTGGATGAACAAAGAGGGTTTTAAACAACAACAAAAAATATCCATCGTAAACAAATCAACTGTCGATGGGTAAATCAATTCTTTTTTGTTAAATTGATCCATGTTTGACACAAAATAAATAATGGGATGGAAAAAAACAAATCAAATTTCCAACCTAAATCTTTGATCAATCTATGATGAAAAATGGTTCTAAGTTTCCCCCATTGGTGGGATCCATAAAATCCATTAGCATACAATCCTCTATTTTATCTGATCTAATGTCCTCTACCAATGATCCTCTAACGGATCATCTCTATTGGTTCCTCTCAATCCCTAGGTTATATGGATAACCCTAGGGTTGAGGCTTAATCATTTTTAAGTAGAGGAAGCAGGTCCTTATGTCAAATAAAATAAAAAAATCAATTAATTTATTAATATTATTAATTACGCTCCCATGAAAAAAAAATCACAAAAACTTGAAGCTGACAATGGTTATGGTATTCCTAGGGTAAACCCATGTTATGAACTCAATAGTTCCATTATATTTCTGTTCTAGTGCCTCATTTTGGATTTATTCTGCTTTTTTAGGAAAACTGCATGCATGTGATATTAATATATTTTAAATTTTAATTCTGAGAACACTGTCCTCAAAATCTCACATCATCTCTACACCTAGATCTGAAAATAATCCTTATAATATTATAAATAAATACATAGAAAATCAGAGTTGTTTCATTAGAGTTCTATTGATATATTAAGTGCATGAAAAAAGAGTGTTTGGCTGGAATAATATCTAGATGATTTTAAATATCATACATTTGGACCAGATTCATGTACTTCCTATCATGAGGGTGGTCTCTAACATTGGTCTTAGAGGTCAAGGTTGCTTATGTTGGCAGTTCCTTTTCATGACCAACAATTTTCTGCATCTTCATGTAAGGCAGGTTAGTCTAGGATTTCCTCCCTACATTATTATACTTGATATACAATTGCATGTTCTATATCTGATCCTCTAATATGATTGGATTTGAATGGGCTCAGGATGATTTAAGAGTAGATCAGTGTCCTACTGGGTTTATTAAAGTGCTTGTTTTAGAGTGTCTACAGAATATCCAGTTTTAGTAGAGACTTTTCCAGAGTTTTGAGTTCCCTTTCAACCTTGTATTTATCAACCTATTAAACCTCTCCCCATACTTCTTGGTTATAGGTGTGGGACCTGGGTTTTATATACATATTCTTTATTAAAGAATGTATTTCAAAAGTGAATCGCATTGATAGAACTATATTGAGATTCTTCAACTGATGATGATTCGATTTAGTAGGGAAGGTCCCATTGACCCATATGATGGGATGATTCCCATGATTTGATAAGTGGTGTAAAGAAGTAAAAAATGTTCTAAACTATCTTAGGTAACCGTAATGACTCCTCCCATGAGTTATTTCACTAATTGAGGTTGTTCCATCTCTTATAGGACCGAGATGTTGAATATGTCACCTCAAGTATTACATGGGTAGTAGAGGCCTCAAATGGATGATTTAGTTGAGCCCTGGGTATGTTTTTCATATGATAAACTAATTTACTATCCATATATTCATAAAAATTATTCTCATATTTTTTCATTATTTTGTTTCATTCTTCTTCTTATTCTATTAGAACAATAGAAATATTTTTCACTTGTGTCGAGGGTTCACTCAATTTTGAATTTCCCAAAATCAACCATATTTTGGAGTATATCATTAAATAAAAACCATTCCTAGATATTATTCCAAAATATCTTATGGAAGGGATAGTAATTAGGGAAATTTTTTAATTGACTTCATCAGGTTTCTTAACTTATAGTAACTTTAGTAGGTTGTTTTCCATAGTTGTGATAATGTATCATGGGACTTGTTCTTTCTATAAGGAATATAATTTATTTTTTAAATCCTAAAATAGTGGGAGACTCTACTGTTTCCTCCCATCCTAAAGAGGGAATTGTTACAATTTTGGTTTTTTAGGGAGAGGCACAACATGATATTGTGTGGGATTATGTACTAGTGACAGTATCAATGATGACTTAAGAATAATTCTTTCCACTTCTATTTCACTAACCCTCTTTCAATAAGCCACCAATGTTTTCTAAGATTTGTATTTAAATCATAATATATCATCCTATAGATGTTGAGTTATTTCTTCAAAGTCTTAGAACCCACCGGGATATTTCATGTGAATTAATGATTTCAATATTTTATCGTAGACATTTTTCCAATACATATCTCTATTAGATTATGTTGAGGGAGTTTCATATTAAAATAATATTTCAATACCTTCCACTAGTAAATTAATTTTATAACTATATAATTTTCACATTAAATTAAATTTTAGAGGTTAATGGTGGTTTCCTTATTCACCAGCTAGATAAAATGGTAAAGGAATTTTCAGTGTGAAACCTCCCATTTAGTCATTGACACTGTTAGAAAAAATTATATACTAGAAAAATATGGTCCTTATAGTTTATGAATAAAGTAAAAGATCTTTTTTTTCTTCTTATTGTTCTATATTGTCCATCATGGGGCCACAATGAGATAGGAAATGTGTTAGGTGCTACTTAGGGTCACTCATGGCATTGAAAGTGGGAAAGGTGGGATTCACGAAATTAAATTGAGGATGGGTAGCATCAACCTAATATGGGTGAAACTTATTATATGGTTACACTAGTGTATTTAATCCTTATATAGATTATATCTAGGTAGTGAGGGATTTAATGGATTCAAGGATCTCCAATGATATTACCTATTGGGATAAATCCTTGGAAAAAGTAGTAGACTGGACCTAGTATAGTCGGCTTTCTTACACTGGCTATCTATATCCAGTCAATATTAACCTAGGATAGAATTATTGAAATGGTGATATTTTCTATTATAATAGAATAAAATAATGACACTAATAAACATTAGGTTTAGGTAAACCATGGTTATTGACCTATATCCAATCAAGTGGTTGGACTCTGATCTTATTGATAGATCAACCCCTTTTGGTAGAATATATACTGGGGGAAACAATAATTATGCTTGAGAATTATACTCAGTGGGATTATTATGTTTGAGTTTTTCAAAATTGATTGTCTTTATCTCCTCTAGTTTTTCTTCATACTAGGTAAACCTCTCCTTAACAAAAATATCTTAAACTTCCTTGGGTGGTGGGTGGATTGTGTTGTCACCACACCTTTCCCCTTCTATTTAGTTAAAACATTATGAGTTGAAATTTACTGATTATCTGGTATAGATATAAAATTTTGATACTACCTCTGGTTTTGAATACAGACACCCTCCTCATCAGTGCAAACCATATCTCATGTAGACATTTCTTTATCGTGTCCTTTGATGTTAAGTTCATTGTCTAGATTATTTTTGATATTGACACCAATAAAATATAATAATTCATATCACATTGAAGGGATAATTTACTCATCCTCCTTAATTAGTACTGGGAATCTACACCATGTTAATATTTTTCATATAATGAGGTATATCCATCCTTAACGTTTTCCTTCTTGGGGGGTAATTTTGACTTATGGACCCTAAGATGCGTCAATTGCCCTTCTCAATGGAAAGTGAATTTAGAAGAATATCTCATGATTTTTGTCTAATTCTTCCAAAATAAAGTAGATTGAACATGCTGTGGGATTTATTGTTAGGAAATTTCTTATTATAGAACTTCCCACAACATGGAGAAGATAGCTTTTATATGTGGGGAGGAAGAGGTAGTAAAAATTATTTTAGCCCTATTGGATGTGGTTTCCTTTTTTTCACCACTATAATGTCTTGTATTTAATGTTTATTTAATGACCTAAGGGGTGGTGGTGGTGGTAAAAATTCCCCCATCCCTGTGGACAAATATTTTTCCTCCAATGTTATGGAAATAGGAGATATCGCAGCCTTCTTGATTTTTTATCCTTAACCTAGGAATGGGCTGGGTGCAGTGCCTTTTTTGAACATGTTCTTCTCTCCATTTAGGGTCTCTCTATAGTTGTGGGATTTTGTTTCCTCAAATTGGAAACCTACTCAACTTTATTTATTTCTTGAATCAAGATCCTATTGACATCATACTATCATCGAGTACTCCATTTTTGGGGATTAAGAGTCGTAGGACTTCACTTAATAAACCAAGTAGTATATGTGAATCCCTGAACTAAGATTTATCAAGAAGTAATAACACTACACATTTTTATTCCTAATGAACTAATTTATTTGTAAAATGGTGTAATATTTTAGGTTCAATAACCTCCCTATACTCTATTATGAACATTGAATAAGGCATCTGTGATAATATAGTGGATTGCCTTTATGCTACATAGGCAAGCCTGTTGGAGATCTATGAATTGTCTTTCAATACTTGGATTGTAAGAAGTATAGAGGGAGGTCATTTTTATTTAGTTTAAAATATTATCTATTGCCTCAATGTGGTTAATTTACTTCATGTAATACACATACATTGTCTTTATATAGAGAAGAGTTTCCGAAAAATTTTGGTACAGATGATGTATAAACTTCTCTTTTAATGTCTTTGGAATATAATAACTACAAATAACTATAAGAAAAAATATAAATATTATATTATCTTTGAATTTCTATTTCCACATGATGTTTTTATGATCCTCATAATCGGAGAGTGGTTCCTTAACTTGGTCTAAAAATAGAGTTTGTTTCTCTGTCACCTTAGAAAAGGGAATGAAGTCATCCAAAATGTATTCCATTTCATTGAAAGATAAATGATTTTAAGGTTACTTGAATAATTAATACTAAATTGGTCTATACATCTATTGAGATGAAATATCCCCCATAAGTGATGAGTCTATTGGTTTAGTTGCCCTCAACATTTTGAGTACCTCTCAAAATAACGATGCTCTCAAAGTAGCTTTGATATGGGGAGGACCTTATTTTTGGAGTGGGATATCACCATGGGGAGGTCCTTTATAGATGATTTCATGGGGAGTATTTCCATGATCATTTTTATATGCACTATTATGGGGAGGACCTCTATCCTAGCTTGATATCTAGAAGAAGGGAGAGAATCCACATCATAAGCCCTGGGGAGGACCTCTAGGTTGGATGATTTGATTTTTCCCATAGAGGAACTTTGTATCCAGTACCCCTTGGGTGGAACCCTAGAGTTTTTTATACCCATTTCATGGGGAGTATCTTCATGTCCATAGTATATTTCCTTTATTGATGAGGAGTCGATAGGTTTTTGGACTGCAACCGAGAGGTATTATAGGGCCTTACGGATATCATCATTGATTGGGGTAGCAATATGAACCTATATATGGGGTATATATGGACTTTAAAAGACCTTTTGGATGACCATGATCAGTTATCCAGGGTTAGAACCTCATTTTTTGGAGTCACGCAACTTTTCCAAAAACCATTTTTCAATGGAATCCTCTTAGGATACCTCCTACCCATCTTTAGAATATGTCGATGACTTTCTTTGGCGGTTGCCAAATATGTTGGTGAACTTAACAATTATTAAAATACACAAGAATATAATACCATCATTGATATTTAGTTTCCATCTATATATAGAGATGGGCCTCCTAGGTGAGGACATGAATATGATCCTACTCCTCAATGGGTTCCATCAAAATACATCAGTAAGCTTTATACATGAGGTCAGAAATATGATCTTAACCCAAAATTATCACCAAAACTTGTCACATATATCCTATGGTAATATACCAAAGGGATATCATAGTGTTGGAATGAGTATGATCCTACCCTGTAGTGGATTTCGAGACATATCGGTGAACTCTAATTGGAATGAGGAATATGGTTCTGATCATCTTCTTTGTTACTTTATAGGTTATACTGATGATCCTAAGGAATGGGAGTACAAATATAACCTATCTTTTGAGTAGTTATAAAATCATATTTGTGTTCTTCTCTGATGGTGGGAGTTGGAATATAGGCTTGCCCCATGTTTTCCATCATAATATGTTTATGTTGGTCCTCTGTTGTTTCTACTAGGATATACTGATAGCTATAAACAAAATGGGGTGGAGATAATTCTACCATTAAATATTATCTAGAATATATTGGTGGGATTTTTCAACCACAATGGGGATATAATCCCTCTCTTTTCGGGGATTGGGGATATAATTCCACTCCTATCCTCCATTTTCTTCGGAATATGCCGATGGTCTTTTCGGTGCAAGAAAGGGTATCATATTTTTTTCCTTCATTGTTTTTTGGAATATTTTAGTGTGTTTCCTATAATTATTCTAGATTATGTTGATGGGATTATTTAGTATGAGCAAGTATATGATCCTTATCTCCGGTCTTAGTCCTGATGTATTGACATACACCCTCTGGGGGAACAAGAATATGGGCATGTTCCCAATGCTAGGGATTATGCTTAACCTAGTGGGATTTCATCACAGGCACCCTAAATTGAGTGTATATGATTAGGGTCTCCAATATATCATCCTCAGTATAATCATACGGAAATGGGGTCACACATTGCATATGACGGTGATGCCTGGTGATAATATCCCTCCAAGGTGGATCCTGGTGAACAGTGAGTCCATGACTGACCTCTAAATCATATTTCATATGATAATAGTGGTACACATTTATGAACTCCAAGAAAATGATCCTAAATCACTTAAAGGTGGATACATGTTCCACTTTCTTCTATATATCCTAGCATTGATTGGATATCCTATGAAGCTTTATCACCTAGAGTATCTCATATGCAGCTTCCAATGTTGTTCTATTACAATTCATATGATACTTGTAGATCAAAATATTTATCAATTGCTGTTAGAGATGTTGATTTGATGATAGAATCCTCCATGGTTGTTTCTTCACAATATTCATAGTGATTTTGACTTGAGTTGAGTACCTCAGTCATTGAAGAGTAACTTGAGATACAATAAAATGGTCTTTGGATTGGTCTATGAGCTTATCATGTGACAATAATGAGCTATAGGATTCCCATTATTTGGATTTAAGGGAGTTATGTAAAGGTTTTATAATTCCTAAAGAAATATCATCAAACACAAGTGTGAAACCCACCAGTGCATTATTATAAGTAATATTATGTTTGATCTTCCAATTTTACAATTAATATATTGATGTCAAGTTCACCATTTTGATTCTAGTGGGAACTTAGAAGGCTTTCCATACTCATAATGTTTTGAGTCATTATAGACCTTCTTTCCAAAGGTAGGTGGTCATTGGGACTTTATTAGTGACACCATGGAATACACATTGGTTAGGATGATGGGAGGTCAGTCTCATAAAACTATTTTAATAGAATTATTTCCAACTCTAGATATCTATTATAAATTTAAGACATATTTTTTAATCATTCTCAAATCCTAATATAATACTAGTTACCCCTATGCTAGTGACTTGATCAGAATTTTTTGTTAATATGGACATTTTTTATACATCATAGGTTCCCCATCTTTGTAACTTTCATTACATATCAAAATATCTCTATCATTCACTAATTTTTTAGTGATACTATAGTTTAAAGACACATAGTTGGGAAATATGAAATTTTAGTTCCATCCAAGGAGGTGTTAGGTGTTTATAGTGTTACTATTGAACCTTGATTGGGGATTTATATGTATCATTATGATAGAAATAATAACTCATATAGTTTGGTGCCACTTAACAAGAAACATCATACCTTTTAAGGTCATGTTACAAGAACCATATAGTGCCTTTTAAGTTCATGAAACAATGACCATTTAAAATAAATTTAGTGTCATGAATTGTGTATTTTTTTGTGATAAGATCCCAAAAATAGCTAGTGTGGGATCCATGCATGAGCGGACATTTCTATTATAACTCGATAGGAATATGGCCTAATGAGGATGAGTTTGGTTTATATAGAATATGGACATGAATATGGTTAGTTTGGATCATTAGGATTTGTCCCATCAAGCGGGATAAGGATTCATCTGGAATATATCCCAATGAGTAATTTTCCCATAAAATATGGTCCTAGGGAAAGGAAATTTGAATTCATAAGGAATATATCCATTCAAGGAAGGACATAAGTGATTTTATAAGGAATATGGCCCCATGAAGATTGGTTCACATGGAATATGGTCCTAGAGAAATTAAATATGGGTCTTATAGGTGATATGGACCACTAAATGGGATATGACCTCATTTGGAATATATCCTAATGAGAAAATCTCTTTGGGAATATATCGCCCGAGAAATGACATATGGCATCATAGAGAATATATCCACTTGATGAAGGATTTAAGTGATTTCATGACGAATATATCCCCAATAAGATGGGTTCATAGGGAATATAACTCTACAGAAAGTAAATAGGGGTCCCAGAGGGGATATGACCAAATGAGTAGGGACCTCTAAGCTCATGAGAAACATAGTCTGGAGAGGAAGGACATAGGTGATTTTATGAGGAATATGGATCCATGAAGATAGGTTCAAATGGAATATTTCACTATAGAAATAAATTAAAGAATGGTGATATTGGTTTTGAAACTCATTGAGGAATCCCATGTATTCTGCTAAAATGGGAATCAAATCCCATATAGTTTGTGTTATATGGTTTACAGTTGTGTGACTGGATCATACAATTCAGTTTAACATCATGTGGTAAGGATGTTTTCATACAATTTTACCTAATGCGGCTATGAAATTTATGTAGTGAAATGGGAAACAACAATATATAGTGTGGTGATTATGCAAGGGTGACCTAAACATATTCCTCTTTAGGAATATTCCCCTTTGAATGATTGTGGTTAATAGGGGATATGGCTCTTTGAAGATGATTTTGTAGGGAAAATAGACTCATGATAATGAGTTTGGACTTATTTATAGACTCTTCTCTAAAATATCCCTCTCTAGGTATATGGCCTTTTAAAGGATTACATATCACAGAAGATATGACCCTTTGAGGATGACTTCATGAGGAATATGACCTAATGATAATGATTTTGGGATTTTAGGAAACTCATTCATTTGGGAGGTCATGTATATGAATGGGCATGTATACTATGGTGTAGGGAGATTTCTGGAAAGATAAACTTTCTTGTATAGAGATTGAGGAATCAGTATCTTCCCACTGATAAAAATATCTAGGAGAAGGTAATTTCACTAGACTCTCATTTCCAGTGTTGTGAAATGCCTCATTTTGAAATAACTTGGTATTTCTTCTTCCAAGGAGACTGGGTGAAGGTTATTTGGGGTCACATGATGCAGGGATTAAACACCACCATTGATTGGGATTTTATGTAAGAAATTATGGAAGTATGGTTCTAGGGCACTGGGATAAGAGAGGTGGAACTCAGGTTCTGGGGATTGGTTTTTGCAGAGATCTGCTGGGTTCTCTGGGAATCAAGAAATAAGGAAAGAGAAGGTACCAATATGTCACTCATTTTTGTGCAGGTGTATCTGACGATTATGGTGGATGAACTTGGGGTGTTGATTAAAGGCTTGATGGATTCATTCATATTGAGAAGGATTATTCCATCATTCTACCCAAGTTTGAGTAACATAAGTGGTAACTAGGGATGATGGGTTTGTTGAAAACCTCCATCTTCAATGTTTAAATTTAATTTGGATGGATCATTCTGTGATTTACTAATGAGAGGAGGTGGTATCTTAAGAGACATGAGGGTTCATGTTATCCTTGGATTTAGCTCCGTTTATAGTCTAGGCTCATCCTTAAGTTCCAAGGCAAGAATCATGCACACTGGTATCACTCTCTACATAGATTGTAATAATAAAATTACTAATATTGAGTCTAATTCTCATGTACTTATTGGGATTCTAAAAAAGAAGGATATTCTTCCTTGGGAGCTGAATTATCTGATTGGAAGCTATAGATTGTTTCTCAACCAAGGTGTTTCTATCCATCACACTTGGAGGTAAGGGAACTATGTTTCTGATTCTATATACAAAAAAGGGATTCTAGATGAGCATATCACTTTTTATGCTAGTTTAGGGTCTTTACCTAGTGATTGTAAGCTCATTTCTTGAGGTGATTCGCTAGGCCTTCACCATTTCCACCCCCCTTAAGTGGGGTTTTTTTTATGATGATGTGTCATTTCTCTAATAAAAATTTAATTTTCCATCAATCAATCAATATATGTATACTTTCCCTCAATTGATGGTTAGATGATGATGAATGAATGGACTCATGGTGAATATTTCCTAGATAGGAAGAGATTAGGTATTACACTAGACCAGATTCCTAGAACTTGTATGGTATAAGTAAGGGTGTGTGGGAGGCTTATACATATGTTGCAAAAAAGTTTTTAATCTACCTATTTCTTGTTGATGGTCAGATAGTGAAATAAAAATAGAATCATGGGGATATAGAACTATGAGGATGAGATCGGGGTTTATGCATGTATCACTTAGCCAGTAGTTGGGTGACCCAATCATGGGTACCACCCCAACTCTCTTTCTTTCTTCTTTTCTCATTTGATGATTAACAATCATGAATCAACAATGGTAATGTGGAAAGGACTTACAGCTAGTGAGGAACTCCATGACTATAAGGCTTATTGGGTGGACTAAGGTGGCTAGGTTCAACACTACGGTAGCCAATAATGTATTTCTAAGCTAGGAGTGACCAATATGGTGTCCTTTTGATTAAGACCCTCGTTATCAAGGGGATACATGGTTGTAATCACCCTAATGGTTCTATCTATCTAGGAGGAAAATCTCATAGCATCCTTTTATAAATGTAATACATGATTGAAGGAAGGAAATATAGAATTACTAGAGACTTGATCATGTATATTTAGTGATTTTATAGGAGTTATTGATAATTGAGTTCCTAGATATGAGACCCAAGGGAAGAGATCCTCTACCATTAAAACTAGGGATGACGTGTTTCCCTATCCTAGGAGAGGGGGAAGATGATTCACCCAAGAACAAGTCCTCAATGTGGATTCACCCTAGTGTAGGGCCAGTAAAACAGATTCACCTTAGGGTGGTCTAAGAGAGTTGATTCTACCTAGTTTAATTAGGTTGAAGTGGTTCCCCCAGTGTTAAATTTACCTAAGGGGATTGGTTATTCTTATCCCTAGCCTCTTACTCCCTAGAGTGTTTGGGAACACTTCTACTTAGTGTGAGTGACCTCAGGGGTCTTTCACACTAGTCTAAGATAATTAGGGGTGAATCTCTCATGGAGATTTTAGCTTTGGATAACTCAATTACCCTTCCCTTTAGTAAATTACCATAGGTTTTAGGCATGATAATACAACTTGAAGGGGGAAGGAAGGACTTGGGTAAAGGGATATTCAGGTGTCTCTTTGTATTCTAAAAGGGTGTACAAGAATATTCTCAAGGGGATATATCTATAGGTAATAAATGATACCTAGTTGCAAGGTAGTTGTGTGAATGTGGTAGTTTTCATAAGTTATATCAGGAATTAAAACACGGGAACATGCATAGGGCCGTGGGTGAAATGACCTTGGAATACCCATCAGGAATTGGGAGAATGGTTTTTTTCCCAGGGAACTTTTTCCTTCATGATCTTTGCCCTTCATCCCATAAAAAGGAGCACCAACACACTCAATGATGTTATAAATATCTTCTTGTTTTTTATTAGATGCCAAATAATTTTGTGTATGTAGCCATATACACTAAATTTGTTTAGGTACACCATTAGTGATTGCCTATTGTGTATATTTCTCATACCCTGGATGTGCACCTTGGTGGGAATATAGAATTCATGGTCTATAATACTAGTAATAGAATACTCCCTGTGATAAAATATTTAACTAGAGATAGTATATTGGGATTGGGTGAAAGGACTGGGCAGAGCCTTGGATATAGATTTTGTTTATATCTTCAATGTTTTTTAAATTTTGGGATTGTATTTTGTATATGATAAACTAATCAGGAAGTCCAACATTTTGATGTATGTTGTATATTACATTTACATAGGGTTCATCTTTTGTGGTAACATGTGAAATATTTTTATAGTATACTTATCATTATAATTTACATGTTAGTTTATTATATTGTGAATGATGGTTTAACATTATTTCACTATTACATATGGTAATATGGTCAAGGGTATAGTCTATTTATGTTACTAATATACCCTCGCCACTAGTCAGTACACTTCTATAAATCTTCTTTATAGCCACAGACCTATACCCAAGAGCTTCAATGTCTATAGTTATAGTCCCTTTGGTTCTAGGATACTTCCATTAACCATTATTTCTTTGGTTATTGGTCAAATAATAGCTATTTGGACAACAGAATATGGCTATAGGATCCCTATTATTATAGTTTTAATAACCCATGGGAATAGGGTCCCATAAATTTTATCAATTTTATTGGTTATCATTCACCTATTAACCATAAATTGATTTCATCCTCCCCTTTTTTCTTTTACAATTCTCTTGACTGATTCCCCCTAATCCTTTGGATTTTGAGTCATGATTTATGAAAAAGTCTTTGGGAATTGTTCTCCACTAAAAATAAGAATCAATTAGTTGAATCACTTACCCTAAAGTGCTATGAAAACAAGTTCTCTAGTATTCTAACTCCATGTGTTTTCTTTCTTTTAAATAATATTTTTTATTTTATTTTTTGAATTTCATATTTATAATTATTTTTAATTTTGTTCATTCCTTTTTAATTTTGGTTATTCCTTTAATATATAGTATAGAATTTTAGGAGTTGGAGATGAATTGAAAATATGTTAGGGATAACCATATTATATTAAAATATTTTTAATTATTATTTAATTATTGGTGAAGAATGAATTATAATTTAAGCATTGTAAATATGTTAATATTTATGATAAGAATTGTTGGAGTTAGTTCCCTAGAAATATTTTTTGTGTACTTTATGATTACATGTATTCATATTTTGGAATATTAATAAACTATTTATCACATCATGATTGTTCTTATGCGTGACATAGTATGTGATAATGTCCTAAGAGGAGTTGTTGTACTAAAATCTCATAGTAGTCCCTACTATGATGAGAATCTAGAAGATCTATGATAGTATTCTTATATATATATATATATATAGTTGGATAAAATCATTTAATGGAAAAAATAATATAGTCTATCATGGGTGGATACTCATAGGAATTTGAGGCACCTTCTCATTGTGTATGGCCTTGGTAAGTTCCAGTGTAGAAAATTATGAGAATGAGACCCACTAGTAGGAAATTCACATTTATATGTGTCATTGGGTGTTCCTATCTATTGATGTGTGTATTGATCCTTATACTTGAAGATTATTATTAATGGATATTATTAGTCATGTTCTTTGATATATTGATGAAAATTGTGATGATATATGTTCATGTAGAAGTAGGATGTGTTGGGTGTGTCACGAATAATATTTCATTAATAAATTAATTGTGAAAGGATTCTGCCCTTCTATTGATTAAATAAAGTTGATATCTCATTCCCTTTGATGGAAATGATAGAATCTAAATAAATCCATGTCCATGGTGTTTTATAGGCATGTTAAATTTCTAAAAATTCAAATAAATATACATTGATCACATAGGTTGATGACCCCAGCATGCAACCTGTTTGATAAGAGATATCATGATAAAGGGATTATATTACAAAATAAGCATCCATATGTGGTTTATGTCAATGTGAAATTAACTTATTTATCTATTGGTTCCTTTGAATGTTTCTAGACACTAGCCTTATACTTTGGGCCTCTTCACCTAATACCACTAAGAAAGAGGCCTAGAGGGTCACATGCTAAGTGTATCTAAATCCTTAGTTAAATTATATAATTATTTAGTATTTAAATTTTTTAATAAATATTATTCCCATGAATGGATTAATAATTATTCATGTATGATTAATCATATATATTCCATCACTTATTATTCAAAAGAATATTTTGCGAGCATAATATTTAATAAACATTTATTTTCTATTTAGTGAATATGGTATTTATTTATTTATTGGTTAATAAAGTATTGATATTTATTTATTAAATAAATATTCATTATTCAAGTCTTGAGAAAAATATTGGGGGAATGGGAGACCATATTTTATGACCTGTGACAAATAATATATATATATTAAATATTATTTTAATAAATAATATTTAATTAATTAATGATTTTTATGCATGTCAATAAATAATATTTTTATTTTTATTACTATTATAAACATAGGTCTCTTCACGGGATTAAGGAAATAATAAGGGTGCATGTGCAATTATTATATTCTAACCCTAGCACTATTTAAACCCAATTATATTATTTCTTAAGGGATACGATTTTGTTTTTTCATAAACAACAAAATCTATATAATTTTCTCAAGCCCTATAAAGTCCCCCCCCCCCAAGAAAACTCTCAAGAATAGAGAGAAATAATCCTCCACCACCACTCTCAAGTATAGAAAGATCAAGGAGAATACTTCTTAAATAAATTCGTGCGGTGATTAGAGGAAAATTATGTAATCATTAGGTTCTACCATGCTAGTACCCGGATATTCCCACGGTGATGTTGGGAGGTTTTTTAAGTACATTAAAATCACCAATAAAGTGAATATAAACTTTATTCCTACAGATAAGTGATGGTAAAACTTATATATGTTTTCAAATTCATCATCAAAGAAACAATTCATTATAAGATAATTCTTAATTTCTAAAATTAATTATAAATAATTATGTGATGATCCTGTAATTTGGTTCTAGTTTTCTCAGGTCAATTAATAATTTATTTGATTCTATTTTTTGTAGCATTTATAATTTATGTACATGTTAGATTAATCATCTATAACAAAAAAATAATGTTGGGAATACCTCATTAGGTGCTTCCGATGTGCTCAGAACTTACAATTGGTATCTGAGGGGTCACATAATTATTTATAATTATTTAAATATTGTTGATTGATTTGTGAATTTATCATTAGTTGTCAATTTTGGTTTAATCATTCTGAATCTGGATCATGATATCTACACTTATTCATCTTAATTCTCGCAAATATAATCATATTTGATTAATTTTAATAATAAAAAGAATTCAAGAAACTCATCAGGAGGTGCATAAGATTTTTGCAGGGTAGCACAAGAGTACATGTAGTGTAGCCCATTGGTGCACATTGTGTACCCATTTTTAATTCACCAAGACAAGTCATGAATTAATTCAAAATTAATTCAATCCATGTGCATTTATTACACATGGTGTGTAGTTAAATACACTATGTGGTGACTAGGATATCTCGACACAGGGTTTGCTAGACTACATGGTGTATAGCTTTCATACACGATGTGTAGTCCATTAGTCAAAGATGGGATATGTATTTTCTCACACAACCTACATGACTGGTGACTATATAACTTGTAGACCACATTATGTGTAGCCCATGTACACACTATGTTCTCTATTAATTTATGTGGCACGTTTACACACTGATTCCCTAGGCGTTTGGCATAGATAGATAGTGAGAACTACACATGATGTGTAACTATATTGTACATGCCAGGTATATAATGGAATTATGTAGAAATAAAAAATAGATTTTTATACTGCTTAAACCTTATCAACATGTGTTATGTATAGTCATTCAGTTGAATCATGTATGCCATGTGATGGGATATATATATATATAATTTATAATTAATTTCTATGTAATTTTCAGAATTACTTATTATGTATAAGTTATAGTAAATTCATTACTTTATACACACTAAAAGATAAAATGTTGTGTAAATAACATGTGTTCTATGTGATTATTATATTGAATCATACTTTCTATGAAATTACATGATAATTCATGTATTCTACATGTCTAACAATTTAATTTTTATTATAATGGGGAAGAAGGGGAAGAGACGAAATAACAGTTATGGTGGGTGAAAGTGATGAAACCCAAGGGTGTCACCCCTCACAATGAGCTTACAATTCGATGTAAGAGACCCCGTACTAAAATATAAAATGATTGCTTCACCCAGGGACCTGTTACTAGTTAAGGAGTCAGCTGCAAATTTGCATTCTCTCTAGGTGTGGCCAACCAGCAAACTAGACTCAAGAAAACACCTTTCCTTTCAAATAATATAGGCCAGCTCCCAAGGAGGATTATAAGAGACTTTCAGTATACCAATAAGGTATTTAGAGTTCATTTACACTTCATTTAACATTACATTATAAAGTTTGTAAAGATGTAGACCACTGAGAATAGACCTCACTTATGCACTAAGAGCATTCCATGCACTATAAAAAGCACTAAACCTCATAATGACAGAACTTCTATCATCCCTAAAAATCCTACCACCTTGAATAGAACATATGGAACATGTTCCATAGATATTAAATTTAAATACATTTGAGGGTGGTTTCTAGCAGACACACCTACCCTTGTTGATTGTGGTACCCTCGGTCTAAAGCACCACCCTTGAAATGATCATCCTAAGAGATCGATATTAGTACCCACAAGACCGAAGCCTACCCAATTCATCCACCAGTGATCTAAAGTGAACCCATATGAGTGCATGATAATATTCTATGCCCTCTATTTCATTGTCATAGGAGTCCCAAATGATTCAACAAGCCATAGTGAATATCAGGCTCCTTACCTTGTCTTCCTCGCTACTATTCATTGTTCCCTAGAATTAGGAAGACAGTTAACCAAAAATGTTCTCCCCTCCTCCAGACACCCCAATATAGGTATTAATATCACAACATATTCCCTTTTCCACATCTCTCCTGAAGAAAAGATGCCAAATGGATTCATTATTCGGTCTATCATAGTACCAACACCGAGAGGCTAATGAAACTACCTTCTTCTGAATGTTTTCCTCAGTCAGGAGATCCATGTTTATCAAACACCAGATAAAATAGTTCAATTTAATTGGGATCCACTTACACCATAACATGGCTTCCCATAAATCAATACTTCTCTGCACATGTAAGAACTCTAATATATTTTTTCCATCCAGAAGAAGATATTGGGAGAGAGCATCTATCTGGCTCATCGTACAGAACAATGTTGTCCACCATATCCTACTACTATATATTGAGCATAGCATGGACAAAGTCAGGATAACCAAATGCTTCTCTAGCTGAGATATCTTGAACTGGTCATATTGTGAAGAAAAGGGTGTCACCGCACCAGTTATCTTTCCAGTACTTAATCTCACCATTCCCCACAATCCATCTAACTTTATCCTCCAGCACTTCAAATAATTTGATCATGGTTCTGGAAAGTTTTGATGACTTTCTCATACCAACATCTCATTCTATCCAGTTTTCACCATACCTGTGTCGCATGAAACAAGCCCATAGAGTTTTACCCTCAATGATCTCCCATGCTAGTTTTCCCGGCAAGGACTGCATGTCCTCCTAAATACTAAAAAGATCGATGCCACCCACCTCCAATAGGTTTTCCATCCTCCTCTACGCATCCCAATAACATATCCCTCCATCATTTTCATCCCATAGGAATTTGGTCATAATTTTCTCAATATGGCCAATGGTACCCTTTGGAACTGGTAGTTTATAGTGATTCCCTTTGGACTTACTAATACACCTATAATATTCTTGGATTTAATGAATAGAGTCTTTAGAGACTACCTCGATAAATTTTTTGTGGTGTTAATCAATGATATTATCATTTTGTTCAATAGAAAATAGAAAAATTAAGAGCATCTAAGTATTGTACTAGAAACATCAAGGAAGAAGAAAATGTATGCTAAGTTTAGCAAGTGTGACTTTTGGATACAACAAGTCACATTCTTGGGGAACATGATCACAAGTAAGGGAAATTTTGTGGACACTTCAAAGAAAAAATCAATTGAGTAATGGCTTGAATCCACTAGTTTCATGGTAATATGAAGTTTTTGTTGGATTAAAAGGTTATTACTGATGTTTTTTGAGAAATTTCTCATGATTTTATAGCCCGCTAACTATGACAACATGAAAAGTGGTAAAGTATGTCTGGACCGAAGAATGTGAGGAAATAATTAAAGATATCAAGCATAGGATTATAATTTTATCAATACTCACACTACCAATAAGTGGACAATGTTTTTTTATATACAGTGATTCATCAAAGAAAATATTGGGTTTTGTAATCATGTAGAATGAAAAAGTGATAGCATATTCCTCATGATAGTTGAAAATACATGAGCGAAACTACTTGATGCATGATCTAGAGTTAGTAGTTGTGATCTTCACTATTAATATTTGGCAGCACTATCTCTATGGTGAGATTGTGACATATATATCGACCATAATATTTTAAATAATATATTCACACATAATGATCTCAACATACATCAAAGAATATGGTTAGATCCAATAAAGGACTGTGATTTATCTATTCACTGCAATCTAGGAAATTCGAACAAGGTATCTCATGCTCTTAGAAGAAAAGAACCTATTACTTTATCCATGATATGGATTGATAAAGATCATATCTTCATGGATATACAAATAATAGATCTGGAAAACATAACAGCATGGAATACATCCTACCTTACCCAAACAATTTCCCTTCCATATATCTAAGAGAAGGTCAAGGAGGGAAAAAGGGAAGATATGGAGATTCAAAAGTATGTGGAAACAGTGAAGGAAGGGAAGATTCATGTGATTCACATCAATGATAATGGTTTCATTTAATTTGAAACTATATTTTTTGTGCCTGCATCACCTGGAATAAAGAAGGATCTATTGCATAATGCATATAGCTCATCTTTCTCCATCTATCCAAGAAGCACCAATATGTATCGTGATCTTTGAGAGAAATTTTGGTGGGTAAAAATGAATAAGGATATCACTAAGTATATCTCAAGGTTCTTGGTATGTCAGCAAGTTAAAGAAAAGTGACATAAGTGAAAAGTGATGATGCAACCATTACCTATATCCATATGGAAATGAAATAATATCACAATGGAATTTATCATTGGTCTCCCAAAAACATCCAAAGGAAACAATGAGATATCAGTAGTGGTGGATCAACTCCCCAATACTGCCCACTCCGTCTCTATTCAGGAATATTTCTTACTTGAAAAAATTTCTATGATATATGTGAAAGAAGTGGTGAGGTTTCATGTGGTTCAACTTTAGATCATCTCTAATAATGATCCAAGGTTCACATATAAATTTTGGAGAAGTATTCAATATTATTTGAATACCGAATTAAATTTCAGCATGACATGTCTCCCACAAATCGAAGTCCAATCTGAAAGGAGTATTAAGACACTTGAGGACATGCTCAGGGCCTACTCAATGGAATTTAAAGGTGGATGAGATCAATATCTCCAATTAGTTGAGTTCTCATATAGTAATAGATTTCACTCAAGTATTTAAATGGATCCATGTGAAGATCTATATGGGAAGTAATGTAGAACTCCAACTTTTTGGGATGAAGTTGGAAAACCAAATTAACTTGGACTTGATCTTTTACAAGATATTATAGAGAAGTTTCAATCCATACAACAACATATAAAATTTTCTCATAGTCAAAAAACTAGTTATGTTGACCACCATCAAAGGGACTTGGATTTTGAAGTTGGAGACAAATTTTTCATTTGAATATCACCATGGTAGAGATCCATGAAGTTTGGAAAGAAAGGGAAGATTATCCCAAGGTACATTGACCCCTTTGAGATCCTTTGTCTCATAGAAGCAGTGGCCTATCAGATTGAATTTCCATCAAATATGGATCAAGTTCATGATGTGTTCCATGTATCTCTTTTGAGGATATACATACCTGAACCCTCATATGTAATGAATCCATAGGTGGTACAACTAGAGAATGAACTCTCTTATAAGGATCAGCTGGTGGAGATCTTGGACTGTTGAGACAAAGTTCCATACAGCAAGACAACTCACCATCTCAAATAGTTATGGAGGGACTATAAATATAAAGAGGTGACATAGAAACCAGAGGAAATAATGAAATAAAATTAACCTCACCTATTCTTAATTGAGGATATGAGATGAAATTTTAGGGATGAAATTTCTAAAGGGGGAAGAATGTAGTAGCCTGAAGTTTATAAAATATATTTGTTTCTTGAAATAAATATGAAATATATTATATTATAAAATATTATATACATAAAACACATAGAGAAACTAATATCACTTTATTTCATTAATGAAAATCGTTACATTATTCAAATACTAAACCCATTAAAATGCCAAATATTATAAGTAGAAAAAAATAGAAAATAGAAAAAACTATAATGGGAAAATATGGATGTTGAAAGTGGGTTCCCTAGAGCCAACATGTGTTGTACTTTAATTATCACTACATGTATACAGTCTGATATATATGCATGTGTTTGTCTTTTCATAATAGTGTAGATACTTTTGCATCCACTTTTTTTATGGTAATATCCTTAGATTACAAGTCGTATCAAAGGGTTATAGCAGATCCCCATCTATAATGAGAACTTAGAGGTACTATAACAGTACTCTTAAATTAATTTCCTATGGTCCAATTACATCATTCTAACAGGACGCAGATGATGTGAGAATATCAAGTGTTGGGGGATCATAATAATTGAGACTTCTTCTCATGAAGTTCGCACATTGTGATCTCTAGTAGTTGAGATCATGATGATAGACCCACTAATAGGAACACCACATGTTTCAGGTGTCATTGGCCTTAAAAACACATGTTTTTCCACATCTTTTTAATACATTATTAACAATTTAATTGTTTATTTTAACACTTTTTAATAAATAATGGCACTTTTGTATTTTTATTATTAAATTTGTTATTTAATCAATTTTTATAATTAATTTTGTATTTTAAGCCTTAAAATAATTAATTTATTTGTTAATTTGATTTTATAGTCTAATAATTTTTTATTTGGTTTGGTGTTTTTTTCTGCATATTTACTAATTAAACATTAATTAATTAATTAATTAATTTTTCTTTTTCACATAAATAATGTAGTTTTAATTTAACCTTTCATGTATTAAATACTAATTAACTAAAGTATCATAATAATAATACTAGTCGTCTTTTATTAATTCATTAATTATAAATTTAATTTTATAAACTTGCTTCCCTTGTTAAATTTCTTTAATTTAATTTTATTAATTAACCTAAGTATTTACTAAAAAAATAATTAACTATCTACGTAAATAAATTTTATTTATGTTAGTAAACTATTTTAAGTAATTTAAATTTGTTATGTTTAGTTTAAATTATTTTTTAACTTTAAGTAATATAGTTGATTCTTAATTTTAAGTTTATTTTTAGTTTTAATTTATGTATTTTATTTTTAAACTTTTAATAATTTAAGTTTAGTTTTTATTGTTTCATAAAATCATTTAAGTCTTTGAGTATCAATTATTTTAGTTAATTTTTATTTTGTTTATAATTTATTTTGGTTTAAATTTTATTGTTTGCAATTGAAGTCTAGAGTTACGATGTCACCATAACCCCAGCGACCGTATTCCCTTTATGGTGCCTCTTCACACTGTTTCCTGCCTTTACATGTCTCACCGTTTCATTATGGTTCCTCCTTTCTACAACCGTATTCTCCTGGCACCGTATTCCCCTAGCACCATTTCTCTTGCACTCTTCCTCTTCTGTGAGACTGTTTCTTATCCTTAGCACCGTAAATCTCCTCTCAATTTCACCCCTTCCTACGGCTCTGCTTCATCTTCACTGTGTTGTCGCTTCTCCTCACCACACACCCTGCTAGTCCCTCCCCTACATTCTCCTTCTTCACACCATTCTTGCGCTTATCCATTCCAGTAAACCATCCAACACTCAGAACCCAAACAATTAATAAAATTTGGAATCTCAAAATACTGATTTCAGAAAAAACCAGTTCTTCCCTATTCACACCTATTTCTCACCGCAACACTAAGATCCTATGTGTCGTTCCGAGCTATCCAAACAAGGCTGTTGTTCCCTTTTCTTCTCTCTGCAACCCCTTGCCACCACTATGCGAAGAGGCTCGTGTAACCATTGTTGAACCCCAATCCGATGGATCTGGAAAATAGATTGGTCGCAGTCCAAAGAAGGTCGAGATGTCGCCATTGTGAAGCTTAGCTGGATTTGGAGAAGAACCCGGAGCCGATCCTAGTTCGGATTGCTGGTGTGGAGGAGCCATGCTGGCTGAAGCGCGCCGCTATGGTAGATTTTTTTGCAACCACAACCGTTGATGGAAGGGAGGATTTGTGTCGTTGATGAATCTCATATCTCGCCGGACAGAGGGAGGAGTTTGCCACCCGATCTTTGCCACTGAAGACCACTGGAGTCGGTGCAGTGGAGATGGGAGGCGGAGCCATAGGGTTTGGGGAAGAAGACTAGAAAAAAAATTAATTAGATAAAAATAAATAAATAAAAATATAATAACAATAAAATAAATAATTAAAATAATAATAGTAAAAACTTAGAACTTAATAAATAATTAATTAATAAAAATAATAATAGATCAACAATAACAATATAAAACTTATTAAATAAAATGTATAAAAACTAAAATATTAATGCTAAACTTATTAATAAAACTAATATAAATAAATTTAATACTTTAATGAATATAGTAATTATAAATTAACTTATTTATGAATAAAATAATTATAAAATATAATAATTTTATATAATTTTATAAATTGTAATAATTAATATTCAAAAAAACTAAACTCTAATAATTTCATACTAAATTTTCAATTTAAACTCATTTTTAATTAATCACCTTCATAATTAAATAAATATAAATAATAACATGAAACAATATTAAATAAATTAAGTTAACATATAAATTAATAACTAATAATTATTAATTTAGATATAATAACATTTAATCAATATTTAATAAAACCTTTATTTATTTATAAAAAGATAACATTTAAACGTTTATTTATTTATTTATTTTTCTATTCAAACTGTGCAGGTTCACAAAGGATATGGAATCACGTCAAAATACATTCAACTAACTTAGCCGGAGTTAGTTACAAGGGAAAAACTAGCACGATGTGTTGATCATGAAAAACACAAGTGTGTGATGCTTAAGTGAAGGACTTTTGAAGTCGGTTGAAACATGCAGTGACATGCAGAAGATGATAGTGAGGTATTAAAAGTAGAGCAAGCAGCAAGAGGAGAGGTGGATTGGTCAATCCACGATCACACCATTGGAGAGAAGATCCAAGGATGCTCATTCATTCCACGATCACATCCATCAAAGAGTAGATCAGGATGCTCATTCTCCTTTCATGATCACACTTTTCGATATCATATCCCATATAGGCTCATTCACTCGAACGGGCACACCATTTTGAGAGTGCAGACTCCTGGGAGAGAGCAGAGCAGTTCTCAAGAACTAGAGTCGCAAAGGAGAAAGCAGTAGTACACGATCTTCATCATCAGGGGGAGGAACCTTCTTCCTCTGTTTTTAAATGTTTTACTCAGTATTTCTGTAGTTATATTGAATATTATCCTAGTATAACTTTGTGTGTTCAGGAGTTTTACTTTTTACTAGTTATACTTTCTTTTTATTCATATTATTTCTCTCAATGAGAATCTGATTCTTTCAGCGAGATTTAATCTTATTCTCAAATCTTAAATTGAATCTTCACCATTTTGATCTTAATTTAAAACTCAATGATATTTTGGAGATATTGTTTTTCGAGGTTATCCATCAAACATTCAATTCAATTTAACATCTTTAGAAACATTTGTTGAGAATGATTTCTGTTGATATCTTTTTATCATTCTGCTGACTGAAATTATTTGAAGTGGCGAGCTTCAAAAAATTACAAAGCAATGTCTTAATCTTCTGGTGAGGAAGCATAAACCGAATATTTTAAGGGGTGAATTCAATAAGATGAAGAACATACATATAAATCAGTAGAATTCAAATCTCTTGAGCAATAATTTTGATCAATCCTCAGCACTCTTGTTCCACTGTATTTCTACTGTTACTTTCACTTTTCCTTATTTTGGTTTACATTTAGTTTAGTAAATAGTAAATCTGCAGACTTTGTAACGTCCTGGATCCGGGTGCAACTCAACGGGTGCCCCAAACCCAGTTGGTCACATGACCTCAAGTGCATTTACCCAAACGCCAGAGGCTACCGACTAGCAGTGAGGGCCCAGGTCTGATAGTGGGGAAACTATGCCCTTATTTGTCAAAGTGTAGCGCAGTAGAATTTCTAAATAAAACATACAACAACAGCGGAAGAAATAACCATACATATTTAATATAAACAACTACAGTAAAAGATAACAGCAGTTATATTGATAATGATGTAACATGTCTCGAGTTCTAAGAAAACAGCCAAAACATGTTACACAGCAGTACAATATGATACAATAAAAAGTACAGGTACAACAGAACAAAACAAAATAGCCGGCAGCATCACGAGTCTAAGCTCGGTCCCATGCTCCCCTACTCCTCAGCAACAATCATGTACCTGTATAGAGACCTTTTCCCTTATCCACACCTGCAGAAATGTAATCTATTTGGGCCGAAGACGTGACCCAAACAGGGTGTGAGAAAGAAGTCACAGTAGGCACCCACCAAAGGTCCGTGCCCAACTATGTGAAGATATGAAACAACTATGTACAGTAGTAAAATGCAATAAACTAAGAAGTACTCAAAAGTAACCAACTTTACCAGTTATATTGTCATTTTATTATTTATTTAATCATTCAATATAAGGAAACCACCATAGTGAATTTTCTATGTAAACAGTCAGTGTCCTTAGACACGCAAACCCCTACCCTCAGGTAATCAGAATTGTAACCCGTGGGTAATTTTCCATAGGCATTACAGATATTTCCCTCAGGCATACAAAGTGTCGCCCTCATGCACAGAGTCTATCGTCCACATGCATAACGAATATTTCCCTCAGGAAAAAAGAATCACTGCCCTCAGGCTAAGTAAAACACTACCCTCAGGCTAAACAAGTGACTGGGTCATGCCCAATATGTAAATAAACAATACACATGCAATTCCTATCAAGGAAATTCTATAATAATTATTACAAAGGCATACCCTCGGGTATCCTGTCCAAATGGCTAAATAGAGGAATGCACTTCGCCCCCCCCCCCCCCCCCCCCCCGGGGTGGTCCTGGATCCAAGCAGTGATCCCAAACAATATTTTATTACCACATTTAATTACCTCTATAATTCTAGGTATTCAAAACAGCCAAGGCCTCAGCCACACGCCACCCCATGATGGGTTCGTGGCACAACGGTACACAAAACACACACCAATTGGAAATTAAACACCAAGCCACCTACCTTAAATGCCCCTGATCGGTATACGCGAACGTCGCTCCTAGAATCATCCAATAATGACGAAGATCTGGGAAAAACAACGACATGTTCACACCTAAATAACTTCCCCTCGGGAAAGAATTGGTAAGAACGGCTTTAGGAGAAGGAAAGGCTTACCCGTACGGTTCCAATGAGATCAACAGAGGCCGAAACGGATTCCCAGCGTGCGATTTGGAGCTCCTCGAAGGTTCGGAACTCTCTCCCGACTCCTCCTCTGGTTTTAAGCCTTCCCTGTGAATAGGGGAGGCTACTGCCCATTTTAAGCGAAAAAATAGACTACACGGCGTGTACTATTGATTACACGGCGTGTAGTTTTCATTTTTTTAACTGTTCCTTTAGCGGCTTCTCGCCAGCGTGGCACTGTTCATCTATCGACATGAGTACAGGGCATGTGAAACCTGAGTACACAGCATGTACTGCCGCTCAGTTGGCCACCGCCTGACTGTTTGATTGTCGAATGACTACACGGTGTGTAAATACCCACTACACGGCATGTAGTCGGTTTTTACACCCCTTCTCGTCGACATGGCTACACACCCTTTGTACTCATCCCACACGGACAAAGTACATGGCGTGTGGAAAAGTACATGGCATGTAGTCACAAAATTTTGGATTTTTCCCCATTTCCTTATTTTCTCAAAAACACTTAAGGAAAAGATAAAAGAATAACTCCTACTTCAAAAATAATAATCGGGTTCTTACAAACTTCCCCCCTTAAATCAATTCGTCCCTGAATTGCCCTTCCAAGGGTAGCAAAGATAAAGCTCAAAACATCTCTGGCCACTGAGCACATACATCGGTCTCCCGCTCCCAGGTTTCGTCCTGCACTCGGCCATGCTGCCATAGCACTCGTACGAGAGGAACTGACCAGCCTCGGAGAACCTTCGTGCTCCTATCCACGATGCGAATTGGATTCTTCTCAAAGGACACATCAACATGAAGCTCAACCTCCTCGGGCTGAAAGATATGAGATGGGTTTGAATGATAACGGTGCAACTGAGATACATGGAAGATGTCGTGCATGGCCCGGTACCTCTATGGTAACTACAGCCGATAGGCAACCATCCCGACTCTCTCCAGAGTCTCAAATGGCCCCACCTATCTCAGTGAAATTTTACCCTATCTTCTGATCCGTCTGTGTCTCAACCTCGGTGAAACACGTAGGAAAACCTGATCCCCAACCACGAACTCCAAAGGTCGTCTGTGGCGATCAGCATAAGATTTCTGTCCAGACTGTTCGGTAGCCATCTGCTTCTAAATCAACTGGACCTGCTCAGAAATATCCTGCATGAGACGTGGTCCCAGTAAACTACCTCACCTACCTCTAACCAGCACAAGGGTGATTGGCATGGACTACCATATAAATCCTCGTAAGGTGTCATCTCAATAGTCGCCTAAAAACTATTATTATAGGAAAACTCAACCAGGGGTATGTGCTTCTCCCAAGAGCCTCTAAAGTCTAGTATGCATGCACGCAACATGTCCTCAAGCACCTGTATCGTACGCTCTGACTGGTCATCGGTCTAAGGGTGGTAAGCTATGCTCAGAAGCACATGTGTACCCAGGCCCTCTGAAAACTTTGCCAGAAATGAGACGTAAAATGGGCATCCCTACCCAAAATGATAGAACGAGGAACCCCATTAATATGTATGACCTCTCGGATATACAACTTTCCAATATCATCAACACTGAAGGTCTCCTTGATCGGAAAAAAGTGATCTACCTTCGTGATTCTATCCATAACAACCCACACAGCATCATTGCCTCGAGGTGATCTCAGAAACCCAGTCACGAACTCCATCGCGACATCATCGCATTTCCACTCCAGGATGGGTAACTGCTGTGACAGTCCAACTGGCCTCTGATGCTCCGCCTTCACCTGCTGACAGGTGGAACACCTCGTAACAAAACTATCTACTTCTCTCTTCATACCTGGCCACTAGTACTGACATCTCAAGTCTCGGTACATCTTGGTAACCCTGGGATGAACTGCCCAATATGAAGCATGAAACTCCCACATTAACTCCTCACATATATCCCCTGGAACCCATAATCATCCATGGAAATTCAGAATTTCATCATCGTCTATCGTCCATCCAGGAGGAGGGTCCTTACTCGCCACCAACTCCTGTAGAACTAGGCCTTCAGAAACAGATAGTTGTATCATCCTCACTCTGTCCGAAAGGGTAGAAGTCACAACTAAAGAAGAAAGATAGGTCTACCCCTGACTGTCGTGAACCTCCAAATGCATCTCCGAGAACAAAGCCATAAGCTGCCACTCACCATTGGCCTCCTACACTGCCTGTATCTGAGTCTTCCTGCTCAGTGCATCAACAACTGCGT
The DNA here is from genome assembly GCA_963277665.1 of Viscum album. Taxonomy (NCBI): domain Eukaryota; kingdom Viridiplantae; phylum Streptophyta; class Magnoliopsida; order Santalales; family Viscaceae; genus Viscum; species Viscum album. Next base: position 1,639,167,173 of record OY728129.1, read on the forward strand.
TACCTTTACCAGGTGTATAGGCAAGCTCAAAATTGAAGGACTGAAGGTATTCAACCCACCTTCTCTGTCTCAGGTTCAATTCACACTAAGTAAAGATATACTTGAGACTTTTGTGGTCAGTGAAAACCACAAAATTCTCTCCCAAGAGATAATGTCTCTAGCAGTGCAATTCATGAACAACTACAGCCAACTCAAGATCATGCGTCAGATAATTCCTCTCATATGGCCTCAACTGCCAAGAACCGTAGGAAACAACTTGATCTCCCTATATCAACACTGCTCCCAGCCCAATGCCTGATGCATCACAGTAAACTGTATAGATCTTCCCTTTCTCTGGAAGTATTAAGACTGGTGCTGATGTCAACCTTCCCTCCAGGTCCTGAAAGGCTGTCTCACAAGCTTCTGACCAAACGAACATCACACCCTTCTTAGTCAAACCCATCAACGATGCTGCTAAGCAGGAGAAGTCCTGGATGAAGCGTTTATAGTAACCAACCAGCCCCAAGAAACTCTGTATCTCAAACACGTTCTTAGGCTGCTCCCAGGAAACTACTGCTCTCACCTTCTCTGGGTCTACTGCAACTCCTGCCTCTGAGATGATATGACCCAGGAAGTGAATCTGGTCCATCCAAAAGTGGCACTTTTAGAGCTTAGAATATACATTATGATCTATTAGTGTACTCAATACGATCTCAGGATGGGTAGCATGGTCGTGTTGAGTGTGAGAGTACACCAAGATATTGTCCACGAATACTACCAAAAAAGAATCCAGGTAAGAATGGAACACACGATTCATCAGAGCCATGAAAATTGATGGCGCGTTCGTGAGTCCGGACGGCATAACCAAGTACTCGTAAAGACCATATCTGCTTCGAAAAGCTGTAAGCGGTATATCCGATGGTCTCACGCGCAGCTTATGATATATGAATCTCAATTAAATATTCAATAACACTCATTCTCCACGAAGTTGATCAAAAAGATCATCAATCCTCAGTAAGGGATATCGATTCTTAACCGTCAACTAGTTCAGCTTCCGATAATCCACACAGAGTCTAAGGGTACCATCCGCCTTCTTAGAAAACAGGACAGGTGAACTCCAAGGAGAAGTACTGGGTTGGATAAAACTCTTTGCCTGTAACTCCTCTAACTACCTCTTGAGCTCCTGTAAATCTGGTGTATCCATCCTATAAGGAGGAATGGACACCAGTGTTGCTCCTGGCACAAACTCAATAGAGAAATCCACCTCTCGCTCTAGAGGTGGACCTGAAAAGTCGTCCGGGAAGACATCCCTGAAACGATCAAACACTGGAGGGAAATCCGTCTGACAAGTCCCCTGATCATCCAGATATAAACTCTCAATATAGGTTGTGACTCCACCTCACCCGCGATTCTCTAGTCTAGCTCGACTCGCCTGAACATCCCATTCACCTTTGCATAGAAACTCTCTGCCCTCTGGTGACGTGAAACTCACCCTGCGATGATAGCAGTCTACAAAGGCTCGAAAGGGAACCAACTAGTCCATCCTGAGAATGAAATCATATCTCGTCATCTCTAAGACAAAGAGGTCCCATAGAAAGTGACACCCACCAACCTCAAGGGGGAACTCCCTACACTAACGCACACCAGCCATTCTAGTTCCCAACGGAGTGTCTAGCATCATAACAGCAGAAGAAGAAGAAACACAGATCCTAAGGCTCTTCACAACGGGAACAGATATGAAACTATGTGTAGCACCCATATCGAAAAGTAATGAAGATAAGATAGAAGCTACTAGAATAGTACCTCTGATAGTAGAAGGTTCGGGATCCTACTTCTGTTGGGTATGTTGCACTGCATTTGTCTGCCCAGTGTCGCGGCCTTGCGACACAGCCTGGCTACCCTGAGTTGTCCCGCCCTGTTGCCTCTGGGATCCTGGTGTCTGGATACCATGGTCACGACCACCATCTCGTCTTGCATGCCCTGACGTATTCCAGTTCCCCGAATGGTAAGAATCCACCGGTCCTACTCCCGCACGCGGAGTCTGCACAGAACCTCTCTCACTAGCCACTGATGGAAATTCCCTGCAAAAGCGATGCAGATGACCCATCTTGCCGCAAGCTCGGCACTCCACTGGGTCATGTGGACACTGCGGTCTCTTGTGCCCCTCTCTAATGCACTGGTAGAAAAAGACCAGGCCACCTGAAGAAACTGCCTGGCCAATACTGCCACCATGAGAGAAACTCATCTGTTGCTTCCTCTTTCCGGTAGAAATAGTACAAAAAACTGGTGTTGAACTGACCTAGCCTGCACCACTAGCGTCCCAAAGGTTCCTCTCTATAATCAGTTCCTGATTCACAATAGCATGTACTGAAGGCAACCTAAAAACATTCACCAGTGCTCGGATGTCATAACGAAGACCATCCTCAAAACACCTAGCTCTCAACACCTCATCACCCCACTAGAACGGGTGAAAAACATTGAAGCTCGGTGAAGCGAACAGAATAATCCATCACCGATATAGCACCCTGCTGCAGATTCATGAACTCTCAAGCTCTACCTGCCCTCAGCGTCTCTGGGAAGAAGAAGTCATAGAAGGCTGTCTGAAAATCTTCCCACGCCATGTCTCTGTGATGATTTTTCTAAGTGGTAACATCCCACAACCTCTTGGAGGAATCACACAGCATATAAGTTGAGAGCTTAACCCTCTGCCCTAGAGGTGTCTCAAGATGCTCAAAAATAGTCTGCATAGACCCCAGCCAAGACTTTGCAGCCTGTGGTCCGCCATCCCCTGAAAACGTAGGTGGATGTTGCTGCTGGAATATATGATCCAGCTCAGCCATAGATGTGGCAGCCGGCGATGCTCCCTGAAAGGTTTGCATGAACCGCATAAATCCTTCACAGAACTTCGCCTCCACGCCTGTGTTCGGTATAACGACTGGTGCCGCATCTGGCTCTGTTGGAGGATCCATTGGTAGCCCATGGCCTACCATCTCTAGAGTATACTCGTTGCCGCTATCTTGGTGAACAATGTGTGGTCGTCTTGGAAGCATGACTCTACAAGGTCAAACGCACACCTTAGATCAAGATTATCATAGTCTGAAAAACAAGGGGACCAAAAAGGGAATAGGAGGAAGAAGGCATTTCAAGATTTTCAAAACAAGACTACATGGCGGGTATACTAACTACACGGGGTGTGCCTGACTTTTATTCCCCTACCTGGGTCCTTCTATATGGCTAAGCCACACAGATCCCATTGAACAAAACTACACGGCGTCTATATAATCTACACGACATGTATGGTGAAATTTTCCAACTGCCCGTGTCATTTGTGACACGGCCGACGACTCAGCTTTATACTACACAGCGTGTTACACCCGCACACGGCGTGTACACCACCCCGTTTCCCCAGCCAAATGGTCAGGTCCACATGGTCTGCCACTGGTCAAGACTACATGGCATGTCCCTTAGGCACACGGCGTGTACTGGACGAGCTCCGCCAACCCGTGTTGTTAGTTACATGGCCGGATACACAGCTCACACTACACGGCATGTTCCATATACACACAGTGTGTACACGAAAGGATTAAACCGACCCGTGTTGTTAGTTACACGGACGGATCCTAGGTCAGACTACACGGTGTGTTCCATAGTGGACATGGCGTGTATGTCTTAAGGTCTCCTCCATCCGTGTTTGTTAGTTACATGGGCAGACTCTGGGTCAACACTACATGGAGTGTACATCTGGTACACGGCGTGTTTTCCACATTTTCCTTACCCCGTGTCCCCGCCCACATGGTCCATGACACGGGAAGAGACTACATGGCGTGTACTGAGGGTACACGGCGTGTACTTAAAAAGATTTATTTTCTTCCCGAATAGAATAACACACGGCGTGTGTCCGAGGAACTAAACGGCGTGTATCCTGGGTTTTCTGGATAGTAAGGCTTAGATACTACTCTGGAACCCAGAAAATACTGAAAAACAACACCTAAGTGCCAAATTCCGACCCGTGAGGGCCCATACTCCCCGCGAATCAAAGTTTGGCATCTTATATGTGTTATAAAAAAATAAACAGTCAATGGTCCACCAAATTCCGGTCAATGAGGGCCCATACTCCCTAGAAACCAAATTTTGGCATCCATTCTATCATCAGACTCACACAAAAATTACCCTATCACATAGCAAGTATTTAATCAAAGCAGTTATCATAACATCATGCTTTTTATATCACAACAACTATCACAACAACATGAAATTTCTAATGCGCCTACATGGCATGGAACTATGCATGGAATGTTATTTCTAGCATGTGCCTAAATGATGCATGAGATGGAATACCCTCATCTCATCGGTTTGAAACTAAATAGAACCCATGGACAAAATATAAACAGCAAAATCACAAGTGCGTCACCCAACGGTGAAATCAAATCAACTGTAAAATTTTCAAAATCAAAATAATTGCAAAAATATGAGGTAGACTGGCTTTTCCCTGTACATGGGTTAGCTACGCCCGGGCACAGCTTATTACCAACTACTGTTTCCATCCTATTCCTGAATAAGGCTCCAAACAATAAGTCAAAGAAAATAACTCCTCTGATACCAATTTGTAACATCCCGGATCTAAGTGCAACTCAACGGGTGCCCCGAACCCGGTTGGTCACATGGCCTCAAGTGCATTTCCCCAAATGCCAGAGGCTGTCGACTAGCAGCGAGGGCCCAGGTCTGATAGTGGTAAAACTATACCCTCATTTTTCAAAGTGTAGTGCAACGGAATTTCTAAATAAAACATACAACAACAGCAGAAGAAATAACCATACATATTTAATATAAACAACTACAATAAAAGATAACCAGTAGTTATATAGAAAATGATGAAACATGTCTCAAGTTCTAAGAAAACAGCCATAACATGTTACACAACAGTACAATACGATACAATAGAAAGTACAGGTACAACAGAACAAAACAAAACAGCCGGCAACATCATGAGCCTAAGCTCGGTCCCATGCTCCCCTACTCCTCAGCAACAATAATGTACCTGTATAGGGACCCTTTCCCTTATCCACACCTGCAGAAACGTAATCTGTTTGAGCTGAAGACGTGACCCAAACAGGGTGTGAGAAAGAAATCTTAGTAGGCACCCACTAAAGGATCGTGCCCAACTATGTGAAGATATGCAACAACTGTGTGCAGTAGTAAAATTCAATAAACTAAGTAGTACTCAAAAGTAACCAACTTTACAAGTTATATTTCCATTTTATTATTCATTTAATCATTCAATATAAGGAAACCACCATAGTGAATTTTCTATGTAAACATTCAGTGTCCTCAGACAAGCAAACCCTTACCCTCAGGTAATCAGAATCGTAACCCGCAGGTAATTTCCCACAGGCATAACAGATATTTCCCTCAGGCATACAAAGTGTCTCTCTCAGGCATAGAGTCTATCACCCAGAGGCATAATGAATATTGCCCTCAGGATAAAATAAGCACTGCCCTCAGGCTAAGTAAAACACTTCCCTCATGCTAAACAAGTGATCATTCCATGCCCAATATGTAAATAAGCAATACACATGCAATTCCTCTCAAGGAAATTCTATAATCATTATTACAAAGGCATACCCTCGGATTCAGGCCAAATGGATAAACAGAGAAATGCACCCCCCCCCCCCGGGGTGGTCCTAGATCCAAGCAGCAATCCCAAACAACAGTTTATTATCACATTTAATTACCTCTACAATTCTAGGTATTAAAAACAGCCAAGACCTCAGCCACACGACACCCCAACATGGGTTCGTGGCACAACGGTACAAAAAATGCACACCAGTTGGAAATTAAACACCAATCCACCTACCTTAAACGCCCCTGATCGGTATACGCGAACGTAGCTCCTTGAATCGTCCAAGAACGGCGAAGATCTGGGAAAAACAATGACACGTTCAAACCTAAATAACTTCCCCTCAGGAAAGAATTGGTAATAACGGCTTAAGGAGAAGGAGAGGCTTACCCGTACAGTTCCAACAAGATTGACAGAGGTGGAAACTGATTCCCAACGTGCGATCTGGAGCTCCTCGAAGGTTCGGACCTCTCTCCTGACTCCTCCTCTGGTTCTAAGCCTTCCCTATGAACAGGGGAGGCTATTGCCCATTTTAAGCGGAAAAAAACAGACTACACAGTGTGTACTATTGGTACACGGCATGTAGTTTTCATTTTTTTAACTATTCCTTCGACGGCTTCTCACCAGAGTGGCACTGTTCATCTGTCGACATGAGTACACGGCGTGTGAAACCTGAGTACACGGTGTGTACTGCTGCTCAGCAAGCCACCGCCTTACTATTTGATTGCCAACTGACTACACAACGTGTAAATACCCACTACATGGCATGTAGTCGGTTTTTACACCCCTTCTCATCGATATGGCTACACACCCTGTGTACTCATCCTACATGTCCAAAGTACACAGCATGTGGAAAAGTACACGGTGTGTAGTCACAAAATTTGGGATTTTTCCCTATTTCCTTATTTTATCAAAAACACTTAAGGAAAAGAGAAAAGAAGAACTCATACCTCAAAAATAAGAACCGGGTTCTTAAAGACATGTTTAATTACGGATTAATAAAATAAATAAAAGATATATAAATTAAGAAGATGTTTTCCCCACTTATGACAACAGTGGGGGTTTAAAATTCAAAAAACCTTAGTAATACTCACTTGCCTTCTCTGTGGATCGAACCTGCACCACTGTGCTAGTGTAGGTTAATAAATGTAATTTTGAGGGCCATTATGACCACTGGCCTATTTAAAATTTGGCGCTAGTTCTGGGTAAGGCACGCGCTGAGAGTCTAGAGTTTTTTTAAAAAATAAAAATAAAAGAAATAACATAAATAAAAAATATTATTTTAAAAAAACTGTAAACTTGAATCTACTACTTTGGTTGAACATTAAAATTCTGCTTCAACTGTGAATCTTTGTGTGTTTAAACTCACCTGTTTTTAGTTCAAAAAAATGTAAGTTCATGAAAACTGGAATCAACTGGGGCCTAATTGTGTCTGTTGTGGCGGTTTTGGGCACACTGCTTGGTAATGCGTTTATAACCAACCACAACAAGATGTTTACATTGAATAAGCTGAAAACATTAAATCTAATCATAAATTCCTAGATAAGCTTGAATTGATTGAAAAAAAAAATTTAGGTAAAATAATTAGAATATTCAGTTAAACCAACCCCAAAAAATTCAAGTTAAATACACTCAAGATCAAGATAAAAAAAATGAAGAGATTAGAAAACATTCTTTTGGAATTACAACAAAGGGTGAAAGAATAAGAATAATTTTAAGTGAATGAAGAATAAAGTTTTAATAAAATATTTGAAAATAAAATTGAAGAGGAAAGTGAATCTTAACTTGGGAAAAAACCATTTACTTTGTAGAATATGATTTTGTTGAACTTAATTTGAAAATAACTAACTCACAAAATCAAGAACACATTAATGAAAACCCCAAAAATAAATTTAATGATGATGAGTTGAAAAATTTTGAAATTGAATTGAAATAGTTTGAAAAATATTTCCTAGTTCTTTTCATAATTCCCACTTTAGAGAAAAATTTGTGTTTTATGAGTTTTGAGAAGGATGTTACTCGGGTAGAAGATATTTTTGAGAATGAAAATTTGAATGTTAAAAACTCTTCACCCAAATTTTCTGAATTTGTGAACAATGAGTTTGTACTAGAATTGGGGAATATTTTGGAAGAGAACCTTAAGTTGGAAGTTAAAAAAATATGAAGTTTTTGAACCTCAATTGAACACTTCTCTTCCATGTTTTGAACCTGCAAACATGTCTATTTCTAAAATGTTGTTGGATGATGAGGATGAGGGAATGATATTTTAATAAAGACTAACTGATGAGTTTTCATTTCCCTATTCTCATAGTAATGACTTTTCAAAAAATTTGTGTACTATAATGGAATGTAGTGTTGTCATTTCTGGGTAAAACTATTTGAATTTGAATTATCTAGAAATTGAATTTATTAAAGATGAATTGAACATTAATTCCCCTAATTTGAATTTTTTGGAACACACTACACACCTTGTTTTGGGAAGTGATCATTTTGAACTTGAACATGAAAAAGAGTTTGAGAACACACTTGTATTAGGAAGAATTGGTTTGTTAGAAGTAGTAGATGTTGACTGTTCATTCACTGATGAGGAACTTTTGTAATAGATTTACAACATTGTTAAACTTAAATCTGCTACTGGTCAAATAAAATACCTTCCTTATCTATCACTTCCATCCTCAACTATGAAGGGTTTTGAGCCTTCTCATGATAATGATAGTAGTCTAGAGGGGGAATTACACTTGAGTTCCATTGTACATGATTTTGTTCAACACTCTATTGAATCCCTTCTTGAACCTACTAATCAGAACTCACCCATTAGCACCCTTCAATTTGAATATAATTGTGTTGATGTTGATAAGGTTATATTAGAGGACAATTCCACACCCTTTGAAGCACCTAATTTGCTGACCCTTACTAAAAAAGATAAATGTGTCAAATATGAAACAAATCTGTAAGTGGACACTATTATTCCCACAACTATTAAAGGATGTTTCTTGGGGATTTTTATAAGCTTTGAGAGTTTGGTTGTGTTTAGATTGGGAACCCACAATTTTCATTGTTCTGTTGAAAATATTTGGGCCAAACACATGTGGTGGTTTATATTAAAGAAAAAACATCCACCTAGTGACTACATTTAGTTTCTAAGTGAGTCCGGCTAGGGACTATAAACCTAGTGCTATATGGGAGGCAACCCATGGTTTTGTTTGTTTTCAATAAAACACAAAAAAAATGTTATTAAATAAAGTCTAACTGGAGAATTTAACTCAATGCTTCATGGGATTCAACCAATGCTCTTTCTTTGTTTTCATTTTTGTTCTGTTCTTTTTGTACTTGTAATAAAGTGAAGTTGTGTTGCCTTCTGTATGCTCTGTCTCTGCTGGATTTTTGTTCCTAGTTTTCATGCTCTAAGTTTTTAAGATGATGCTGCTATGTAATAAAGTAGTGTAATTCTCATGTTGAAGGAGTAATGAAAGTTTAAATCAGGGAAGTACCTTAATGTTAAATGTTTTTCATTATTCTGCTCTTTGCTACTTTAAAAAATTTGTTATCTTGGTGTACTATTGTTTAAAAATCTACTTGTAAAAAAATTCTGCTACATATGCTGCTGATTTTAAATTAATTTGTTGTATGTCTTGCATGAAACAAATTCTGCTCTATATGTTTCTTCTTTAAAAAAAATTTTACTAAAAAATTCTTCTACATGTTTGTTTCCACTTCAAAATTCTACTTGTATAAAATTTTGCTTGTACTTCACTGCTCAAAACTGAATTTCATTACTATTAAAATCACTCACTACTTTAAACTATGTGGGGGGGTACTTACTTTCTGGTTTTTTTATTTTTTGTTGAATTTGCTTCACTAAGGGTTGTTAGAAATTATTTCTTTATACTTAATTGAACATCCATTTGAATCATACTTTGTTAAAATGCTCACCCCAATACACGGTGTGTTTACATGTCACATGTTACTTTTGATCTATATAGAAAATTATTCACTGGAATTAAATGTTATTGCATGTACTTTCTTGTGAACCTGCTGTTAAGTTATTCTTTGTGGTGAACAATATTTTTTGAACTTCAAATAGACCCTTTATACATGTCATAAATCTATTGAAATACAAAATCTGTTTTGAACCTTTAGTATTTAATTGTCCTTTTCCATGTTTGGAAGTCAACTTTGGGGACAAATTTGGGTTTTAAGTGTGTGAGAGGGGGTCAATTATTGACTATTCTAAACTGTGCTTAAATGTAAGCTCATCAATTCCCACTTCACATCAAGCATTTTTTTTAAAAAAATGGGTAAAAATTTTCAAAATTCTTTCATAATTTTAGGCTTTACATTGTACTCAATAGGGTTTTACTTTTTAATGATGCATGTTTGATAGTTAAGAGCTATTGTGAAACTAAAATTAATGTGGGTGGATGATTTTTCAGTGTTCTTTCTTAGTGGTTTTATGGAAATTTGGTTTAGGGGCTATTTTTGAGAGTGATATGGGTGACCTGATAGTGGAGTTATGATCATAACCCTTGGAATTGGAAGTATGATTTTTATTTTAGGGGATTCATTCATATTTTAATTATAAAAGGTAATCACCTTAGTGAGATAATATAAATGGTTTTTATATAAATCTTTTGAAACTAGAGTAGTTTGGGCATATAGGATCCCACAGTGAGTCTCTGAGACCCTAGATGTTGGGTGCATTTCTGTTTACTATAATCCCCCTTTACACTTTTAATAAGTGCATGTACACAATGATATCACATAATACATGGCTTGAAAAAAATTAAATAAAGTGTCTGGGGTCAAAAATGAGTTCATTAACGTGAGGGGAATAATGAACGCCGAATGAAGAAGGGGTCAATTGGTTTATATGGGAGTCATTTAGGTTGTATCATTAAGGTGATTCACAAAAAAAAATATTTTTGGAACCTAAGTGATGAGTCAAAATGTAAAGTTCTTATGGTTAATTTTTTAATTCCATTGATAATTTAACTCTTGTCACCCTCGGACTCTAGACTTAAGCTTGGATTGAAGTTAGTCACTAATCAGTATGGCCTATGAGGCATGACATCTTCATTGCTCGATTATTCATAGTTATCTTGATTACCCTTTGATTATTTGTTCTATTCAAGATTCATATGAGCATTTCATTTTCAAAATCCTAAATCAATTTTCAGTCCTCTATTTTAAAAGTTTGGGACATGTTTCTTTTTGATCAAAATAATAAATACACTCACATATGTTTTTCAAAGATAACAAAGCATGGGATTGTTTGAGGACAAAAAATGCTTAAGTTGTGGGGGAATTTGTTGTGGCCTTAAAAACACATGTTTTGACACATCTTTTTAATTAATTATTGATAATTTAATTATTTATTTTAACACTTTTTAATAAATAATGGAACTTTTGTATTTTTATTATTAAATTTGTTATTTAATCAATTTTTATAATTAATTGTGTATTTTAAGCCTTAAATTAATTAATTTATTTCTTACTTTAATTTTATAGTCAAAAAAATTTTTAGTTAGTTTGGTGTTTTTGTCTGCATATTTAATAATTTAACATTAATTAATTAATTAATTAATTTTTCTTTTTGCACGTAAATAATGTAGTTTTAATTTAAAATTTCTTGTATTAAATACTAATTAATTAAAGTATCATAATCTTAATACTAGTCATCTTTTAATAATTCATTAATTATAAATTTAATTTTATAAACTTGCTTCTCTTGTTAAATTTCTTTAACTTAATTTTATTATTTAACCTAAGTATTTAATAACAAAATAATTAATTTTCCATGTAAATAAATTTAATTTGTGTTAGTATACTATTTTAAGTAATTTAACTTTGTCATTTTTAATTTAAATTATTTATTAAATTTTAATAATATAGTTGATTCTTAATTTTAAATTTATTTTTAGTTCTAATTTATGTATTTTATTTTGAAACTTTTAATAATTTAATTTTAGTTTTTATTATTCCATAAAATCATTTAATTATTTGAGTATCAATTATTTTAGTTAATTTTTATTTTGTTTAGATTTTATTTTGGCTTAAATTTTATTGTTTTCAGTTTAATTTTGGAGTTATGGTGTCACTGTAACCCCTACGACCGTATCCCCTTTACGGTGCCTCTTCACACTGTTTCCTACCTTTCCCTATCTCAACATTCTATTACGATGCCTCCTTTATGCTACCATATTCTCCTGGAACCGTATTCTCCTAGCACCATTTCTCTTGCACCATTCCTCTTCTATGAGACCGTTTCTTCTCCTTAGCTCCACAACTCTCCTCTCGGTTTCACCCCTTCCTATGGCTCTACTTCATCTTCATTGTGTTTTTGCTTCTCCTCACCACACACCCTACCAGTCCCTCCCCAGCATTCTCCTTCTTCACACCATTCCTGCACTCATCCATTCCAACAAACCCTCCAATACTCAGAACCAAAATAATTAATCAAATTTGGAATATCCAAATACTGATTTTAGAAAGAAAAAAAACCAATTCTTCCCTATTCACACATTTTTCTTACCGTAACACTAAGATCTGGTGTGTCATTCCGAGCTATCCAAACAAGGCCTATGTTCCCTTTTCTTCTCTTTGCAACCCCCTTCCGCCACTATGCGGAGAGGCTCACGCAATCATTGTTGAACCCCAATCCAATGGATCTGGAAAATAGATTGGTCGCAGTCTGAAGCAAGTCGACATGTCGATGTTGCGAACCTTAGCTGGATTTGGAGAAGAACTTGGAGCTGATCCCGGTTCTGATTGCTGGTGTTAAAGAGCCATACTGGCTGAAGCGTGCCACTATGGTAGATTCATTGCGACCACAGTCTTTACTGGAAGGTAGGATTTGTGCAGTTGATGAAGCCCGGATCTCACTGGACAGAGGGAGGAGTTCACCGCCCGATTTTTTCCGATGAAGACCGCTGGAGTTAGTGCTGTGGAGATGGAAGGCAGAGCCGCAGGGTTTGGGGAAGAAGATCGGGAAAAAGTTAACTTAATAAAAATAAATAAATAAAAATAGAATAACAATAAAATAAATAATTAAAATAATAATAATAATAACTTAGAACTTAATAAATAATTAATTAATAATAATAGATAAATAAATAATAACAATATAAAACTAATTAAATAAAATATATAAAAACTAAAATATTAATGATAAACATATTAATAAAACTAATATAAATAAATTTAATAATTTAATGAATATAGAAATTATAAATTAACTTCTCTATGAATAAAATAATTGTAAAATATAATAACTATACATAATTTTATAAATTGTAATAATTAATATTCAAAAAAATAAACTCTAATAATTTTATACTAAAATTTTAATTTAATATAATTTTTAATTAATCACCTTCATAATTAAATAAACATAAATAATAATATGAAACAACAGTAATTAAATTAAGTTAACATATAAATTAATAACTAATAATTATTAATTTAAATTTAATAACATTTAAGCATTATTTAATGAAACCTTTATTTATTTATAAAAAGATAACTTTTAAATGTTTATTTATTTATTTATTTTTCTGTTCAAACTATTCAGGTTCACATAGGAGCTGGAATCACGTCTAAATACATTCAACTGACTCAGTGGGAGTTAGTTACAAGGGAAAAACTAGAGTGACGTTTAGGTCATGAAAAAACGCATGTGTGCGGTGCTTAAGTGAAGGACTTTTTAAGTCGGTGGAAACGTGTAGTGGCATGTAGTAGATGATAGTGAGGTATTAAAAGCAGAGCAAGCAGTAGGAGGAGAGGGGGGATTGGTCATTCCACGATCACACCATTTGAGAGAAGATCCAGAGACGCTCATTCATTCCACGATCACATCCATCCGAGAGAAGATAAGGACGCTCATTCTCCTTCCATGATCACACTTTTTGAGAGTAGATCCAAGAGAGTCTCATTCACTCAAATGGACACACCATTTTGAGATCGAAGACTCCTGGGAGATAACAGAGCAGTTCTGGAGAACTGGAGTCACAAATGAGCAAGCAGTTGTACACGATCTTCATCATCAGGGGGAGGAACCTTCTTCCTCTGTTTTTAAATTTTTTACTTAGTATTTATACTATCATATTGAATATGATCCTAGTATAACTTTTTTTGTTCGGGAGTTTTGACTTTTTACTGGTTATATTTTCATTTTCTTCATCTTATTTTTCTCAATGAGAATCTGATTCCTTAAGTGAGATTGAATCTTATTCTCAAATATTAAATTGAATCTACACCGTTTTGATCTTAATTTCAGACTCAATGATCTTTTTGAGAGATTGATTATCGAGGCTACCCATCAAACTTTTAATTCAATTTAACATCTTCAAAAACTTTCGGTGAGAAAGATTTCCGTTGATAAATTTTTATCATTTTGCTGACTGAAAGTATTTGAAGTGGAAAACTTCAAAAACTTACATAGAAATGTTTTAATATTCTCATGAGGAAGCATAAACCGAATATTTTAAGGTGTTAATTCTATAAGATGAAGAACATACTTTTAAATCAGTAGAATTCAAATCTCTTGATCAATCATTTTGATCAATCCTCATCACTCCTGTTCCACTGCATTTCTACTCTTACTTTCACTTTTCCTTATTTTGGATTACATTTAGTTTAGAAAATAGTAAATATTCAGACATGTTTCATTACGGCTTAATAAAATAAATAAAATATATATAAATTAAGAAGATTTTTTCCCCACTATTGACAAAATTGGTGTTTTAAAATTCAGAAAACCTTAATAATACTCACCTACCTTCTCTGTGGATCAACCCTACACCACTGTGCTATTGTAGGTTAATAAATTTAATTTTGAGGGTCGTGATGACCTCCAGACTCATCAATGAAGTTCTCACTTTGTGATCTATAGTAGTTGAGATCATGAGGATAGACTCGCTAATAGGAACACCACATGTTTTACGTGTCCTTGGTTGTTCCTATCTACATACATGTGTAATAGTCTTCTAACTTGAGATCATTATCAATGTATGTAATTTAATTGTGTACTTTTATGCATGGAAATAACCATGGTAATGAATTAGTGGTGAGGTAGTTTGTGTTGGGTACGTCATTGGTGATATGACATTGATTGAATGATCAAAATATGATTTTTTGCTTTCGAGTTAAGGAAGATATGTCTTGGGCTTGGTTGATTATGATGGTAACACCTTCATTAAATCCATGTCCATGGTAGTCGAAGGTAATCCTATTTGGATAGATCAACAAATAATAAATCAAGATAAAGTATGATGACACTAGTGTGAATTCTACTTTATTGATATATCGGTGATGAAGATATTATATTACATAGACTATATTCGTAGGAAGGTAGTTGTTACTTTGACTTTTCCTTTTCTCTATATGGGTCTCGATGGGTTGCTAGACCTAGCTCTTGGTCAGTGAATATTATTCACTACTATTGAGATAAGGGCCTAGAGGGTCACACACAATAGCGCTTTGAGAATCTAACATATTATGTTGAATATGAATATAGAACTTGGTGGGACCCACTACGGGGTCTGGGTATTATCCAAGTTCTATGGATCACAAAGACATAAATAAATTCATTATTATTCAAGTAAGGAATAACTTGGTTGAATTTATTTATGAAATGTATTTATAAGTGATTAAGTAAATACAAGGATAAATATAATTCAAACAGATAATAATATCCCAGGTTTGTTTACTATTATCAAGAGATGAGATTCGAGTTAAAGACTCAATTTATCATGAAATATATTAATATATAGTACATTTTAGTGATAAATTATAAATATTATTTATATAATAATTTAATTTGTCATAAATAATTATTTATAATATTTATATAGTGGAATTTTATTACACGAGGGTCGGGAACCCAAACCGGGTATTATAAGTTTCCACTATATAAGTGGAGAGAGGCTCTTCCAAGATATACTATTACTCTATTGGAAATTATAACCACTCTCTCCTTTTTATTCCTATAGATATTCTCTCTCAAACAAGCAAGTCTTTCAAGTTTCATCTTCTCATATCAAAGACGTTGTCTTGTGGTGATCGTCGTTGCATTGGAGTGGCTGTTGGAGTGTCAGGATAGCACCCAGATTCCAAAGAATAAAATGCATGTGTAGAGTGAATAAATGTGTGTAGATGATCTAGAGGGATTTGACATTGGACTCTTCAAGAAACGGGCACTAGCATCTTATGAAAATATATCATGCATCATATATGAATGAGGTATATGTTCGTTTTATTTTTTTTACTCTATTTAAACCAAATGTGGTCCTTGGATCGTACCGGGATGAGATCACCAGAGTTGATGACATTACGTTGCTCCGATGATACAAAATTTTCAAATTCCTAACCCATCAGCTTCCGCTGCGTGTCTTGGTACCTAACAATGGTATCAGATCCTCGCGTGGTTTTTCTAATCCAATGAAAAATTAATTTACTTTAAATTTTGAGTAGAGGGTTTAAAAAAGGTTCCAACAGATCCGACCATGCATCGATCTATTTTCTAATGGCCAAGTAATTTCTATTTGAAAATTTAAAAGGATGGATATCTTTTTGAATGGATTTTCATGTTTCGGATTCTTAAATTTTATTTTGAAGAACACAGAATTTAATTTGTATTTGTGTTCTTCAATGTACTAAAATCCATCCAAGTTTTGGCCAGAATCCGATCACCGTTTTTTCTCTGGTGAAGTCCAATTATTATGAGATTAATAAAATATAATATTATACAATATTATTTTTATTTTTCTCAATAAAACAAGGTTTGAAGTTATTTTTTCAAAATTTTACTTTAAACTTTTGGAAAATTTGTAAAGGAGGAAAAAAAGTCAAAACAAAAGGAGGCAACTTGACCGAGACTCACGGGTCTGCCTCTCTTCCTTTCACATGGACCTACCCTATCTACTCACTAGACCCTCCTCTCTCTCTCTCTCTCTCTCTCTCTTTATCTATCTATCTCTCTCTCGTGTGGTTCTTCCCAGACGGCTCTCTCCCCTCTCTTTTTTCTCTCTCGATCGACCCGCACACCGACTAGCCTTATCACCTGGATCATGTAGCGTTGTGTTGTCCAGAGCATGCCACCTCCCTTGACCCATGGTTCTATGCCATACCAAGATCATTGGTTTCTTTGACTCAAGTTGTGTTGTCGCTCTTGACCTGGTGTCACCACTATCCCGAGCAGACCCGAGGGGCCACTGCCTCCCTCAATCAGAGATGCACCCATCACGTCATCTAGAGTCTTGCCGTCTAGAGCTCTCAAGTGTGCTAGTGGCCTAGGATCACTCTACCACTACCTCTCCAAGCTACTAGACATCCTCAACCTTGGCTCTCCCTACCGCCCCAATCTTCTAGGTCGTGGTGTCTCAGAGGTCACGGTCACCCTTGACGAGGCCGTTGTTACCCCATACTGATATCACCGCAACCCTTGACCTGATCGGCCACTACCGAATGTCCCACTCTAGTAGTCATCAATTGGTGTTTTCCCCTCTGATTAGGTCTCCTCCTTTGGTTTCCACCACCATAGGAGAGGTATCCTTCTGCACAGACTCTGTTCACCCTGAGTCTCGAGCCTAGGTGGGTCTTCCCAGCTAGGAACGGGCTTGGGAGGACCTCTCTATCCTAGTACAACTCTTCATGGGGTCGGCACAGCCCAGAATGGGCCTGCGTGGGTTCGGTCCAACCTGCATAGTCCATGCTCATGATTTTTGGGCCCAGTTAAATTTAATTTATACCGAATAAATTAATTTGATTAATTTATTTTAGTTTTTAAATTAAATTAATTAAAATTAATTTTGGGGTATAAATTTTAAATGAATCTGAAATTTAATTTAATTTTATCATTAATTTAAATTAATTATTTAATTCAATTTTTGGATTTAAAATTAAATTGAAGTTGGAGCGGATAAATAAATTATTTGGATTTATTCAAATTTATTTAATTTATTAGAACACCCTCGCACTGCATAAATTTATTGCATTTATTGCCCATTTTGTTTACTAACTGGTCTTGAGCTAGTGACCAGCCTATGCATGTCAGGATTTATTATTTTTAATTTATTTATTTATTTATTTATTTATTTATTATCTGTGATTTTTGTAATAATTAAGTAGTTAAATGACGTTCTGCGAATTGTATTAATTTATTCATATATTTATAAGGGAATGTGTGTCCAATGCACCTATTGTACATTGCACCCCTAGACCCCCTCGCCAGTGTGCGAGTATATTTGTAAAATTGATGATGAAGACCTAATACGCAGACCCCTCCAAGTTGAGGTGGTAATCCAGATGGGAGTAGAGAACTTTACACTAGGGGAGAGTTGTGGCATGAGTCTGGAGTCGACTTAGGTATAGAACCCCCAGGGTCATGATTGATCTATTATGGATAAATCACAATGAAATGCTCAAGACTAATCAGATTGCATGTTTTTCTGTTATGCATCATTTATTTTTTTATGCAAGTGCATGATTATTTCTTGATCACATAAAATAATAAACAAGATAAAATGCATAAAGATGTGACGAATATTTTTCTATTTCATGTTCATTTGTCAGTGAGAGAACCTAGTTTGAACATATTAAATATAAATGGATTATATTCATCAATAAATATCAAAATATCTCAAAGATATATTAAGTCGTATTGCCTTCTATCACTCACATTTGAACAAAACTGGGTGTTCAAGGTGCTCGTCAACCATAGTTGGGAGTGCCTCTTCCTATCGAGGAATTATCATGAGAATATTGGGTCGAATTAACTAAAGTGAATAGTCAAGGATTATCCACAACTAACTTTCTATCATTTTAGAGGCAAAGAGTTGAGGGAATCAAGTTGTGATTCCAATAAGATGGGACTTTACTCAATATAACAAGGAACTGCCAGTCTAAGTGATTGGCTAGCCTAGTTCCTACCTTGAAACACTCTGAGTAGTGGTGTATCCAT
This sequence comes from Viscum album, assembly GCA_963277665.1. Taxonomy (NCBI): domain Eukaryota; kingdom Viridiplantae; phylum Streptophyta; class Magnoliopsida; order Santalales; family Viscaceae; genus Viscum; species Viscum album. The sequence continues at coordinate 1,639,185,727 of OY728129.1, forward strand.
AGTTTATAGACTATGAGGGAGGTTTTGAGGATCCTTTATACTAGAATACTCAAGTGACTGAGTATTCAGAATCTAATAGTGAGGGATATTGGGGTTTGATAAAATAGTGGGAGATATTTAAAATAATAAATAATTAAATGTCTAAAAGGTAATCAATATAACGTTATGACTGCTAATATTTATCTATCATATATCACAAATGGAAATCACCAACACCACAAGTACATTATCATTGTGATCAATGTTGTATAAAGAAAATATCATGATCAATAATAACTTCTATGGGTGGTACAGTCACTTTCCCATAGTACTACGCCAAGAAAGGAATTTATATGTGCTGAAATCCTCAGTTCCAACTGATCCTACCTAGGGAGCAAGTAAGGCATAAAAATATAAATGGAAAAATAATATAGATGATGAACTAGACATTAAGTGCATCATGTTTTCATCCATGTCTAGATAATTTCATAAAATGCATGAGGATGAGGATTCCTATAAAATGCTTTCTCATCTCTAAGAATTATATCAGGAGAGGGCAAGGTAAGAAAGTTATGATATCTCTAGTTCCCTTTATAGGTGAAGGCTAATAGAAGGGCACCAAGTGGGTCCTCATGTACTCAAGATGATCGGGTACATTGAGAGGCTTGAATCCCTTGGGTTCAAATTGAACCAAGAACTAGAAATAGATCTCATTATTTCCTCTTTAACACCAAGATTTTTGAATTTTATTGTCAGTTATAACATGAATGATATGAAAAAGTTGCTTTTAGATATATTGTATTTATTTCTCCAAGCTAACAAGGATATGAATTCATCTGTCCTTATAGTGAATAAGAGAAATAAAGGAAGGAAAAGGGGCCTAATGCCAAGTCAAGGTCAAATACACCAATGCACCATCCTTCTAAGAAGTCAAATATTCAGAGGCAGAGCAATGACTAGGAGGATGTTTGTTTTTCATATGGAAAGAAATGACACTAGAAGAAAAATTGTAGATCTAAGAAGAAGAAGAAATTTGACGCTTCTACTTCAGGTATTTTTTTCATTAAATGAAATATATCATTATCTACAAGTTTGGTATTGGATATAGCATGTGTATCACACATTTTTATTAATATATAGAAACCAAGTAGGTTTAATAAGATTGAAAAAGGTGAAGTGGATTTCTGAGCTGCAAATGGTGCAATTCTGGAAGCCTTGGAAGTGGGATATTATCACCTTAATTTTCCTAGTGTTTTGGTTCTAGTGTTAAATAATTGTTATTATGTACCTTATGTAACTATAAACATAATCTTTGTGTCAATTTTGGACACTATGGGATTTTATTTCAAGTTCCAAAATAAATTTTGTCTCTTTTATAAGGATAACATGTGTTATGGTATGACATATCTTAATAATGGTTTATATATACTTGAACTCGAAAACCCTGCAATAGCAATCAATGGAAAAAAATATTGAGTAAGAATCATATATCAACCGCCTATGGAACATCAGGCTAGGTCATGTAAACTAGAAGCAATTACAAAAATTACATCAAGAAGGGTATTTAGACTATGTAAAGTTAAAACCCTTGGATGTATGTCAATATTTTTTATAAGGGAAATGACCAAATCACCTTTCTCTGTGAAAGGAGAAAGAGCCAATTCATTACTAGAATTGATACATATTGATGTATGTGGTCCATTTTCAGTAGAGGTAAGGGGTGAATTTTCATAATTCATTAATTTTAACGATGACTACAGTAGTTAAATCTATATATAATTAATGAGGTATAAGTTATATTCATTTCGTAAGTTTAAGGAATACCAACATGAAGTAAAAAAACAACTTGGTAAGAAGATCAAGGAACTCCACTCAAACCAAGGCAAAGAGTATCTTAACCAAGCTTTCATTGATCACTTGAAGGAGTGTGGGAAAGTATTAAAACTCACTCATCCTTATACACCACAGTGGAATGCTGTTAGTGAAAGGATTAATAGTACATTGCTCGACATGGTTAGATCAATGATGATTCATGCAACTCTTCTATTTTCCTTTTGGGGATATGCCTTGCAGACGGAAACATATACCCTTAACTGAGTACCAACTAATGTTGTAAATGGGATTCCATATGATTTATGGTATAGAAATAAACCTAGTCTATCACACATACAAGTATGGGGATGTGAGGCTTTTTTCAATACTATACCTAGTGAAAAATTGGCATCCCGAAGCATGAATTGCATATTTATAGGTTATCCTAAGGAAACCAAAGGATATTACCTATACAACCCTTTAGATAAAAAAGTTATTGTGGAAAAACAATCCATATTTTTAGAAAAGGAACACATTTACAATAAAAATAGTGGAAGAAAAATATACATCGATGAAGTTAATGTCCTCGATGCACTAGATTTGGTACGGGAACAATCTCTACATGAACAAGTGGAATAAGTGGTTCTCGAGATACAAATATTGCGTAGGTTTACTCAAGAGGTCATAGAACTAGAGTGTTATGGTTTCATTGTAACTGAGTCTGGTGACGCATTACTCCTTGAGGATGATGAACCTCTAACATACAAGTAAGTAGTATAAGGAAAATAATATGTAAAATGGAAATATTCCATGCATTTTGAGATGGATTCCATGTACCAAAATCAAGTTTGAATTTTTATAGACCCTCTAGCTGATGTAATGCCCATTGGATGAAAATGGTTATCCAATAAAAATATATACATTGGTGGTAAGGTTAATACCTATAAATAAATATTGGTTATAAAGGGTTTCAGTCAACGTCAAGGCATTGACTGTGTTGAAACCTTCTAACTAGCAGTAATGCTGAAATCCATCAGAGTATTACTTTCAATAGAAGCCTTTCATGGTTATTAGATTTGGAAAATAGATGTCAAAACTACTTTTCTAAATGGGAAGTTGGTTGAATACATCTATATGACTCAAACTAAAGGGTTTTTCAGGTCAAATAATTCCAATAAATTGTGAAAGATACATAGATCCATTTATGGATTGAAGCATGCATCATGATCATGGAATGTTCATTTTGAGGAATCCATAATAGAATTTGGTTTTTTCAAAAATTAAAGTGAGCCTTATGTATATAATAAGGTTGATGGTAATTCCATTGTTTTCCTAGTATTATATATTGATGACATATTAATTATGGAAAATTAAGTGAAAGTATTACAATTAGTAAAGACTTGGTTAAATGAATGATTCTCCATGAAAGACTTAGGTGAATCAGCCTACATTCTAGGGATCAAGATCTATCAAGATATATCTCAAAGGATGCTTGGGAAAATTTAAAGTACATACATTGATAAGTTACTCAAAAGGTACATAATGTAACAATAAACGAGAGGGTTTTTTCCTATGTCACATGGTATTAATCTCTCCAAGAAAATGTGTCCACAAACACAAGAGGAGATTGATGGAATGAATAGAATCCCTTATGCCTTGGCAGTGGGTTCTATCATGTATGTCATGCTATTTACTAGGTTTGATGTTACCTTTTATTTAATAATGGTGAGAAGATATCAAGCTAATCCAGGAGAGCTGTACTGGGAAACTGTTAAAAATATCCTTTAGTACTTGAGGTGTACAATGGATATGTTCCTTCTATATGGAAAAGATGAGGAACTAGTAGTGAGAGGATACACTGATGCTAGTTTCCAAACAGATCATGATGATATGAAATCATAGTCATGCTATGTTTTTTACCTGAATGGTGGTGTAGTTAGCTAAAGAATCTTGAATAAATCTGTGGTTGCTGATTCTATAGCAGAATCTGAGTATATAGTAGCTCCCTATGCAACAAAGGAAGTAGTCTGGATACACAACATTGTCTCAAACATTGGTTTTGTGCTTAGCAGTGCAGACCTTATTCCAGTTTATTATGATAATACTATTGTAGTGGTGATTTCAAAGGATATCAGGTCTCACCAGAGGAAAAGCATGTACTTATTAAGTTTCATCTCTTGAAGGATTTTACTTAGAGAGGTGAAGTCATAGTTAGCAGTGTAGCCATAGAGGACAACATATTAGACCCCCTAACTAAATCCATCTCTCATCAAAATCATGATTCTCATGTGAGGGCTAGTGAATTGAGACTTATTAGCAGTTGTCTCTAGTGAAAGTGGGAGTGTTGAAAGTGGGTTCCCTAGACCAAACTTGTGTTCTACTTTGATTACCACTACAAGTATACAATTTGTTATATATACATGTGTTTTTCATTCTATAATAGTGTAGATACTTATGAGTCCATTTTTTTATGGTAATGTCCTTAGATTACATGTCGTATCAAAGGGTTATAGCAGATCCCAGGCTATAATGAGAACATAGAGATACTATGACAATAATATTAAAGTAATTTCCTAGGGTCCAGTTACATCATTTTGATAGTACAAAGATGATGTGTGAGTGTCAGGTGTTGGGGGATCATAATCATTGAGACTTATTCTCATGAAAATTTCCACTACTGGAAAACTAACCTTTACCAACGGTTTGGAACCGTTGGTATAGGCCTCCAAACTGTTGGTATAGCCTATACCAACAGTTTGGAGAACCGTAGCCAAGTAAGCCGTTGGGATAGGTCTATACCAAAGATTTTTCAAAAACCATTGGTATAGACCTATACCAACGGTTTTGAAAACTGTTGGTATAGGTAATATGAAATTTATACCAACGGTAATGGAACCGTTGGTATATAAATTCCAAAAATAAAACATCTGCTGGGATTTGATCCCAGGACCCCTCGTTTATAATCGAACGACTTAACCACAAAGCTAACATCACTTTTGTAAACATAATTTCATAAATATATATATGTATTATCATAATTATTTAAAATTTTGATTTATACAATGTTCTCGGTTAGTAGGGCTGGAAAAAAATTAAATAACCTATCCCAACGGTTTTCAAAACCGTTGGGATAGGTTAGGGGTGGGTTGAGTCATTTACGGTTCACCAAAACCGTTGGGAAAGGTCACTCTTTCCCAACGGTTCACCAAAACCGTTGGGAAAGAGGCTCAAAACACACCTTTTCCCAACGGTTTTGGTGAACCATTGGGAAAGAGTGACCCTTTCCCAATGGTTCACCAAAACCATTGGGAAAGGTGGGGAAATCTAAGGCTTTCCCAACGGTTTTGGTGAACCGTTGGGAAATGGTAGCTATACCAACGGTTTTTACAAACCGTTGGTATAGAAGTGTTGGGAAATATCATCTTTCCAGTAGTGTTCATTTGGTGATCTCTAGTAGTTGAGATCATGAGGACAGACCCACTAATAGGAACACCACATGTTTCAGGTGTCATTGGTTGTTCTTATCTATGGACATGTGTAATGACCTCCTCACTTGATATCATTATCAATGTATGTCATTTAATTGTGTACTTTGATACAAGGAAAAACCATGGAAATGAAGTCGTGGTGTGACACCTTGAGATTTTATGAGATATATTATTTTTAAATTTCTTTGGTGTCTTGTGTTGTATGCTACACCAATATTATTATTTACTATACGCAACACCGTATTAGATTTCAGAATATGCAACACTATTCTTGGCCTGTGTTACACACAATTTCAAGTTCTTTGGATAGAATTCATTTCACGCAACATTTAGTATAGATTTTGTTCGATGTATAAAATAAATATGTTTGGATTATTTTATACACAGCACCAAAGAAATATTTCACTACATGCAACACTGACTTGGTTTGCGTTACACACAAGAGCGACCTTCCTCGATAGCTTTCACTATACGCAATACCGAGTTTCACAAAACAACGATATATTATTAAAATATTATAATTTAATGGGATATAAACTAGCCATTATGAATAGTATTAACCACATTTTGAATTTTATATAACATTATAATTTATCTTATGTATTTTCTAGACATTATATAAGAACAAATTTAATTTTTTGGATAAAAGAAGTATTTTTCAAAAAAATGCAGTTTTGCCGCCTTTTGATGGAACACCCATTTAAAATTTAGTTTTAAACACTTTTATATATTCTATTTGAAAAAATAAACTTATTATTTGTAATATTAACATAAAAATTTAATTTTTTTTGAATGTTTGGTATTTTTTTGATAAATTTTATATTTTAATGAATAGTGAAAATACTACATTTTAATTCAAAATTGTCTTTTCATCTAATTTATTTTTATAGTTAGAATATATTTTTAATTGGTTTTAAAGTGTAATTAGATTATATTTTTATCATTAAATACAATTTTGGTCATTTAAAGTGTAATTAGATTATATTTTATCATTTAAATTTTATATTTTGGTTTTGACAATGGGAATTAATTTTAAATTAATTAATGCAACTTCTGTGTTTTGAATTTGGAAAAAAATATTCCATTTTTGGAATCATAAGGTTAAAATTATATAAATATGTAACTTTTATTTCTATAAATTATGAATAGTAACTTCAGTAATAATTTTATTTACCATGGTTAAAGGGTAAATATCGTAAATAAGGGTAAAAAATAATATTATAATAATATTAAACTACCCTAACACATGTATTAAACCTATTGGATGAGACATTTCGGACCATGGAAATTCTTGGGTCTATTTTGGGACCCCATGGAACCACTTGGATGTGAAAATGACATTTTGTAAGAATTAATTTAAAGTAAAGAGAAATATGACATAAACTTGTATCTTCTTAATAAAACAATTTTAATATGGGGTTTTATATAAGATAAATTCATCTAAAAATATTAATTGGAAAGATAAAAATATTTTCTACATCATCTTATTTTATTTATAATTTTTAGACACCAAATAAATAAATTTATTAAGAAAACAATGATGATGTAGTGATTACCTTATTAATGAATGATTTAAATAAATGATATTATAAATATTAAAATAAGTTTATTTTGAAACTTTTTATTCCATGAAAGAATTTTATGGATGATTATGACTTTTTATCTTTTAATTAATTAAGTTTTTTTGAAATAATCAACTTTTTATGGATTTTAAAAAAAGTCATGATATGGATAGTATAAAAATTGACATAAATGAGTTTTTAAAACAAATATTATTTTATTAAATGATATAATAGTCCTAAAAATCTAAGATTCTGAAAATAACTTATATAATGTTTAACATGTCATTAATTAACTACTTTAGGTTTGATTGTCATTTTATAGTAACTATATCAACCATATAGTATGAATATACAAGAAGACATGGTAAGAGTTAAATTAGTTAACTAAGGGTTAGAGCTAAAAGATAAGGTTAAATTTGAGACATAAAATTTTCTAAAACCTATTGGTTGAGAGGATTTAGAACAATCCTCATCTTATATTCGAATTAAATGAGTTGTGTAACTTTTAAAACTAAAAATCATTTTATAATAAAATAATATTTCAATACCTTCCTAAAGTGCCCCTCCTCCTCTCTTATAAAAAGGCATCTCCTCCTACATTTCCTCACACCACCTTGAGCCTTCTACCTCGACCAAACATTGACCAATTCTCATTTAAAAATTCTTAGTTAACATCTTGAGGTCATGTTTTTCCAAAAATTCCATCCCTAATGTCCCTAAGAAGAGATCCAAAGGAAGTCCGATGAAGAAGATATAATTGATTTACCAATTCAATTCAATTTCTTTTATTATTCTACTTCCTATTTCTATATTTAATTCATACTAAATTAATAAATCAAGTATATTATACAAGATGATATGTTATTATAATTATGGGACAACCTTATACCTCTTTTTATTCATCCTACAAATAAAAATATCACCATGTGTGCGTGCGCACGGCTTACCATCTCCACACCGTGGTGTAATTTGTTATTAAAAAATAATTTATTGAGATGGGTATAATGATGAGTATAATGGATTTAAATAATTAATATAACATGTTAATGATTCTGTATAATTAATATACCAACCAATTACATACCATTTAACCATCAAGAGAATGATGGCGTCGCTCGTGCGTACATATGGCCTACCGTCTCCACAACGCGGTGATATTCGTTCTCCACATTAACAATTGAAGAATTATTATAAAATTTATATTATGAGTTAAAATAATAATTTTTAACTTAATATCATGAATAAAATATATCCTATGCATAACAAACATGACTTACATAGAAAAACAAGAATAGGAAAACCAGTTAACACCCATAACAAAATGATATAATAGGATCATATATGATATCATAAATAAAAATATGGTCTTGTTAGAATTTAATAAAATGATTTAACCATTAAACAAGAGGTGACCACACCCTCTACTAATCAAAAGTACAAGTTAAGGGATAATTTTTCAAATATCATTTTTATCTGAGATTGTTTATACATAAGTATTTACTGGGGGTATATTTATTATCCATGTCCATGTTTTCTAAAAAATTTTTCATAAAATGTTTACTATTATTATATTTATTTTTAGAGTCATTTTTACCCATTTTTGACTTTTCTATATGGTATGGAAGGAATCATTATTTTTTTTACCATATGAGGTACTTTTTTACTTTTCAGACAAAAGTACGATGAGAATGTTTTTTTAACTTACACGACATGAATAGATTTTTAAATCTATATAATGCCTTATTTCCATGAAGATTAATCTACATAATTTCTAGTTTATTTTAAAATAAATTCTTTTCTTTTAAAATTGAATGGAATTTTGAGAAAAGAAAACATTTTTGAAGAATAAAGGATATTTGCCTCAGGAATTAAGTTTAAGTGTTTTATAAAAATTATTTTCCATCTGAGATGACATAGTTTTATGTTTATATACATATTATTACTTTGATTTTATTGTGTTTATGATGGAATTATAGTTATTAAATCCATTTGTTTTATATCAATTATGATTGAATGATGTTTAATAAAACCATTTTATTTCTTGGGTTATGCTATGATGAGTGATTTATGATTTTGTGGCACATGTGAGAATGATTTCATTATGAGATGGGTGGGAACTATATCTCCCTCCAATGAATTAGGTAAAGATATATATCTCATGAGATAGAAATTACTAGAATGAAAAGTAAATTTGGTTCAGTAATACATGGATGGAACGACAAGTAAACCCAGTTTAGTAAAGGACATTTTCCACTATGATGGTCTTGGCAGCAATGCCTTGGCTACTATAAAAATCATATTATGTGTTTATTTATTTTCCAAAATTACATGTTTTATGTCAATTATATGTTATCATGGTTTTGTTAACTTATTATTTATTCCTTACATACTGCTAAGATTTATTTTATGACACAATATTTTGATGTTTAAACTTTATGTTCAAGTTTTTACATTCTAATGTTTGTAGTTTATTTTATGTTCTCAATATTTACCCTTATTGAGCATTTGAGATCACCCATTTTATGTTTTATTTTACCTAGGATATAAAGAAAGTTTTTAGGTATGAAAACAAATGGGGAAGATCTTTATGGGAGACATTGAAGATCTTTCACCAAGATAGAAGAATATGTTTTGAGTTTTCAAAGACACTAAACTAATACGGTCTTTGGGCATCTATTTTTGTCATGTATTAAGTATTCCAAAAAAAGTAATGTAATGTCCATGTATGTCAAGATTGGGTCTTTATAGTTGGTATCAGAGTGAAATTTTAGTCAACCTTTGGAAACTATGATTCAAATACTTTAGTGAGATCCCTAGAGATATTTCTAAGGATAAGTAAAGTGTAGGTTACAAACCTAGGTTTTTTGTGATAATCATAAATAACATAGGATTAAACCAAATATATCATAGATTGAAATATTATAAGTAATTTACCATATTTATGTGTTTCTAATATCTGATATATATTTCTTACACTTTTCTTTCTGATTTTAGTCAGTAGCCATAACTATATAGAACAAATTCAACTAGTGAATGTTTTAGATGTGGAAATTATGGGAATTATGATAGTCAATTTACTAATTAGAAATATCATGAAGATAATCATGGAGATGGTACAAGTATTAGTCATACTATTGAGGATAAAGAGAGTGTAAACGATATGTGAAAGGTATGTGATGTTCTTACATTATTGTTTACATTAAACCTAAGAAGCTTGAGGTTGATAAATGAAAAGACATGATTCATATTTTATAAAATATGAAGATGATGGATCATGAGTAATGGTTTAAGAATAAAGTTGGATGATTGAGGTGTATATGTTTCGGAATTCAAAGATTATGAAATATATAAGTGTTTTCAGTATAAGGATTGGAAAGGATATTATGAATAGTTCTAAGGAGATAGAAAAGAGATTTAAGGTTAAGGTGGTATACTTAGAGAACACATGATTAAGGGAAAGATAACCCTTAATATGTCCCTTATGTTAAGATAATGATGTTTGGATAAAGATATGTTGGATTTGAATTAGTAAATTAGATTACGATAGTTTCTTGGGAACTAACTATGAAGTTGTTGACAAGAGGGTTATGATATCATGGATGAAGTATACAACTTTTTAGGACTTAAGGAATATATCCAATAAGTTTTGGAATAAGGAAACATGCATATTTTAAATAAGGATATATGGTAATTTAGGATATTACCATGACTCAAGAGAATGCATGATGAATTCATTAAAATGTTTAAATGTGACCAACAAGATATATCTTATAATATGTGGGAGATAAATGATGGTATTCACATGCTTGTTATATGACCTTTCTTGTAATTTTTTTTTGTACTATGAGTTTGGAAAAAAGTATTTTGGATAATCCTAATGTTTGTAATGGATTAATTTGGACATCAGATAGTATTGTTTAAGACTAAAAAAAAATTTAATATTATTTTTGGAATGTTATAATAGTATAGTTTTAGAAAAAGTACAGCATGTAGGACAGGATACAACTCGTCAGGTCGGACAAGGATGTGGGAATCAAACCCAAAACTGAAGTGTGATGAACCTTTATCACCTACCACAGGCCTACAGGAAGTAACTGGTTAGTATAAATTAGTTTTATTTTAATTAAGCGGTATGATAGATGAAGTGTAAGTTCATTTTTAGAACAATATTTGATTAATCTCAGCATAGATAGACTTATGTATATTTGATAACCTGTTCTAACCTTTTTGTTGAGATAGATGGAATAACCTATCATTCTATTACATGATCTGCTAACACTTCAATAATGAAAAAATCAACTTCATTTCTTTAAATAAGAGATGAAGTGTAAATTGTTCAAGGCATGAATAATGGTGAGATTGTACCAAAATCAAGTATTTATTCTCATGAAAAATTCTTCAACTTTAGTAAAAGGATCTTGAAAACCAAAAATTTTATCCTAGTACCTTCTTATCCGATGAATCATATGGTCCCTTGAATCATCACAGATTTATGGATTTATTATAGTTAAATTTCTCCAAACCTTATTCTCTATCACTACCCATCAGAACTTAATGGTTAGATTTATCTTTCATATCCATGTTTTCACTTCCCATCTATGTTCTACAATGTGGAAACCCAGTGATGAGTAACTTTGGGTAACCATTATGTTTCAAACTTTACTTTTTAAAATGAAGTTCTAGTATTCCTTTTTATGATGTGGGTTTCTATGAAAGAAACTTTTAAGTAGTAAACCTTTTATAACCCCTGAAAAATTTCGAGGGCAAAATTCATTTTAAGGGGGGTAGAATGTGACACCCCGAGATTTTATAAGATAGATTATTTTTTAGATTTTTTGATGTATTTTTTTGTATGTTACATTAATATTAACTTGAACTATATGCAACACAGTATTAGCTTGTAGTATACACAACACTATTCTTGGCTTGTGTTACACAAAATTTAAAGTTCTTTTGATAGAATTCATTTCACGCAACATTGCGTATAGATTTTGTTCTATGTATAAAATAATTTTGTTTGTATTATGTTATATGCAACAAAAAAGGAAGCTTTCACTACACACAATACTTATTTGGATTGTGTTACACACAATATCGACCTTCCTCGATAGCTTGCATAGTATGCAATACCAAGTTTTACTAAACAATGATATATTATTAAAATATTATTATTTAATGGGATATAAACTAGCCATTATGAATAGTATTAACCACATTTTGAATTCTATATAACATTAAAATACATATTATGTATTTTCTGGACATGATATAAGAAAAAATTAAATTTTTTGGATAAAAGAAGTATTTTTCAAAAAATGCAGATTTGACACCTTTTGATGGTGCACCCATTTTAAATTTATTTTTTAACACTTTTATATATTTTATTTGAAAAAATAAACTTCTTATTTGGAAGTATAACATAAAAATTTACTTTTGTTGTATTTTTGGTATTTTGCTGATAAAATTCATATTTTAATGAATACTGAACAATACTGCATTTTAATTCAAAACTTCCTTTTCATATAATTTATTTATATAGTTATATTTTATTTTTAATTGGTTTTAAATTTTAATTAGATTATATTTTTATCATTTAATATAATTTTGGTCATTATAAGTAATTTAACTTTTAAATTGGACATAAACAAATGTCAATCTTTTGATAGTTATTACTTCTTAAAAACCCACTTTTTGGTTTTGACAACAGGAATTAATTTTAAATTAATTACTAAAATTTATGTGTTTTGAATTTTGAAAAATTAATTCCATATTTAGAATAATAAGTTTCAAATTTTTTAAATAGTTATTTTTTATTTTTAAAAAATATGAATAGTAACTTCAGTAATTATTTTATTTACCATGGTTAAAGGGTAAATATTTTAAATAAGGGTAAAAACTAGTATTATAATAATATTAAAATACCCTAACATATGTCCTAGTCCTATTTTATGATATATTTACAACCATGGTCATCCTTGGGTCAATTTTGGGACCCCATGGAACCACTTGGATGTAAAAATGACATTTTATAAGAATTAATTTAAAGTAAAGAGAAATATGATATAAACTTGTATATTCTTAATAAAACAATTTTAATATGGGTTTATACATAAGATAAATTATACTATAAATATTAATTGTAAAGATAAAAATATTTCCTACATAATGGTATTTTATTTATAATTTTTAGACACCAAATAAATAAATTTATTATGACACAATGATGATGTAGTGATTACCTTATTAATGAATGATTTAAATAAATGAGATTATAAATATAAAAATAAATTTATTTTGAAACTTTTTATGACATCCAAAAAATTTTATGGATGATTATGACTTTTTATATTTTAATTAATGAATTTTTTTTGGAATAATCAGTTTTTTATGGATTTTTTTAAAAAAATCATGGTGTGAATAGTATAAAATTGACATAAAAGAGTTTTTAAAATAAATACTATTTTATTAAATAATATAATTGTCATAAAAATCTAAGATTCATCAAAATTACTTAGATAATGTTGAAAATTTCATTAATGAACCACTTTTGGATCTATTGACATTTTATAGTAACTATATTAACCATGTAGTATGAATATACAAGAAGACGTGGTAAGAGTTAAATTAGTTAACTAAGGGTTAAAGATAAAATATAAGGTTAAATTTGAGACCTAAACTTGTCTAAAACCTATTGGTTGAGATGATTTAAAAAAAATACTCATCTTATCTTAGAATAAAATTATTTTTCGACCTTTTTAAACTGAAAATAATTCTATAATAAAATAATATTTCAATACCTTCCTAAAGTGCCCCTCCTCCTCTCTTATAAAAAGGCATCTACTCCCACATTTCCTCACACTACCTTGAGCCTTCTATATCGACCAACCCTTCCCAATGATCCTATAAACTTTCTTAGTTAACTTCTCGAGGTCCTGGTTTTCCAAAAAGTCCATTCCTGTTTTCCCTAAGAATAGATCCAAATGAAGTCCAGTGAAGATAGATAATTGCTTTACCAATTCAATTCAATTTCTTTTCTTCTTCTAATTATTCTTTCTATATTGATTCCATAATAAAGTAATAAGTCCATTATATTCTACATGATAATATGTTATTATAATTATGGTACAACCTTATACCTCCATTTATCCATCCTATTAATAACAAAATCACCATGCATGTGTATGTATAGCTTACCGTCTCCACATCGTGGTGTAATTTGTTATTAAAATGTACTTTATTAGGATGGGTATAATAATGAGTATAATGGATTTAAATAATTAATATTACATTATAATGATTATTTATAATTAATATAACAACCAATTACATACCATTTAACCATCAATAGAATGACATCGTCGCTCGTGCGTACGTACGGCCTACCGTCTCCACGACACGGTGAGATTCGTTATCCACATTAACAATTCAAGAATGGTTATAAAATTTATAAGATGAGTAAAAATAATAATTATAAACTTAGTTTTAATAAATAAAATGCATCTTATTCATAACAAATATGACTTAAATGGAAAAAAAGGAATGGTAAAATAAAGAAGTTAACACCCGAAATAATGGTAATATTGAAATAATATTAACAAAATGATATAATAAGATCTTATATGATATCATAAAGAAGGATATGGTCCTGGAATAATTTAATAACATGATTTAACCATTATACAAGATGTTACCATAACCTCTACTAACAAAAAGTACAAGGTAAGGGACAATTTTTCAAATCTCATTTTTATCTCAGATTGTTTATACGTAAGTATTTACTAGGGGTATATTTATCATCCATGTCCATGTTTTCTAAAATTCTTTTCATAAAATGTTTACTATTATTATATGTATGTTTAGAGTCACTTTTACCCATTTTTTACTTTTACTACATGGTATGAAAGGAATCTTTCTTTTGTTTACCATACAAGGTACATTTTGACTTTTCCAACAAAAGTATGAGAATAATGTTTTTTTAACTTACACAGCATGAATGGATTTTTACATCTCCATAATGCCTTATTTACATGAAGTTTCCTCTAAATATATTCAACTTTATTTTAAACTAAATTATTTTCTTTTAAAATTGCACAGAATTTTGAGAAAAGAAAACATTTTTTAAGAAGAAATGATATTTTCCTTAGGAATTAAGTTCAAGTGTTTTATAAAAATTATTTTACATATAAGATAACATGGGGTTATATTAATGTCCCTATTATTAATTTTATTTTATTGTGTTTATGATGGAATTATTGTTATGAAATAAATTTTTTTATATCAATTATGAAGGAATGGTGTTTAATAAACCCATTTTATTTCTTGGGTTATACTTTGATGAGTGGTTTATGTTTTTGTGGTGTATATAATAATTATTTAATTATGAGATGGGTGGGACCTATATCTCCATCCAATGCATTGGGTAAAGATTTATATCTCCTGATATAGACATGACTAGAATGAAAATTAAATCCGGTTCAATAATAAATGGATGGAATGGAAAGTAAACCCGGTTCAGTAAAGGATATTGTCCACTATGATGGTCTTGGCAACAATGCCTTGGCTACTATAGAAATCATATTATGTGTTTATTTTTTTTCCACAATTCCATGTTTTATTTTATTTCTATGTTATCATGGTCATGTTCACTTATGATTTATTCCTTACATACTACCAAGATTTATTTCACGACTCAATATTTTGATGTTTAAACTTCATGTTCATGTTTTGACATTATAATGTTTATGGTTTATTTTATATTCTCAATGTTTACCCTTACTAAGAATTTGAGCTCATCCTTTTTATGTTTTCTTTTTCCAAGGATATAAATAAAGGTTTTAGGTAGGAAAAATAATAGGGAAGATCTTTATGGGAGATGTTTAAGATCTTTCACCAAGCTATAAGAATGTGTTCCTAGTTTCTAAAGACACTAAACTAATATAGTATTTGGGAGTCTATTTGTTTCATGTATTTATTATTCCACAAAAGTAATGTAATGTCCATGTATGTCATGCTTGGTTCATTACATGTGAAGAGGTAGTTTTTGTTGGGTACTTTATTAGTGACATGACATTGATTGAATGATAAAGTTGGGATTTTTCACTTTCGAGTTGAGGAAGATGTATCTCAGGCCTGGTTGATTGGGATGGTAACACCTTCATTAAGTCTATGGCCATAGTAGTTGATGGTAAGTCTATCTGGAAAGATCAAAAAATAATAAATAAAGATAAAGGATGATGACACTAGTGTGAATTCTTCTTTATTGAGATATTGATAACAAAGAGATTATATTACACAGACTATGTTTATAAGATGGTAGTCATTTCTTTGACTTTTCCTTATCTCTGTAGGGGCCTCAATGGGTTGTTAGACCCTGCTCTTGGTCTGTGAATATTATTCACTGATATTGAGATAAGGGTCTAGAGGGTCACACACAATCATGCTTTGATAATCTACCCTATTCTATTAAATAGGAATATAGAACTTGGTGGGTCCCACCTTGTGGTCTAGGTATTATCCAAGTTCTATAGATCATCAATACATAAATAAATCCATTATTATTCAAGTAAGTAATAACTTAGTTGAATTTATTTATGACATGTATTTACAAGTGATTAAGTAAATACAAGGATAAATATTATTCAAATGAATATTAATATCCCAGGTTTGTTTAATATTATCAAGAGATGAGAGTTGAGTTAAAGAATAAAGTTTATCATGTAATATATTAATATATATTACAGTTCAGTGATAAATTATAAATATTATTTATAGCATAATTTAATTTTTTATATATAATTATTTATAATATTGATATAGTGGATGTTTATTACATGGGGGTCAGGAAGCCAAACTGAGTATTATAAGTTTACACTATATAAGTGGATAGAGGATATTCCTAGATATATTATTCATTCATTGGAAATGAGAGCCTTTGTCCCCTCCTGATTCCTAGAAAGAGACTTAGTCAAATAGGAAATTCATTCAAGTTCTGTCTTCTCAGATTAAAGACATTGGCTTGTGGTGACCGTCACTGCATTGAAGTGGTCATTGGAGTGTCTTGCTATCAACCAGATTCTACCAAACTGTGTGCACACACATATTCAAGAAATGTTTGTCAACTGTATAGAGAGTTTTGGCATCAGATTCTTCGAGCAACGGACGCCAAAATTTTGCAACAATCTTGGGTGAATTAGATATGAATGAGGTATATGTTCTTTTTATTTTTTACTCTATTTAAACCATGTATGGTCCTTGGACCGTACCAAGATGAGATCACTAGAGTTGACAATGTTACGTTGCTCTGATGATGCAAAATTTTCAAATTCTCGGCCCATCGGCTTTCACTACGCTTCCTGGTACCTAACAATGTATCATCCCAATCTACTAGAATCATCCCTCCCATGAAAAACACTATATAAAAGAAACAAAATATTGGTAAACCAACTCCATTCATCAAGGAATTCTAGAGTCATATAATATAATCCATACTATAGAAAGAGTGGGGTTTTTTCAAACCATTCTCTCATTTTCTTTTTCTCTCTCTTTTTCCAATTTCTTTCAAAATAAAATCTTATAATATTTAATTAGGAAGAATTTTAACATTATATTAATGATTTTAACCTACTTTGAGAATTATATTTTTAATTTATTTATATTTTATACATCTTTTTCTTCATATTTGGACAACATTCCTATTAACAGTCGGTTAACCGCCAATGATTATGTTTCCAACTTATTTCTTATCACCAACCTAATGAATGGTAATAATAAATTATTTATTATAAATAAATGTATAAATATATGTATTTTAATATTTTTTTAATTTATTATACTATTGTAAAAATGACCATGAAGAAAAATAGAAAAAATCAAATAAAAATGGGAAATTTTTAAGGAAACCATGATATCAAAATGGTTTCCCAATAAATAAGGAAATTAATAAATATAACAAAATTATTATAAATGATAAATAGTGTAAAAAGGAAAATAATTTACTTATGTATAAATGATTTAATAAACCTAAGTTTATTATTCAGAAGGCATAAAATCGACGAAATAAATCAAGATTTAAGGTAAGGGGATTCTCGAACCCAAATCATTTTTTTGAGTTATCCCTATTTCATGACATCTTCAGTATAGATATTACTTTAATGTTACTTAAATATCATTTCATTATTCTTCCCTTTTCTTTTTTGGGATATACATGTTTCCAACTTTATTTATAATCTAAATACAATGATTTTCCAAAAAATCTTTTCTTTCCAAAACACATCATTGACTCTTCTTGAGGATTTTCTTCTTCACTCAAGAATTATGATGTTTATACCAAATATGTTTTCCATTATTCATTTTGGAACCCCAAAAAGTTATTCCACAAAATTATTTTTTATGAAATACTTATGAAACCCATTACTTTACAAGGTTTATTTCATGAATATGATTGTTATATGTTCTATGTGGCATGCATTATTATGTGAATATTATGATGTGATGAGTGGGCCTAGAATTATATATCCCTCTAATGCATTGTATAATGTGGTGTATTTGATGAGGTAAAGTGTATTATGTATAAACATGATACTAGTTTTGTTCATAATGATGATGTTATGATTTTTCACATATGTTATGCATGAACATGATGTTATCTTTATGCACAACTATGTGTGGTATTTGACCACTATGACATTATGTTTCATTTTTATGGATCACCAAATTCCATTAATTTTTCAAATGTTTTACTCATGATTATGATAATGATATTGTGCTTATAGTATGATGATATTGATTATGATCACTGATGTTCTATTGATTCATGTCTTTTACTTATACAATGGTCTCCTTCTCCTTAGTGGTATTGTAGCTCACCCCTTTATTTGATTTATATCCTTAGGTGACTATATGTACTGAGGAGAACATGAGATTTTAGAAATATAAAGAAGAAGGATTTTAATAATTTTTAAGACTTATTGTGTATAAGTGGTGTAAGATCTTAATTTTTCGAAGATACTAACCATTTATATCCTTGAATATATAACTATTATGTTTTTTATATGTAAATGATTTGATATTCATGTAAAAGAAAAAATAAGGTCATTGTATATTGTTTATCCAGACATTTTAATATTTTAATGACATTCTATGAATTGATTTAAAATTAATGATTTGAAACTTTGGTGTATATCACCTCTGATTAGACAAAGAGCATCTTAGAACATTGACTTATTATTACCTTGGTTAATTTTTTAATATGTTAAAAATAAATAGAATGTTGTAATTTTTAATCTTTATTATGATTATTATGATTTTTAGGTTATTATTCATGAATGAATACTGAAATTTTTTATATATCAATTTCATTTATTTATTTATTTATTTATTTGCATTAATTGAGCATGAATATTTAGTAAAAAGTCACTAAAATGTTTAAACATGTAATTTAATGACCTAAAATAAAAAATATAATATGTGTTACATAGAATTGTTTTTTTCTTGGTTAGATATAATTTACTGTGGTTAAAATTTTTGGTGCATGAAGAAAATTTTCTTTATCTTAAATTGGTTTATTGATCATAAATTGATAAAAAAATTAGTATCCTTTTCATGTAAATGAAATTATCTTTTCTTATTTATAAATTTTATATTATTAGTATTTACATGATATGGTTGTTTGTGTTTATGTGTTTTGGTTTGATGATCCATGTTCGGATGAAAAATGGATTTTCAAATTAAGATATGTTGTTGGAATGTTTTTTTTTTGAAAATGATCTCTTAATTTAAAATAGTTTTGAAAAAAAATATTTTATGAAATGTTTTATGAAAATTTATAGGCATTTTTTTATCAAAAAAAATACATCAAGACCCTTCCTTAAGAACATTTCTTTAAATTGACCTTGGGATAGAAAAAATACTAAAAACAAACCTCTTGATTTGAAACCTAAAATTCTCTCACTTTTAATAGGTTTTGTTCTACAACATGGAATTATTTAATATCTGTTTTTAAATATCTTTAATAAAAATAGAATTCTTAATGATTTTCCTAGTGTTCATGCTTTATAAAATATTTAAATAATTTATTTAATTGGGTTTTGTGTAGGATGAAATTTTATTTGGAGCTTTATCTCTATTTTAGGAATATGAAAAAATTTCATATGGTTTTTGAGAAATTTATAATGTGGTAAACTAATAGGTGAAAACCTTTATGGAATCCTATAATGGGAATAAGTAGTTATTATTCCAAGAAAGATGTAACTGGATATTTCCTTTGAATTTTTTGGTATTGGTTATGTTTGTTAAGTTGGTTTTGTTTGTTTTGTGTGTTTACTTGGATATACTTATGTGTTCATACCCTTATTCTGATGGTTGTGGTTGATGTTTTCAAGGTGTAATATTTAGAAAGGTGTAATAGAGGTTTTATGTGGGAATAATTTCTCATTAAATGAGCATCATGAAATATCATGGGTATTAGGATATTATGGGATCTAAACCATGCTCAATTTTCATTGACATGGTCCATATTTGTTGGAATTAATTATTTTAAAAGTGTCTTTGTTATAATCTATGGAATGTGGTTATTCCTACCATTAAATGACATATTGAGTTATACTCTTGGGGAGTCACTCTCATGGCTCTTGATTGAGTTTTTATTTATTTTCAATAGGGATGTAATGTAATCCTTAAAGGTGCATAGTCTTATCAAGTAGAGTTGGTCACTATATCTTGTTAGTTAGTGGCTGGAATTTATGAACTAGGAGTCTAGTCAAAGAAATTGAGAATCAACTTGGGTCAAATTTCTTAGTTAAGTGTAATTTTTTGGGAATAGGTTCAAGACGAGTAACCTCCTTTGATTTTTTCTTGGGTATGGGTCAGTTCACGGTCTTTTCCCTAGATTTAGAAATGAGTGATATGTTTTGTTTCATACCTTGACCACTCTTACCCTTTATTATTAGTGGGTTATTGCCATAATCATTTTTACATCTTCTCATGCCTGTTTTCACTAGGGACTACTCTACCTAGGTATCACAATTCATGATTGATGTAGTATCAGAGGTCTTAAATCACATGTCTCTCAGTGTCAGGTTTGTGAAATGTTGAATCGTGAATAATTCATGGGATCAGTCACTAACATACACTTGGTTCTTACAAACTAAGATAATTTCATGGTTTTATGTTAAATGACTCTCATTTTTTACTTAGATAATAATTCCATGTAATTCTAGTAATTTAATTTTTATTTTTTTACCATTAAGTAAAACCTTAAATGCGGGGAGATGCCAAGGGATGGAAAAATGATGAAAATTTCCTCTTATATATCATAACCCAATTCTGGTCCCTCTTTTTGTTAGGAAAATATCAAGCAGATTTTTCATTTAGATATTTGGAAGGTATATAAGGTAGAAAATGTTTAACACCAACCCATAGACATGTTATAACTATTACATATACCTTTCTAGTGGGGGAGTGAATTATCATATCATTTTTCACCAACATGTCTTCTAAATCATGATTTCATTGAGGTGGTCATTCACTAACACATTGAGTTGATGATTTTCATTCATGATTGGTTGGAAGTGTCTGTGAAGATCATGTAGTGGGGTGTGTTTGGGAAGTGTTGGCCCTGAATTGTGTACTAGTCATCATCATATTTTTCTGCAACCTAGTTTCCAATATGGGGTAGTGGTTGGTGCATTTATCTTTGTAACCCAGGATATCTATGGATACATGATACCATATTCTATCAAAGTATAAGTTGAGTTTATCATTAGTATGGGAGGAAATGTGTGACAAACTTTGGTGGTTCAACAGATCCCCTCTTTCCTTTCACAGAGGTTTCAGGGGTTTCCATGTTATCTTCAGATTCTTTATAGAGTTCTAGTGGGAATATTTTATAGTCTTTGGATTCAAACCCCTTTTTTATATGAGGTTCAAAAATTCATTTCCATAAGGGTTTATTCTCTAATAGGTAATGAAATTTTGATTGTATGGATTCAAGCTGGTGGGTGCCTTAATCAACTTATCTTCTTTTTTCATGATCTTTAATAGTGGGAAATTTTTGTTTCTTATATGTATACTCATGATTATAAATTTTTCATTCGGATAAGCATAAGAACTTAGATCCATAGTTCCTCAAGCCAATAGATATTATTAGTTGTATCAGTGGGGTTTTTTGTTGGTTGTTATAGCATTCTTCATTCAATATAGTTCATTTCATTCAATTATCTCCTCTTGGTCAATGAGTGAATCAAATTATGATTACATATTGGTGGTGCTCGTATCACTATAAAGTTGATTGATGCAATTGGTTCTTGTTATCTTTATTAACTTGGGATAGGCTTGATAAACTCATACTAGTTCAATTCATACATTTTTCATGTATTTTTTTCTAGAAATAATGAATCTATGAGAAATTTAAGAGAAGATATACTATTATATTTGACCAATGGTATGACCTTATATCTTGACACTATAAACTTTAAGTGTTCTAAGGATGGAAAGCCTTTTTTGATATTAGGGTTTTTATTAGGTATTATTAATTTATAGAATGTTTTATTTTGGTTTCAATAAGTTTTTAGAGAGTTTCAGGAGTATTTAGAATTGATTTTGAGGGTTCATGGTTGGTACATGGTCAGGGGAAACCATGTAGATTACTAAGGTAACCATGCTAGGAGAAAAGGGAAACCAAAAAGATTTGTGTGGTTGACACATGTGTTAGGTAAACTATATGAATTTTAAAATTTTCAAATAATGTTTATTTTCAAGTATGGTGCAAATTTTCCCAAACCGTGCATCCATATCATTTGCATTAATATTTTATTCTGAAAATAAGGTTTTTAACATGGATTTTCCACTAAAACACTAATTATTTCTCCTACATCTAGGGATCTTGAATCAAAGGGTTCTTTAGGTGATTATGGTGATTCATTTCCTCCCTAAAATTCTTCTCTTGGATTATTATAAAATTCAGCCTATAAATTGATGGTAATGTCTCTATTTCTTCTCTTCTTATCTCTTTATCTCATTTTCTCTTGGAAAACCCTTAATTTTTCATTTCCATGCTCGAATATGGTGGTTAGGATACGTTTTTATGTAGCTTTTGTTATAGATCATCATAGGAGTGTTTCTAGGGCCCAAATCTACGATAGTTTTGTGTGTTTCTATCCTGGATACCATGTTCAATGTAGGTGGATTCTCCCATTTTTTCACTTTCTCCAAGACTATGAAGGCTCATTTTTTAAAAATAAATTTATTCTAATTTTTGTTGTAAAAACCTTATGAAATACCTGTTGTAAATTCCTCTTGCTTGGTTGGTCTTAAAATCTATAATTATGGGTGACACCCACAATGTTTTCGATTAAATGGTTACATGAATTTTGTTTTTAAAATAAAGGTTTTTTGTGTGAGAACTTGACATGAACTTGGTGGGTGGGTGTTCATTTGTATATGGAATGGTCAATGTGGATTAGATATAGTTGTGGTGATAAATCTTGTGGCACATTGGATTATTCCACCGAGTGACTACATGGGACTAGAGGGATAGATACTGCTCGTGGTTTGGACTGTTCAAGAGGGGTTATAGGTTAGTGGCTACATTATTGGGTGTTTTTTATGTGTGTGTGGGTTCATTCCATGAGTGTGTTTTTTATGTCAGTTATTTCACTATAATATGGATATGTTTATATATTTATAACTATTTTTCATTCTTCTTCCTATCTTTTATATTAAATAAACTGTGAGCTAACTTGGTTTTTGTTCTAGTGGTATTTAGGGGAAATCTTAAGGTTTTCCTACTTGGGTGTATACTCACCCCCTTTATATGCTCATCAGTGTATATAAAGATTCTAGTTATCATGATACAGTTATGGGGAATGTTTTTTATTTTACTAAAGGAGCATTATTATGAGGTGTTCATGGATGTATGGAGTTGGATCTTGAGGTGGAGTTCAAGTCTTAGAGTTTTGAGTGGTGCCACCATGGTGCCTTGTGTAATTTTTCCTTGAGTTTTACCTACCTTGAGTTTAATTCATCTCAGGATTTTAAACTTATGTTTTGTTTTTCTATCCCACTATTACTCTAATGATCATTTGGTTATAACCCTGGATTTTATTCTAGTTTTTTATCGTTTATCATATTATGTATATTTATTATGGTTTTCTTGGAGGTTGTTTGTTTAAGGGAAAATCATCCCCCATGATTTAGTAAATCCCTTAGAATTTGTTGTCATCCTTTAGTGTCCTAGATAAATCACCTAAGTTTAGTGTAATTTTAGTCTTTCTCAATACAATAGGTTTTGGTTGGGATATTATATAATTTATATGAGAAACTGATTCACCAAATAGTAAATTAAAATCTTTATGATCAACTTTTGACAGATCTCATTAAGTCTCTAGAACTTCAGAAGTTATAAAAATGAGAAATCTCAATTTTCCTCCAAATTCTATTTCTTGTTTCATAATAAGATATCTTATTATATATATTCCAAGTCATTGAATAAAGAAAATTATTTCAGACCTTATATTTTTTTAGTATTCCAACTTATACTCTATAATAAAATTAGAAATTTCATTATATGGAATATTATAATTTGCAACCATTATCTCATAATGATAAAATATAGTATTAATCATAGAAGTATTCATATTATATCTCTTATATTAATAATCAGAACCATCAAAAAGAGGTTTCCGGCTAGGATTGGAATTCCCTACATGCTAGTTTAAGGAAAATAAACTTTTTCAAAATCAAATGATAAGTGAGAAAATCTAAAAGCTAGAGAATGGATCAGATATAAAATTTTATCCAATATATGGTAGCTTTATTAGGGGGTTAATTGAAGTTTAAAGAAAACTTATAATATTTCCCACTCATAAAGTAATCATTACATGGGCTCTCTGGCAATCACACAGCTGCTTCAAGATGGCACCCCCCCAGAAGAGATCCTCAAGATTAATGTTGACGCATCTCTCTCCATGGATGGAATTTTTGGAATTGGACTTATGGCATGGGATTGTCATGGTCAGATCATTGTGGACAAACATGAATCATACCACGCTCTCTGGGAGCCCACTGTAGTTGAATCCTTCGTTGTCCTTGTCGGGCTGATGTTTGCAAAAGATCGAGGATGGGAAGCTATTCACATTGAATCTGATTGACTCACCATCATCAATGATATTGGACTCAATGACGGTGGCTTCTTTTATTTTGGCCCCGTTATCAGGAACATCCATTCTTTCAGTCAAAGATTCAAAACCTGCTCCTTATCCTTTATTAAAAGGGATGGAAATGAAGCAGTCCATCACCTGGTTTCATTCAGCACGTCCGGCATGAATCATCTCTAGCTTGACCACTTTCCTTCTTGGTTGCATGACTATGTAACTTCTGACCTTCATGATTAATATATCATCTTCCTTTGTCAAAAAAAAAGTAATCATTAAGAAAGTTATAAATTCCAAACTGATCAGAGTACAACAAAAACAAATGTAGTGTAAATTTAACAACATGAAATTTAACACTTAACTAAGGTAAAAAAGACCATTAATAAATAGAGTAGGAATTTTATTAAAATATATACAATAATGTTTCACATAAAAATCCTTAAAATCCTTTAAAATATATTATAAATGATATTAATACATCACTAGTAAAGAGAAATATTGTCTTTTAATCCAAAGTGGTAGGAGGATTAGTACCCAGATCCATGAGATACAAGTTTTGATAAATTTGGACTTAGTCAATCTATGTTATCAAACGATACAAGCCTTATCCCTAGAATTATTCAATATACATTGGAATTTGCAAGCTCTATCTCTGATCTCCTCTTTGATTAGCACTATCGGTAAGATGTCCTCTCCGTATACTTTATCGACCTAAATTTTTAGATGCACATAAGGTCCTAACCCCAGAATTTCATCGATCATGTGGGATCAAAATCATACAATTATAACTAAAATATTAGATCTTTTATAATAAATTCCTCACAAACATAATCTATAAGAAATATTTTGGAAAAAATACAAATGGAAGCTCTCAAATCATTGTAGTGTGCATCTCTCAAATCATGTTTTCCTAAATTTTCAAAATCCTTTAATTAAAGACACATAATCCATTTATATTTATTGGTATAACAAATTTTTCAATGATAAACTTTGATTCCTTTATATATGGATTCCATATCTAAAAAAAATTGAATGATCAACTCTATCTTATATTGAAATGACTCTGGTGACTTTACAAAGATATGAAACTTAATGGTTCAGAATCCCATCACCCAAAACTGTAAATCAGATGTTAATTTTATACAAATAGATCTTAAAAAAGATAAAATAATTACAATTGAACAAAGAGTGTTATATGATTCATCAAAATAATGGATTCAAAATATTTCATTTTAGGAAAATGAATCAACAATGACTTCATCCTAAGATAATCGGTCATAATTAGTGGAAAGTTATTTTTTCTTGTTTTTAAATGAAAATATAGAAGAAAAATAAATTCCTTCATGTGTTAGAAAGATTAAAGGATGGAGACGGTTATTCAAATAACATATTGAAATGGATGAATACATGATATATCAAACTAAAGTCTCTTTAAACACATGAATACCATGTTTTCTTCATGAGTTGATTCCCATTTCCATTAAAAATTTACTATAAAATAATGTGATGGTATTTGTGGTTTTATTATGTTTATTTTATTAATAAATTTATACTCAAAAGCTAAGAATGAGTGTTGTTAAGAAATTTTAGAAATATACACCTGACATTCTTTGGGACTTGGGAAAAAATTCCACCATCATTTTTCATATGTATGTTACATCTTGATATGCATCTTCACACTATTGTTCTTTTTGGTGTTCTCATTTATTGTTTCTAGATGTATCCTTCTGAAAGAATAATTTCTAAGATAAAATATTTAGTGTGGAATATGAATCATTCCAATGGATTTATTTTGAAATGTTATTTATCATAGAAATTATATGATTTATATTCAATATACTTGGGTAATTTCACTATGATATTTCTAATAGGAATTGAATGTAAGCAATGTGTTCCCATTGAATCTACATTTCCTTTACTTCCCTAAATAAGGGGGTTATCTAGATCATATTCATTATGTATATTGAGTATCTAAGAGTGGGAAATAGATTACCTTATATTATCTTTCAACTATGGTGTGGGTGATGATTATATTAAGTAAATAAATTTAAAATTATATATTTTTTATTATGTGATCCATTTTTATAGATTCTTGCATCTTAATATTTTAATATTTTTAATGAACATATGGAAATTATAAAAAGAAATCATCACTATTTATCTATTAAGTGGAGGGAACAACTATATAGTAAATAGTTTCCTATATAGTTAAAATAAAATGTAATATATATAATTTTGTGCATGAACTAATTATAGGTATTTATTTAATATTATATGTTGATATATTATAGGTTCAAAGTTTTCCAATGGATAATGAATCTCCTGATATCATAGCATCATCATTTGGTATAAAATATTTGGTGCATGAGTGTATACAAATGGTCTTCAATGAATTTAAATTCATTATAAATTATTGTGCAACAAACATAGAAACAAAATGTGATAATGCCATGTTAAACACAGTAACAGATTGTTTCACTGGTTCATCTAACATGAAACCTCAATTAAATTATATATATCTTATTATAGGGTTGTATAGAGAATAATTATATTGGATTATTATGCACATAGTCAAGTAACAATGATGAAATGAAATTGGTTTGATTCAATGACATGACAAGACATGCATATTAATTATTTTTGATTTAAGGTGGTTGATATGAATTGTGAGTTTCATACTAATGAGCCTTATATTCTTGCTTCAAAAGATAAATAATTTCATTATGTAACTGACCATTTAAAATAATAATTTAGTGTTGTTATGGATATCATTCCAAGACATATTTTTGATGAGGGCATAGATAGTAGAGATGTTTTAGATAAACCTATTAGTATTCACTAAAATGTTCCATATGATTACACACATGATTTAATTATTATACAATGTTATAAACCAGAAATTGTAATGGAGAATGTATAACATTGACACAATTGGAAGTAATTAATGTATAGCATTGAAATGTGGTATGTATTTAATTTGTTTAAGTTTATGTCATAGATTTTTTTGTTTATTTGAAACAAATTTGATATTCAAATGATAAACATGGTGAGATGATTTATCACATGATCAACCAAATATTAAATTCTAATTATTATTTTTAACATGATAAATACTTTCATTTAATTTTTTTAAATTGTTCATTGTTATGTCTTATAATTGATTTTTTAATATTTTTAATATTTTTAATTGTCTTACATTACTCCTTATGATTTTTAGGTCCTCATATATGCATACAGAGAGGTGCATAAAAAACAATAACAAGGAATTAGAAGTGAATATGAGATTTAGAGATGAATTCAATGATCACCTCTATGAGTATATACTTTCTTAATTAATGATCACCTCTGTGATTACAAATAGGTCACCATATCAGAGTATAAATAGGTACATGCATAGTCAATTTATCCAAGTCTATTAAAAATATGAAATTTGTTTTATCTTCCATATTATTTTAAGGTGCTTCATGGAGATAATGACTTGATTTTGTTGAGAATTTAGAGGGTAATCTAAAGTATATGATAACATGTTAGACTTGTTTTGTGCCTAGTAATGTTCCTGATTTTATAGTTTATCCTACCACTTTACTGATTCAATCACTAGGACATAATCCATTGGTGATTCTATCACCTTTTTTAGTACCCAATGACAATCATTCCTTTTACATATCATTTTACACCCACAACCAAGCAAGATGGTAGTTCTCATCCTACCATCCCTCATTATTCATACCCATCATCCATTGTATAGTGTACTGTTTCTCCATACATTCTTTTGTTGTATCCATATCCACTATCTTATATACAAGGAATTCATTCAGTTTCATCCTTCTATTAGTTTAATATCCTTCATCAACTATACAGAGTAATCATCCTACTAATATCCCACCATCCATTGTACATGATACTTCCACTGCTGCTAATTTTCAGATAGTGGTTCAAGGGACTCTAGATCACATTAATTATGGTATGTTTAAAAAAAATATTGAAATAAATTTATGATAAATTTATGTGTGTGTGTACTAATTGTGTTATTTTTCATGAGTAGTTGGATCATCTAACAAATTATGAGGTTACACAAATATACATGATATTTGTAATGAGCATATCCAAATTATGACTGATTACAATGAGAGAATTGTTGAAATTATAAATAGTGGAAAAGAATGTATGTGAATTATGGGGGAACTTTCCAAATGTAATAAAATTATTTCCATTCAAGGAATTTCATGGAGATAAATTGGGGAAAAATAAAGAACAATGCATGGGTTGAGATATAGGTAACTAATATTTATTATATTTTAAGTATATTA
The DNA here is from genome assembly GCA_963277665.1 of Viscum album. Classification (NCBI taxonomy): domain Eukaryota; kingdom Viridiplantae; phylum Streptophyta; class Magnoliopsida; order Santalales; family Viscaceae; genus Viscum; species Viscum album. The sequence goes on from OY728129.1 coordinate 1,639,215,027, forward strand.
ATTTATATTTTTATTTTAAAAATATTTTTTCCAATGTAGGTTGGATATATATCACTTAATTGGAAGGATCCAAATACTATGAGGTTGAGAGAGTTGGTATAAATTTGGATAGCATACAAGTATGACTTGTATATAGGTCAGAAAAGTAGAACTAGTTTCGATCTTGAGGGTATACTGATTCTTTATGATTATCCACTTTCTCAGTATAGGTAGATGATAGTTTATTGGGACATTCCAAGTTTTAAGGTATTAATTAATTTTATATGTAGTCATTTGTTTATTTAAAAATGGTTTTTAAAGTTTAAAATACTAATATTACTATTATTATAGATAATTAATAATTATATGATTGTTTTTTTATATGAGAAATTTTAAAGAAATAAAATAAATAAAAATTCCATGAAATATGATCATACTCTTGGATGCATATCTCTTCCAAATCATGAGTAGGTGCAGGTAATTTAATATTTCATTTTCTCTATTTTTATTGGCCTGTAAAAATTCTACTTTATGTAATGTACATTGAGTGGATGTATTTTTTCCTATATAAGTGGTATATAGTTTTATTTTGTGTGATGTTATTTGATGTTATGATGTTTATATGATATGATTCCATGATGATCATTGATTTAATGATGTTCATGATGTGGTTATTATTTTGATTTTTATCATGATATATTGTTATCCCAACACATCATTTAGTATGACATGAAACTGTGATTAGTATAACAAGTATTTTTACTTTATTATGATTAAATTTATAGAAAGGATAAGATTGTATAGTGGAGTTATTTTTACTTACCAACCTGATCATGAAATGGTTCTCCCATATACATGATATTGTAAATAATGAATGAAATCAACTCATCTAACTCCTTATTTGGTTCTTCCCCTTCAGAAATATTATTCATGGATTTAAAAGTTACTTCTTTAGGTTTCATTTCTAGTTTATATGTTTGTTCCTTAATTATTATTTCATATTCCACCTAGATACTCTGTAATTCATCTATAATAGTTAAAATAAAGGTATTTTAAAGACATATGGATGTATAATGAGTATGTAAAGTGAAATAATTTTATATATCGGGTCTATTGAGTGTATTACATAAAGAGTTCATTTCCTCATTTGGTATGATTAAATGAGTTTTGATAAAAATGGATTTGGAAACAGAATGGGAAAAGGAATTGGAAGTGAAATGGAAAAGATTCTAAAACTCATGTTTGGTATAAGAATAAATTATAAAAAAGAATGTAAATATAAAATTTTTAAAAGATAAAATTTTCCTCATATTCTTATCTTACCTATAGACTTTCCCATGTTTCCTTGTCTTCCTCTATATCATATTCTCCCATTACAATCCCATTATTTCTTTGTAACTTTATCACCCCTTCCATGGTATCCCATTGAGTCCCCAATCTCATGTTGTAACTTCATCACCCAGTAATCTTCTGTCCATTTCAACCTCAATCTCTCACCACAACCCCATCGTTCTATTTCCCTTATCACCAACCACAACTCTAGAGATGAAATGATCATCAATTTTTGTGAACGAAATAACCTATGGTTATAACTGATAGAAATAATTCACCATCATATCACTATTTGTAGCTTCTTAAAATCTATAAATCATAGTCTCTTTGAAGTAGTGGTTTGGGTCACTTAGTTAGAGTTGTATTGAGGTTTTCAGGTATGTTGTTCAGTCAAATATGTTGTGTTGGGTTAAGGGATGGTATAAAAAAACGCATTCCCTTTATAAAAAATGGGGCCTCAGGGAAACCTAAACCAAACAGGTTCAAGGTAAACCTAAACCAACTCAACTAAGGTAAATTTATCTATATAAAATTTAATCTAATTTAATCAAAATAAACTAAAATTAAATGAACCAAACTAAATTAAGATAATCAAATAAATTTTATCTAATGTAACTGATCTAAACTATAGTAATATAAACCCAACTAAGTAGATCCTTCACCATTTGACTAAAACAATCCAAACCATAACAAACTGAATTGAATTTAATTAAGGCAAACCAAACCAAAGGTGATAAAATAAAATCAAATAAATCAAACCATGTTGAATAAAACCATACTAAATGAAATTAAAATGATCCTAACTAACTTAAACAAACCAAAACTGACTAAAAAAATACCCAAGTAAATCATATGGAAATAGTATAAAAAAATTTAATTGAAATTTCCCAAATTGAATCGATTTTATCCTAACCAAATTTGACTTAGGGAAAATGAACAGAACTAAATGGAACCATATTAAAGTTAGGTTTCAATATTTTTTTCTTTGATTTAGTTAGATATGGTTTAATTTTAATTGTTTACTTTTATTAAGTCTATCAAATTTATTATTTATCAATTTAGATTTGTTTGGTTCAAATTATTTTAGGATTTTTTCTTTAACCATGTTTAATTTTGGTTAGTTTTATCTAGTTTGGTTCAATTTATTTTTGAATAAAATTATGTTTATCATTATTTATTAGAATAATTTATGTTTATCAATAGATACATCTCAAAAAAATTATAAAATAATATATAAAAAATGCATTGAGTATTGAAGGTATTATTCCTTGATCTAGCTTGTTTTATTCTAAAAGAAAAAAGAAATATAGAAGTTCATTAAATAAAAAAACCCAAGAAAATTTTTAATCATATTTATATTTTTCTTAATTTGATTAAATTCCATTCTTAAATTCTTTAATCATTTTATTTATAAAATATATTTTTTTAACATAATGCTCTTGAAGTGATGAAATAAAAATAATTAGACATTTTGGGTCCAAAGGATCATCTTCATCAAGTGTTCAAAGATTATTATAGAGGAAAATATTTTTGTCAATATGGGAAAAAGATTACATCATTTAAATATTTTTTATTTTAGCAGTGTTTCTTTGAGTACCAGTTTTACTATAATTATAAAGGAGAAAATGAATTTATTTTCTCAAATAAGAAACATAAAGAGTATAAGATTAGATTAAGTGATGTCAAAATATATTAAATGAAAAAATCATGCAAGTTAGGTATGCTTCTCATTCTTCACTTTTACTTGAGATTTAATCAATGATTGATGCTTTTTTGATGATGATGAATTCAGTTTTTTAAGACTCATTTATACCATATTCTAATTTAGATATGGATGATGATGATTGATGGTACTGATGATGATGATTATAGTGGTAGTGTTCGAGATGATAGTGTTTTTGGTTATAGTGACATTGGTGTTGGTATTTATTTGATTGATTCTAATACAGATGTTGAGTAGGGTGTTGGTGGTTTTAGGTGAATTTTTCAGGTGCAGAAGAAGATCCTTGGTGGGTGACAAACTATAAAGTTTTTTTCGATTCGATGGATCATTTTAAATATTATACATGACATGAACATCATGACCAATATAATTTTTTCACTGAATATTGACATAGAGAAAATACAGAACCTAGAGAGGGTCTTTTATGTTAAATTTATAATTAATTTCATTATGATAGTAATAGAAGGTAACCTCATCAGGTAATTTTATTCATTGATAATATTGATCATTTGAAATAACCCTTTTTTGGATTACCTTCATTATGCTATAAGGATACAAGTGTAGAATCCCTCTAGTGGTGATCCACACATGTTCCTTTGATCTTCAAATGATGAGGATTGATTTTTGGGTGATAGCATGGTGAATCAATCATCTTTCATTGTTTTTCTTGATCACTTCAAGATTCTTCAACTTGAAGGTGTTTTCTCATTCTTAATAAGATGAGAGGAGGATGAATGGAGAGAGAATTTTATTATGTATAATGATTCTCAAATCTCAATTAACCCTACACAATAGACATAACCAATTCCTCAATATTTATTGAATACCTAAATAAATATTTTTATTCCTAAATAAATATTTGATTCACAATCCAACAAATAAATATTTATTAAATATTCGATAAATAATATAAATATTGTATTCATTCTCAAGATAATAAATATTTAATATTTATGAAATCAATAAAACATGAATAAAATTATACCTTGATCTTGATAATAATATTTATTCAATTAATTAAATTCAAATATCATTGTATTGAGATTAATGGAAACACTTAGTGTTTAACCCTCTAGGATTTTTTCTCACCGGTATTAGAAAAACTTGCCTAAATTCCAAGATTACCATCTATCAATAGTTCAAGGAACCCCAAAGAAAGAACTTAAGGTCACAACATCGAAAACCACATATGAATGCTCACTATGTAATATAATTCATTTTTCATAATATCTCATCAAGAAGGTTTTAAATCTATTTCATCAACATATGTGCTCAATACATCTTTCTTTGACTATCTAAAATAAACACATCATTACACCGTGGTCATGGAATTTAATGTGATGATTCAATTCCAATAAAAGTGTTGATATATCAGCTATAATAAATATGGAAGGGATAAACCCTTCCTCAACTTCTCTATTAATAACATGTCATTCATGACGCACTTAATGTACCCTACTTCCCAAGAACATATACATCAAAGTTTTGGTTAGTAAATCTAAGTGTGTGATTCATGACATGAATTAATGATAATATTAAATTCTAAGTACCATTAATCTTGCTCAAATATAGGAATATCCTATTACATATGAACATGTGGAATTCTTACTGATGGGTATGTTCTCATAATCTCATGTCTTAGAGATTACCAAGTGTGAACTTCATGAGAATAAGTCTTATCCCCTTATGAGTGCTCGCACCTAAAATTATACATACTATTATCCCTATCATAGTATATTATCTATATGTATAACTATATTCAAGAATATCATCATGGAACTTTAAATTTATTATTGTAGTGGGGAACTAATATAACATTATCAATGTGACAGATACCCTAGGAAATTATTACATTAAATTCATACAGAATAATGAACAATATTTAATAATATTTTTTATTAATATTCAAATGTTTTAATATAATTATAATTAAAGTATAATCAATTGGTTATAGAAAACCAACTCTGACAAACTCCCACTTAGAATATATTCAACTACCTATGACTTTCAGTCCACTAGACCTCACATGGTGATCATGTTTCTACTAAGTTAAGACTTTATTGAAGGGGTCTTCAATGTTGTCTTCTATAGATATTCTGATCACTAAAACTTCACCTCTTTGAGAAAAATACTTTAAGAGATAATAATTTTGAAATATATTCTTTTCCTGCTAATGTGAACTTGGCTCCTTTGTGAGAGCCATAGTTGTAGTATTATCACAATAGAGTGTGATAGGATATTTATTGATAGGTACCACATCATGATCTTGGATGAAGTTGTATATTTTAATTGCTTCTTTAGCTACGTCAGAAGTCATAATATACTCAAACTCTACAATTTAATCTACAACCACAACCTAATTTTATCACTTCCAACTCATAGCACCTCCATTCAAAGTAAATATGTATCTCGTCTATGATTTCTAATCATCTTGATATCTTTGGAAACTATAATGTATATATCCTCTATTGACTAGTTCCTAATATCCTCTAGATATTGGGAATATATCCTCAGCATTCCTCGGATATTTAAGAATAGTCTTTAATACCATCTAATGGTGATCACCTAGGTCAGCTTGATATATTTCTACCACACTCAAGGCATAGTAAACATCTATCCTAGTACATAGCATAACATACATGACTGACCCAATCACTGATATGTATATAATCCTTTCCATTCTTTGTCTTTCTTCATGTTTCTAAGGACACATTTTTCTGGAAATATGAATGTCATGTGACATTAGAAACAATATCCTCGTAAATTGTTTCATACTAAACCTTTTCAGTATATTATAAATATATGTCTCTTGACTTAAACCAAGAAGCCACTTAGATCTATCATGATGGATCTTGATCCCAAGAATGTATGCTACTTCACCTAAGTCCTTCAGGGAGAAGAATTTATTCAATATGGATTTAACAGAATGTAACACTGGTATTTCATTTCCAATAAGTAATATATCACTGATATATACTATAAATAAAATAGTTGCAATCCCACTAAACTGCTTATAGATATAAGGATTGCATTTGTTCTTTATGAAACCAAATTCTATTATGGATTCATCAAACTAAATGTTCCATGAACTAGATGCCTATTTTAATCCATAAATGGATTTTAGAAATGTTCATATTTTATTAACATCATTTAAAGTCACAAAACCTTTGGGTTGTGTCATATATAAATCTTTCTAAAGGTTAAAATTAAGGACGGTTATTTTGAAATTCATTTTCCAAATCTCATAGTTATAGAATGCCATAATGGAAAGTAGAATTCTACTGGATTTCAGCATAGAAACTGGTGAAAATGTTTCATCGTAGTCAATGTCTTGACATTGTATGAACCCTTTTTTCAACCAGACATTTATTATAAGTATTAACTTGTCCATCCAAGTATATTTTATTATTAAATACCCATTTAAAACCAATAATATTTATATCCACTGGAGTATCTACCAAAATATATACTTTTTTTGGTACATGGAATACATTTCAAAATTCATAGATTTTTTCCATTGGGAAACATTTGTGCCACTTACTATTTCCTTGTAGGTTATAGGATCATTATTATCAACTAATAATGATTCTCCATCCTCATTGACTAGAAAACCATACCGTTCTAGTTCTCTAACCTCTCTTGTACTCCTACACAGTACTTGTGTCTCTAGAACTTCTTCTTACATAGGGATTTGTGGAATATATTTTTGTTCTAACTATTTTATACCTTGATCCAGTACTTCATAAAAGTTAACCTCACTCCCACTATCTCTTTTAGATATTTTCTCCCTCTCAAGGAATATGGATTTTGTTTCCACCATTACATTTTTTTCTGAGGGGTCGTATAGGTAATATCCCCTTGTTTCCTTAGGGCATTATATAAAGGTAAAATTTGTTCCTCAGGGTGAAAGTTTATTTCCTGAAGAGGCATAGTCTATCACATTGTCATTTTTCTTGAGTATGAAACCCAATCCTTTCTTTGAAGAATCTCTATATATCACAAAACTTTCTCCACTTTACAGTAGTGTGAGTATAGGTGCAGTGATCATCCTTCTATTTAGCTCCTTGAAGATTCCCTAAAATTCTTCCGTCCATATATACTTTACCCCTTTCCTTGTTAACTTAGTTAATAGGCTTGACAATCGTGAGAAATATCTCACAAAACCTCAGTAGTACCCAGCTAATCCAAGAAAACTACAGATTTTTGTAACACTAGAGGGCCTGGTCCACTCCTCAATCACCTTTGTTTTTGAAGGGTCCATAGAAATTCCCTCACTTGTGATCAAATGTCCCAAGAATGTGACTTGCTTCATCCAAAATTCACACTTTCTGAACTTGGTGTACAACTTCTTTTTTATCAAAGTCGCCATTACAAGTCTTAGATGTTATTTATGTTCCTCCTTTCTCTTGGATTATATGATAATATCATCAATAAACACTACCACAAATTTTTCAAGGTAATTTCTAAAGACTCTATTCATCAAATACATGAAGATTGTAGGGGCATTAGTAAGTCTGAAGGTCATCACTAGAAACTCATAGTGCCCATACCTTGTACGGAAGGTGGTCTCATGAATATCTTCCTTATTTACCTTTAGTTGATGATATCCAGAATGAAGATCCACCTTTGAGAAGTATTGAGCTCCTCTTAACTGATCGAACAAGTCTTCAATGCTTGGAAGAGGATACTTGTTCTTTATAGTGATCTTGTTAAGTTCTCGATAATCGATACACATCCACATTGTTCCATCCTTCTTCTTTACAAAGAGAACTGGTGCACCCCAAGGTGATTCACTAAGGCATATGATCCCTTTGTCCAGATTTTATTGCAGTTGCTTCTTTAACTCCTCTAGTTCAAAAAGAGCCATCCTATAGGGACACATTGAGATAGCAGTAGATCTGGGTATGAGTTCTATTGAGAACTCTACCTGACGATCCGGGGGAAGTCTGGGTAACTCTTCTGGAAATACATCACTTTATTTCCTCACTATGGGAATGTCTTCAAGCATGATTCTCTTCTTCATCTCAATAATTTGAGCTAGAAATTCTTGTACATAAGGTATTAATATCTTCACTTGAGATAATTATTTCAAAGGAGATTCATCTTCCTCCTTACAATTGTAAAGAATTGGAGGATGCTTCGGGATGTGAAGAGTGATCTCCCTTTCCTGATAGTTAATATTGGTTTTGTACTAAGCTCATGAATTCACCAAATCATATCCCCCGGGAGTTTTGTAACCAAGTGTGAAGCAAGGCCCGTTGTCGTGCACCAGTTACCATTCGAGTCTAGCTCAAAGCAGTGTTTTCAGGTTTTACCCTTAGATATATCTATTCCAGATCTACCTCTACCTGCTCATATCTAGACAAGGATGTATTTTCTTTATAAACCACTTAATCAATACTCACCAAAATTTAGGGTTGTTTTCTTATACTTAGTCTCATCCTTAAGTTTCTCAATAAGGTTATCTATTCATAATCTCTAAAAATAACTAGACCATCATTTGATACCAACTATAGAAACCCTATCCTTTTACATATAACATTACATGATTTTAATCATAATTATACATCGGAGTACAAGCCAAGGATAATTAATTCTAGTGTCTTGGGAGACTAGGTACATAATACATAAACCTAGGATTTAAAAACTTCTTTATTTAATCTTCATAAAGAACTCCTAACTTCCTTTGAACCCTTACATCTGCATAGGATAACCTAGGGATAACATGGAGAAAGGGGTTACCTAAAAATCCCATTAAGGTAATGAACATAAGAAATAAGATTAAGCAAGTGAGTTAGGAGGTATGACATAGAGATACCAAAAGCATGGAACATATGAAATCATAACATATAAACATGGGATTATATAAACATGGAATAATATAAATATGGAAGAAACATAAAACATGTCTTTATTATGAGTTAAGTCTAACTGCCAATCCTATTTTCCATAGTAGTACAGGTCAAGGTTAACCACCAATCTCATTTATCATAGCAGCACAAGCCAAGGCTAACCGCCAAGACAGTTTCACCTAGCATCTCATAAGACTTAACTTTACGCAATGCATTGGAGCGCTATATAGGTGCACCCATCTTACTTTTCATGAAAAAAATTTCCACATAAAGAATCATACATAATTAATCTTACATAAACATAAGGGTTACCCATGGAAAGAATTGGGTACTACAAACATGACATAAAGCATAACCAATGGGCATAACATGAAAGTGTTTATGAAATAAAGGGATTAGAACATACATGGAATTTCATAAGTTAAAATAAGAATGTAAAATTTTAAGTGATATCAAACAGGAGTGAAAATATATAAAAAATTTATTTGAGAAACATTATAATTAAAACATTTTTGTGCATTTTAAGGAAAATACTATAGAGCTTTCAAAATAGAAAATGGAACAATCTTTTATATAAAACAAAAAATGAACCAATAAGGATTTTATAATAAAAATAATTATTTTATAGAGAAAATTGTGGCTTAAAAATAAGGATAGAGTGTACTTGAAATTAGGGAAAAATTTGGAAGTTCCCTTAAAACATGATTGCTTATCGGGAAGTATCGAGGTGGGAATCACTTAAAAACATGTATATCCATGAAATGTAAAGAGGGATGGATCTTGGAACATGAGTTTGGAGAATATAAATTTTATGTAAAATTTGTAAATAAAATAGAAAAGACAACTTCATTTGGGTAAAAAAGAAAGATAGAGCAACCCGAAGGAGTAAAAGCGGTTCGGGTAGATTTCCTTATGGATTATCGGCATGGTATTGGGTATACTTAAGAGATATTTCATGAGAGAGGTTGGGATGTATCATCACCTATAAATAATGATGTAAGTATATAGGAGGTTAAAAATAATACCCCATCATTAGGGATCACATGTAAAATGGCATAATATAGAGGATAGTCTTGAATAAAAGTGAAATGGGGAGGATCCCTTACCTTAATTTCCGCTTAATTTTGTCTCTTTTTCACCTCCTGAATAATAAATTTATGTTTATTAAAAAAATTATATAAAAGTAAATTATATTAATTTTATAAAAATATTTATCAATTATATTCATTGGATTTTATTTCATAATTTTTTTTGATGAAAATGAAGCATTTTGATATCATATTATACTTAAAAATTTCCCATCTTGCAACGATTTCACTTTTTATTAAATGTAATTTATAAATTCGTATAATTAGTTATAGAAGCATAGAATATATGTAATTTGATATTAATATATTTTATATAATTTATATTGTCCAAACATGTAGGTTTTTATAATAATTATCTTGGCAACATCTCCGTAGATGGTTAATCGACCTTTAATAGGATGTTGTCGATAGTGTGGGAAAGGGAAGTATGACTTTTATATTTTTCATTAATATGATAATTACAGTAGGTTAAAATCATTAATATAATTTTAACTTACTGAATAATCAATTTTTTATCATAATTTTTTGAAAGGGATGGGGTAAAAGAAAAAAAGGAATAAAAGAGAGAAAATTTAATAGAGTCTTACTCTCTCCTCGATGTAGCTCCTCTTGCACGAAACTATAACTCCCTTGGTGATTGGAGTTGGAGGGATCCATAACGTCTCTAAGTATTATAAGAGGCTTGAGATGGAGAATTTGTAAAGATTAGGATTAGTAAAAGATGATAGGAGTGGTTTCCAAAGGGGAGGGAGAGGTGTTATTTATTCTTGAAGAGGGGGTGTTTTTAGAATAAAATATTAAATAAAATAATATATCAAATGTTAGAATTGTAATATTAGTTTTTTTTACAACATAAATCATATATTAATATAATATAATTCTCTTTGGACTTTAAATCATCTTTATAATTTGAATTTATTAATTTATTAAATGGAAAGTGAAAAGAAAGAGAATGATTTTTAAGGAATCACTTTTTGACTTTAGGTTTTAGAAATTGAGTTTATTTTATTTGAAGGAACCATTTATTAAATTAAATATAAAATGGCCTAATATAATGTTCTTAAAAGTCTATGTCATCATTAGATAGTGAATGATTCAATTTAGGATATATCAGTTAAGTGAAAAACTGTATTTTTACTATTCACCTGAAAATTAAAGTATTTCAGAAAAATCCCAAAAAATGAACCCTAAAAATTTTTTGATGAGTATAATCCAAAAATAAAGTCCATTTTTCAAAAATAATTTTCTAAATATGATTAATTTAATTTTTAACTAAAATCATAATTTACTTGAAAAAAATACATTTTTTAAAATTAAAACTGACTTTATAATGATTTCAAAATTTACATAAGGTATTATAAAATTATCATCAAACCAGAAAACATAGAATTATTAATTTATGAATAAACTTTAGGAAAATAAATTTTCTTATAAAATAATTTAATATAATTAATTATTTATGACTTACAAAAATACCAATACTTTTACTACTATCAAATTGCCACTCATAAGATTCCTAAATTTTATTTAATCATTCATGGGTAAGGTTATTATTATTTTGGATGATTTACTATTCATAAGGGTAGGTTAATATTCATATTGGTAGGTTACTATTCACCAAAAATTAAGTTTTTTCTATCGGACTCCAAATAACTTACTGATCGCGACCGTGTATGTCAAATTTTTGAAATTCAAAACATAGAAGTGGAAAAATTATGTTTAATGGTCACATGGTATTTAGTATCATGATATCTCATTTTTATTCCTAATACTATAAGGAATAATTATAATAAGGTAATTACATTGATAAAACTTTGGGTCGTTACATACACACAGTTAGTATAAACCATTCAGAAACTATACATGTGTGTTTATAGTTTTAATAGAGTTGTTTTTCACATTTGGCGCATAATTTTTCCAAACATGTGGCTAATTGTAAAATGATATATCATATATTATCACCCTTATACTTGTTCATTACATTGTTTGTGGGTTTTATTATACCATTATTAAATATTTTTTCACTCAATATATTTTTGGAAAATTCCTTTTTTGTAGGATGAAAAATTCATTCGGCTATAATCGCTTTGACTAGACCTAGAGTAGGATCTCATAACAAGCCGTCCAATGGTGCCCACAAAGGGAATAAAACCAAGGTGAGGTGGATTGGACCACCCTTTTTCATTTGGTCCATTCATGGGTTTCAAACCTCTAATTAAGTGATTCCACCTCCATTGAATATCTAACTTTAAGACCCATATCTCACTAAATTTCAAGTTTAGACTTGGTGTTTGTGTCAGTCAACTAGTCATTCCAATTAGAGGGAGGAAGTCTACCATGAATAATTACCTATTCCCTTGGAAACTTTACTTCTTTGGGGGAAAATTGGATGTAATTTTCAATAAAAGTTCTCCTCTATCTCATTTATAGAGGATGGTTAACCAGATGGTAGGTGAAAAGTGCTTGGGATTTTTATACTCTATTTTTTATTACTTCCCATTCCATGGAGTTTTAAACCCCTTGTGATCACCAGGGGGAGAAACATGATGTAATATCAGGATTCAATTTGTAATATTTTGTAATGTCCTGGAATTTTTGTGTAATTTTTTTTAAAATTATATGGAATTATTCCAAGACCAGACGCTCTGACAGCACCTGATTCTGAGGCCCGGTGAGCCCGGAATAAAATTTTGATCTTAGACCGGAGAGGGTTGACCTAAAAATATAGTTTTTAGACTTTTCTTAAAATAATAAAATAACTTAAAGAAATTATTTTGTTTTCTTTTCTTGCCATTGAGCGGTGGCACGCCAACACTGTGGTGCGGCGATGAGGTGGCGACAAGCCCCTTTAATGAGACTCCTTAACAGAAGCGAAACAGACATGCTATTTTATTAATGAAATAGCGTAATAGAAATGTTGCGATGTGTTTTCTTTTATTGGGTTAACGCATTGGAGATTGGAGAATAAAAGGTTGGAAATTTATCTGAAAAACTGATGTCCATAACTCTCTCCAATGACGAACGACGAACGTCGGAGGATTGTTAACAACTTCGATGCATCTTGAAGAATGGGACCAATGAGTGATGAACACCTTCAACCTCTTGAATCTTTGCTGGTGGATCACTTCAACGTCGAACTACTTTGAGGTATGGGTTTTTTTTATTTTAAGTTTCCCCATTCTTTATTATAAACGATGAACGCGGATCAACCCATGAATAGGTTGATCTGTGGATCACTCATTCTTGCAAGAGGGTACTTTTCATGGGGTTTTGTGTCGGGATTATTGATTATTTTATGATAGAATGTCCATTCTATTTCCCATGTTTCTAAACCTCTAATTTTAAGGGTGTGGTCCAATACAAATAAGGCCTGATCCCCACTACCTTGTGCGTTTTGTGCATTCTTTGTGGCCATATCTTCGAAATAGCGGCAAGTAGGATTTGAAGCCATCGTAGGAAAATGGCATCCCCCACAGACCAAAGGCGTAAGAGACGTGAAAAAAGGACCACCGAAGTAGACCCGATGGTCTATGGAATAACCCATCGGTGCACCAGAGGAAGCAGCCATGGTCGACTTGGGCCGTGGTGAAGTGAATAGATCTACCGACTAGGCCGACGGCTGGCGAAGGAAGGCGGCCCCTCGGTTGCGTCGGTGGAGCAGCGTCGCCTGGCATGTGCTCCCCTGACCGTGTATAGAACCTGGGCGGCTGGGTTTGACCATCTGTATGACACTTCCCCGGATGCGCTACATGTCCGGGCTGAAGAAAGTCATTCCGCCAGAGGCAGACCGGGCAGGGCGTGACCCGCACGCAGCGTACCGGGTCCAGTGAGGCCCAATGGGCCTAGCCCACTGGTCAGGCTAGACTGGGCCAACCCAAACCCAAACTAGGTTGGTTTAGGTTAGTTGAACTAAACTGGGGCATGTGGGGTCCCTAGGCTGGGTTGGTCAGGTCGGTCTAACCGGGTCAGACTGGGCCTAGACGCAACCGGCCCCTATTTACTAAAATGTCAATAACTTACAAAATGGGTGTCTGATTGATGATCCGTTTATGACATTGTAACCCTCACGATGAGGTATATCTTTTGGCATACTCAAAGGAATATTTCATTAAAGTTGAAATATGATGAATTTCTTGAGGAGCGGTTCTCTCTAAATCAAGCACACTATGTGCAGAAACCCTGTAGTTGGATGAGACTTGAAGACTGATGGAAAAAGACCATGTGTGGATCAGCTATGTTTTCCCAGTGGGAAGAGGCTCTGTGTGACCCGGAAGGTCCATGGTGGGGAATGGCTATGTGTGACCCGGTAGACCCACAGTACTCGATAGGAGAGGTACGTCAGTATGGCCAAGGTGGGAAGTGGCTCTGTGTGACCCGGCATTCCCGCGATGGGGAGAGGATCTATGTGACCCATCATACTCATGATACTCGTCAGGGATGTGTACCACAACAGTCCAAGGTTAATGGGAAGCGGCTCTATGTGACCTTGCAGTCCCACTGTACTCATTGAGGAGGAGTTCACCAGTAGCCCAAGGTGTTCAATGATACGACTGATTGGTATTACTTTCCTACTCTAGATTATACCTAGTATGAGTTGTCTTGATTTGTGATCATTCTTCATGATCATACTTCATGGTTTTCTTGTGGATTGCTTTGTGGTCTTTCCTTGTTGTTTTGGGGTCCCTACTGAGTATTTTGTTACTCACCCCTACACGGGCTCCACCCGTACATGTTGTGTCTGGTGCAGATGATCGGCGACTTGATGGAGGACTTAGTGGCCCAGGACCAAGTGGTGCCTAGTGAGATCAGGCAGGTAGGGCATACTTCTACAGCTTCCAGCAGCTACTCTACACTTACCCATTAGGTGGGGTTTCTAGTAGACAGCTTTCATATTTTTCTGTGTACTTTCCTGTTTTCATTTTATCTTATGTTGGGTTTGTATTCTGGACCATTTGACCTATAGTTTTTACTTTTACTCAGTGTTTTTTTAGTGTCATGAATGTTTAATTTTCTAGATTTAGGATGTGGTTGTGTTTGTGTGTACCGGTACTTGGAAAAATGCCTCCCACTTGAAGGTTAATGCCTTCGGCGCTAATCGCAAACCCCTGGCCTTCAGGAGGAGGACTTGGGGTATGTCACAGTATGAGCCTTGGGGGATGGGTCGTAATAAAGTGGTATCAAAAGTGGTTGCTTCTACCTCAAAGATTTGGAGTCTTTTGTTTTGTGTTTGGGAAATAGTGTTAAATGTTTCGAGTTTGACTTTTGGATTTGGGGAGTCTAGTGTTGGTGAGGTAGCCGATGTATCCATACACCAGGACCTTGAATTCTGATTTTCAGCTCTATACATAAAAACATTGGTTGCATGCAGCATATAGGAATTGAGTGTTTCCTTATGTTCTTGAATAAGAGTCAGCTCACCAGGTATAATCTATTAACTGTGGTACATCTTGATCTATATCAGAATACCTCCACGCAGACGGCCATCTCAGATTCCAATGTGGGATCATGAGGATAGAACACCTAGTGATGAGGCGTTGGTTCAGGGACCCATGCTAGAGATGGACCAGCTGGGTGGTGCACTAGAGTTACCAGCACCTGTTTATTGTCGGTTACTATCGGTGTTATCGGTAAAGGATGCACGTAGGTTCAGCACCTTGTATGAGTTCCAGAGATAGAGACCTCCCAGGTTCAAGGGAGAGATAGATTCTCTGGCCACTAAGGACTGGCTGTAGGTGGTGACGCGAGTCTTTTTCTTAGTGAGGATTCCACTCAACTAGATTTTGATCCTAGCTATGAGCCTTCTTCAGGTCTCTACAGGGAGATGGTGGAGCCTGAAAATTCAGAATCATGATGAGGCAACCATCTCTTGGGATGACTTCGAGGGGCTTTTCGAGAGGAGTTACTCCCCGCAACCTTGCACTTGGTGCATATACATGAGATAATTCACCTTTAGCAGGGCATCATGTCAGTGGATGATTACTCTACAAGGTTTACAGAACTCTCTTTCTACTCCATAGATATGGTGCAGGACCCTTTATTTAGGGCATGGACCTTTGATCAGGGACTCATATGGGAGATCAGGGCATCCATGGTGTCTCTTAGAATCCCCACTCAGGCTGGGGTGCTGGAGCGAGCCCTTCTTGTGGAGAGCTTCTTAGAAGAGCAGACACCGACAGCCAGATCCACCAGCAAACATTAGGCAGCAGAGTCTTCAGTGGTGAGTAGCAGGCAGCAGAGTCTTCAGTGGTTAGTAGCAGGCAGCAGATGAGGGGACCCAAGTGAGTCATATCTTTCAGGGGATGACCTTAGGACTCGAGTTCGGTAGTGTAGGGCTCCCAGAGCAGAGGGAGTCATCAAGGAACTAGGTTGTTATTCACGTACAGTGGGTAGGGACACATGGCTCATGAATACCCGACCCACCGCATAGACAATCAGCATATGGTGAATAGACCACCAAGGTTGAGGTAAATGTTTGATCAAGGAGTTTCGCAGGGTGGTAGATGTGGTAGGGGAGAAGGCTGAGTGGAAGGAAGTGGAAAATGGTTCAAGGTGCTAACACCACCACCCCGAGGTGGTCCACCATAAGCTCAGGGAGCCAGCGGACAGGGGAGAGGCTAGATTCAGGCGATGGAGGCCTACAACCATAGAACTCCATAGATAATTAGAGGTATGATCTATGTCTTATCCACCTTATCTACAGTTATTAAAGACATAGTTTCCAGTCACTCTTTCCTTTCCACGGACCTCGTTTGAGGCTCGGATATTTCGGTGGAGTCATCGGCTCGATCCTTAAGATTAGAGACTCCTACGGGAGGGTATTGGATGATTACACACTGGTGTCAACAGTGTGAGCTTACTCTAGGAGGAAATAAATTTGTTCGGGATCTCCTAGTAGTAGTGTCGAGGCCTTACAATTTCATCTTGGGTATAGACTAGTTATCTACAGTCTATGCTCAGATCAACCATATTAGGTGCAAGGTGCAGTGTACCCATGAGGATGTGACCAGGTTTTCCTTCACCGATAAGAAGGGAGATTTTGCAGCATAGGAATGAATTTCTTGAAGGAGGGTGTAGCCGATCACTCACTTTTTGGCGAGCCTCACCCTCAGTGTAGTGGACAAGAGGACTCTTAGCTTTCCTATAGTGGTGGAAGAGTATGAAGATGTATTTCCTAAGGATGTTCTGGGACTACCTCCTCGTAGGGAGGTAGACTTCAGAATTGACCTGTACCTCAGGACGACACCGATATCCACACTGAAATATCGAATGTCCCCCGCAGAGCTTCGTGAGTTGAGGGTATAGTTGGAGGACTTGCAGGAGAAGGGCTTCATGAGGCCCAGTGTTTCACCATGGGCAGCCCTAGTGTTGTATTCCAAGAAGGCATACTGGAGCTTGAGGCTATGAATGGACTTCTGGTGCCTGAACCAAGTGACCATGAAGAAAAAGTATCCATTACCGAGTATTGATGACCTCTTCGACCAGCTGAAGGGAGAAAGGTGGTTCTCAATGATCGACCTCAGATCAAGCTATCATCAGGTTTGGGTGCGGGATGTGGATGTACTGAAGACAGCCTTTAGATGTTGATATGGCCACTATGAGTTTTTGGTAATACCCTTTGTTATAACCAATTCCCTAGCAGTATTCATGGGCTCATGAATAGGATCTCCCCACCTTACCTCAATCGCTTCGTGGTGGTCTTCATTGATGACATCTTGGTGTACATGGCGTCGGAAGAGGAGCATGCTACACACCTTCAGATAGTCATGGATACACTATGAGAGCACCAAATTTATAGGAATCTCTTGAAGGACCAGTTCTAGATTCAGGAGGTCCACTTTCTAATACATGTCATCTCATAGTCTCGAGTTACAGTGGATCCAGAGAAGATAGAGGCATTGCTTTCTTGGGAGCCACCCAAGAGCGTGTCTGAGGTGTGGAGTTTTCTGGGGTTGTCTGGGTACTACGGGAGGTTCGTGCCCAACTTTTCCAAAGTAGCATCACCTTTATCATCCTTGACATAGAAGGTATATCTCTTCATGTGGATGAAGAAGTTCCATTAGAGTTTCCAGGAGCTGAGGCGGAGACTGATGAGTGCCCCTATCTTGATACTACCAGAAGAGGGTGTTGGGTATGTAGTCTTCTGTGATGCATCAGGTACTAGACTGAGTTATGTCCTGATGCAGGAGTGATCCATGATCACCAATGGCTCACGGTAGTTGAGGCATCATGAACAAAACTACGCAACCCCTGACCTGGAGTTAACAGCAGTGGTATTTTCCTTGAAGATGTATCGACTCTACTTGATGGGTGAACGGTTTACCATCTACTCCAACCACAAGAGTCTCAAGTATATCTTCACATAGAAGGACCTGAACTTGAGATAGTGTTGATGGATGGAGTTCCTCCAAGACTATAACTTTCAGATAGTCTATACTCCTGTGAAGGGGAACGTGGTGGTAGATGCGCTCAGTAGAAGTTCTGGTTTACAACTGCTAAGTGAGGCGATAGAGCAGCTAGCTGCAATGCAGATATCCTTCATGGATGATGATGGAGCAGCTTACCTTCAGTCAATGACTATCACTCCTCTACTCTTACAGCGAGTCAGGGAGGCACAGCTTCTGGATGTTTACTACAAGTCTCAACATGCTCAGTTATCCTCAGGATAGGCTCTTGATGGATTTTCGATAGGTGGGGAGCACGTCATCTTTTTTAGAGGATGCATTATAGTACCAGTGACATTACGGGAGGAGGTTTTGAGGAAGTTCCATACATCCCCTTTGGAGGTACATCCTAGTGTGGTGAAGATGTACCAAGACCTATGATGTCAGTACTGGTGTCTAGGGATGAAGAAAGCAGTGGCAGATTTTGTTTCACGATGCCTCACTTCTCAACAAGTGAAGGATGAGCATCAAGTTTCAATAGGATTGGCCTAGCCACTTGAGGTACCAGAGTGTAAATGAGATGGTATCTCGATGGAATTCATGAGGGGGTTTCCATACACGTCCAGGGACCACAATTCTATCTGGGTGATCGTTGAACGACTCACCAAGTCGGCTCACTCCCTACCCATCCAGGAGCAGGGATCAGTAGAGGGCTTGGGATGCCTCTACATATAGGATATAATATGGCTCCATAGGGTGCCTTCTATGATTGTCTCAGACCTTGATGCTAGCTTTACATCCCGGTTGTGGAAGGGATTACATGAGGCATTCAGGACTCAATTGCACTTAAGCACCGCCTTTCACCCTCAGACTGATGGTCCGACAGAGCAAACCATACAGATCTTAGAGGATATGCTTTGTTCTTGAATCCTTGAATTTGGTAACAGTTTGAAGTACAGCCTACCAATAGTGTAGTTTTCATACAATAATAGTTATCACTCCACCATTGGTATGGCACCGTTTGAGGCCTTGTATAGGCGGCCATGCAGATCACCTCTATGCTGGACAAACCCAGAGGAGTCAACACTCATGGGTCCAGAGTTGGTACGGGCTACCACGGAGAAGTTTCAAATCATCCAGGAGTGGATGAGGACTACACAGAGTAGGAAAAAATCATATTCTAATAGGAGATAGAGACCCTTGGAGTTCGAGGAGGGAGACCATGTGTTCCTTCGGGTCTCACCCCGATAGGGTTTGTGGAGATTTGGTCAGGGTGGCAAGTTATCTTTGAGGTTCATCAGAACTTTTCATATTCTTAGCAGAGTTGGTGAGGTGGAGTACCACCTAGCCCTTCCCCCACAGATGCACCGAGTACACGATGTTTTTCATGTGTTGCAGCTGAGGAGGTATGTGCATGATCCATCGCACGACATCGACTGGGGTGATCTGAACATTTATGATGGGGAAATATTTGTGGATTTCCCAATGAAGATAGAGGATCAACAGGAGCAAGCCCTTCATGGATAGTCAATTCCTCTGGTGCATATTCGGTGGCAGCACGAGAATCTCTAGGAGAGCACATGGGAGCAGGAGGCTCAGATTCATGCTCAGTACCCCCATTCATTTGTTTAGCCTTATTTTGGACTACGAAGATGTGAAGACCAAAAGGGGGGAGTAATGTAATGTCCTGGAATTTCCATGTAATTTTTTTAAATTATATAGAATTATTCTGAGACCAGATGCTCTCACGGAACCTAATTCCAATGTCTGGTGAGCCCAGAATGGAATTTCGAACTTTGATCGGCGAGGGTCGACCAGAAAAGATAGTTTTTAGACTTTTCAGAAAATAATAAAACAACTTAAAAAAGTTATTTTATTTTATTTTCTCACCATTGAGAAGTGGAACTCCAACATTGCGGTGTGGCGATGAGGCGGAGATGATCCCCTTTAATGAGACTCCTTAACGGTAGTGAAACAGACACGTTATTTCATTAATGAAACAGTGTAACAGAAATTCTATGATGTGTTTTCTTTTAATGGTTTAACGTATTGGAGAGTTGAGAATCAAAGGGTGGAAATTGCTCTGGAAAAATGATGGTGAGAACTCTTTCCAATGATAAACGACGAACATCGTAGGATCGTTAATGACTTTGACGCATCTCAAAGAACGGGACTGGTGATTGACGAATGCCTTCGACCTCTTGAATCTTCATGGAAAGACTGCTTCAACATCAAACTTATTTGATTTAGGGGTTTGTTTTTGTTTTAAGTTTCCCCATTCTTTATTCTAAATGAGGAACGCGGATCAACCCACAAACATGTTGATCTGCGGATTGCTCATTCTTGCGGGGGGGGGGGGGTACTTTTCTTGGGGTTTTGCATTGAGGTTCTTGATTATTTTGTGATAGAATTTCCATTTTATATCCCATGTATCTAAACCTCTAACATGGAGGGAATGGGCCAACACGAACAAGGCCCGATCCCCTCTACCTTGTGTGTTTTGTGCATTATTCATAGCTGCATATTCAAAATGGCAGCAAGAAGGATTTGAGGCCATTGTAGGAAAGATGGCATCCTTCGAAGGTCGTAGGCACAAGCAGTGCAAAGAATGGACCATCATAGTGGAACCAATAGTCCATGGAAAAATCCACCAGTGTGCCACGACGGTGCGCCAGAGGCTAGAACTGTCGCCGGCTCGGGCTGTGGTGAAGCGACAGGAGCCGTCGGTCGGGTCGGCGGCTGGCAGAGGGACGTGGCCCCTCGGCCGTGTCAGTGGAGCAGCCCACAACCACTGGTCACGGCTTCACCTGGCACACGGTCCCCTGACCACATATGAAACCTGGGTGGCCAGGTTTGACCAGCTGCGGGACACTGACCCGGACGCGCTATGCATTCGGGCTGAAGAAAGATGGTCCGCCATAGGTGGATCGGGCAGGGCACGACTCGTGCCAGTGGGCCGGACCCGCCCCACTGGTCAGGCCAGACCGGGCCAACCCAGACTCAAACCGGGTCAGGTTGGGTTGGTTGAACTAAATCGGGGCATGTGGGGCCCCCGGGCTGGGTTTGTCTGGTCGGACCGGGCCCAGACGCAATTGGTCCATGTTTACTAAAACGCCAATAACTTACAGACCAAGTGTTCGATTGATGAGATGTTTTCGGTGTTGGAACCCTCAAGATGAGACGGATATTTTGAAATACTCCAAGGAGGATTTAATATAATTTTAAATACAATTAATGGATTGAGGAGCGGTTCTCCTAGAATCAAGCACACTATGTGCAAAAACCCTACGGTTGGATGAGACCTAAAGACTGCTGACAATTGACCCCATGTGGATCAGCTATGATGGCCCAATGGGAAGCGGCTATATGTAACCTAGTAGTCCCATGATGGGGAGAAACTCTATGTGACCCATCAGACCCACAGTACTCAACAGGAGGAGTACCTCAGTATGGCCAAGGTGGTAAGCGGCTCTATGTTACCTGGCATGCCCACGGTGGGGAGTGGCTCTGTGTGACCTAGCATACTCACGGTAATCATTAGGGATATGTAACACAACAGTCCAAAGTTAGTGGTAAGAAACTCTGTGTGACCTAATAGGACCATTGTACTCATTGAGGAGGAGTCCTCCAGTAGCCCAAGGTGTTCGATGATACGATTGATTGGTCTTACTTTCCAACTCTAGATTATACCTGGTGTGAGTTGTCTTACTTAGTGATCATGATTCATGATCATACTTTTTGGTTTGCTTGTGGATTTACTTTTGGTCTTTATTTGTTGGTTTGGGGTCCCTACTGAGTGTTTGGTTACTCACCCCTGCACGGGCTCTGCCCGCATGTGTTGTGTCTGGTGAAAACAGCTAATGACTTAGCGAAGGACTTGGTGGCCCAGGACAATGTGGTTCCTAGTGATATCAGGCAGGCAGGGCATACTTCTATGGATTCCAGCAGTTTCTCTACACTTACCCATTAAGAGGGGTTTCTAGTGGACGGTTTTCAGATTTTTCCTTGTACTTTCCTATTTCCAGTTTTTCTTTTTCTGGGTTTGTATTCTGGCTCATTTGACCTACAGTTTGTACTTTTACTCAGTAGTTGTTTAGTGGCATGCATGTTTACTTTTCCAGCTTTGGGATGTGGTTGTGTGTGCGTGCGTATAGGTACTCAAGAAAATGTATCCCACTTGCAGGTTGACGCCTTCGGCGCTAGTCGCCAACCCCAGGCTTTTGGGAGGTGAGCTTGGGGTATGTCATGGCATGGGCCCCAGGGAATGGGTCGTGACATATTTTCTTATTGATCTAGTTAATTCCATGTTTTTATTATATTATTCTTGAATTTTTGTATTTTTTATTGTGTTTATGCTTTTATGATCATATAAGAATTAAAGGAATGCGAAACCTCATTCCCTCATGCATAATTTGGATTGTATGATGATTTGATTGTGGTTTCCACTTCCCTTAACCTTTCTCTTTCTTGAGCACTATTGTGGATTGTGTCGATTGATAAGTAAATAATTAGAACTCAATATGATGCATGATTTTAAAATGGAAACATTAAATTAAGGAATATACCAAATCAGCACATCGAGTTCTTTCTGTGTTACCTTGATGAGTCTTAGTTATGAAGTCTATCCTAATTTACTTGATCATCGATGGTAGTATGTGAATTACATTATGCTTCCAACCAAACCTTGGGAGGTATCCTAATATAGACTCGGTATCATTCTGGTTCTAGGTGTTACAAATTAGGGATTAAGATATCAAACCCTTTCCCTTGAAGTGATGATGCATGAGCATCAAGGGTATTACCCAAGGTGATAACACTTTTATCAAATTGATTCAACTCTCACACTTGAAATACATAATTTAATATTTTTTTAATAAACACAATACCTCATTTCTTGAAAATCCCCCTATATTTTTCATAATTAAAACATTCTTTTAAAATTAATTATCTAAGGATTTGTTGAGAGATGACCTAGGGTTCCTGTTATACTATAGAAATTTTAATAAAAATAAACATTTAATCTGACGCACTTGAAAATGCATTCAAATATTAGCACCATTGTTGGGGAGCCTTAATAATTTCTTTATTTCTTTCTTTCATTTTTTTATTTTCTTTCCCTTTTCTTTATTTCCTTTTCCCCTCTCTCTTTTTTGTTTTTTTCCATGTTTCTTTTTATTCTTCACTCTCTCATGCTTTATTCTTCTTCTCTATCTCTCTTTAGTTTTGTAATATAGCCTTTTTCCATTTTATACCTTCATATTTATTAAGTATTTTTATTTTATTCATATTTTCTTGGGTTAAAAAAACATCACAACATAATTTCATGATCCGATTAGTAAATTAAAAGTTATTTGAAATAGAATCTGTAATTAAAAAGACTCTCCACTCACACATTAGGAATTATAGAGCAGAGTAATCAAGTAACACAAAGGTGCCCATTTTGGAACCTTAATAGGTCCCAAACTAATAAAAAGGTGAATAAAAAAATCCCTAAAAACATGGTTATAAATAACTAGACCTTAAAATAATCAACCACCCCTAATGTGGAGTGCCAACCTACATACATAAAATACCTCAAGAAAGAAACCAACTTTGAGTTAAGATCAAGACTTGTTCACCTCCTTTATAAATGCTATGGTTCTCTCAGTGGGGATCCTCACAAACATAACAAGGAGTTTCACATAATGTGCTCCACCGTGAAACCCTAAAATGTGATTGAGTACCTCATAATGTTTAGGACTTTCCCTTTTTACATTGATGGTGTAGCCAAAGACTAGCTATATTATTTTCCTACCACAATTGGTGTTTGGAATAACCTTAAATGGCTCTTTATAGAGAATTTTTCCTTGCCTATCAAACTACATCACCTACTTAACTTATTAACCATGTTTTGATAAAACATTTTTATATAATCCATTTATTTATATTCCATATTTTCACATTAGTTAATTTATTTATATGATCACTTCCTTGTATCCATAAAATAAATAATGCATAAGACAGAAATAAATAAATAAATAACTTATTCATGATCTTTTCTAATGGTTTATTTATTGAACGGACAATAAATCAACCTGTGACCTAGGGGAAAACACATTGTGTCGGTTTTTGGCATGAGTTGTAGCATTCCATATTTCTACTTATATATCACCTAGTTTTGCATCATCTTGGTTCCATCTTGAACAACCTCCATATGCCTTAGAAAAATCCATTTATTACATGTATTTATAACTCACATTCTGGTGAGGTGAACCAAAGGATTGGTTAAGGGGAATTACATAAATCACCTTGGACATGTAGGTCCTACATAATAAATGAGGGAGGGACTACTCATAGGCCATTATTTTAATTTAATAAATAATAATTTAAATATTCATGCAATAAATTAAATTAGATTAAGTCAACACATACATAGGTCTTGGTCAAGCTCATGAATAGTCATGCACATCCAACAGTTACATAAAAGTTCATTGACTAACATTTATTTCTATTTGTTATTTATTATTAAGATAAACGTGCTTGCATTAATTAATCGATTAATTAATTAACTCCCTTTTATTTTAATGACTATCAAAATTCTCTTGGAGATACTCATCATAAATGCATTCATGGAAAATAAATAAAAGAACCAATAATCATAGATAATAACAATAAATTAACTGAGTATTTAATAGTTTTTTAAAACCATTATTAAATTGTTAAACATGAAAAGTGTTGATCAATATAATAAGGTTTTAATGGTACAATTATAAATTTACTATAATTTAATTTTATCCTTTATTAGTAGACTACATGGCGTATCCATTCGAGCTACACACCATGTACCTCGATTTTCATGTACCTAGGATAAATAATTGTGGCTTCGGTGTGTACCTCAGCTAGAATATACAATGTATATTAACTAGCTACATGTCATATATCATGCTTGATGTGTGTTTGAGCAACCTACCAAAGGACTCATCATGTTCTTTGGATGCAAGAATTAATAAAATACACATCGTGTACACTAGATACACATCATGTATATCATTAATTTTCCTGGTTGTTAGTCTCACGTGGTTTTGACCATGTATTTGACCACATGGTTATTACGAATTTCAATACTAAATTGTGTAGACTACATGACATGTTTTCCAGCTACATGCCATATAATCTGACAAGTTGTGTGCTAATTTGGATCATTCTACACACAGTGTACAATAAATTCCCCGTATGTAATTATTTTTCAGTGTGTCGTGTATCCCATGACATGTCCAAATGCATCACACATGGGTACACAGCATGTACTACGGTTACACATCGTGTAATCCCATGTTATCCAGTCAGAATACTTGCCACTTCTAGATGGAATCTCTAGTCATTCTTCATCTATTTTTCATCTTTTAAGAAAATGAAACACTGAACAAAGATAATTAAAATGTTGAGTGCATGTTAATTAAAAAATCAGTTTTAAAGAAGAATAATTCTTGAAATGAAAATCTAACCACTATTGTGCATATAGATCATCAATCAAATAGATAATTATAAATTTGAAATGTGACTCATGTGACACCACTTAAAGGTTCTGGGTATAGTGAAAGCTCCTTGGTGGACAATAAACCATAAAGGTTTTGTCGACTTGATGGATAATTCGTAATATTATACATGATGTGAACGTTATGACCAACGAAATTTTTTCACTAAATATTGATATAGATAAAACCCAGAACATAGAGAGGATCTTTTCATGTTAAATATATAATTAATTTATTTATGATTGGAATATAAGGTTGCCTCATCAATGAACCTTATTCATTGATGATGTTGGTCGTCTGAAAAAAAAAACCCTTTTCTGGATTACCTTTGTTGCATTGTAAGGATCCCAATGTAGAATCCATCTAGAGGTGATCCACATGTGCTCCTTTGATCTCTAAACGATGTCATTTGATTTTTGGGTGCTAGCGCGGTGAATCAATCATCTTGCATTGTTTGTCATGATCGCTTTAAGATCATTCGGCTTGAAGGGGTTTTTCACGTTCTTGAAAAGATAAGAGGAATGTATATAGAATTCTATTGTACGCAACAATTCTCAAATCTCAATTAACCCTACACAATAAACATAACCATCTATTTATAGAGTTAGAGTTTAGGTTAAAATATTATTTAATTATATACTAGCCCTTAAATAATATAATAATCATTAT
This sequence comes from Viscum album, assembly GCA_963277665.1. NCBI lineage: Eukaryota > Viridiplantae > Streptophyta > Magnoliopsida > Santalales > Viscaceae > Viscum > Viscum album. The sequence goes on from OY728129.1 coordinate 1,639,241,565, forward strand.
AAAACTTCATTCCATATAATAATAATAATAATATAATTTTATAGTCTGCGCTAACTCGCACAATGATAAATATTATTTACCGGCTTGCAAATAAATATTCATCACCGGATACAATCTTGGTCTCCTCAAATTCATCAACATTTATTGAATACTCGAATAGATATTTTTATTCATAAATAAATATTTGATTCACAAACCAACAGATAAATATTTATTAGATACTTGATAAATAATATAAATATTCTATTCATGATCCGGTGAATAAATGTTTAATATTTATGTGATCAATAAAATATGAATAAAATTATTTTTTAATCTTGAAAATAATATTTATTCCATTAATTAAATTCAAATATAATTTAATCGAGATCAATGGAAACACTTAGTTTGTGACCTTCTAGGATTGTTTTCCGTTGGCATTAGGTGGGCTTATCTAAAATCCAAGATTACTGTGCAACAACAGGCCAAGACACCTTAGAGAAATAACTTAATGTCGAAATGTTGACAACCACATATGAACGCTCATTGTGTAATGTAATCCTTTTTTCACGATATCTCGGAAAATAGTTTTCAAATCTATGTCATCAACATATGTACTCGATACGTCTTTCTTTGAATATTTGAAATAAACATAGCGTTACATCATGACCATGAAATTTAATATGATGGTTATATTCCAATCAAAGGTCATAGATATCAACTCCCCTAAAGATGGAATAGACAAATCCTTCCTTAACTTATCCATTAATAACATGTCATTTGTGATGCACCCAACACACCATGCTTCCTACAAACATATGGTGTCAGGGTTTTATTTAGTAAATCTAAGTGTGAAAATCATAACATGCATTAATGATGGTCTTAAAGTCTAAAGATTATTATACACACTCGCATATAGGAATATCTGATGACACATAAACAAGCGAGATTTCTACCGGCGGGTCTGTTCTCATAATCTCCCATCTTGGAGATCACTAAGTGTGAACTTCATGAGAAGAAGTCTCATCCACTTACGAGTACTCACACCTTACAGTCTACATACCATGTTCCCTATCACGGTATGTTATCCGACCGTAGAACTATATTTAAGAATATCGTCATGACACTTCAAGATTCTCATCATAGTAGAGAACTATTATGACCTTATCAGTACGACAGATACCCTAAGACATTATTACATTAAAGTCATGCAGAAAAATAAAAAATATATAATAAGATGTTTTATTAATATTCAAATGTTCGAATATAAATGTAATCAAAGTACAATCTGTTGGTTCTAGAACACCAACACTAAGAGTGGGGAGGGTTTTGATGGTAATAACACTGATTATGAGCATCACTTTTGAGGTAGATTATATTTATGATATATGATGATTAGAAAGTACTTTATTATGTATGTTGATGGTATTTTTCAGACTTGTGGTTTTGTTTTGGTGAAATATTTACACACACACACACATATATTCAAACTTTGATATGAAGATAGAATTATCACATAGCAACGAGTAATGCCCATGGGTGTTAGGATAAAACAAAGACATTGCATGTGACTTTAGTTTTATTTCTACAACAATATGGGGAACATGCATGTTGATCGTGGTTACGGGAAGACATACTTGAGGTCACGTAATGATAGTGTCACCCAGTTCGACATTATCCAATTTGACTGAGCTTAGGACAACTACTACAGATCGCGTGAAATTTAGCACTGATAAAAATGTCCCTTTGTGAACGCTTTTTTAGCACTGATAATAGGCACATTTGATAGCATTTTTTTAGCATTGATAAATGGTAGCCTTTATTAGCGCTAAAATAGCACTGGTAAAAGGTATTTTTATAAAAAAAAATTATATATCATTAAAAATCATATATTAATATATAAATATATTGATATTGATATATATTATATATTATATTAAATATGATTTATATAAGACTAAATATGCATTTAAAGTTAATATATATGATATTTTGTGAAAAATGGCTTATAAAATTAATGAACAATCTCAGGTGAGTTAAAAACATGTCTCGAACTTCAAACGACCATAACGTTTGATCCAGATGTTCAATTGAGATTTACCACACATCAATTTGAAGCTTGTGTAAAGATATACGATGTGGTGATTAAGGGAGATCTTTTTATTGTTTTTTAGGTCAAAAAGGCTCGAAAGACCTCCAAAACTGTGTTTTTATCGGGATATCCTTAATTTATAATAATTTTGATGGAATTTTAGCCTTGTTTGAGAGTCTTCATGTCTTTTTTCAGTGGAGATTTAATTTATTCTCACATCTTACACTTATATGGATATTATAGTGTTTACATTTTATTATTTTTCATATTATATTGTTATTTATAATTAAATATATACATATTTGCATATATTTACATATAAAAAATCAATTATACAGATAAATATTTAAACATATTTACATAATAATATATTTTTAAATATATTAACCATATGAAAAGAAATATTTATTATTAATTTTATTTAAAATAAAAAATTGTCAATTTTATTTACCATATAAAAATGCACATATATATATATATACACCTATACAAGTGTATATTTAATGTTTATATATAAATATGTATGTGTCAGTAAACAAATATATATTCATGTGTATATTTTAATATTTGTAAACAAATACACACACATAAAAGATACCTTGCATATATGTTATATATAAACATATTTATATATTCTTAAACATGATATAACACTAAATACATATTTATATAAGTACAATATATATCTATTTCTAATATTCATTAATAATTATAATTACATCTATACATTATAAAATAGAGTGATATGAGGTGTATAGATAAATATATAAATATATATGTTTGTGTATGTAGTATATAAATATAAATATAAATACGCCACATAATCGGATATAAGCGAAACTTTTTTTTATTAAATAAGTTACAGTAATAAAGTAGTAATGATAATATTGTTAATATATTATTATTATTATTATTATTTTATATTTAAATAAGTTTTTGGATGTGGCGACGATGCCCAATTTTTCTTTTTTTTTTAACGTATCTGAGATGTACGATTTTAAACCTCGCCTTGAATCTTTATATACCACTCGCCATCTGCAATGCACCATCTGCCTCGATCGTCGCCACCGTGAAGCCCTGATGAGATCACAACCGTCATAGAAGACGCCACCACCCGCCTCGTCCACCGCCGCCGCGAAGCCCCGAAGACATCACTGCCATCACCGTTGACGCCACCTCCAACCCGTCCGCCACCGTTGGCAGCCACGAACGTCACCGTGAAGGATCCCCATCCTCAGGCCTTCGGCGTGAACTGCGCAGACATCGCCCATTGAAAGGGACCACGCCGGTCATAGCGTCGCCAGGGAAGCGAGATCCGCCCGCCCGCCGCATCGACTCTCCATACGTGCATGAAAGATGTCGGCTTCAGGAGTTGGACTGCATTAGCTATTGCATGGAGATGGCATGGACCTTGAGGTCTTGCCTAGCTGGAGTTTACTTTATTTCGCTTTCTGTCCTGTATCACCATGCTTACTTGTTTTGTTGCTACAATTGGTTAGTCATTGGTGCCCTTTTACATATGAATATGTATGACCTGTCTTGGATGCATGTTTGTTGTTCAGTTGTAGTTACAAGTGTTCAGCATACTGTTGTGTTTACTTTCTGTTGTTGTTTATATTTATTGTTTCCGCTGTTTATCGATACTGATTGTGCTTCCGCTCTGCGGGTCTGTTCGAGTGTGCTGAGTCGTTTATTCCGTTGCATCTTTATTATTATATTCGGACTAGTACCATCATTATCCTCCGAGAGGGTATAGCATCCCCACTATACCTATAAAACCCTCGCTGTTAGTCGGTAGCTTTTGGCGTTTGGGGAGGTGCGCCTAAGGTAGTAACACCTGACCCGTTTAGCACTGTTCTGGTGGTTGTTCGGGTCCAGGTTGTTACAGTTAGCGCTAAAATAGCACTGGTAAAATGTATTTTTTATAAAAAAAATATATATATCATTAAAAATCATATATTAATATATAAATATATTGATATTGATATATATAATATATTTTATTAAATATGATTTATATAAGACTAAATATGCATTTAAAGTTAATATATATGATATTTTGTGAAAAAATGGCTTATAAAATTAATGAACGATCTGAGGTAAGTTAAAAAATGTCTTGAACTTCAAACAACCATAACGTTTGATCCAAATGTTCATTTGAGATTTACCACACATCAAGTCGAAGCTTGTGTAAAGATCTACGATGTGATGATTAAGAGATATATTTTTATTGTTTTTTAGGTCAAAAAGGCCCGAAAGACCTCCAAAACTGTGTTTTTTTATTGGGATATCCTTAATTTATAAAAAATTTGATGGAATTTTAGCCTTGTTTGAGGTGGTCTTCTTGTCTTTTTCCGGTGGAGATTTAACTTATTCTCACATCTTACACTTATATGGATATTATAGTGTTTACATTTTATTATTTTTCATATTATACTGTTATTTATAATTAAATATATACATATTTGCATATATTTACATATAGAAAATCAATTATACAGATAAATATTTAAACATATTTACATAAAAATATATTTTTAAATATATAAACCATATGAAAATATATATTTATTATTAATTTTATTTAAAATAAAAAATTGTCAATTTTATTTACCATATAAAAATGCATTAATATATATATATACCTATACAAGTGTATATTTAATGTTTATATATAAATATTTATGTGTCAGTAAACAAATATATATTCATGTGTATATTTTAATAATTGTAAACAAATACACACACATAAAAGATACCTTGCATATATGTTATATATAAACATATTTATATATTCTTAAACATGATATAACACTAAATACATATTTATATAAGTACAATATATATCTATTTCTAATATTCATTAATAATTATAATTACATCTAGACATTATAAAATAGAGTGATATGAGGTGTATAGATAAATATATAAATATTTATGTTTGTGTATGTAGTATATAAACATAAATATAAATACGCCACATAATCGGATATAAGCGAAACTTTTTTTATTAAATAAGTTACAGTAATAAAGTAGTAATAATAATATTGTTAATATATTATTATTATTATTATTATTATTATTTTATATTTAAATAAGTTTTTGGATGTGGCGACGGTGCCCAATTTTTCTTTTTTTTTTTAACGTATCTGAGATGTACGATTTTAAACCTCGCCTTGAATCTTTATATACCACTCGCCATCTGCAATGCACCATCCGCCTCGACCGTCGCCACCGTGAAGCCCCGACGAGATCACAACCGTCATAGAAGACGCCACCACCCGCCTCATCCACCGCCGCCGCGAAGCCCCGAAGACATCACTGCCATCACCGTTGACGCCACCTCCAACCCATCCGCCACCGTTGGCAGCCACGAACGTCACCGTGAAGGATCCCCATCCTCAGGCCTTCGGTGTGAACCGCGCAGACATCGCCCACTGAAAGGGACCACGCCGGTCACAGCGTCGCCAGGGAAGCGAGATCCGCCCGCCCGCCGCATCGACTCTCCATACGTGTATGAAAGATGTCGGTTTCAGGAGTTGGACTGCATTAGCTATTGCATGGAGATGGCATGGACCTTGAGGTCTTGCCTAGCTGGAGTTTACTTTATTTCGCTTTTTGTCCTGTATCACCATGCTTACTTGTTTTGTTGCTACAATTGGTTAGTCATTGGTGCCCTTTTACATATGAATATGTATGACCTGCCTTGGATGCATGTTTGTTGTTCAGTTGTAGTTACAAGTGTTCAGCATACTGTTGTGTTTACTTTCTGTTGTTGTTTATATTTATTGTTTCTGTTGTTTATTGATACTGATTGTGCTTCCGCTCTGTGGGTCTGGTTCGAGTCTGCTGAGTCGTTTATTCCGTTGCATCTTTATTATTATATTCGGACTAGTACCATCATTATCCTCCGAGAGGGTATAACATCCCCACTATACCTATAAAACCCTCGCTGTTAGTCGGTAGCCTTTGGCGTTTGGGGAGGTGCGCCTAAGGTAGTAACACTTGACCCGTTTAGCACTGTTCTGGTGGTTGTTCGGGTCCATGTTGTTACAATTAACGCTAAAATAACACTGGTAAAATGTATTTTTTATAAAAAAAATATATATATCATTAAAAATCATATATTAATATATAAATATATTGATATTGATATATATATAATATATTTTATTAAATATGATTTATATATGACTAAATATGCATTTAAAGTTAATATATATGATATTTTGTGAAAAAATGGCTTATAAAATTAATGAACGATCTGAGGTAAGTTAAAAACATGTCTTGAACTTCAAACAACCATAACGTTTGATCCAAATGTTCATTTGAGATTTACCACACATCAAGTCGAAGCTTGTGTAAAGATCTACGATGTGATGATTAAGAGATATATTTTTATTGTTTTTTAGGTCAAAAAGGCTCGAAAGACCTCCAAAACTGTGTTTTTATCGGGATATCCTTAATTTATAATAATTTTGATGGAATTTTAGCCTTGTTTGAGGTAGTCTTCCTGTCTTTTTTCAGTGGAGATTTAATTTATTCTCACATCTTACACTTATATGGATATTATAGTGTTTACATTTTATTATTTTTCATATTATAATGTTATTTATAATTAAATATATACATATTTGCATATATTTACATATAAAAAATCAATTATACAGATAAATATTTAAACATATTTACATAAAAATATATTTTTAAATATATTAACCATATGAAAAGAAATATTTATTATTAATTTTATTTAAAATAAAAAAATTGTCAATTTTATTTACCGTATAAAAATGCACATATATATATATACACACCTATACAAGTGTATATTTAATGTTTATATATAAATATGTATGTGTCATTAAACAAATATATATTCATGTGTATATTTTAATATATGTAAACAAACACACACACATAAAAGATACCTTGCATATATGTTATATATAAACATATTTATATATTCTTAAACATGATATAACACTAAATACATATTTATGTAAGTACAATATATCTCAATTTCTAATATTCATTAATAATTATAATTACATCTATACATTATAAAATAGAGTGATATGAGGTGTATAGATAAATATATAAATATATATGTTTGTGTATGTAGTATATAAATAGAAATATAAATACGCGTCTGTGTGGGTGAAATATAAATATAAATATATGTGCGTGTATGTGGGAAATATAAATATATTTACATGCGTGTGAGTAAATATGTGCATGTATGTGAGAAATATAAATATGTTTACGTGTGTATATGTACGTATATGTGTGTGTAAATAATATTTATAAATATATTATCATCATTAAATATATAATATAAATGTATATAAACATGCATAAGAAATAATTTGTAAAAACAAAACTTGTAATAGTGATTCACCCTATCCCCGGATCAGATTTATCGGTTTGGAATAATTCATCTGTATGACATGATCCCAACGCCACATAATCGGATATGAGCGAAACTATTTTTTATTAAATAAGTTACAGTAATAAAGTAATAATAATAATATTGTTAATATATTATTATTATTTTATATTTAAATAAGTTTTTGGATGTGGCGACGGTGCCCAATTTTTCTTTTTTTTAAAAACGTATCTGAGATATATGATTTTAAACCTCGCCTATCTTTATATACCACTCGCCATCCGCAATGCACCGTCCGCCTCGACCGTCGCCACCGTGAAGCCCCGACGAGATCACAGCCGTCACCGAAGACGCCACCACCCGCCTCGTCCACCGCCGCCGCGAAGCCCCGAAGACATCACTGCCATCACCGTTGACGCCACCTCCAACCCGTCCGCCGCCGCTGCCAGCCACGAACGTCGCCGTGAAGGATCCCCGTCCTCAGGCCTTCGGCGTGAACCGCGCAGACACCGCCCACTGAAAGGGACCACGCCGGTCACCGCGTCGCCAGGGAAACGAGATCCGCCCGCCGCATCGACACCCCATGCGAGGAGACGGATCTTCGATCGACACCAAGATGATCGATACCAAGAATCAGCTTCACATCGCAATGTATCCGTGGTTCGCCATCGGCCATCTCACCTCTTTCCTCCACATATCGAACAAGCTCGCGGACAGGGGCCATCGCATCTCCTTCTTCCTCCCTCAGAAAACCATTCCCAGATTCAAACCTTTCAATTTGCACCCTCATCTCATTACCTTATTCCCCATTGCCGTCCCCTCGGTTGCCGGTCTCCCCCCCGGTGCAGAAACCACTGCCGATGCCCCCTCATCGATTCCCCTCATCATGACTGCCATGGATCACACCCAGCCCATGATTAAAGCCTCCCTCCAAGAACTCCGTCCAGATTTCGTATTCTTCGATTTTACCCACTGGTTGCCCGCAATCGCTCGCAACCTGGGAATCAAATCAGTCCATTATTGCACGGTGAGCCCCGCGACGGTGGGGTATCTGTTGAGTCCGGAAAGGAACGCGCCCCACACGGCGGCGGATTTGATGGGGCCACCCCCCAAATTTCCTCATCCGCGGATCAGTATTTCCGCACACGAAGCTCGCACGGTCGCCGCCGTGCATTCGATGGAATTCGGCGCCCCGGGGCTCACGTTCGCGGAACGCCAGCTGCGATCCTTGGCAGAGTGCGACGCGATTGGTTTCAAAACCTGCCGTGAGATGGAAGGCCCGTACTGCGATTACGTCGAGTCGCAGTTCAACCGGCCGGTCATACTCGCCGGACCGGTACTGCCGGAGATGCCGAAATCTGGGTTGGAGGAACGGCTGTCAACGTTCCTGGCGCGATTCGCTCCGGGGACGGTGGTTTTTTGCGCGCTCGGCACCGAATGCGTGCTGCCAATGGATGGATTCCAGGAGCTGGTTCTTGGTCTCGAGCTCACTGGATATCCGTTTCTCTCCGCCGTGAAACCGCCGGACCAATTTGCATCCGTGGCAGCGGCATTGCCGGAAGGGTTTGAGGAGAGGGTGAGGGGGAGAGGGGAGGTGTGGGGAGAATGGGTCGAGCAGCCGCAGGTGCTGGCGCACCCGGCGGTGGGGTGCTTCGTGACGCACTGCGGGAGCGGATCGCTGACGGAGGCGATGGCGAGCCGGTGCCAGTTGGTGCTGCTGCCGCACCACGGCGACCAGATCATCAACGCGAGGGTGATGGGGGAGACGGGGCTGCGGGTCGGGGTGGAAGTGGGGCGCGGGGAGGAGGACGGGCGGTTCCAGAGGGAGGGTGTGGCGGAGGCGGTGAGGGCGGTGATGGAGGAAGGGGGCGCGGTTGGGGAGGAGGTGCGGCGGAACCATGCCGGTCTGAGGGAGCAGTTGTTGGAAGACGGGTTTCAGAGTCGCTACATTGGCGGGTTCGTGGACCGGCTCCTTCGACTTGGACCGGGTTTTAGCGGGTACGATGAACCGTAAGAAGTTGCATTCAAACATATAGATTTATGGTGGATTATCATGGTAGGATTATTTTTATATGAAATGAGTGACATTGGTAATGAATATGTATATTTTATTGATTCAATCTAATGTGGTGGGGGTGTCTCTATCTGATCAAAACAAAACCAACTTGGTTATCAAAAGTTTGATTTTGTTTTGATGGCATTCACTGTGATTTTTTTTAATAAAAAAATTAGTTTGATATAGTGTACAACTAAATTATAAAATTTTCAAAAAGATTTAAAAGTTGGGCTGGTAAAAAACAACAACTATCTAGACTGAACCAAATCACAAACCCAAATAACGATTTTATTCCTGCGGTGCGAATTGAACATACCTTTGCAGTTTGGTTTGGTTCAAGTGTCAAACCATACCACACCTATCAAACCATACCACATCTGTTTTGAAAAAAAAAACATAATTTTATGGTTTTATGTCTTCCAACCCCATGCATTCATTCCATGACAATAACCATTTTCAGATTTTATTTTTAGTCATCATTAATGGATAATAGTTTTAGATTGATAGCAGGTAAAGGATGATATTTTGTCACCATGTCGATGATTATGTATAAATTTCATTCTCATTATAAAATATCATGGATCAATATCTAGGATGTTAGCATAACAAAATAGGTTAATCCGCAATTGCAAATAAATGGTTTAGAGATTTTATAATCCGAATCAAACAACTATTAAATGGTTTGGTTTTTATTTATAAAAATCGAACCACGGATTGTGGTTTGGTTTGGTTTTAAGTCAAAACCAAACCAAACCAATCCACGACCACCTCGCTTAAAAGTGGGGAAAATTAGGGTTTTAAAAGTTGTGAGAATTCATTTGACTTCACAAATAAATCAATAATATTATTATATTTCTAAACTAAATTATCAATGACAATTATAATCCAAGAAATACATTTGTAGGATGATTAATATACTCGAATATATGATTACCACTTACTTGAAGATTAACACAAATCTATCTATCATTTTAAAACAACTTTCCCTATACTTGAGAGTCAATTCACTATTGTCAAATAAAGAATGTAGTATTTTAGTTTCATGAACATACAGATTGTGCACATGTATCCCTTACTTATATGTATTACACATAATATTATAGAATCCAAATTATAATATCATAGTAAAACACAAAAACAAAGAATATATTTGCATACTCTCTTTCCATGCAACTAAAATCATATACTTTTCATTCGATGAAAGGGAATTATCACTCATATGCGGGGGAAATTATCATGAAATGATATAACAACACTAATCTTAAAGGATGAACTGGCACAACAACTACTGTCACATGTTGGAAAAGACCAACAGGGCTACAAGAATGAAATATTAATCTACTAAAAAGTTCAAAACAAAAAAAAAGAAATAAATCATATCACAAAGAAACACATAACATCTAAAACACATGCACAAATACAGGTGGCAAATAAAACATGTTTTTTTCTATAAACACAAAACATATACCGTTCACATACACAAAATAAAAGTGAAACATCAACAAGAAAACATTTAGTTTACCTAAAAACACAAAACATATTGGTAAAGAACACATACCACAAGACACGTTCTATTTCACTAAACATAAAGCATTCATGTTCTATAAGATGCAAGACTTTCTATATGAAAATAAATAAATAACCTTTATGCATGCATCATATTAGCTAAAACACAATTTAAGCACTTTTATTACTTTATAATAATATAATTCAAATTAGAGACTTACATCGACTATAATAATAAAAACTAAAAATAGAAAACATGTACAAATGTGTGACATCACTAGAAGTTGAAAATCCCCTAGCTTGTAGTACCCAAAAAACAAAAAAACTACAAGATATAAGACTTCAAGGAAAAATGTGACACCATGACCTTTAATTTCCTTATTAATTAATTAATTTATTGTTTTCTTATTTTTTTCCTTGAGTTTCGGGTCCCTTTGATTTTTTTGGAAAAACTAAAACTTTTTCCCATCGCGCAGTTTGCACATGGTTTGTAAAAACTGTGTGGTAACTGTGCATGTGTCTTCCATTTTAACATAGTTGTTTCACATGGTTAACACACGGTTTATCCAACCATGTGGGCAAACCGTGCATTGTGCCCAGACCGACCCAGTAAGGCTCGCAAAGTTGGTGTATTGTTTTTCAAACTGTGCGAAGTGTCCAGGTCATTATAAATTTGATTTTACTGTTATATCCCTCTATGTATTTAAGCCAAAATCACCTCCTCTCCTCTCCCATTTGAAGCTGATTCTTAAGGGTAAAATCTCCAGACCTCTTTCCCTCTCCTTTTTCTTATTTTTTCATTGTTCCTCTTGCCCAAGTGAGGCCTAGGTATAAGGCCCCAGCCTTAAACATTACATAATCTTGAGTTAAGTTAAAAATTTACATTCATTCACTTTGAGGATCTTTTCAGGTTTATAATTTTAGAAATTAGGCCAGAACTATTACATAACAAAACCATAGAAATACAAAGTGGACACTTCCAACAGTATCCATTTTTTCCATAAAACATAAGCTTTTAAAACGAAACATGGTTTCTTTTCATGTTTAATCACCGTAACTTTTCCCTGATCCCACCGGTGACTCTATTCTCCCCTAAATCATGTGAAAAACATTTCAAAAACTTAGTATGACCACAAAAAAGCTCAGTAAGGGGTATAAAACAAGGAATTAAACTGTTAGTCCATGCATATTTTAAACTTATGAAAACATTTTAAAAAATTCATACTTTTCACCCATAAAACATAAACTCTTTAACATAGCTTATGAAATCATAAGTTTAATTAAAAACTTATTAGCAATCATAAACCATAAAGGCAACTTGAGGCATCCATATCATGCTTACATTGTACCTTTCATAGTCACATAGGGAGTTAACCTTCATGTTTACATTTGCAATACTCATCATAGTATATTCCCTAAATCTCTTAGGAGAAACCTTATCGTTTAACTTTGTGTCATTACCCAATGCATTAGAGAGCTATCACGAGATCAACCACCCTTGATTTATCATGGAACCAACCATATACATAAACAATGCCCAAGAACCATAATCACAACACATAAAACAAGCATAAAGGAAAAATAATATTTCTACGTTGCAATCATAAGATATAGTTTCAAGATATTGACATAATCAAGCCATTCTAAAAACCATTTTCAATACAAAAACATAGGGAAAAAAATATGGTATTTATTTTTCTTTTAAAAATATTAGGACTTGTAGATGAATCCAAATATCAAATAATGTTCACAATGACAGAAATGTTGTTGGCATCATGTACGTAAAAAACATTCCTTTTGTCATTTAATATAACGCTTCATAGAAAAAGATGTCTTTTGAAATTTTTTTAATGAAATTAAAAATCAAAGAGGTTTATTATACACCGTATAAAATAAGGTGGTGTATATTATCAAGATATGCCCCAATGAAAGGAGATTGAGACGAAATCTCTTACCTTGAGTACGACTTGTCACGTACAATCTTTATATTCCTAAATAATAAAATTAGGTTAATTTCAACTTTCTTGAGAACCTTTTTCAAGATTATTATTCCTTTTATGTAACACCCCAAGATTTCATAGTAAGTTGTTTTTTTAAAAGTAATTCAATAGCTTGCGCTACACGCAACACCAAGTTCGAGCGCACCACGACTTACCAAACTAGTTGTTCAAAAAGTGGTTATGAATAACATTAAATGCATTTTGAATTTTATATACTCCATATAATTTTAACATTCATATTATGCGTTTTTTAGACATAATATAAGAACAAATTCAATTTTTCAGATAAAAGAAATATTTTTCAAAAAATGCAATTTTATCACCTTTTAATGGCGAACCCTTTTTAAATCTAATATTTGACACTTTTATATATTAAATTTGACAAAATAGACTTCTTCTTTAGAAGTAGGACATAAAAAAATTAGTTTGGATAAATTTTCGGTTCTTTTCTGATAACTTTCATATTTTGATGAATAGTAAAAAATACTAATTTTTAATTGAAAACAACTTTTTTTAATCAAAATAATTTATAGTGTTAAATTATACATTTGAATGGTTTTTAAGTATAATTAGATTATATTTTTATCATTTAATCGAATGTTGGTCATTGGATGTAATTTTATATTTAAATTGGACATAAAGACATATCAATCTTTTGATACTTTTTACTTATCAAAAACCCGCTTTCTGGTTTTGACAACGGAAATATTTTTTTTAAATTAATTAATACCACTTTTATGTTTTGAATTTGATAAAATAGACATCATTTTTGAATTTTTAATATCAAAATTAGCTTTGGGTGAATTTTTGGTATTTTTTTAAAAACTTTGAATTTTTGATGAATAGTAAAAAACATTGCGTTATTGTTTAAAGCCAATTTTTTTAAATAATTATTTTTAATTTAAATTTATTTTAAAGTCAAAATAGATACATAATAGCTATATCAGTTCAATTTAATTCATTGGAGTCATTTTATAAAAAGATTAGATGTATAATATTTTATTGAACTTTTTAACGTCTTTTACCCACCTTCTAGAAACATTTGCAAATTTGCATAAAACGTAATTTTACTGCTTTTGTGAATTGAATATAAAAAATATGAGAGACATGGTTGATATCAGTAAGTAAAATGTGGTTCAATAAGATGAAAATAATTTTTGGTGAATATTAACTTTTGAATTTTATTTACCACAGTTAAATGTAAATAGGGTAATTAAAGGTAAAAATGATATTATAATTACCCCAACACATGTCCTAATTCTATTGGATAAGTGTATTTCAATAAAAATCAAACTTAGTAATAAAATATGATCCTTTTTTATCCACTTGGATTAGATTAGGACATTTTTTAATATTTTATTTAAAGAAGAGTTAAAAGTGTAAAATTCAAAGTTTAATAACTAAAATATTTTTAATATAGGGTTACACATAAGATAAATTCGAATATAAATATTAATTGGAAATATAAAATGATTTAACACATAATGGTATTTTATTTATAAATTTTAGACATTAAATAATTAAATTTATTTATGACACAATGATGATGCGGTAATTACCTTATTAATCAAAGATTAAAATAATTGATATTATAAAAATAAAAATAAATGTAAATTGAGAATTTTGATGCATTCCACTAATTTTATAAGTTAATATGACATGTTAGGGTTTATTAAATGTATTTTTTTCGAAGTAATCAAGTTTTGATAACTTTTACAAAAACCAAATACTAAATAGTGTCAAAATTGACATAAATAAGTTTTTAAAACAAATACTATATTATTAAATGATATAACATTCCTAAAAATATAAGATTCAGACAAAGGAATTATATAATGATAGATATGTCATTAATGAACCAGTTGAGATTCTCTTGGCATTTTATAGTATGTTTATTAACCATGTAATTTAAAAATACAAGAAGACATGATACAAGTTAAACTATTTAACTAATAATTAAATCTAAAAGATAAGGTTAATATGGTGACCTAAAATTGTATAAAACCTATTGGTTGAGAATATTTCGACCCATCCCCACCCTATCCTTGAAATAAATCCATTTGAAGACATTAGAAACTAAAAATGATTTTATAATAAAACAATTTTTCAAGCTTTTCCTAACGCGACCCTCACCTCTCTTATAAAAGGGTTCTTCCCCTTCTTTCAAATTCACACATCCAAAGCCATTTGGATCTGCCAAAACCTGCTCAAATATCCTCCCAAATACCCTCACTTCAACCTAGAGGTCTTACTTTGATCATAAAGCCAACCTAAGGAACCATTTTGATCAAATCAAAAGGAATCACCAGAAGAAGAGGTAATAATTTCACCACCTCTTTCAAAGTTATTTTCTTCTTCCACTTCCTCTTTCTTTGTTGTTTCATACAAAAATAATAAATCTAGTACCTTATACATAATGTGATGTTATTATAAATATGGTATAAACATATTCATTATTCTATCCATCCTATGAATGACAATGTCACCAAACATGCGTACATACGACTTACAGTCATCACATCGTGGTGTAGTTTGTTATTCAA
Organism: Viscum album; assembly: GCA_963277665.1. Classification (NCBI taxonomy): domain Eukaryota; kingdom Viridiplantae; phylum Streptophyta; class Magnoliopsida; order Santalales; family Viscaceae; genus Viscum; species Viscum album. Next base: position 1,639,257,130 of record OY728129.1, read on the forward strand.
CACTTCATTATTTGGGTGGGTATAATAATGAGTTTAATTGATGTAAATAATAAATATTACATGTTAATGATTTTTTTATATATGATATACCATCCAATTACATATTATTTCACCATCAATATAATGCTACTGTCACTCGTGCGTACGTATGGATTACCGTCTCCACGAACGCGATGAGATTCATTCCCCATCGTAACCATCCAAGAATAATTTTCATTTTTTGATTTAAAATAATGTTTAATAACTTAATAAAATTCTAGATATGAATCAAATACATCCCATCCATAACAAACACGACTTACGTAACAAAACCAATAAAGGAAAATGAATCAGTTAACACCCAAAACAATGATACTACTGAAATATTATAAACAAAGCAATATTAGAAGATCATATATGATATAATATTTATGTATGTGGTTCTTTAATAATTTAATAACAATTATTTAACTATTATACATGAGGTTAATGTACCCTTGACTAAGGAAAAGTACAAGGTAAGGGGTTTTCGACTCACTTCTTATTCACGTGAGATTCATGCAATATTGCCACTATTTCCTTTTGTATAGTGTATGTATTTCCCATGATTTTATTATTTGTATAATATAAGTTAATTTATGGGTATTTACATCTTCATTTTATGATCCTTCTTTCATGGGCTGTATGTTTCGTAAGTTACCAAATCTGTAAGGGAATTTCTAATTTCAATTTCCACTAATTGGGTTTTACACAAACATCATTGATTATTTTACTCCAAGATTATGTGTGAAATCACTATTTATTTATTTATGTAGTAATTTCCACTCCACTTTATGTGGATATACTTTTTATACACATAATCAATCCATTGATAAATTCTCAATTCATCGATATGAACTTAATAAGAGTAATCTTAACTCAATTTCCATTCATTGAGTTAAACATCCAAGTCATTGGTGTTGTTTTTACAATTATATGTGTGAGTGTCCTCTGATTTATTTACACTAAATATACAATCATATTGATTGTATTTATATTTTTCACACATAATTATGTCATTGATTTATCCTTAACCTAACGATATGGTCTTTATAAGGGATTTCATCTCAATTTACATTCTATTGAGACTTTTTTGTTGTTATGTGCCAATTCACTTCTATACGGTGTATATACTATAATTTGACATAATATATCATGAATCCATTGATTCTCATGATATTATAAAGTTTTTATTACCTCAATTATTTGTATTCAAGCATCTCTCATTTTGTTTGGAACTCTAACTAAAATATCATTTTAAATGTTTTAAAGATTTATTCTTCTAAATCTTTCTCATTATTGTCCGTGTTTTAAAAATGGTGTTAAGGATTTATTTATATGGACATGAATGTTTTAAAATTAAAATTCCTTTTAAAAGTTTCAAATTGGTATGAGACACTTTGATTAAAAAATCCATTTTTAACAAATTCTTGATAAATAGCGAGTCTTTTAAATATTTTCAAGAAAAAAGGTATATTTCCCTCAAATAGTTTTACTTATTATTTTAATCTATGTCAATATCCTTCATTATTATTGATTGAGGTTGATTTATTATAATATAATATTCTATATTTTATTGAATGAGTTATGCTTGACTGTGGATGTGCTATGTTTATACCATTTATGGTTTGTGGTTAAAATATTGAAATTTTGTATACTAGTTTTAATACGAATGTTTAGATTATGTTTCAACCTTTTCATATGAGGAATGTATTGGACTTAGTAAGTGATGGGTGGAGCCCAATATAACTCATCTATGAATCGGTAAGTCTCATGAAACAAACTAGTGTCTTGGAACAAGACCTTGAAAAAATTATTATTTGTAGTCTTGGCACGAGGCCTTGACTATGTAGTTATGATGTCCGGCATTATGTATTCCATCATTATAAAATTAGCTATTGATATTACATGTGATTATTCGACTAGTAGAATATCCATTTGAATAAGTAAATGGAATTATTTGATTTATATTTTCCATATTATGATGAAGTTTAAGTTTAAAAGGCCCATGTTTTAGTCTTATACACTACATTAAATGTTTATGTTTTCTTATGATAGTTTCTGCTATATTGTTATCCTTACCGAGCATCTCAACTCACTCCTCTCTATGTTTTATTTTTCCCAGGATGCAAAGAAGTATATTATGACTAACTTTTAGGGATAAGATAAGGGTTATGAGTGTGTTCAAAGGAGACACAATTTTGTTGTTTTTCATTTTATAATGTAATATAAAACTTATGTATGTATGTAGTACTTCTAAGGCTACTAAACTAATCGGTCTTTCGGGATTTGATCCCTTGTGATCATGCCAATGTTATGTAATAATGAACCAACTCTGGGTAACTAGGGTTGGGGTATTACAGTTAGTATCATAGAAATTTTAGTACGAACCTTGGAAACTAGATTAAAAAAACTCTAATTAGAGAACATTACCCTAAGATAGACTTTGAGGATTAGTATAGAAGAACCTCCAAGAATTTTGGTAATGTAGAGATTTTGTGAATTTTCCAAGAAATACATCCTTGTCTAGATATGAGCAGGTAGAGGTGGATTTGGAATAGATGTATCTAGGGGTAAAACCAGAAAACACTGTTTTGAGCTAGACTCGAACGAGAACTGGTGCATGACAACGGGCCTTGATGCACTCTTGGTTACGACACTCCCGAGGGATATGCTTAGGATAATTCACATTTTCTTTACAAACCAATTTGAAGGATTTTAATATAATATGAGAATAAATAACCTTGGTTAATCCTAAAGCGTTTTATATTGAAAATAAGGTGTCATGATATTTTCTAAATGATTTTATGACTATTGTTACTCACACTATGCTTTCTGGTTTTAATCAATGGCTGGATTCCAAGGAAGTCATAGTAACATTGAACATGATGTATGATGAAGATAATATTTTCACATATTTTATACTGTAATTCAATGTTTATAAACCCACCATAGTGTTATTTAATAGGAAATTGGAACATATTTAGGTTTTTGTGTTATTTTGAGCCTAAATGCAAAAATGGCCTAATTCTGGATTTTTAACAGATTTTGGTCATATGAGTATTTTGGTCATTTATCATAAAATATATTTCCAAATTCTGTGATTAATTTTTTTTATAATCCTTACTTTATTTCCTTCAACTTTGTATTCTGAACCATGGGCTGATTAGAGCATCTAGTGGCCTAAAAAATCAATGAAGATGAAGATTTTTCCGGGCAGACTGCGTGGAACCCACCATTGTAACAGAACAAAAATTCAGCCTAAACACCTCCAAATGATGGGATTCTACTTGGATATGGAAGAGGACTCCAAGTAGCTTTCACACATTTAATTTCATGGCATTTGAAATCTGGTATGATGGCTATTGAATGACATATTGTTGAAGGAAGTTTCTTGGAACCTGCGTCCAGAAAATAAAACCTCCAATTAAAAAATCATAACTTCTACGATCGGTGGCCAAATGAGCTGAAATATTTAGGGTAAACTTAAAAAACATTTATGAACAAATTTAATTAAGGGTTCCATGCATTATTCGTTCAATTAATGGGTCAAAAACACGACATCTTGTGGAGGACAAAAATCTTCCAATAAAAGGATTGGAGCTCCTACCTCTCAAATCATTCCATCCCTTCCCAACACCATTATGGGGACGCCTGGACCAGAGTAAGCTGAGTTAGAGATTCCATTATAGAGAAGAGGAGTTCCAATGATAATCAAGAAATTATGGGCTAAACTCCAAGTAGTGGTGAGCAACGATGGTCCAAAGACATTTACCCCATTTGAGTTTGTGATTTTTATTGTAAACTATTTTCTTTTAAATAATCCTAGAATTTGTTTGCATGATTGAATGAGGTCTATTATCTCTTGTTTTAATTTTATACAATTTTTTATATGAATTTTTATCAACTTATGATTGTAAATTAGTTTTCATGTTGTTTAAACTTCTTTGGGCGAGGTCTCCCTATTGAGCACAACATGTTCAACTGGTTTCGATTGCTCGGAGGTCTTTCGGAAATTGGATCACATTCATGAGCAGATAAACACCCATATTTGAGGTCTTGATATGGTTTCTGGTCAATTTTGGTGTATAAATTGAGGCCTTGAGTTATACATTGGATAATTTAATTACAAGAAAATTGTCGACAATGATAAAGGAAATGTATGAAGATCAAAGTTTTCCTATCACTGCCTTCTGTAGTTTGTTTTCTTAGTTCGGTTTTCTTAGGATTTATAATCACTAATGAAGATTTATTAATACATTCTGAATTTATTAGTCTAGTTCATTTAAATCCACCCCCATATATTAGATAATAATGTTTTATATTAGTTAAATTAAAAAGTGACAATAAAAAAAGCAGTGCGTGTAAGCGGCCTCCTTGTGATCGACCCAAGGTTGTGCCACTATGGTACACTCTTAGGAGAATAAGAATTTAATTAAATAGGGTAAAGCGACAAAAATCCCTATCATCAATTTGGCACTATTTTTGGGGTGACCAAGTGCTTACACATGCCGTTTTTCATAAATAAAAAAATAAAAAAATCAAAATAAAAACAAAAACAAAAACAAAAACATAAAAAATATATTTGTTTAATATCTTTCATTCTGTTAGGAAATATGGGTTTTCATGAAAATTATTATAATTATTGGACTATGGATAACATTTATTGTTAGCCAAGTAGGTTAGATACATTAAATATTCAAATTCTTGAAAATGCCCAGAAATTGGAAGAAAATGCCCAACAATTGGAAGAAAATGCATTGATAATTAAAGAGAATTACAAAATGATGGAAAAAGAAAGAAAGATGATAACATCACTGGCCACCCAAGTTGAAGAAGTTAAATTCTTATGTATGGAACAATAAAAAAGAGAAGCTGAGGATAATATGAATTAGTTCATCCACATAAATGACTTTAGTTTTCTTTATCTCTCCATTAGCAAGTTCAGTACTTTCACTGCCTTTGATTTTCAGAGCTCCTTCATTACCAAACCGTACTGTTCCATCAACCTTCCTCTTGAAATTCATCAAAAAGTCTGCATTACCTATCATATGGGATTAACAACTGCTATCTATAATGCAGGTGCTGTTGCTTTTTGTAGCTTTGAGGGCTACCTCTGCAAGGTTGGATTTCTCAATTTTCTTCTTTTCATTCCATGAGACATTCGATTGAGTGTAGAAAATGGATGTACTTTCAATTATCTCTTCCATGTTCATGGGTTCTTCATAATCAAAGTCTTATTATAGAGAATAAAACCTATTTAAAAGAGAAACACTGTCTTGTTAACTATCTTTGACTTGTCTCGGGCTTCGGTATGAGGTTTCCACGTTCTTCCTCTGTCTGCAATCAATGACCTTATGACCAAAGTTAGAATAATGAAAACAATATCCTTAAAAATCGTTTCTTTTGTAAGAGGAAGGATATGAGTTTGTTCTACTCTTTTGAAATTCTATATCACCCCCATTTAGATAGCTCCTTTCCTCTTCACATTATGACATTGTATGACCCAAATATCCAAAGAACTGACATTTCATGAGAGGAATTGTCTTCTCACTTCTATTGGTCCTCATTAATTCTTCCTTGGAAAAAATGTTTGAATGCTTGTACTTCTTGGAAGCTCGAGGAAAGTCTTATGTTCTCCTTTTAGTTTGATTTAAGGGTCTCTTTTTCAGTACTTCTGGTGATTTTTCAACATGATAAACTTTCATATTGCCTTTATTCTGGCCCACTTTATTTGCAGCATTTGATGTTTCGGCATCACAACCAATTCCACTGTTTCCCATGTGTGCGGGTCTTTGATCATTCAAAATCTTTTCAAGTCTATAAGACCCTCATTTTTCTCTCTTAAGCAGCTCAACATTTGAGAACCTACTAAATTGTATTTTCTTCTTTGCTTCTGTTGAAATTGATTCACTTTTGAGCCTACTCCTAAGAGTGACAAATTCTCCTTCAAGTCCGTCAACATTTTTGGACTTCTCCTCTAGTCTCGAGGTAAGGCTACTGATTAAATTTTCTTATTATTAAATTATGAGTTTTATTTCCACTACATCATATGTCCTTTCAAGAATTGATGATTGAACTTTCACCAATTATTCTAGTCATTCAATTTCATCTTCAAGCTAATCAATGTATTTTGATGATTCTTTCACCATTTCTTTCCACTTATTGCATCTCTTACCCTTATTATCAAGATTACCAAAATATTCCTTAAGTTGTAACTTGGGATTGAAAATAGTTGTCAATTGGTTATCTCTAGATTTATCTGTTGTTGGTTACAACTTTTCAATGGTAGCCATCATGGATGCATGGTTTCTGGTTTTAAATTATGGTTCTTCTTATTTAAAGAATTCATTATCATCTTCTTCCTCTTCACAGAAAAAACTCTTCTTCTATACTTTATTTTTAGATTTGAAGTCCCCCCTTCTGAAAAACCTTTTCCGAGGCTTCTAAATGTGTTCATCTCCACTTTCTTCATCATTGATCTTTCTTGAGAATTGAGAGGTAATGTTCCCAACTTTTCCACAATGAAAGATAGCCAAAGGTAATTTCCCATTAAACTTACCTTTTCCCTTATGGAACTTCTTGGAAATGAGAGAAATAATTTATCTTTCCTTATTGTCTTTTCCACTACCGTCTTTTAAAAATTTCATTTTTCCATGGTTTTGAATTCCATTTCCTTGCTCACACGAGTTGTAGCATCTTCTGGATTGACTCTCATTTCATATACCACCAGGCTACTCAACATATCATCCACAGAAAGTTTGAAAAGATATCTTTCCTCAAGATCTGACACCTTTTTATTGTAAAGGGGTGGAATTATTCTCATTATTTTCTTCACAATGTCAAAGTCTTTGATTTCTTCACCTAAACCTTGAATTGCTCCAACTACTTCAGTAATTCGATTGAAGAAAGAGTCTGCATTCACGTATGGAAGCATCTTCAGATCATCGAAACTATTGGGCAAGACTTTTCGTTTCGTCTCCTTTACATTACTATCTCCTTCATAAATATTTTCAAGTTTATCCCCCATGGACTTTGCTGAGGTTCAACTCATCACCTTTAGATAGATCTGATCAGAAAGGGATACAGTGAGAGCCTTCTACGCTTTAGCATCTGCATAAAGAATTTTCCTATCTGCATCGGTCCTAGTGAACCCTGTTGGATCAGTAACTTGTATTCCTTGTATAGTAGCAAGGAGAACTTCCATTCCAAGATATATTAGATGAGATCTCATTCTATTATTCTAGATCTGAAAATTACTTCCATCAAAGAGGGGGAATCCCCTAACATTGGCTGAATTCTCCATGATGGTAAGACATATCAAACACTAGTAACCTCCCTCTGATACCACTTGAATGACCTGGGAACACCCTAAGAGGGGAGGGGCGAATCAGGGTGTCAAATTTTTCTTCTTAAATTTGGGGATATTGTTCCCATGTTGGTAGGAACTTGTTAAATATGTCAGAAAAAATAAAGGAGGGAGATGACACAACACTTTTACTTGGTTCACCACAAAGGGATACGTCCAAGGATCATACGCCGACAATGTGTCGGTCATACCTAAATCCACTGATCTTTACCAGTTGTGGAGTACTAGAGGTTGGTCATAGACACTCTGTGCTAGGAACAATGCCCTTACAAAAGTTCAGATATGACTCACCACTTCCCTTGGAACACTTCCCTAAACTCCCCTATCTCACTACTGTGAGAGAACTATAACTCAGTTTATCGACTTGAAGGTTGCTTCAATTGATTGGGATTGGAGTCTTTGTCTCTATCCAGCATTAGACACTACTTGCATCAAGGACCTGAGTAAATTCTCACTGAAAACCCTGATCACTCTGCACCGATAATCAAAAACAACCCTTCACAATGCCCCTTTGCAATGCTCAACCCTTCGCGAAGCTCACTACCTTGCAGAGTAACCAACCTCGCAAAGCTCACTGCCTCGCGGTGCACAACCCTTCATGAAGCTCACTACCTCGCAAAGCAACCAACCTCGCGAAGCTCAATGAGCCAATGCATAACCCCCTATCTTCGCGAACCTCATATGCCTTAATAGAAAAATCCTTATTCAGGACTTTGGAAGTCTATTCGCAAAGCACAAGCTCTCTTTTGAGAACCTGCTTCGCGGGGCACCCCTTTCTTCGTGAAGTCACAATGAACATAGATTTTCTCTCTCAAAAGTCGTAGGAATGAAGTGGGGTGGCCTCTTATTTATAGGAACAGTTGATTGCGGAGATCCGCTTCTTCAGGCGCAAAATCTAGATCGGTCAAAACAGCTTCACGACGCTTCCTCCATCTTGCAAAGTTCTGCTGAAATTTCCAGTTCGCAGAGCTCGTCGTAACCGCAGAGCTCTCTATCAAAAACCTTCACATCGCTGCAAAGAACCACCACAATGATCCTTCCCTTAAAAGTTCATGATGCTCATCATAATCGCAAAGAAACACTATCTCAAATCGCGATGCTTCATTTCTTCGAAATTCTCATGCTAGTCTTTGCGAAATCCATGCCTTCTCCAAAAAAATTAAATGTTGATTTGAAAAGAATTCCTTTTGTGAAGCTCAAAGATCAAAATTTCGTAATCGCATATCACACCACATCAAATCTTCAAGTCTCTGCGAAATCCAATTCATGAAGCCTATCTTCATGAAACTCCTGCCTTTTCCATATTTTCACAAGGCCTTTAAGAAGAAATACTTTTTGCAATGCTTTCTATTCTCCAAATTTTGGATCCCAAAAATTTGGAAAAAAACTAGGAAATGATGTCACCTTAAAAAATGTTTACTGCTTGATCTATATAATCTCTTTCCTTGCAATATCCCTGATCATCCATTAGAGGATTGACAATAAACACAAACCATTCTCCTTTCCCAGCAAAGAACATCTTTGGTTCCAACAAATCCACTTTTGAAAATTCCTAAAAAACATAGGGTGGTTTATTAATAACGGTTTAAATAGTAATATGATAATTAAAAAACACTAAAAGATTATTTATTCATTAATATATAACAACACAAACATTTAATTTTCTATATAAATCCATGATAAGGTTTTATAACATCATTCATGTAGGTGGTTAAGATGATCCAAAAAGAAACATGCTATAATTTGATGGGTGAGTATGGTTAATACATTATTTATTTTTATATAATATAATTATAATAGAATCATAATTATAACACCCCAAGATTTCATATAAAGTTATTTTCATTAAAGTAATTCGATAGCTTGTGTTACACGCAACATCGAGTTCGAGCGCACCACGACTTACCAAACTAGCCGTTAAAAAAAAAACGGTTATGAATTGTATTAGCTTAATTTTGAATTTTATATACTCCATATAATTTTAACATCAATATTATTTTTTTCTTAAACATAATATAAGAACAAAGTCAATTTTTCAGATAAAATAAGTATTTTTCAAAAAATGCAATTTTACCGCCTTTTAATGGTGAACCCTTTTTAAATCCAATACTTGAAACTTTTATATATTCAATTTGACAAAATAAACTTATTATTCAGAAGAGAGGAATAAAAATTTAGTTAGGATAAATTTTCGGTGCTTTTCTGATAACTTTCAAATTTTGATGAATAGTGAAAATACTAAATTTTAATTGAAAATAACCTTTTTAATCAAAATAATTTATATTGTTAAATTATAAATTTGAATTGTTTTGAAGTATAATTAGATTATATATTTATCATTTAATCCAATGTTGGTCATTTGAAGTAAATTTATATTTAAATTGGACATAAACACATATCAATCTATTAATAGTTTTTACTTCTAAAAAACCCGCTTTCTGGTTTTGACAATGGGAATATTTTTTTAAATTAATTAATTCAAATTATATTTTTTGAATTTGGAAAAATAGACATCATTTTTGAATTTGGAATATCAAAATTATCTTTGGGTGAATTTTTTGGTATTTTTATAAAAACTTTCAATTTTTGATAAATAGTGAAAACACTGCGTTATTGTTTAAAGCCGAATTTTTATTTAATTAATTATTTTTAATTTAAATTTATTTTAAAGTAAAAATAGTTACATAATACCTATATTAGTCCAATTTAATTAATTTAATTAATTTTATAATAAGATTAGATATATAAAAGTTTATTGAACTTTTTGCCTACTTTTACTCACCTTCTTGGCACATTTAAAAATTTGCATTAAACATAATTTTACCGCTTCTGTGAATTGAATTTCAAAAATAGAAGAGACATGGTTGAAATCAATAAGTAAAATGTGGTTCAATAGGATGAAAATATTTTTTGGTTAACAGTAACTTTTGAATTTTATTTACCACGGTTAAAAGTAAATAGGGTAATTAAAGGTAAAAATGATATTATAATTACCCTAACACATGTCATAATTCTATTGGATAAGTGTATTTCGACCAAAATCAACCTTAGGAATAAAATATGATCCTTTTGATCCACTTGGATTATAATAAGACATTTATTATTATTTTATTTAAAGAAGAGTTAAAAGTGTTAAATTCAATGTTTAATAACTAAACCATTTTTAATATAGAGTAAAAAATAAGATAAATTCGACTATAAATATTCATTAGAAATATAAACATATTTCCTACATCATGATATTTTATTTATAATTTTTAAATATTAAATAATTATATTTATTTATGACACAATAATGATGTAGTAATTACCATATTAATGAAGGATTAAAATAATTGATATTATAAATATCCAAATAAATGTAAAATGAGACTTTTGAGGCATTAAAATAATTTTATAGGTTAATATGACATGTTATAGTTTATTTAATGTATTTTTTTCAAAGTAATCAAGTTTTTTTTGACTTTCAAAAAAACCAAATACTAAATATTGTCAAAATTGACATAATGGAGTATTTAAAAAAATAACTATATTAATAAATGATTTAATATTCCTAAAAGTATAAAGTTCTACCAAATAACTTTTATAATGATATATATGTTATTAATGAACCACTTTTGGTTCTCTTGGAAATTTATAGTATGTTTATTAACCATGTAATATAAAAATACAAGAAGACTTGTTAAAAGTTAAACTATTTACCTAAGAATTAAATCTAAAAGATAAGGTTAATATGGTGACCTAAAATTGTCTAAAACCTATTGGTTGAGATAATTTAGACCCATTCCCACCTTATACTCTAAATAAATCCATTTGGATCCATTATAAACTGAAAATTATTTTATAATAAAATAATATTTCAAGATTTTTCTATAGCGACCCTCACCTCTCTTATAGAAGGGTACTTCTCCTTCTCTCAAAATCACACCTACAAAGCTATTTGGATTGGCCAAAACCTACTCAAATATCCTCCCAACCACCCTACCTTGAACCTAGAGGCCTTACTTTGATCAGAAATATAACCTAAGTATCCCTTTTGATCAAATCAAAAGGAAGCACCTGAAGAAGAGGTAATAATTTCATCGCCTCTTTCAAAGTTCTTTTCTTCTTCCACTTCATCTTTTATTGTTGTTTCCATACCAAAATAAAAACTCCAGTAACTTATACATAATGTGATGTTATTATAAATATGGTACAATCATATTCATTATTCTATCCATCATATGAATGAAAAAGTCACCATACGTGTGTACGTACGGCTTACCGTCTCCACATCGTGGTGTAGTTTGTTATTCAACAGTTCATTATTTGGATGAGTACAATAATGGGTATAACTGATGAAAATAATAAATATAACATGTTAATTATTCTTTATATATAATATACCATCTAATTACATATGATTTCACCACTAATAGAATGATATTGTCGATCAAGCATACGTACGACTTACCGTCTCCACGACGCGATGAGATTTTGTTCTCCATCATAACCATTCAAGAATAATTTTCATTTGATGATTAAAAATAATGTTTAAGAACTTAATATAATTCTTTATATGAATAAAATACATCCTATCCATAAAAAACATGACTTACATAACAAAAGATATAAAGGAAAATGAATCAGTTAACACCCAAAACAATGATACTACTGAAATATCATTAACAAAGAAATATTAAAATATCATATATGATATAATATTTATGTATGTGGTTATTTTATAATTTAGTAGTAAGTAATTCACCATGATATAAGATATTAACCTACCCTCTACTAAGGAAACTTACAAGGTAAGGGGTTTTCATCTCACTTTTTATTCTTGTGAGATTCATGCTATATTTGGCACTATTTCCTTTTGTGTGGTGTATGTACTGCCCATGATTTTAGTTTTTGTGTAATATACTTCAATTTATGGGTATTTAAATCTTCATTATATTTTTCTTCTTTTATAGAGTGTATTCTTCATAAGTCACCAAATCGGTAAGGGAATTTCTAATTTTGATTTCCACTCATTTGGGTTTTACACACACTTCATTGATTATTTTACTCCAAGATTATGTGTGAAATCACTATTTTTTAGGTAGTAATTTCCACATCCCTTTGTGTGGATAAAATTTTGATACACATAATTAATCCATTGATAAATTCTCAAGTCATTGATATGAACTTGATAAGGGTAATCTTAACTCAATTTCCATTCATTAAGTTAAACATCCAAGTCATTAGTGTTGTTTTTATAAGAATATGTGTGAATGTACTCTAATTGATTTACAATGAATATCCAATCATATTGAGTGTATTTATATTTTTTACACATAATTTTTTCATTGATTTATCCTTAATTTAAGGATATGGTCTTTATAATGAATTTCGTCTCAATTTACATTCTATTGAGACTTATTTGTTGTTATACACCAATTCACTTTTATATGGTGTATATACTATCCATTGACATATTATATCATGAATCCCTTTATTATCATGATATTATAATGTTTGGATTATTGTTATTCCTCAATTAATTTTATTCAAGCGTCTTTCATTTGGTTAGGAACTCTTTAATAAAATATAGTTTTAAATGTTTTAATGATTTATTCTTATAAATATTTCACATTAATGTACATGTTTTAAAAAAGGAATTAAGGATTTATTTATATGGAAATGAATGTTTTAAAAATTAAAATTTATTTTAAAAGTTTCAAAGTGGTATGGGAAACTTTGATTCAAAAATCTATTTTTAACAGCTTCTTGATAAATAGTGAGACTTTTAAATGTTTTCAAGAAAAAGGGGATATTTCTCTCAAATATTTTTAATGATTACTTTCATCTATGTCAATATCCTTTTTTATTCTCTATTGAGGTTGATTTATTAAAATACCGAAGAACCTTTGTGGTGTTTTGTTTAACAAAGTTTTTTATTTGTTGACAAATAATCTTTTTGTTGAAGAATGTTTTTGAGTTATAGAAAGTCGAAGTTACTGGTTGCTAAAGATTTACTTAAAGAAGATTATGTTGAAGAATAAGAAGTTAGAAGTTAAGAAAGTGTCTCAAACTTTATAAACATAATCAGAAGATGCTTTGCTGATCTTAAAGTTCTCACAAACAATGAAAAGTTTCATGATAAAAGCTGTTGAAGAAATGGTGAAGAGGATTGATGTTTTTCACTAAGAAAAATTCTGAGAAAATTCGGAACCAGTTTTTCTGAACTAGTTTTCCTGAACCAGTTTTCCTGAACCAGTTTTCCTAAACCAGTTTTCTTGAACCAGTTTTCCTAAACCAGTTTTTTCTGAACCATTTTTCCTGAACCTATTTCTTGAACCCGTTTCCTGAACTAATTTTCGGAGTCTACTTCCCGAACCAGAAATTCAGAGTCTACTTCATGAGACAAAAATTTGGAGTCTACCTTTCGAACTAGAAATTCAGAGTCTACTTCATGAATCAGAAATTCAGAGTCTACTTCATGATCCAGAAATTTGGAGTCTACTTCCTGAACCATAAATTTGGAGTCTACTTCCTAATCCAGAAATTTAGAGTCTAATTCCTGAGTCAGAAATTCGGAGTCTACATCATGAGCCAGAAATTCAGAGTCTACTTCATGAGACAGAAATTTGGAGTCTACTTACTGAGCCAGAAATTCGGAGTCTACTTCCTGAGCCAGAAATTCAGAGTTTACTTCCTGAGCCAGAAATTCAGAGTCTACTTCTTGAGCCAAAAATTTGGAGTCTACTTCCTGAGCCAGAAATTTGGAGTCTACTTCCTGAGCCAGAAATTCAGAGTCGACTTCCTGAGCCAGAAATTCAGAGTCCACTTCTTGAGCCTGAAATTCGGAGTCCACTTCCTGAGCTAGAAATTTGGAGTCTACTTCCTGAGCCAGAAATTCAGAGTCTACTTACTGATCCAGAATGTACGAGTCTACCTTTTGAGCCAGAAATTTGGAATCCAAGATCAAGCCTTATCATTCTGAGGAAGATATGAAGTGTTCAAGAAAACCTGAATTTCAACTTTAAATAAATCTCGGATAAATTTAAGGAGATTTGAAGAAGTCAAAGATTGAAGATTAAATGCGAGATATTTATAGAGTTTTTGAGATTTGAGGAAGTGGGAAAGATTTTCAAGATTCTCACATTTGTTTTCTGAGTTTCCTATAAATATGTGCTCAGATCATTCGCTCATTTTCAACTTTTACACACTCGGAAAAGGCGAAGCACTGGATAATTCTTAGTGAAAAGTTCCTACCATCTTGAAGAAGTTTACTTGAGTTTTTGTGAAGAATAGAATCAGAATCATCTTATCTTGCTGAGAAGACCAGTTTCATAAAATCAGATTCAAGAAATCAGATTGAAGATTCTGAGTGAGAATTTGTGGATCAGCTTAACAAAGTTCTTATTCTTGTGTTTGGGTCATTTTTTCTTTAAGGAAAAATTATAAACTGAAGGGAGTCAGTATAATCTTTCCTATCGAGAGATAGAAGGTGTCCAACGGGAGTTGACATAAGTTTTATTCACTTCTTCATTATAATGGATTTCCATAGACCCACGGGAGTGGCTATGGAAATGACGTAGGTTCTCTTATTGAGGCCGAACCTTGTAAATCTTGTGTGCCTTTCTTGATTTACCTTTCTTGTATTCTTGAGTTTCTTGATAAAGGTTGATAAGGAAATAAATCTTAACAGGTTGCGAGGGTTAAGTTTCTTAAAGTTTTGAAACTTATAAAAAGTTAAACAACTGACTCAACCCCCCTTCTCAGTTGTTATTCGATCCTTGTAACTTCAAGTGGTATCAGAGGGAGGTTCCCTTGTTTAATAATTATCATGGAAAATATCAATTCTGTCAACAGTATAGGAATTACTACATTCGATGAAAAGAATTATTATGGATGGAAAAATAGGAAGATTCCTTATCTCCTATCTCTTGGCCTTGAATTTGTTGATGCTGCTACTATTGGATTTCCACCTATTGATAAAAATTATCCTATGACATTTGCTGATAAGAGAAACATAGAAGATGATGGAAATGATATAAATTTTATTCTTATGTCCTTATCAGAAAATGTATATCAGAAGGTGATGGGTCTCACAACATCAAAAAGCATGCAGGATAAGCTAGAAAGTGTATTCGAAGGAAATACAAAAGTCAAGGAGGCTAAGCTACAAATCTGGCGTAGTAAGTTTGAAGACATTAGGATGAGATATGATGAAACAATTGATGAATACTTCACAACAGTTAATGAAATTATGTGCAACATTAGAGGATTTGGAGAAGACTTAGAAGATTCTACAATTGTGAATAAACTTATGAGAAACTTTTCAAATAGGTTTTATTCTAAAATTTCATCTTTAGAAGATAAGGATGATTTATCTCTTGATGAACTGCATAAATTTCTTATTGCTTATGAAATGAGGAAAGCTACAATATTTAAGAATAATATAAAAGATGAAATGGATTTTGAAGCTATGAGAAAGATGAAAATCCAAGATGATGATAAAGCTGATCCTTGTGAGTCTGATGATAAGGAAGATGAAGAGTTGAATGAAAAAATCATGTATCTCATATCCAAGAAATATCGAATAGGAAGAGGAAAGTATGGAGTGAAACTTCCTCTCAAATGTTTTGAGTGTGGCAGAATCAGACACTTTGCTATGAATTAACCTAAGAAGAAAGTTGGAGAATATCAAGATGTTTCTGATGAGAATACTCAATGGAAGAAGTATAACAAGAATGAAAAAGAAGAGAAGAATTCTAAAAAATTCTAGAATAATTTTTCCAGAAAGAAAAAAAGTATGTTGAGCAAGAAGGTTGAATCCAAATCATCTAACAATGATTCCTCATAAGATGAAAGTAAATAAAGATTCAGAACCTTCATTGCAAAAGTTGAGAAAACAAATGTTTCCTCATAGAGTGAAGAAGGTGGTGAAGAATCTTACATAGAATATCAACTAAGATCCGAACTTCTTGCATGTCTTGAGAAAAAAAATATCTCAAGAAAGAAATTCATGTGATGAAGAAGAATCATGAAGAAGTTCAGGATGGAAGTAAAGATGTCACCAAGAAGGAAGATGAATACATTCAAGAAATTTTAAGTTACAAACTTAGAATTGCTGAAAAGGGAAAGATGATTGAAGATCTTAGCAAGAAGTTGGAAGCTAAGCAAGAAGAAGTAAACAAGGTTCAATTAAAACTCCTTGGGTCTGAAAATACCTTGAGTAAGATGAATGAAAACTTCAAAAAAGCTACAGAATTAAAAGCAGAGACCTCTAAAAATGCTGTGAAGGCTCATTACAAGAATCATGTGAAATATTCTCTTACCAAAAATAATGTTGTATCTGATTCTTCTAACATTTCAGGTTATTGAAAAAGTATTAGTAAATCTTGGGTGGAGAAAGAATGTGATAAACCTATCAATCCTACAAAAGTAGAAAACTCACACAAAATAAGAGATGGCCTACATCTTGAGTTTTCTATAGCTGAAAGAAGTTATCAACCTCTATAAAATTTTTATAGAGAAAGATAATTCTTGAATAGAAAAACCAAGATTTGAGGGCTATTACTGGTGCTTCCAAATATATGGGCCTAGAGCTTATAATTTTTGGAACAATTTATCTCTACCTGGAAGAAGGTCTGAGAAAAGTGGAAGAATGAGTAACTTTCCGTACTCACAGAAAGTTGAAAAGGTGAATTTTCAAGATGTTAGAAACATTCCAACAAAGAATCAATTTGAATGTTTGGAAGAAGTTTGTGAAATATGTGATCAGTCTGGTCATCATGCCGAACGATGTATGAAACTTATTCCAGAACAAGTTTCTTATGATAAGAAAGAAAAGAAAGCTGAAAATAAGGAGGTTGATGAAAGAGATTTTATTATTGAGATAGATTTGATAGCAATTAAGAGGAACAAACCATGGATACTTGATAGTGGTTGTTCTTCACACATGAAAGGTGATATAAAAATCTTGAAACATGTTGAAAGTCATGATGGAGGAGTGGTTACTTTTGGAAATGATAGTTCCTTAAAAATTAAGGGAATCAGAATGGCAGAGATTGAAGCAGAGAAACTGAAGTCTAAGGAAGTTTTGCTTGTTGATGGACTAAAACATAACATACTTAGTGTAAGTCAACTTTGTGATGATGGAAAATAAGTTATCTTCAGAAAGAATTCTTGTATCATCAAAAGTGTGAAAAATGGAAAAGTGAATACAAAAGGAGAAAGAGCCAGTGAGAATCTCTTTAAAATTGGAGAATCAAATAACTCTTTCTATTTGAGTGCTGAAGATGAAAACAAGTTGTGGAACCAAAGACTTGGCCCCCTTGGTAAGAAGAACATGAGTAATCTTTCTAAAGTTGATGCTGTTCGGAATTTTCCAAAACTGAAAAGAAGAGATCAAGATGTTTGTATTACTTTCCATAAAGGAAATATGACTAACAAAAGTCATAAAAGATTTGAGATTCCATCTAACAAAACACTCGATCATATTCATTCCGATCTGTGTGGGACGATGAAACATCAATCAATAAAAGGAGATTTATAATTTATCACCTTTATTGATGATTTCACTAGGATGACAAACATCATGTTCATGAAGTATAAGTCAGAGGCTATTGAAATGTTTAAATTCTTCAGAAGAGATATTGAGAAAGAATTGGGAGCTTCCATAAAGAAGTTGAGAACAAACAATGGTACCAAATTCACAAGCAATGCTTTTGAAACGTATCTAAGGAAGCATGGTATCAAAAATCAATATAGTTCTCCCTATACTCCACAACAAAATGGAGTAGCAGAAAGGAAAAATAGAAGCTTAATGGAAATGGGAAGAAGTATGTTATCAGAATACAAACTTTCAAAATTCTTTTGAAGAGAGGCTATTAGCACTTCTGTTTATGTTCAAAATAGATGCTTGTTAAGACTGGAAACCAACATGACTCCTTATGAGACGTGGTATAAAAAAACACTCTTTTAATTACTTCAAAGTTTTTGGAAGTCCATGATTGCTCAAAATCAAAAATCTGGACTTAGGAAAGTTT
Organism: Viscum album; assembly: GCA_963277665.1. Lineage (NCBI taxonomy): Eukaryota > Viridiplantae > Streptophyta > Magnoliopsida > Santalales > Viscaceae > Viscum > Viscum album. The sequence continues at coordinate 1,639,275,538 of OY728129.1, forward strand.
GAAGAGAAAGCTAAAGAAGGAATATTTATAGGTTATTCACCAAATGGAAGAATTTACAAATGCTGGAACTAACAGTTACAAAAGTTGGTGGAATCATATGATGTAAAGGTAATTGAAAATCCAAGTTCCTTCACAACATATTTTAAGAATATCGAGGAAGATATATCAGAGAATTCCCACAATAGTGAAAGTGACTCAGATGAGTCACATGGGGAAGATAGTGATGCTGGGAAAGGAAATGTGAGTTTTCCTACCCTACAAAAACATGTTGAATTTAAAAATATTATTGGGGATCAGAAGGCTCCAGTTCAGACAAGAAGGAAGTTAACATTATAAAATTAGACTTCCCTTATCTCAAAAGTTGAACCAGAATTAGTTTCAGAATCTATTCAATATAAAGAATGGGTGGATCCTATGAATGAAGAACTGGATTAGATTGAGAAGAATGAAACATGGGAACTTGTTCCAAGGCCAGAAAATAAGACGGTTATCGGAACCAAGTGGGTTTATAGAAATAAATTGAATGATCATGGAGAAGTTACAAGAAAAAAAGCAAGGCTTGTCTATAAAGGATATGCATAAGTGGAAGGTTTGGATTTTGATGAAACTTTTTCCCTTGTTGCAAGGTTGGAAACTATTCGAATGTTTCTTATAGTGGATGATCATCGGAATTACAAGGTTTATCAGATGGATGTAAAGTCATCTTTCTTAAATGGTGATATTGAGGAAGAAGTTTACATTGAACAACCTTGTGGGTTTTTACTTGATGAGTATGAAAAAAAAGTTTGAAAATTAAAGAAATCCTTGTATGGGCTGAAACAAGCTCCACGAGCATGGTATTCGAAGCTTGAAAATTCTTTGAGAAAGATGAAATTTTCTAAAGGAAAGGTTGATAGCAACTTGTATGTTAAAGATTTTGATTCCGGAACATTAATTGTAAACGTTTATGTGGATGATATAATTTTTACTGGAGATGAAGAAAAGGTCTGTGAAAAGTTTGTTGAAGAGATGAAGAAAAATTTTGAAATGTCAATGTTGGGAGAATTAACATTCTTCCTTGGATTACAAGTTCAACAACAAGAAAAATAAATTTTATTATCCCAAGAAAAGTATTCCAAATAATTTTTAAAGAAGTTTGGGATGGAAGAATCAAAGAATTTTCAACCCCTATCTCAGTGAGAACAAAGTTGAGAAAAGATGATTCAGGGAACAGTGTGAATCATAAATACTTTCAAAAGTTAATAGGAAGTCTTCTTTATCATACAGCCTCAAGGACTGATATTGCTTATGCTGTGACTCTCTGTTCCTTATATCAAAGTAATCCAAAAGAATCACATATGTTGGCAGTTAAGAGGATTCTGAGATATGTTAAAGGAACAACTTCACATGGGTTGTTATACAAGAGAAACAATGAGATGAAGTTTCATGGTTATACTGATGCTGATTGGGATGACGATTGTAATGATAGAAAATCAATATGAGGAGGAACTTTTTTCTTAGGGGAATGCCGTGTGAGTTGGAACAGCAAGAAAAAAAGTTCAGTAACTTTAAGTACAGCTAAATCTGAATATGTTGCAACTACTCAGGATTTTACTCAAATGATATGGATGAAAGTTTAGCTGGAAGATTTGAAAGTGAAAGTTTCTAAACCTTTGTAAATACTCCGTGATAAAAAAAGTGCCATTTATCTTTCCAAGAATACTATTCAACATTGAAGATCAAAGCATATTGATATAAAGTATCAATTTTTAAAAGATAAAGATATTGCTGGAGAATTATTAATGGAATATATTTCAATAAAGTATCATATTGCTGATATTTTCACAAAATCAATGTCAAATGAAAGGTTTGTTGAACTGAGGCAACAACTCCATGTTCAGCCTCCTCCCAAGACTTCCTAAATATCATAAGGAAGTTCCCCCACCATGCTTTTTATTATGTTGACAAAGGGGTAGAGTAAGTTTTCTTTTTTGAATCTAAATATGTGGTTATCATATAATGGGGGAGAGAGAGAATGAAAAATGAGAGAGGAAAAGAAAGAAAAATGAGAGAGGAAAAGAAAAGTGAGAAAGAGAAAGATAAAAGTTGTGGGGGAGTTTGAGTAAGGTGAAGTTCATCTTTACATGGCCGTAAAAATTTATTGTCATCAAGGGATGGAAATCCTTCAAAAACATTACTTTATCCAGTAGTGTGGTGTCAGGACAATTTTTTTTGAGAAAGGATATGTTTTGGTAAAAATCAAGAACTTGAGATATAATTTTTTTGAGAGGTGAAAACTTGTTAACAAGGGTTGCCAACAAATCCAAAGGGGGAGATTGAAGAACCTTTTTTGTGTTTTTTTAACAAAGTTTTTTATTTTTTGACAACTAATATTTTTGTTGAAGAATGTTTTTGAGTTACAGAAAGTCGAAGTTGCTGGTTGCTGAAGATTTCCTTAAAAAAGATTATGTTAAAGAATAAGAAGTTAGAAGTTAAGAAAGTGTCTCAAACTTTTTAAACATAATCAGATGATGCTTTGATGATTTTAAAGTTCTCACAAATCATGAAAAGTTTCATGATAAAATCTGTTGAAGAAATGGTGAAGAGGATTGATGTTTTTCACTAAGAACAATTCTGATAAAATTTGGAACCAGTTTTCTTGAAACAGTTTTCCTGAACCAGTTTTCCTGAACCAGTTTTCCTGAACCAATTTTCCTGAACCACTTTTCATGAACCAGTTTTTCCTAAACCAGTTTTCCTAAACCTATTTCCTAAACCTGTTTCCTGAACCAATTTTCAGAGTCTACTTCTTGAACCAGAAATTCAGAGTCTACTTCATGAGCCAGAAATTCGGAGTCTACCTCCTAAACCAGAAATTCGGAGTCTACTTCATGAATCAGAAATTTGAAGTCTACTTCCTAAGCCAGAAATTTGGAATCTACTTCCTGAACCAGAAATTCGGAGTCTACTTATTGAGCCATAAATTCAGAGTCTACTTCTTGATCCAAAAATTCATAGTCTACTTCCTGAGCCAGAAATTCGGAGTCTACTTCTTGAGACAGAAATTTGATGTCTACTTCCTGAGCCAGAAATTCGGAGTCTACTTCTTGACCCAGAAATTGAGAGTCTACTTCCTAAGCCAGAAATTTGGAGTCCACTTCCTGAGCTAGAAATTCATATTCTACTTCTTGAGCTCGAAATTTAGAGTATACTTCCTGAGCCAGAAATTCAGAGTCTACTTCCTGAGCCAAAAATTCGAAGTCTACTTCTTGATCCAGAAATTCAGAGTCTACTTCCTCAGCCAGAAATTCAGAGTCTACTTCCCGAGCCATAAATTCGGAGTCCACTTCCTGATCCAGAAATTCGGAGTCTACTTCCTGAGCTAGAAATTCAGAGTCTACTTCCTGAGCTAGAAATTCAGAGTCTACTTCCTGAGCTAGAAATTCGGAGTCTACATCCAGTGCCAGAAATTCAGAGTCTACTTCCTAATCCAGAAAGTCAGAGTCTACCTTATGAGCCAAAAATTCTGAATCCAAGATCATAACTTATCATTCTGAGGAAGATATTAAGTGTTCAAGAAAACCCAAATTTCAAGTTTTCATAAATCTCAGAGAAATTTAAGGAGATTTGAAGAAGTCAAATATTGAAGATTAAATGTGAGAGATTTTCAGAGTTTTTGAGATTTGAGGAAGCGGGAAAGATTTTCAAGATTCCTGCCTTTGTTTTCTGAGTTGCCTATAAATATGTGCTCAGATCATTCGCTCATTTGCAACTTTTACACATGTGGAGAAGGCAGAGTGCTGGAGAATTCTTAGTGAAAAGTTCCTACCATCTTGAAGAAGTTTCCTTGAGTGTTTGAGAAGAAGAGAATCAGAATCATCTTATCTTACTGAGAAGACCGGTTTTAGAAAATCGAATTCAAGAAATCAGATTGAAGATTCAGAGTGAGCATTTTTTGGAGCAGATTAACAAAGTTCTTATTTATGTGTTTGGATCATTTATTCTTTAAGGAAACATTGTAAACTGACGGGAGTCAGTATAATCTTTCCTATTGGGAGATAGAAGGTGTCCAATGGGAGTTGACACAAGTTGTATTTACTTCTTCATTATAGTGTATTTCCATAGACCCACGAGAGTGGCTATGGAAAGGACGCAGGTTCTCTTATTAAGGCCGAACCTTGTAAATCTTGTGTGCCTTTCTTGATTTACCTTTCTTGCATGCTTGAGTTTCTTGCTAAAGGTTGATAAGGAAATAAATCTTAACAAGTTGCAAGGGTCAAGTTTCTTAATGTTTTGAAACTTATAAAAAGTTAAACAACTGATTCAACCCCCTTCTTAGTTTTTATTCGATCTTTGGAACTTCAAATAAAATCTTCCACATTGTATTTAATGAGTTATATTTGACTGTGGATGTGTTGTTTTTATACCATTCATGGTTTGTGGTTAAAATATTGACATTTCATATGCTAGTTTTAATACAAATGTTTATATTATTTTTTGACCTTTTCATATGAGGAATGCATTGGACTTAGTAAGTGATGGGTGAAGACCTCTATACCTCCTCGATGCATCGGTAGGTCTCATGAGACAAACTAGTTTCTTGGCACAAGGCCTTGACAAAATATTATTTGTAGTCTTGGCATGAGGCCTTGACTATGTGGTTATGATGTCTGACTTTATGAATTCCATCATTATGAAATTAGCTATTGATATTACATTTGATTATTCTACTAGTAGAATATCCATGTGAATAAGTAAATGGAATTATTTGATTTATCTTTGTCATATTATGCTAAAGTTAATGTTTAAGAGGCTTGTGTTTTAGTCTTATACATTTCCTTAAATGTTTATGCTTATATATGATAGTTTCCGCTACATTATTATCCCTACTGAGAATCTGATCTCACCCCTTTATTATGTTTTCGTTTTCCTAGGATGTAAAGAAGTATATTATGATTAACCTGTAGGGATAGGCCAAAAGATATGAGTGTGTTCAAAGGGGACACAATGTTGTTTTTCTTTATTTCATGATGCAATGTAAAACTTATGTATGTATCTAGTACTTCCAAGGATACTAAACTAATCAGTCTTTTGAGACTTGATCTCTTATGATCATGCCAATGTTATGTAATAATGCACTGAATCTGGGTAACTAGGGTCGGGGAGTTACAGTTGGTATCATAGGAAGTTTAGTACAAACTTTGGAAGCTAGATTTAGAAAAACTCTGATTAGAAAACACCACCCTAAGATAATCTTTGAGTATTAGTATATAAGAACCTCTAAAAATTTTGGTAATGTAAATATTATGTGGGTTTTCCATGCAATAAATCCCTGTATGAATATGAGTAGGTAGAGGCAGCTCTGGAAGAGACGTAGCTGGGGGTAAAACCTGATAACACCACTTTGATCTAGACTCGAACGGGAACTGGTGCACGAAAATGAGCCTTACTATACTCTTGGTTATGACACTCCCTAGGGGATATTCTTAGGATAATTCACATTTTCTTTACAAACTTATTTGATAGATTTTAATATAAGATGAGAATTGATAACCTTGGTTAATCCTAAGGTGTTTTAGATTGAAAATAAGGTGTCTGAATATTCTCTAAATGATTTTATGACTATTGTTACTCACACCCTGCTTTCTGGTTTTAGTCAATGGATGGATTCTAAGGACATCATAGTAATATTGAACATGATGTACAAGGTGGGAACGATGGTGGAAATGAGCAACTAAATGGAATGTTGATAGGCGTAAAAGATATCGTGTTCAAGCCGAAGCAATTTTCCAAAAACATGATCAATAATATATACATTAACTAACTCCCAAAATCAACAAAGAATATAAAGGTGGAGAATGATAAGAGCTCCAGCAGTAGATACCATGGAGAAAAGAAATCCTAATTTCCATCATGCCGGGAATGTGGAAGGAGACACCCAAGAAAGTGTCTCAATGGAATAAAGAAATGCTTTATGTGTGGGAAATAAAGACATAGTGTAAATAATTTATGAGTAAAAATGAAGAGTACTATGGAAGAAAATAAAAATGATCCTAAGAATCCATTTACAGTCATTTTCCGTAAATTTAGGGCACATGGGCATTACCCGAGTCAATTCCCTATTCTATATGATAACCAATAGGTCAAGGAAGAACCTATGTGGAAATAAATGGATGACAAAATGTTTAAAAGTATTAATTCACTTTGTTGATGGGATTAATTTGGAATAATTTTCTCTTTATGTGTAAACCTGCAGTTTGTTATGTGAAAATGCTATTTGAGGAAGAATTATATTTTCTTTTGTGGATATAATTATAAAAAAACTATTTGGGTTTATATGATCCTTGAATTTGAGGTAATTACTGGTTATTAATTTTTGGGATGAAAATGCGAGGTATGAGATAACATTTGTAGTTAAATTATGTTGTGGTTATTTTTCATAATTTATCTCATTTTGGGAATGTTATAAAATATAGTTTTTGAAAAAGGAAAACACATAGACCGTGTGACAACCCGTCGCGTCGGAAAAAGCGGCATGAATCGAACTGACAACCAAAATGCGACTAAGATTTATCACCTACCACTGGACTACTTTAATTCCCTAGTTAGTGTGACTAATTATTTTTAGTTAAATTATTTTTTTGATCATTGATAAGTTGATTTGGGATCTTATGCTTTATCAAATGGATATCCTTAGTATAGGAAAATGATTTGGTGATTAAGTGATAAATGTTATTTGGGAAGACGTTCACTCTGTTGGGAACACTATATGACTAAGGAAAATATAATACTTTGGGATTTCATTTAAGGATTAATGGTGTATTTTTTTTTATTTCAGTATAATCTATGTTTTTTATAGAGATTCAGGTTATTAATGGAAATGATTAACCTATCATAGAGAATATCTGATTTGGTTAATTACACTTCTGTATGAGACTTTAAGATTAGTTGTTGTTATTTGGAGATAAATTTTAAGATTTACTATGAAATACTATGTGATTAATTTTTTTTGAGTTTTGGGTTTCAATCTTAGTTTGGGTTATATTGAAGGATTTTAAGGACAATTTTTTATTGAATGGTCTTTATTGAACTTTGGGTATTATTTGTTCAATTTTGGAAATTAAGACTAGTATTTATTTCTATAAAGGATTATCCATTTTGGAGATCATCTAATATTGTACTAACCATTTGGTTTTGGTTAATCTCTAAAGACAAGGGAAATATATAGTTCATTTTGTGTGGATTATGTGATTCTCTAGAAGTTGATTCTAGCACTTCAGGTGTGACCAATTCATCTTGAATACTCATCGTTTGGAGAAAAGATTATTTAGTGGTAGAAATTTATTAAAGGATGAAACTATAATTAAAAAGTAAGTATATCTCTTTATGTTCATAGTCAATATCATAAATAAATTCCTTAACTTTATGAAATGGAACTTAAAACAAAAAAACTTTGTCTGTTTTCTTTTCCTACTGGGAAACTAATGACCGTTTAACCCATCACAACTTTTTGGTTTTCTTATTGTTAACTTTATCTAGATCATGTTTTCTATCACTCTCCATCAGAACATGACAATTATTTTATCTTCCATATCCATGTTTTTCTACATGTAATCCTAGTATGGGTTATCTCAAGTGACTTTTTTACTTCTCTTTCTTTCTTTTAAAGTGATAGTTTTATTGACTCTTTTTTCAATGTGGTACTTTCAATGAAGTTCCCAATCCCAATTTTAAAAATGCAATGATGAAATTTCCAAAGGGGGGGGGGGGTAGAATATTACACCCCAAGATTTAATAGAAAGTTATTTTCTTTAAAGTAATTTAATAGCTTGCGCCACACACAACACCGAGTTTGAGCGCACCATGACTTACCAAACTAGCCATTCAAAAAAAAATGGTTATGAATAGTATTAACTACATTTTGAATTTTATATACTCCATATAATTTTAACATCCATATTACGTGTTTGTTAAACATAATATAAGAACCAATTCAATTTTCTAGATAAAAGAAGTATTTTTCAAAAAATGTAATTTTATCGCATTTTAATGGAAAACCATTTTTAAATTCAATACTTGACACTTTTATATATTAAATTTGAAAAAATAAAATCCTTCTTTCGAAGCAGGACATAAAAATTTAGTTTGGATAATTTTTTTATACTTTTCTGATAACTTTCATATTTCGATGAATAATGAAAATACTAAATTTTAATTGAAAACAACTTTTTTAATCAAAATAATTTATAGTGTTAAATTATAAATTTGAATGGTTTTGAAGTATAATTAGATTATATTTTTATCATTTAATCCAACATTGGTCATTGGAAGTAATTTTACATTTAAATTTGACATAAACACATATCAATCTTTTAATAGTTTTTACTTACCAAAAACCCGCTTTCTGGTTTTGACAACGAGAATATTTTTTAAAATTAATTAATAAAACTTATATGTTATGAATTTGGTAAAATATACATCATTTTTGAATTTGGAATATCAAAATTAGCTTTGGGTGAATTTTTGGTATTTTTCTAAAAACTTTCAATTTTTGATGAATAGTGAAAAGCACTGCGTTATTGTTTAAAGCCGAATTTTTATTTAAATAATTATTTTTATTTTTAACTTATTTTAAAGTCAAAAAGATACATAATACCTATATTAGTCCAATTTAATTCATTGAAGTCATTTTATAATAAGATTAGATATATAAAATTTTATTGAACTTTTTACCGTCTTTTACCCACCTTCTAGACACATTTGCAAAATTTCATAAAACATAATTTTACCGCTTATATGAATTGAATTTCAAAAATTTGGGAGAAACGGTGGACCTCAATAAGTAAAATTTTGTTCAATAGGATGAAAATAATTTTTGGTGAATAGTAACTTTTGAATTTTATTTACCACGGTTAAAAGTAAATAGGGTAATTAAAACTAAAAAATGATATTATAATTACACTAACACATGTCTTAATTCTATTGGATAAGTGTATTTCGACCAAAATAAACCTTAGGAATAAAATATGATCCTTTTGATCCACTTGGATTAGATTAGTACTTTTATTAATATTTTATTTAAAGAAGATATAAAAGTGTTAAATTCAAAGTTTAATAACTAAAGAATTTTTAATATAGGCTTATAAATAAGATAAATTCGACTATAAATATTCATTATAAAGCTAACAATATTTCCTACATCATGGTAATTTATTTATAATTTTTAAAAATTAAATAATTTAATTTATATATGACACAATGATGATGCAATAATTACCTTATTAAGGAAATATTAAAATAATTGATATTATTAATATCCAAATAAATGTAAATTGAAACATTTGATGCATTATAAGAATTTTATAGGTTAATATGACATTTTAGGGTTTATTTAATGAATATTTTCAAAGTAGTCAAGTTTGTTTGACTTTCACAAAAACCAAATACTAAATAGTGTCAAAATTGACCAAAATAAGTATTTAAAACAAATACTATATTATTAAATGATATAATATTTTAAAAAATATAAGATTCTGACAAAGGACTTATATAATGATATATATGTCATTACCACTTGAAGTTATCTTATCATTTAATAGTAAGTTTATCAACCATTTAATATAAAAATCTAAGAAGACATGGTAAAAGTTAAACTATTTAACTTAGAATTAAATCTAAAATATAAGGTTAATATAGTGAAGTAAACTTGTCTAAAACATATTTGTTGAGAGGATTTCGGCCCATTAGCACCTTAGAATCTAAATAAATCCATTTGGAGCCATTATAAACTGAAAATGATTTTATAATAAAATAATATTTGAAGCTTTTCCTAAAGTGACCCTCACATCTCTTATAAAAGGGTACTTCCCATTATCTCAACATCAAACCTCCAAAGACATTTGGATCATCCAAAAACTACTCAAATATCCTCCCAACTAACCTTAACTGAATCTATAGGCCTTACTTTGATCATAAATTCAACCTAATGAGCCATTTTGATCAAATCAAAAGGAAGCACCCAAAGAAGAGGTAATAATTTTATCACCACTTTCAAAGTTCTTTTCTTCTTCCACTTCCCATTTAATTGTTGTTTCCATACCAAAATAATAACTCCAGTACCTTATACATACTATTATTTTATTATAAATATGGAACAACCATATTCATTATTCTATCCACCCTATGAATGAAAAAGTCACCATACTTGCATACGTACGGCTTACCGTCTCCACAACATGGTGTAGTTTGTTATTCAACACTTCATTATTTGGATGAGTTTAATAATGGGTATAACTGATGTTAATAATAAATATAACATGTTAATTATTCTATATATATAATATAACATACAATTACATACTATTTTACCACTAATAGAATGATATTTTCGCTCATGCATACGTACGACTTACTGTCCCAACGACGCGATGAGATTTCGTTCCCCATCGTAACCATTCACGAATAATTTTAATTTGATGATAAAAATAATGTTTAAGAAATTAATATCATTCTGAATATGAATCAAATACATACTATCCATAAAAAACATGACTTATGTAACAAAACATATAAAGGAAAACGAATCAGTTAACACCCAAAACAATGATACTACTGAAATATCATTAAAAAGGCAATATTAGAAGATAATTTATGATATCATATTTATGTATGTGGTTATTTTATAATTTATTAAAAAATAATTCACCATTATACATGAGTTTGACCTACCCTATACTAAGGGAAAGTACAAGGTAAGGGGTTTTCATTTCACTTTTTATTCTTGTGAGATTCATGCTATATTTTCCACTATTTCATTTTGTATGGAGTATGTACTACCCATGATTGTAGTATTTGTGTAATATAATTTAAATTATGGGTATTTACATCTTCATTCTATGATCCTTATTTCATGGAGTTTATGCTCTATAATGTACGAAATCGGTAAGGTAATTTCTAATTTTGATTTCCACTCATTTGGGTTTTACGCACACTTCATTGAGTATTTTACTCCAATATTTTGTGTGAAATCACTATATATTTATTTCTGTATTAATTTACACTTCCCTTTATGTGGATATACTTTTGATACACATAATCAATCCATTTTAAAATTCTCAAGTCATTGATATAAACTTGATAAGGGTATTCTTAACTCAATTTTCATTCATTGAGTTAAACACCCAAGTCATTAGTGTTGTTTTTACAAGAATATGTCTGAATATACTCTGATTAATTTACACTGAATATACAATCATATTGAGTGTATTTATATTTTTCACACATAATTATGTCATTTATTTATCCTTAATTTAAGGATACAATATTTATAAGGGATTTTGTCTCAATTTTCATTCTATTGAGACTTCTTTGTTGTTATGCACCAATTCACTTTTATATGGTGTATATACTGTCCATTGACATATTATATCATGAATCCCTTTATTCTAATAATATTATAAATTTTTGATTAATTTTATTCCTCAATTAATTGTATTTAAGCGTCTTTCATTTGGTTAGGAACTCTTTAACTAAAATATCATTTTAAATGTTTTAAAGATTTATTCTTCTAAATATTTCTCATTAATGTCCATGTTTTAAAAATGGTATTAAGGATTTATTTATATGGACATGAATGTTTTCAAAATTAAAATTTCTTTTAAAAGTTTCAAAGTTGTATGGGACACTTTGATTCAAAAATCTATTTTTAACAGCTTCTTGATAAATAGTGAGACTTTTAAATGTTTTCAAGAAAAATGAGATATTTCTCTCAAATGGTTTTACTGATTATTTTCATCTATGTCAATATCCTTCATTATTATTTATTGAGGTTGATTTATTATAATATGATCTTCTATATTGTATTTAATGAGTTATATTTGACTGTGGATGTGCTATTTTCATACCCTTCTTGGTTTGTGGTGAAAATATTGACATTTCGTATGCTAGTTTTAATACAAATGTTTAGATTATGTTTTGAAATCTTTATATGATGAATGCATTGGACTTAGTAAGTGATGGGTGGATCCCTCTATAGCTCCTCGATGCATCGACAGGTCTCATGAGACAAACTAGTGTCTTGGAACAAGGCCTTGATAAAATATTATTTATAGTTTTGGCACGAGGCTTGAATATGTGGTTATGATGTATGGAATTATGCATTCCATCATTATAAAATTAGTTATTGATATTATATGTGATTATTCAACTAGTATAATATCTATGTGAATAAGTAAATGGAATTATTTGATTTTTATTTTCCATATTATGCTGAAGTTAAAGTTTAAAAGTCTTGGGTTTTAGTCTTATACATTGCCTTAAATGTTTATGTTTTTTATGATAGTTTCTGCTATATTGTTATCCCTACCGAGCATCTAAGATCACCCCTTTATTATGTTTTCTTTTTCCTAGGATGTGACGAAGTATATTACGATTAACCTATAGGGACAGGCCAAAGGATATGAGTGTGTTCAAAGGGGACAAAATGTTGTTTTTCTTTATTATATAATGTAATGTAAAACTTATGTATGTATCTAGTTATTCTAAGTCTACTAAACTGATCAGTCTTTCGAGACTTGATCTCTTGTGATCATGACAATGTTATATAATAATGCATCGAATCTAGGTAACTAGGGTCGGGGCATTACAATAATGAAATTATTTATATTTTTTAAATTTTTTGAATCATATTTTAAGAGGTTTGAATAAATAATTCAAATATAGATGAAAAATAGAAAATATTATTTCATGGTGGCGGTGGTTTTCATGTACGTAGGATCGATGTTTTTTGTTTTTATAAGTGAATAGAGAGGAATAAGTAATGGTTGTTCCTTTGATATATTAAAATTTCATCATACTAATAATACATAATTAATTATATTATAATGTATTTGGGTGTGGTAAAAGAAGAAATTATGGAAGAAAAACTGAAGACAAGCGAGACACTTATGTAGAAGAAATTAATATTCTCTTTAAAATATCCTTGATTTTTGATTGGGTTTGGGAAATATTATGGAGAAAAGGAATAATAACATGGGATAGGGTTCTAGGTCAGGTAAAAGTTTATATTTTAAATAATAAATTCGAAGTAGTAAGAGTGTAGTTAAGGGGCAGAAGTGTTCCTCTTTTATAAGTAAGATAAGGGTAATTTTTGGGAGTACCCTTTACTTTTCAATAATGGAGTGTTACTATTCAAGGGTTAAAGGTTCAAAAAGTGGAAAGTATTAAACAGATATAGTTATAAGGCCTATAATACTATCCATAACTCATTTGGGAGACAACTGGGTGTGATATAAGTCGTTTTCTTTTTTACTTTGTTAACTTTTACCGTAATATACTTTTACCTTGGTAATAAATTTTTAACCTTGTAAATTAATTTTAATGACCAAAATAAAAAACAAAATTATTAAATAATTTTAAAATTATGATTTAAAATTTGAAAATAATTTTATTAAATAAAATTTCTAAGTGTCTAAAATGCTAATTTTATAATAAACACATAGAATGTATAAAAATAGTTTTTAGAAAAAGTGCATTTTATGCTTATAATTTATTTGTAGGATATAATAATAAATGATATCAAATTAGAATAAATAATTTGGTATATTATAAAAAAATTATTTTTTTTGGCTTTTAAAACAATCTAAAACCTAATTTTATCGTACTAATTTTTAATTAAACGTAAAGACCAAAAACAGTTTATTTTTTTGGAAAATATTACTAAATTTTATAAAATGTCAAACATAGGTTATCTAAATCATAATAGTATTTTTGAAATATATATATTTTACTACTTAAATAAATATTTGATCATGTAATTTGTTTACTAGTATTTAAGTTAAAATTACTTCTTGAGATATTCATAAACACTATGACTTAATTAAAAAACATTCTTTTTCTCAATTCACCTAAAAATAAATTATTTTCAAAAAATAAAAAAAAAATCCATCTTAAGATAATTTTGTTATTATAAATAAAAAAATTAATTAAACTTATTAAAATTAAAATTTTCAAATTAAAAAATTCAACTTTTAGATAAAATTATAATAAAAAACAATTTTATAGGAAAATAACTTTTTTTTTAAAATTTTAACTGTTATTATTATTTCCTATATATTACTAATTTTGTTAGTATTAATAAACTATTCATATAAAAAAATATATTAAATATTAAATATTTATTTTCTTAAAATAAAGCATATTAAAATTCAATTTTAGAAAAAAATCATTTTTAAGAGTAAAATAATCTTGTTAACTTTATCAATTCATTAGTAAATAAACTTTCATTTTCATTAAAAGTAAAAAGAGTAAAATATATAAAATACAAGTGAAAAATAACTTATTAGAAAAACAATTAAATAACTTTACCATCCTAATATATAGTTATATAATCTTTCAGGATATCCTCTAATGATCTAAGTATAAGTTATCCTCTGGTGGAAATCGAGGTTGGTGATTCAGCTAGTACAGATCGTATGGAAATTTCCATAAACTTGAACTTATATCTCATATGATTTCACTCATACCATAATTGTTTGAGTTAACCTTGATCTTGGTCTTGGGAAAATCCTAGTTAAGGTACCTCCTTTATAAGCTCTGATAGACGAGCTTCGTGCGAAAGACACCCACTTCCCGATGCTATTTATTCTACTAGATTTTATAATATAATTTTTATATTTATAGTGACTTACCCAACACATAATTTATAATAATCATATTTAAATTTTATGATTTTAACTTAATAAAATATATCATGGTTTTGTTTTAGTTCACTTTTGTGTGAATTATAAGCTATCAAACACATTGGGTTTTAAATAGGAAATATATAATTTAAAATATCAAGGTGTTATATTATCCCCCTAATTTCCTCAAAATTTTAATTATCACTCTCTAATAAAATTATTTAAGGGTAAATAAAATATAGGAATAACTTAGGGTATGTTTTCAAATGAGGTTTTTACCTTAATATCTTAAGTATGACTAGGAAACACATCTTTTTAATCTATCATGTTAACTAATTGCTTCATTTTTCATTGGAAAATAATTTCTATATTCTCTCCTTTTACACACATGAAGAATATTCCAATTCCTTTGAGATATTCCCATGGGGTTTTCTTCCCATATTTTTGACATTTATGAAATTTAATCATCTTTACTTCAATGTATTTTTCACCTAAAATTCTATGAAAACCCATCCTTATCTTCTTTGGTGTGTTTGGTAATTAAACTATTTTCACATTGTTAATCATAATTCATGATAGATAGTTTGACATAATCACAATATCTTTCACTAAAGTTCTTATCCCATTTGGTTTCTCTTTGGGAAAATATCTATATTTTCCTCAGAACCC
This sequence comes from Viscum album, assembly GCA_963277665.1. Taxonomy (NCBI): domain Eukaryota; kingdom Viridiplantae; phylum Streptophyta; class Magnoliopsida; order Santalales; family Viscaceae; genus Viscum; species Viscum album. The sequence continues at coordinate 1,639,290,864 of OY728129.1, forward strand.
ATTATTAACTTGATTCCTTTGGGCTTAAGCTATTACAAAAACCAAAAGGAGTTAACATGAGTGATGAATAATCAACACCATAATAGAACATTTTTATGATAATACATGAAACATTTAACCAAAAAATGTATAACTTTTAGAAACCATCACATTAGCTTTCAGTTAAACATAAATCACTCTTCGTTTAAGCTATTTCATTATTGATTCAACCAAACCTACTTTGAGTTAGGTTCTCTCATACATCATAACATAATAAAAAAATAGAAGTCCCAAATTATGATGATATTTATTAAAATATTATAAATTTGAAAATCATTGAAATCTATGCTCTTGAAATCCAAATTACCCTTTATCCAAGAAAGCACATATCAATTAATTTTTACTTTAACTTATTAATATATAGGTTTCAATATAAGATATATTTGGTCATTTTCCTATTAGTTTATCTAAAACAAATATATTCAAATATCAAATAATGGTTTGTAAAGAGAATATAATCAACTTAAGAATATCCACAGAGAGTGTTTATCCACTTGTGCTATCTTAGGACCATTCTTCATGCACCACCATGAAGATTGATTTGAAAATAAATCATCTATTTTTAGGGTGATTAACCCTAGGTGAATTTATGCAATATCCACATCCACTTTCCAGTAACCATAAATTGATGTAAATGATTGAAAATTACACAATCTATACTTTAAATTTTTTTTAGGATATTATCCCATACCTAGACATATCCATAGGGTTTTCACCAAATTTATCTTATCCCAATCCCTAAAAACATAAAATATTCAATATTACCTCAATAGAAAAATTTATACCAACCCAAAGGGTTATCTATATATTGAAATTATGATCAAATTTATCTTAATATACCTTAAATTATCCTTAAATATCATCTTAATATATAAAGTTATCTGAACCCTCCTTTGATACTAACTAGAGAACCTTAAACCCACAATCTCAGAACCAAGTGCTAATAAAAACATTCCTTACACATCATTTTTGAAGACCAACCAAATCCACCAAATTTTAACCATTAATAATTACAATATCACTAAAAAAAATTGAGTCAATTACATTGTAAAAACATTTAAGATGTAGGGTTTTAGAGAATTAGGAAAGTTTTTTAACCAATAAAACCCATGTATTTCTCATCAAATGGAAATTTTATCTTCACTATATAAGAACTAATCAATCTATTACAAGTTTTCAACATCTTATATAAATTCTATACACATGGTAATCTTCTATAAATATCATGTGTAATAATTTTGTTCCGAACCTGGTAAAATAAAAACATTAATAGGATGAGCATAAATACTAATTTTGGAAAGCGTATATCAGAACCTATCCTGGAATAAATAACATGGATGGAATAAATAATAATAAAATAATTCCATATAATTAAATACTTGATCTTGAAATAAATCCACATGTGATATAAAAATATAAATAATCACATGGATAAGAAAAAACAAATTCATGATGATTGAATGAATAATTCTAGACATCTTAATCTTTACCATAAAGGCCTCAGGAATGACATTATTTCTGTTATCAAGGCTTAAAATAAGAAATTGTTTTAACATAATGATCATAACCATGACATTATACTTTATTTGAGTAGGCATACACAAAATACTCAAACCTTTTATCTCATGAAACCAACTTATGCATTTATGGGATATATAAGACTACCCCCACCTATTACTTCTTTAAGTCTGATGAACTCACCATATGAGAGATATGAATATCAATACATTGCATAGTCAAGTTTCCTTAGGAATTAATAAAAATCCATATCTAGATACAAACATATATAATTTAAATACTTTACAAGTCAATAAATGGAATAACATGGACATAATCTATCCAAAAAAATATGGTGAATGTTTAAATAGTACACAATCAAATTTCTTTAGTAATATATAATCATCCATATTGGAATATAAATATAAAAGATGTAAATAATTTCCCCAGTTAATAAATAATCATAAGACATACAATAAAATAAAGAGGATGGTTAAACAATACATATCTCAAATGTAACACAAGGAGTGTCAATGGATGTTGATATAGATGAAAAAAACCTTCAAAATAGTGAACTTTAAATACAACAATCAATACTATGAAAAATATATAATCTTGATATAATGTCTCAAATAATAAGTATATACACAATATATAATAATTTAGGTTCAAAACTCCAAATATGCCTTAAAAAGGAAATTTTGAGATGAAACCCTTAATAATTTGAGAAATCTTGAAAGAAAAACCCATTTGAAAGTGAAAAAATGAAGTGAAACATTGAATTTCATGAATATAAATAATAATAATGATATAATACATCAAATAGATAGTCATTATACCATAAAAGGATACATGGTGAACATTATAAAACTTAGATCAATTAAATCAAAAATTGAGATAAAGAACGCTTATGATAAATGTAACATAATAATAAAAATAAAATAACAGGGTTATAATGAAATAGAAATTTAAATATCATGAAATAAAATATATTAATTAAAATTGAAGGAAATTATGGTAGTGAATACACTATAAAAATAAATGATTGTGTGAAATATCAAACATGTCTCATGGAATTAAAAATAAAGACAAATAACCCTTATAACCTTGGTATCCTTTGAATCAAAATCCATTTAAATAGAAAACATGATGTGTCTCTTCAAAACCCATAAATTTTATGAAGTGGTATAATAGATCCATTAGGTATTAATCACACCATATCAATGATATAATGGTGCATAACATGAAATATGTCTCAAGAAATTAAATTTGATACAAAAAACCTCTTACCATGAATTACTACTTAGTTGATCACATTATAATCACCTATAAAATAGACCGAACTATATGAATTAAATATTTATAAAAACTATTCATATATATTTACTTTTATATACTTCACTTATAACCATTTAGGGAAAATATATTATTTAATTATGGGTTATCCTTACAATAGGGTGTAAATAATTTTTATTGTTTTGTGCGTGTTTTTTAATGTCGATATTGATACCCATTCATCAATACTAATTATATATTTACTAGATAATTTAAGGTACTATAATATATATTTTACATTAAATTATAAAGTTATTATCTAATTCCATGAGAGTTTAAATTATGTTATGTAAAAATGAAATCAGTGGAAATCTTGTTTTTATAATTTTGAACAAACGAAGGGTGGTGTATTACAAATGAGTTAAATATTAATATGAAAATTTTAGAACCATAAAAAACATTATATATTCATTAAAATTTAATAACACTGATATTTTAGTTTCTATAGTCACCCAAGATAAGGTTTTATAACATCATTCTTGTAGTTGGTTTAACCGATCCTGATAAGAACATACTATAATTCAATTGGTGAGTATAGTTAAAAAATTGTTTATTTTAACATAATATCATTACAATATAAGACTAATGATATTATTTATATGTTTTTTAACTTTTTTAATAATATTTTAATATGTCTTTATAAATAGTTAAAATCTAGATGAAAAATGGGAAACGTTATTTCACAGAGGTGGTAGTCCGCATATACGCATGAACAATGTTCTTTTATTTTTCTAAGTGGATAGGAAAAGATAAATAATATCTCTTACATTAATATAATGAAATTTAATCATATTAATAATACTAAATTAATTATATTATAATTTATTTTTTGGGTGGTAAAATAATAAAGTATGGATGATAAATTCTTGAGAATCAAGACACTTACGTAGAAGAATTTAGCATTTTCTTGAAAATATCATTGATTTTTGAAGTGGATTGGGAAATATTAAGGACCCAAAGTCTCAATAATGTGGGAGTGGGTTATATGGGAGATAAAATAGTAGATTATAAACAATAATTTCTAATTAATAAGGGTATAATTAAGTAGTGTAAGTGTTCCCCTTTTATAAGTGAAAAGAAGTGTAATTTTTGGGAGTGCCCTTCACTTTTAAATAATGGAATGTTACAATTATAGGGTTAAAGGTTAATTTTTTTGAAAATATTAAGTATATATAATTATTGGGAATATAATCATATCAATATCTCATTTTTAATACAACCTGATGTGATTTTATGCCTTTTATTATATTATTTTCTTAACTTTTACCCTAATATACTTTTACCTTGGTAATTAATTTTATTGACCAAAAAAGAAATGAGACTATTAAATAATTTAAAAATTAAGTTTTAAAAATCGAAAATAATTGTATAAAATAAAATTTCTAAGGGTGAGAAACTTTAATTTTATAATAAATGCACATAATGTATAAAAACAACTATTAGGAAAAGTGTGTTTTATGCTTTAAATTTATGTGTAAGATAAAATTATCAATTATATTTACTTCCATGGAATAAATTATTTTATTATAAAAAAATAAAACTTTTATGTATTTAAAATAAATCCAAAATTGAATTTGACCCAAATAAATTTTAATTAAAAAAATGAATAAAAGAGTTTATTTTATTGGGAAATATTACTTAAGTTTATAAAATGTTAAAATTAGGTTTATAAAAAATAATAGTATTTTTAAATGTATAGTTTTACTCCTTAAAAACATATTTTATCATTGAAATTTTTTATAAGTTTTTAAGTTATACTTACTTCTTGATACATTCATAAAAGCTACAGTTTTAGTAAAAACATGTGTTTTTCACTATTCACCTAAAAAAAATTATTTACAAAAATCCAAAATATTCATCTTAAGATATTTTTTTATAATAAATCAAAAAATGAATTAAATTTGGTCAAATTAATATTATACAATTTGAAAATTTAACTTTTAAATAAAAATATTATGAAAACCTCTTCCATAGAAAAATAATATTTTTAAAAAATTTAACTGATCTTATTCTAATTTCCTATAAATTGTTAATTAGATAGTTATTGATAAATTATTTATTTCAAAAATATATCTCCTATATTATATATTTAGTTTCTTAAAACAAATCAAATTAAAATCCAATTAAAAAAAAATACATTTTGATGAGTAAAACGATCCGGTTAATTTTATCAATGCGTTAGTAAATAAACTTTATTTTTATTTAAAAGTCAAAAATGTGAAATGTATAAAATAAATGTGATAAATAATTCATTAACTTAATAATTAAATGTTTATATCATCCTATTTTCTAGTTACATAACCCATCAGGATATCTTCATAATATCAAAAGATAAGGTAAGCTTTGGTGGTAGTCGAGGGTGGTGATTATGCTAGCATAGATTTTGTGGAAATTTCCATGAGATTGAAATTATCTCGCATATGATTTTATCATACTGTAATTGTTAAAGTTTGAATTTGTCTTGGTTTAGGGAAAACCCTAGGGGAATTTACCTCATTTCTAATCTCCAACAAATAAGCTTAATAAGAAAAACTCATACTTTATGATGCCATTTGTTTTACTTGATATTATAATATAGTTATTATATTTGTATCAACTTACCCAATGAATATGTTATAACAGTCACATTTGATTTTTATGATTTTAAATTAATAGAATAATCATTTTTTTAGTAAAGTTTTGTGTAAATTATAAGCTACCAAACATATTTGGTTTTGAAGGGAAATATAAAATTTAAAATCTTAGGGTGTTACAACCATAGACACACTATGAAGTCTATTATTAGGAATTAATCCAAACTACCCAAAACTAAAACACTCCATAAATTTACAATCCTTTCCATAAAATCCCCATTCTAGTTGAAATTCCATCTTGAGTAGTTCCTTCCCCTCCTCAATCCTTTTCTGGATACCTCTAATCACCCAAAAAAACAAAGGAAGTGGTCAGGGAGAACCAAGCCCTTATATACAATATCTCTCAAATTATTTTAATTATCTAGAATCAAAAACAAATCTAGGAAGTAAAGTAAGAGTAGGGCTAATAACAACTACCCTGTGAGATTCCTCTTAAGGATATCACCATAAAAAATCAAAACCAACTCATTATAAGGAAAGGGAACATAATCACACAATGCCATGCATGTCATTAATCGATAAACAAATTGATAGAGATATTTAGTGTGTATCTATGAATCATATTCCCAAGTAAACTCTTATAAGTCATCATTTATCTATAAGGCACTAAACAAATGAATAATAAACCTATGAAACACCTTATCCTGATGCTTTGAAATATCAATAGGTTATTCCTGAAATATCACATCATCTTCAACCTCTAACTATCTCTAGTCAATGATATGGGAATCATCATAAATATATATATGAAACTAAAACACATAAAAGGTGTTATAGATCTAGTTCAACTGTAAGGGAAGTGCTAACCAATACACCATAACTCCAATGTACTCTAATACCTTGAATGGTCCAAAAAATCAAGGAGAAAACATACTCCCACAATCGATTCACCACAAGACACTATGATAATATACCATCAACAATACATGATATCCAATATAAAAAATAATAGGCCTCATATTATGCTTAACATAGTACTTCTAAAGGTCCTGAGACACCTTAACCTACTAGAGAACCAGCCACACCATCTCAGTCATGCTCTAGAATAGTTCTGGTATGAGAATAGATTACTCTCCAATGTTAGCCCAATGCAATAAAGATATGCCAAGTCATCCATATAAAACTTTGAATGGGGCCATAACAATGATAGATTGATAAATATTATTATAAAAAATCTCAACCAAGGGTAAGAGCCTCACCCCAAAAACACCAAAATCAAGAACACATGTGTGAAACATATCTTCCATAGTCTAGATGGTATATTGTTTTGACCATACATTTATTGATGGAAATCTATGATAAGGTATAATAGAGAGGTAAGATAAATTTAGAGGCCTCACTATACTATGGAGGTGAAATGGGGATCATGACCTTATATGACCATCTTTAGAACCTTGTGGAACCTCACCATATCCTCCAAATACTTCCTCAATAAGGAATCCACTATGCCTGACTCTTTAATCACTAATAAGTGAGATAAATTTGTCAAATAGTCTACAATAACCCATATGTAATCATATCCTCCCTGATATCAAGGAAACCTAGTAATGAAGTCCATTTAGATGTCCTCCCACTTAAATTGGGGAACATTAAGTGGTTGAAGTAAACCACTAGGAACATGATGCCCATCCCTCGCCTTCTCAAAGACTAAAAATTAATATACAATCATTGTAAAAAATCTCTTCACACCAAACCAAAAAAACTAAACTCTCAAGGAATGATATATTTTATACATGCTAGGATATACTACTAAGGGTGAACTGTGAATAAAAATTATTATTTTTATTTACAAATACATTTTTTTGGGAAAAAGTGAGAAACCATGGATCAAACACAAAAGGAAATAACCAAATCATTAAAAGACAATTTAAGAATACCAGAAGTTGGCTCCCAAAATAGTTTCCAGGAGATATTGCGTACCTGAGTTTCTGGTTCATCCATTAAGAGATCTTCAAGTATTAACAAAAATTTATCCCAAGTCTAAATGTAATCCTCATGGATGATCTTCCCATTTTTTAATCCACCAACTAAAATCAAGTCCTGTCTGTAAATCCAGTTATACTGTTCCTCATTAAGATTCATCATTAAAGACCTTCCCGTCGCTCTAGTAGATTATTCTTTAGTATCATCAAGAAAAAAAAACATGTTCAAATGTTTCTTCATCCGAACTCATTAGTAAATCTAATGGTTGATCAAGAGAATCACTATCCACATGCTTGGCATTTAATTTTTTGTCCGAACGTGTCTCCATGGGAGGTGGGAAATATGAGTAATCTTTGCACTCTTTATGGATGCCCTTCCTGTACCCATCACTAGTCACGCTCCCCTGGGCCTACTGCTCATCCATTATGTATCTTCTCTGATCGGTTTCAACCTCCTACACCAAATCTTCATTAGTCAAACCATTAAAACAATTGATGAGCTCAATATTAGACACTTCTTTTCTAGGACCTGATCTGGTTGGAATCTCAGTGGCCACAACCTGTCCTCCAATATGTGACCAGACTACCTCCGCATAAGAACCAACACCAGGAGTCATGGGAACTCCTTCATGAGTTTCATCAATAACCCATTCCATTTCATAATGGGAACCATTTAAAACAGTATTAGTGAAAAAACCCATTCCATTGCACTAAGAAGTCACTTCCACTGGGTGTTTCATACCATTAAGATCTCCATTTAACCTGTTAAAAATATCCTTGACCTTGGGATTAGAAAATAGAGGTACTAAATTCAAAGACTCATCATTCTAGGTGATCTGATTAGGAATTGAAACATCCTACTTCGCAGGAGGAACCATATCATCAGCAATCGGGCCCATATCACAATCAACAGGGAAATTGCACTGGGTATGTCCCTTCAATGGGACAAGCTGAAAAGGCTCATCCACGGACACATCATCCTTCTGTAGAGAGACAATAGTACCAGTGGGATCAAAGGCACTCACCGATTGTTTCTCAGGGAGAACAATTCTGCAATCAACCAAATTTGAAGATTTTTGAAATAGTGAATGACAATCCCATTGAAGATGACCCAATAGACAACACAAAGTGCAGAAATAAAACTAGTTCTCAAAATCCAATGGTTTTTGGCACCGAAGATTGTTTTCAACCTCGATCCATACTTCTTCAATAGGTGGTTTAGAGACATTGACTTCCACGCAAATTCGGAGTGCTATAGGATGTCATAAAGTCCTCGACCACTCATCAAAAGACAAAAACCTTCCAACCATATTGCTTAACAATTGGAGAATAACGGGATTTTGGAAAGGAAGAGGGAGACCTAGAAGGCTCACCCAGATCACCGTAGAGGGGGAATCCATATTCCAATGGAAATTTAGCTCCAACGAAGAAGAAATAAACAGTGACCTCTACAGGAATGAATACCTTTGGACCAAAACGCGGTGAAATTGTCATCAATGGAGAACAACAGAGTGAAGTGAGGAGGATCCAGGATCCCAATGATGATGCAATTTTGTATGGGGAAAGATTATTTTATGAAACATGAAAAACTATCTAGATATGGGCACCATCAGCCGAAATGAGCTAGTAGAGATATCCCATGGAGATTAGACGCCTCAGAGAACTCCTGGAGGGAGAGGGTAAGTGAAGGGGCCCCTCGGTGGAGGGACATGAAATTAGGGCAAAGCTAAATTTGGGGGAAGTTAGGTAGAAGGGATGGATCAGAGAATGGAGAGAAAGAATCCGAATCTAACTGGTGTTTCCGGAGAAGGGGGCGGGTGGGGAGAACATCACCGCCACCCGAAAGGGCGAGCTGTATGCTCCTCAGTGCTCCTTTCAAAAGCACATGAATACTAAGGGAGAACTATAGAACTCATGGAAAACCACTTAATTCATATCCAAATGAAATAATATCCTTCTTTATAATAACATATGATGATGATTATCCTTAGACCATACCTCAGGGGAATCACCATAAACTACTTGTTCTCACCAAACCTCTACCTCGAAATCCCCCAGATGGGATTTCTTTACCCATTACAAAAAAGATAACTGCACTATCATCTAATAGAGACACCATATACCCTAAAATAATCTAATATAAAGGTGAATTATAGAGATCTCCTCCATAAATCTCTAGGAATCACGTAACACCTGTACAACATCACTGTGAGACTTACTACATAGTGCATCAACCATAAAGTTTCCTTTTTTTCTTCTTTTTTTTCTCATAATACCCAGTTTCATTTAATGACTCTTTAAAAACAAGATATAAAGTTAGATAAATCCATTTCCCATGACTTAAATCAATTACACAAGGTACTGTATCAATAGAAAACATTCCAAACATAGAGATGACTCCACCAAATGTGATAGGACACCTTAAATACATCACTTATTTCCACTTTTCTTCAATCCAATACCTCTAACTAGGCCCTTTTGAGATTTCTCTCGAAGCCCCATCAACGCCTTTTCCTCTTCCTTCTTCTTTTGAATGTTGTCCATATCAACCTCTTCATAATCTTTCTTGTCGTATTTGGGTTTCTTCATGGAACATTTTGTTTTCTTGGTTTATAGAAAATCATGAATTAATAGTCCTAGAAGAATCCCATTAACCATAGTTTTAATATGTTAATTTCACATTGAGAGAAGATATACCTTAGGATATTATGATTGGTGAAGAGAACATAACATTTACCAATGAGGTAATGTCTCCAAAACCTCAAAGAAAACACAACCATAATAAGATCATGATCATGAGTAGTGTATCTACACTCATGAGTTTATAACTTCCCACACCCATAATAGATAAATTCTCTTTACTATATCAAAATAAAACCCAATACAAGATGTGAAGTGTCATAATAGAACTCAAACACAACTTTATCTGGTAAATAAAGAACCAGGTCATTGAGTAAATTCTTCTTTAAATACTTAAAAGAAACCTAACATTAAATAGTCCATACAAAATCCCAATTAAATATGGTCAAACATGTTAAAGGAGTTATAATATGAGATAATTTGGTTAAAAACCTCATATAATAGCCTATAAGACCAAGGAATCTCTGAATCACCTCAATATTCTTGGGGGTTACCCAAGAAAGAACTACCTTAATATTTAGATGATAAAAAAATACTCCACATTGAGACATAATATGTCCTAATAAATATACCTCATGATCCCATAAATGCGACATTGATTTTTTTTTCAAATAACTAATAATTTTGTATTACCGAAAAATAGCTCATAGATACTGCATATTCCTCTCCACCAACTTAGAAAACACAAGGATTTATTCAATGAAAACGATTACAAATCAATAAAAAAACCATTAAGGACATATTTTATCACTCCTATAAACATGACTGGGGAATTCTTGACACCAAATATAATTACCAAGAATTCACAACTACCATAAGAACACCAAAAAAAGTCTTTATAATATCCTCATACTTCCCCTACATATGGTGATATCCCAACCACAAATTGATCTTTGAGAACCATTTAAATTTCTTCATCTAATAAAATAGGTCATCAATCTATAGAAAAGGTTAATAATTCTTCATTGTCACAAGGTTCAATAAATGATAATCTATTTCCAATCATATACCTCCGTCCTCATTCTTTAAAAATAGAACCATAGAACCCCAAGTCGACACATTAGGTTGGATAAAACCACCCTATATAAGATCATCAATTTGAATCTTACATTTCTATAACTCGGAAGGAACAATACTTTTCAAAGAAATCACTATTAGAGTGACACCTGACTTTAACTATATCCAAAATTTTACCTATCATTGCGGGGGTAGTGAAAGAAATTATTCAAAAAAGACATCAGGGTACTCTTTCAAAACACTAGTAAACACCACTAAATGATCCTATAATGAACTCAACATTAGCTCAACCATCAAAGAAGATAAGGAATCGACACACCTATGACCCACTTGAGGGTCTCACTCACTAATAAAAATGACATTATCCCCATTAGCATCAAAGAATATAAACCAACACCTAGAGAATCAACTATATCCTACAAAAAATATAACTAGTCTTTACTCGAGATGATTTCATAGGGTTGTATCCACAAACAAATAAAATATTCTCAAGAGTGATACTCCCCTAGAATCATCTCACAATATATACACACATTATATAATCCATATCAACCACTAAATAGTGTATTCAATTCCAAGGTAACAAGAATTATATCCACCACATGTCACAAATAATGGACTAGGGTGAGTGAAATGAAGAATTTCATACCCCATTAATCCAAAAAACCCTATACCAAGGTAGAATATAAGAAGATAATACCTCACATGATGTCTTGATTTCCTAGTTCTATAAATTCTATGGCATAAAATTGAAATTTTTTGACTCCAAGAACTCTCTAAACTGATTGATATACCTCCACAATAGTACTCTAATCAGTGTCCCTAAAGATGATGGGAATAAAAAAGCTATACTCTTCCCACCCAATTCCCTCTCTACTAATCATAAACTGAATCACCATACTACTATTTCTATCTTAGTGAATAATATTGTAAAAATTGAGCATAAAGAGTAACACTATTTCCAATCCATCTTATGAGTATGTTTGGGAACTAAATCTTCCAATGTAAATAAACACCTCATAAAAAAACCATGTAGAATCTCCCAGTAGGGGTATGATAATTTCTTGATTTAATGAAATTTAATGAAGAAGGAAGGAACCAAACCCTTTTTGTTTGAAACTTTATTTGACAAATAAAATGAAAACATATGACCATAAATATTCTCCATAGAGATTCTGGATGAATCTCCTCCCATAACAATCTAATCATATCCAACATCCTTTCAATAACCTCCACCTCCACCAATACCTCATGATACTTATACAACATGAATGGGGTAGCTTGGCACTATATATTTATGAAATAAACTCGCATTTTTTGATTGTTTTTTTTAAAATGAGATTGAAAATAATTAGAGGGTTTTGAGATATTTATGAATCTATGAGGGTATTTTTGAGATTATTCTTGGTGGATTAAAATTTTTTCAAAGAAATTTTGTGTTTACTTGATAATTTATAGAATTATAAGTTAAGGATATTTTTAGAAAAGTCATATAAGTCTACATATGAGTGTTTTTGATCAGTGTATGTGTGCTTTTGAGATTTCATAAGTTTCATTAGTTATTTGTGTAAGTTTTTTTTTCATCTATGAATGTATAACATAGACTATGTATATGTCATTATAAACCAATATTTGAGTCATGTGGTTTAATTTTGAATTTTTTGTTTGCCTATGTATCATTACGCACCTATGCACATGTCATTAGGTGCTATGTAAGTGTCATAAAGCATTGAATTTGTGTCTTCTAGCCAGTGAATATGAGTTGACACTTTTTGAAAAATCCAAAAATATATTGGTTTAAGTATTTCAAGAGAATAAAATTAGACGATGCTAAAGCTAATTTTAAAAGATTAAAAAAATACATTTAGAATGTGATTCAAGTTGTCTCCTGAAATATTTCAAAATGGTTGATCAATTGTTATATCTATTTAATGATTCATGATATTTTTTCTATGTATTTTCTGTATAGTTTAAATTGGAGTTTTTTGAAGAAGAACCTCTATATATTATTAATGGAATTTCACTCCAATTATGCTTTACTATTATGTTTCTGATATAATCACTTGTAACTATTTTTGAAGTGATTCATGAAAATCTATCTAGTTAGGATATTATATCTTCAGAGTTGAGTGCTAAAGATATTTTTTTATATTTTAGTGATAAGAAGAAAAAGTATTAAATATGGTTAAGTGAGAAGAATAATATGTATTTTAAATGAAATTTAAAAATTGATTTTTTTATAAATTATTATTAAATGGTGATTAAAAATGAAGAAGGTTCCAAAATGGTTTTTTGGAGAATTTTCCAAAAAAGGTAAGGATAGAAGTATAATTCTATAGAGGAATAACAATTGTTAAAAGCAGGATGATTGGTGAGATCCCAGTGAATGAAAATATTCTTAACTAAATGAGGAAAAGGATAAGATAACTTGGTATGATTCTATTAAAAGAAGATTTGAGAATATTTAAATGGAAAATTATTACTAGAATTAAAATTAATTATAGTAATATATGTTGAAAAAATATGGGAAGCAGTTGAAGAGATATGGTGCATAACTGGAATTGAGTTGAGTATCGAAAAAAGAGAGAAGATGAGTGCCTATAGATTGAAGTTCTGAATAAATCATCAATATCAGTTCAATCATGAGAATTCATAAGATCATATGAGTTTTATAATATAGAATCAGATCTACATCATGTTATATACTCAATTAGTGGTTGTTCTTGAATATATTTAAGGCTCATGGAGGAATATCCTTATCCACTATTTCTAAAGAAACCAAACCTTCAAAGTTTTCTTTTATATTCTAATTTTATTTCATTGTATCTATAGTGTGATATTGAACATTCCAATGTGAATTTATAAATGGATATTTAAATGTAATTATCATACATGTATTCAAAATTCACATATTCTTATAGTGAATAATTCATGGTTGGGGAGACTATCCAACCTGGAAAATAGTAGACCTTTCAAGGAGTGAACCTTAAAAAAATCTGCGTGTTTACCTTTTTTTCATGTGTGAGTAAATCTGTGAATTAATATTTTAATGGATCAAAATTTAATAGTTTTTATAGGATTATTTAATGTTAAATAAAATAAAAAACCTAGTTTATACTAATTTACCCCCTTCTCGGTGTAGTAATCTGATCTTAAGAACTTTAATCTAGAAAAAAAGCCTCCTCAAAATTCCATTCTCTAACCTCTTCATCTAGAAAAAGGTATAGAGAATAATGTAAGAGGTCATTGAAATAGATAATGAACTCCCACACACCAGGAATCTTCTAGTGGAGAGTAATAATATCCAATCGATAATCCACCTTCTTTATTGATGAAATAAAATCTTCTTGGAACTAATATTGAATCTTCTCCAATGAAATATTTGACTCCTCATTATACCAAATGAATAAAATATAATACTATCAAGTAGACCCACATAGTATATTGATAATAAAAAAAAATCTAGTACTCCCTCTTAGCACAAATCAAGATGAAGGAAATATCTAAGTCCTTTAACTAATCCTCAATCTTCTAATATGAAATGGATCCTTCATAATTCTATCGAATCTGGACCTCTAACTCTTATAGTGTATTCCTATAAGCATCATCATTGGAATAATTAACTTTACAACTATTTCCTAGTGTATCTTTCTAAACATCATCGACATGAACATTATAGGGATGTCAACCTAGATCCATACTTATATAAACGAAAATGTTAGGGACTCCTAAATCCTATAATACAAAATAATTAAGATTAATTAATTTAGATTCATCCTAATTACAATTTTTTACCCATTACAATCATAGAATTAAAAAATTATGATTCATGATCATTACCTAGGTCTCTTACATACTATCATAAATACTTTTACCATTATTTTAAATAAATTCAAGGTCCTTGTTCAGATTATAGGGGGACCTAAAATTATGTTTCTTTGTTGGTTTCTCTTACTTACATCATGTATTATGTTCAATTGATACCATTTCCCTACAAAACCATGCAGTTCCCACCAATACCTATCTCTAATCTCTATCCTACATCTTAACCAAAATATCTAAAACCACTCAATCATAACCCCCTATCGGTACCCCTCCTGGCCTGATAGTAAATATTTGAGTAAACCCCTAACCCCCCTCTAATAGTATATTGTTTATAAACTAGCAGCGAGGGTATATAAATGCATAAAATAGTATTATTACCATCAATATATCCCAAAAAATGATATACTTCCACAATAAACTCCATAAAATAAGTACAAAACCATAAAAATACATGAAATTTCATATAATGTGAAAAAAATAAAAAAATAATTGAAAAATCTTAGTTAAAGACCACATCAACCAACATATCTTGAACAAGCACTGTAATCTAGTAACACCCAGATCGATCAGCAACCATCTCCCACTAACATGAACACACACACAGACACACACACACTGGGGTGATCATACAAGTACATTCAGTAGGATTCTCTTTGAAATATATCACGAAAATGTAAAAGAATTATACTATATCCTTGTGAATAAATAGAAGAAACCAAATCATTACTTAAGTTAGGTGAACTAAATAATTACCCCACTAAGGATTTTTCCCCAAGTTGTTCACAAAAGTAGGTAAAAAAATATCGAAATAATATATATGTGAGAGGTTCCCCACATCCACTTCCCCCATAAACTTGTCATGCCCACCCCAATGTCTTATGTCCTGGGGCTCGTGTTCCCTCTATAAGTCATCCTAACCATATGGGAAATCATGTAATAACCACATCATCATCTCATCTTTCACCCCGTGTTTCCAATCAATTCCATAACCTAATAGTATGAACAAAAACCCTCCAAACATATGTAATAATGCACTATATGTCAAGCAATTATAGACCATTCATAATTAAACCTATAATAACTATAGTCATTAAAACCGAAATACATGTATACACTATAATCCTAAGCCACTGTAGCCAACATATACATGTATGGTAAAACTGAGATCCATCACAACTCTTATGAGAACATATTTGATACCATAATCCCTCAAAACTTGGATATACTCACATGCTATTCTATGTCAATAAAAGAGAGTATGGAAAGATAATATTCAACATTTAATATCCTAAACAACATAGATATTAGAAAAACACCCAGAACCTAAGGTCATTATGGGCATCAACTTACCGACTCACTTAGGTAGTGGAGCATAAGAAATAATATAAAATAATGATAGTATAAAAAAATCCATCCTAAGGGAAACTATCCCACCCTATACTTGAACTATAGCTAACATCTCACATAATAACCCAATAACCACCACTAGGATTTGAAATCTAGTCTCATTAAAAGCACATAAGCATCGAGAATCATCACCATTAATACTTTAGTAATTTATTAATCACCATTAATGTTATTAAAATTCATCATAAATCATGGTTTAAACATTCACATTTATTCATAAAAACCAAGGTTATTTTATAATAACCATTTCAATTCTAGGTTTCATCCCATAAGCTTAACCATCATTTCAATTCTAGGTTTCATCCCATGATCTTAGAGAATTTATCCCAAATAATTCCCAATTTCTATTTAATATATCATTACCATAATAAGAAACCATCCCCATCAATTCATTACAATTAATTAACATTCCATAATTTGGGGTATTCCATGACTCGACCAAATCTGATCTCAAGTAATAGATATTCTAAAAGGTAACAATAATTCCAAATCGAGCAAAAAACAATAACATCAACAAATGACAAAAAAAGGGAAAGAATGAATATTAACCTATACCAACCAACCCAATATCAACTCCATCATAATGAACAAGAAATAGGTAAGCCCATCTCTCAACCTACACTGACTATCCCAATATAAATAATGAAATAGAAAAGCCCATATCTCAGCCTGTTCGATCAATATCAACACCACCCACATCAAATAACTACAATAACAAAGGTGAAATAGCATATACTTCACAAAATCATATAACCTCACCAGGTTTTACATCAAAAATAGAAAGGGATCTATCATTATAAGTCATAAACATGGTAGAAAAAAATATTTTCAGCATGAAAAAATCAAGGAGAAAACAAGGACATAACATTAGAGAATGCAACATAAATAAATCGAGGATAATATTTAAAACAACCACAAACATTTATTCTAGATTTTTTTCATTTTATTATTGAATTAAATTATTAATTATGAGTAGATTTCAATACTAAGGAATGTAATAATTAATGGCTAACAATAACTATAATCAACAAATGAACTTACTCAAAGAAACAATTTTTATGTTCTATGGTATTAAAAAAGTATTATAACTGAAATCATACAACTCATTCATTTTCACTTGTCTTACCATATTTATGTTTTATCCAAATTTCATTCATGTAAAATATGTTAAGGGATAATAAATATCACAACATGATAAATCAAACTATTAGGAGACCACTAGAGGCAATTGATCACAAGTAAAGAATAATCACATGTGATCACAACACCCTTCCAATACCCCTCAATTATTAAATCCATGATTATTGTATTAATTATTAAATTCCATCCATATATCCATTGAAGATAAATCATTTTAATCCCACAAAAACATAAAAAATAAAGAAAAGTCATGAATCCCTTACCTTGATATGAATGTTCTAACATTCCTTGAACAAGAATAAAAGAATATATTTAGATCTCAAAATCACTTGTCATATAAGGAACTCACAATTCTAAGGTATATCATTATACCAATAATCCTACATAAATCATAAATAATAAACATCAAAAGAAATAAAAATAGATCCACCAAAATATTGAATGAGGGAATTAGAGAGAGAGAGAAATCTAAAGGGGAGGAATATAAATCACCCCAGATCACCCATGAGTCAATCTCTAGAAGTTGGGGGAATAAAGCCATGAAAAGGGGAATAAGAGTCTACAAATGAGAACCTATGGTCACCTAGGGTTTGAAGGAAGATGGTAAATATAATATAAATTCACAGGTACATCCAACTTTATACAGACTAGAAATTTTATAAAACCATTAATCAATAGATATGTATATGCTATAATTGTTGAACTTTTAATAACAGCCACAATGTAGCAGGGGTGGCCATACTGTAATGGATTTACATAAAGAAACCCTATGAAAATCATGGTGTGAATCTGCCTATTATCTTCCTATTTAATTATACATTCACACCTAATATGATAAACCTAAGTAATGGCTATTTTATATCCAAGACACTATGTTGTAATGGTCTCTAAGAAGGTGAATCTAAGGACTTTGGTATCTTGGAATTTGTGGTGCAACCCAAGAAACACAACATATCAACCCATAAAAAGTAAAGGCTAATGAATTGAAACTTCCAGACTCTATAGGGAAACTTATAAAACACAATACAACTACCCCTAAAATGGAAAACCACCAAAACCAGCCACCCATGTCTCTATAGTATAAAGTCCATAGACAAACTATGAAGTCCATTCATTAAAATAAAACCAAACTCCTTGAAACTATACCATGCTGCAATTGACCCAACCATGCCACAACATATCTCATCTAGATGAAATTCCATATTCCAAAGCACCTCCCTGTATATTCTTTCCCCAATACCTAAAATCACTTGAAAACACAAAATAACGGCTTGGGAAGAACTGAGCCTTTACTTACCACAACCAACAATAACTAAATTTGATTTCAGCACTACCTTGTTCCTACACAAACTCTATCATGCCTTAAATTCCAAAATATTGAGAACAATTATCAAGGATCCCAAAAAAACACAAAACATTAGAAAAAATTCTTCACATAACACCATATCATAAAGTGTCATAATAAATAGTCAAAACCATCACATCCCTATTTCATCATCCCCACTTCCTTTTTTCATATTTTCTGCTTCTCATTAAACCAAACTATTTGCCTTCACCATGATTAACATATTTTCATTTAATTAATTATTACATGTCTATTCAAACTTTATTCTAACACATGTCACATTAATTTGAATTATTTATCATTAATTTACCCATCACCTCCTTAACAAAACTATAAAAACTCATTAAAAATAATGAAAATAGAATTTAAAATCCTAGACCTTTTAAATGATTTATTATTCTAATGATCATCCATCATTATCATTCTTCAAATATAAAAATATATATATCCATGAAATAAATCTAATGAATCATTTTTCCAAATACCAATTCCTCAGATAAATAAAGAAAAGAAGAGTTATCCAAGACATGATAATGATATAGATCATAAATCCCATTTAAAATTTTCCAATATTATGTTAGAGAAATTCTATAAATATATTTATCAATTTATTCCAAAGGTATTTGAAAATATCTCCAAAGTCACCCTATAGTCTATATTAAGCTTATAGAGAAGTTGAAATAGAAATCAATGTGGTTGGGTAGTTTTTTAATATTTTAATTTGTTTCATTTAAAAACTAAACCAACCCATAATTCCTTTGGTTAAAGAATAATCCTAAAATAAGTACATGCTTATATTTTATCTAATAAAATACATGATCACCTTCCTATTTAAATCCATATATATCATAATACCAACATGGAAAAAATATATAACTATGACATGTTTTATGATCCTATTCCATAAAATCCCAATATCTTCACCTTTCTCATGTCAACTATCAAAAACACCAAAATCACATAAAAAATTACTATGATGAATTTTTAAATTATTATTCTATGGTTTATCACTTGATCTTTCAGTATCCAAAATTTCATGATCCCATGCCTATAAACCATGATATTTCTGATTAAACCATGATATAATTAAAAAAAATGTGATGTATCTCACATGCCTTATTGGTTAATTGATTCCCTAGTCATCATATCCACTATTCTACTGATATATAATCAAGTTAACCATGGATAGAACTAACCACAATCTATTCTGATAAAACATGACATGGTTTTTTACATTAGGTTGAATACCCACCAAATTCAACTATTCCACTTCCTCTTATTTTTCTAATGACCATAAAATATGCAATGGAAAGTCATATAGAAAAATTCATACCTTTACATTATATACCTATAAAATATTTTTCCCTAAAAATACCGAACATATAAACAAGGAATATGCTAAAAAATTAAAACTATCATATTAAATACATAATTTTTTTAAACCTAAAAAATCCAAACCAAAATACTTAATTCAAAAGGTTCTTTAAAAAATATATTTGGATTCATATTCAAGTTTTTGTTTAATATTTAGAGGAAAAATATTCATAAAAACATAAGATATTGATCTTTTATCTATGACTATATCCTAAGTACTTTACTCTAAACTACAACACCTCTATAAAATAGACAAAATGGAAACAACTCATATAAAGACCCATGATCTTGAATATTCATTAAAATCTTAGCTAAATCCACATTCTCCTCAATATAATGCTCACCCTAATAATCAACACAATATTTTTCATGAAAATTATTCTGAAACTATGATATATGGAAGACATCATGAAATATCCCTAATCTAGTTGGAAGTGTCTATTATTATAAAACCCCACCAAGTCACTCCAATACCTCATAAGTTCACCAATAAAGGTAATATTTGAAATTCACATAAAATTTAAACCCATATACCTTGAGGACCATAAAAATATCTATATAACAACACCCAATGCTCTTTATCTTTTATCCGACCATCACTAACATATTCATCAACTATTTTATCTCTCCACACATATACAAAAAAGCCTCTTAGGAAATGATCTTTCACCTATTAAAACAAGGGGAGATAAAACATAATTTGGTAAAAATAAAATCCACCACTAACCTTGTCCATATCCAAATACAAAGTTTTTAGTTTCTATATTATCTTTCATTAATAACTTGATTCCTTGGTAACATCACCATAAGTCATCCTGCTCAATGAATCAACTACTAAATTCCATCAACCCTGAGTATATGAAATCATTAAATCATAATCCAAGATAAACTCTACCCATATTTATTAATAAAGATTCATATATCCTTGTGATAATATATAACATTGGATCTTATGGTTAGTGAAGACCGTAAAACATTCCCTAAGAAGTTAATGTATTTATATATTTAAAGAAGACACCTTAGACACCAATTTAAGATCATGAGTAGTATAATTACATTAAATAGGTATAAAATTTCAGTACCCATAGAATATAAAAACCATTTAATATATTAACACACACCCTAGTCCATGGTGTCAAGCAATATAATAAACCTTGAATATAACTCCTTTTTATGTAAAAAAATCAAGTAACAATAAACTTATACTTTAAAAATTCACGTGTAGACTGGAAAAAAAATATCCAAGGAATGAAACCTCTTCATAAAAGCTAAAAATTATATTAAAATTAGATATAAATCAAATATAAACCTATGATAATATGTAGAAAATATGATAAAACTATGTACCTTAGATACATTATTTGATACCTCATTACGAATAACCACCTTGATATTAGATAGAATCACTGAAAATTCTAATTGTAAAGTATCATTCCTAAGAAAGTGAACTTACTACACCCAAAATATACACTGAAATATATTTTTGTAAAAATTATGTTGAAAAAAATCCCAATATTACTCAACATTCCCTCCTTAACCCTTAATAAAACAAATATTTCATTGATAAACACCCACTGAAAGAGATGAAGATAAGGATTGAACACCCAATTAATCAACCCTATAAAAAACTCTATTGTATAGGTAATTCCAAGAGTAATCACTATGAACTCAAAGTTCCTATAATTAAATTAGAAAGAAATATTTTTAAGATCCCCCCCTTTACCCGTATATGATGGTATCTTGACAAGATATGTTTATCTAAGAAGTAACCAACTTCCTTCAATTGATTAATCAAGCTCTAAATCCTCATTAGAGGAGGAATTTTTTTCAATATCACTTGATTCAACCACCAATAGTTAAAACAAAACCTTATTCCCCCATCATGATTCTTGGAAATAAATAACAGGTATCTCCATATAGATATACTAGGGTGAATACAATTACACTATAATATATCATTAATATGAATTTGTATATCCTAAATTTTAGAAGGCACCATCCAATATGAAACCATAAAAATTAGATACATTCCTATATATAACATAGATACAGAATAAATCTCCCACCATAGTGGTATACTGGTAATTTAATATGAAAAAAATCAATAAAACCCATTAATATCCTTTGAATATTATTCACTTCCACTTAAAACACACACAATATTAAACTCACATGCTGATATATGTAATGATTTGATGGTTGATGAAACTCAATACCTTCTATTATGTCTACTAGGTTAGATACCCTAAGGGGGGGGATTAGGGTATGACAGATTAAAACAACTACCTCTATTGATCTTGTTTTGTTGTTAGAAAAAACTCTATTCTTTATCCTTCCTTTTGTAGAGTATGAACAAATATTAAATCAAGAATATGAAACATCAATATTACTTGGTTCAAACTCCCTGGACTATGTCCGAGGAGCATACACCAGTGATGTGCCAATGTACCAAATCTACTAAAAGTGAATTTTTTTTTACAAAGATTGGAGTGGAATCACTATCCCTATTAGTTTATAACCAATCACAATTTGAAAGATCACTACTCTCTAAACTGAAGAGAGATCACTGCTTATTCATATGATCCACTCATAGTTTAAAGACTTTTAGTTCCTTTCATTATCTCTAATGAATGCATACTCCATTGTATGTAGATGATCTGGTGAAGTCCAATTTTCATCCACTGATGAATACCCCTTTATCGCAGGTGTACTGGGAAACTTCCAAATTTCATGAAACCCTAGGGTGACCTATTTTCAACATTAACTAGTGTGCACCATCTACCTTTGTTGTAGGAAAACCAACTTTCACACCATTTTTATACCAGCGTGACACTTTATACTTGTATGCCACTTCTTGTGCACCACTTATTGCATTCCAATGCTTTCACACCACTACTTGCGTGCCACTTCTTTCATGCCACTACTTGCACACCACTACTTGTGTGACACTGACTGCCCAACTCACTGCTTGCACGCCACTCAGAACTTTCAAACCACTTCCACATGCACGATCATATCTCAGATTTTATCTAAGTGTTGAGATACATTTAAATGAAGAGGGTAGCCATCTATTTGTAGGAATTTTGGATACCCTGCACATGAGGTGCGCAACTCACCTTGTGCGCCACTTCATGACTTGCACGCCATTCCATAACTTTCGATCCCCTTCATAACTTGTGTACCACTTCATGAATTGTGCACCACATCATGCCTTGTGTTCCACCTGTTAACTTGCATGCCACTTTATTTCCATTTTCATATTTTGGTGGGATGTAATATGACTTGTGCACCACTTATTCACTTGCGCACCACATAGTGACTTGCACTCCACTTCTTAAATTGCGTGCCACTGTCTTTTATTTGTCATATTTTGATGTGATGATCTTGAAATATGACTTGAACACCACTTATTCACTTTCATGACCCTTATTGAGTTACACATCAATTATTAACTTGTGTTCCACTTAATGACTTGAATGCCCATTCTTAAATCGCACACCACTTTCTTTTCTTTTTCATATGTTGATGTTCTGATTTTGAAACATTCATGGCATGTAATATTACAATCGCCTGCTTTATTAACAAACACAGTCACCTCAAAAATTATTCAATGATACCTTGAGGGATTTTATCCCAACAATATCCCCCTTTGGGTTTGTTGACAACACTTTCATAATTAGATACCTCCTTAAAGATTCTCCATCAACAACCACCATTCACTTCTTGTGATTCTGATAACAATCAAAGATTTAGTCAACACATACTTTAAGCCCACATGAGCAATGATCGACATGAGAAAAAGAGTATAATTAAAAGTTCATCAATGAATCACTTCATTCCTGACACCAATTCTTGAAACCAATCAACTACTTTCATTAAAAACCTCACTTATCATGATATATCTTCTTTGACCGATCACTGCTAGCATCATCAAATTTAAAAATCCTACTCCCCTTATCTTGTTTCTCCCCATATATCACTATTCCACATGTTAGATTCTCCCCATGTCTTTGGATAAGAAATTTTCTCCCATAAAAATTCTCCCCCTTGAATAGTCACATTTTCTCCCCCTTTGTCAATGAACCCAAAGGTCTCTCCTCAGCGGTCTGTAATAGGGTGAAAACAAAGATCAGTACATCAGAGAGAAACAAAACATACCTCAGGGAGGAAGGGAGGGGGGGGGGGGGGGGGTCCACATCCGCACTCTTTCAAGTGTGGGGAGTCGATGAAACTCCAAGATCCAATAAATTCCTCTTGAATGCTTCCTTAGGTAAGACCTTCTTCAAAATATCATCAACTTGTAGCTCTGTAGGCACATATTCCAACTTCACTAGCCTATGCTCCACCTTCTCCTTAATAAAATGATATTTTATTTCAATTTTCTTGGTCCTTGAATGATGGGCATTATTTTTTCTAATATTTATAGGACTTGAGTTATCACACTGAATTCTGATCGGAGACTGCACTGTCACGCCCAATGTCATCGAGCTGCTGCTTCATCCATAATAATTGCTTGAATGCTTACATGGATACAATATACTTAGCTTATGTGATGATTAAACAAATGAAATCTTGTTTCTTTCTCAACCATGAAATACACAATCCACCAAGATAAAAAGAAACTCCTGATGTTGATTTTTGGTCATCTACCGAACCATCCCAATCAGCATCTGTATATCCCAAAATCTCTAGCTGAGATTTGTCATTATATATTAAGTTGAAATCAATCATTACCTTGCTATACCAAAGTATTATTTTCACTTCAATCATGTGGATTTCCTTGTGATTACTTTGATATCTCACTAATTGGCATATGGAAAATACAATTTCAGGCCTTGTCACGGTCAAGAACAATAAACTTCCAATAATTTTCCTGTATTATGTGATGTTAACTGCGTTCACTTCATCATCTTTTGATTGTTTCATCTAGGTAGTAACCAGAGTCTTCATTTCCTTGGAAATTTCCATCCTAAATATCCTCATAACGTCCTTGGAATATTTGTATTGAGAGATAAATGTGCCATTTCTTCCTTGTGTTACCTATAAACCAAGGAAAAATGTTAGCGCACCAATCATAGACATTTCGAACTCATTTTTCAGGAATTCAGAAAACTAACTACACTGTGCTTCATATAATCCTCCAAATATTATATCATCAACATATACTAACACCATCATTCTTTGATTATTATCATTCTTCACATATAAATTGTAATCAACTCCACCACACTGGAAACCAAGCTTCTTCAAAAATCGATCTAGCCTTGAATACCATTCTCGTGGTACTTGCTTCAACCCATACAAAGCCTTCTTCAGCTGAATTTTGTTTTTTTATCTTCATGAATGAGAAAACCATCTGGATTCTCAATATACATTTATTATTCCAGAACCCCATTCAAAAATTCTGACTTGAAATCCATATGGAACCCTTTGAACTTACGTTGCACTGAAATTACCAAGAATAATATGATTTTCCAGCCTTTTGATAGGTGAAAATGTCTCATCAATATAATACACTCTATTTGGGATTATCCTTTGCACACAATATGTGATTTGTTTCGGATCAAAACACCATATTCATTCATTTTTTTTGAAAAAGTACCATTTTGTCTTGATGACATTATTATCTTTCGACCTCGAGATAATCTCCCAAGTCTGATTCTTCTCAATCTAGTATAGCTCTTTGTTCACCACCTGAACCAATTTTTCATCTTCTGTTGCATCAAAAATATATTTAGGTTTGACTTGAGATAAGAGAGATGTCTGTTGTAGTGACTTCATTCTTCTTGTCTAAACTGGAACTGTCTAATCACCCATGATATTCTGCATGTCAATTTCATCTCGACTCTTTGGCTTCCTTATAAATACATACTTTACTTCTTCTTGTTCATCATCAGTATCTTATTCTGAGTCAGCATCCACTAATTTTTCGCCCCTATGTTACTTTCCTCTTTATCACTTTCACCAAGAAACTGTTCACTGTACTATTGAGTATTCTCTTTATTTTCCACAATAGTGACATCTTTTATCTCAACTAATTTTCCCAGCCTCTTGTTAAAGTCTTTTTATGGTTTTATTTTCCCGAGTAGCGAAGGAATATCCCCTAATCTCCACATGATACAAATTTCCTATGTTTTTCTCTATTGAGAATGAATCACTTAATTCTAAATATTTGATAATATTTCGCTGTTCTCTTATTTTTGTACCACATATCATATGGAGTATTTCCTTTCTTAAAAAACAATAGAGCCCTATTAGAAATGTATACTGATGTCAATACTGCTTCCTTCTAAAATTCTTTGGTAGATCTTTTTCCATAAGAATTGTTCTGGCCATGTTGTTGCTGATATGATTTATCCTTTCAACTACTTCATTCTGTTGGGGATTTCTTGCTGAAGAAACTTGATGCCTTATCCCAAGTTTCTTATGATAGCATTCCATCTCATTGTTTGTGAATTTTGTACCATTTTTAGTACGAAACTTCAGAATTTTCTTCCCAATAATCCTTTCAAATTCCCTCTGATACTATTTTAGGCAACTGAACACATCATACTTATGGGAAATGAATAATAACCATGCCATTCTACTATAATCATCAATGATAAGAACATAATATCTCTTTAATTCAATGGATCTTGGTGAGATAGATCCACAAACACCAGTATGCACCAATTTGAGCACTCATGTTGACTTCTTTTCCTTCACTTTGTACGTCTTTCTGATGATATTCCCATGTTGACAAGAATAAAATTAATGTGCACAATCACATGATAGCTTAGGGAAATCTATAGATGCATCACACTTTACCAGATCTTCCAGGAAAGTTTGGCATAGATGACCAAGTCATTTATTCCATAACTTGTTTCCCTCCTATCTGGATAAAAATCACACATCTTCATCACCACTTACATGGTAAATATTTTCTTTTTTACTTTTTCCATATATAATCACTACACAATATCCTACTTTTATGATACATATATTCTTAGTAAACCTTATATAATTCCCTGAGTCACATAGTTGACTGACTCTGAGAAAATTGCGACTGATACATTCTACTACTAAGATATCAACATGTCTTATTTCATTACCCCCAAACCTGGAATTTTCCAAGACAATAATATTTCATCCTTCATCATTTCCAAACATGATAGCTCCTTATTTGTCATATTTTATGCCTGTAACAAGATTCTTATTACCTTTCATGTGATATTTTCAACTGTAGTCAAGGATCCATACACCAAAATGGTCTGATGCTTTAAGGGCAATTTATGAAACCACTACCTTGTCAGCTCTCTTCTTCTTGATACATGTTTTTGAATTCAAACTCGGAATGGATTGGAATCATGATCTTCCTTAGAGTATAATGGACCAGCTTCATCTAAAAGAGCTTCAAATCAATTTTTTGTTTTCAACTCATTTTTTGGTTATATGATTTTTTTCTTGCAACTACTCAAGTTTGGTTTTGGCACATTCCTATACATGATTGATGTAAAACATCTATCCATGTTCCCAAATCCTCTTTACCAAAAACAATGTCCCTAAAAAGATGTTCTATAATATTGTGCTCTGTTTTTCTTCCACTGTTGATCTTGTTCCCTTTGGTATCTCTTGGATATGAAACATACATTTTGTGAATCTCCCATCATTCAAAAAGCAATAACACCTGATATAGGGTGTATTCTTGTGTGTCATTTCTTTACTTCTAATTTCCCCTTGGGTTATCTGAATATTATAATTTTTCTTCATACCCAAATCAATCTTCAATTTCAGAGTGGGTGCTTGCTGCCAAACTTCAACTTTCATAGTTTTTTGTTTTCGATCAAGCCCCACATCAACCTTAACATCTAAACACAATTTTTTCTTCTTTTATTCTTGGATACTATGCTCCACTTTAGACTTAATGGTTTTTGAATAATATTATTTTCTGGTATTATACTATGAGTAAAGGGTTTTTCTTGATCCTTTACTTTTATTCATAGACCGAAAATGTATTCTTCAAGTTCTTCGATAAGATTGATTTTATCTTTCACTATGTTATTCAAGCCTTCGATCTCCCTTTTCTATTATTCAACTTTGATTTTATGTTCATCAACCTTTTCTGAGCTCTCTGGTATAGAGGAATTATGTTTTTCAATTTCTTTTACAAGTTCAGACTTCCCTTCTTCCTATTATTTCATATAGAGTTTGGAATCATGTACCACTTTGTTGGATTTTCTTATTTTTTCTCTCCAAACATTTATATCCTTAAGAGCTACTTTTAATTCAGATTCCATATCAACTCTCCCTTCAACTTCTTCTTCTTCTTCATTAGTGTTAGTTTCTTCCTTTTTTCTGACAACAACCGACAATTTTCACCAATTTTTTTTTATCAAAGATCTTTTCAGTTCTCTATCTCTTCAACTTCCTCAACCTCAGACTCATCTGAACTGTCACATTCTTGTGAAAGAAGATTCTTTTTTTTATAAATAAATTTGACTTAAAATATTTATTTCCTTTCATGTAGGCAAAATAATTCTTCTTGAGAATTTCAACTTTATCCTCATTATCTTCTTGTAACTTCTTGGGGCACCTTTCCAAAAGATGTATAATATTTCCACATCAAAAACATGCTAGTGGAAGTCTCCTTTTGAACTTTCATTTTCCTATTTTTAGGTTTAAGGAAAGAAATGAAATCACCTCATCTGTCTCTTCATTTTCCTGATAATATTCAATGGTGAGCTTCTTCATGGCCTTGAATTCCACCTCTTTATATTTCCCCTTTTCCACTACATCGTTATCATCATTTCTCATTTCATATGAAAGAAAGGTGCTGTGCAAGTTCTCTAATGTCAACTCTTTTGGGTCTTTATCTTCCAAAACTAAAAATTTCAGATTGAACCAAGGTGGAAGTTTCCTCAATATGAGCTTCAAAATTTTTATGTCTTTAATAAATTCTATAAGAACTTTCATGTCTTCCACAATGATATTTACCCCATCAAATAATGCATCAACAAACTCATTTGGGTTCATTATCAGATCTTCATACTTGTTCCACATAACTTTCAACTTTGACTCTCTGAACTTTGTATCTCCTTCAAATATATTCAATTGGTTTTCCCACATAGAATGTGATGTCTTTCATGACATCAACTTTGTATATATATCATTGGATAGGTTTCCCCATAAGGAATTTATTCCCTTAGTGTCAGTATCTAGTTCCCTTATTTCAGCCACTGATAATACACCACTATTGATGTCGGCTGAGATACCATGCATCGCTATTGTAAACACATCAATTCCAAAATATTGGAAGTAGTATTGCATCAGATTCTTCCATAACTGAAAGTTTTTTCCATCGAAGATCAGAATTCCTTTATGATTGGTGACCTCCATTGAGAGAGAAACACTAATATCATCCTTTCCCTATAATACAAATTGTTAGGTCTACTTGGTTAGATACCCTGATGGGGGGGGGGGGGGGGGTTAGGGGGTGAATTAGGGTATGATAGATTAAAAAAACTACCTCTATTGATCTTGTTTCATTGTAAGAAAAAGCTATCTTCTCTCTTCTTCCCATTGCAGAGTATGAACAAATCTTAAATCAAGCACATGACACAATAATTTTACTTGGTTCACCCTCACTGGGAAAAGTCTAAGGAGAAAACACTGGCGATGTGCCGACATACCAAATCCACTAAAAGCACCCTACTGTTTACAAAGTTTGGAACGGACTCACTGTCCCTCCTGGTTTACAACCAAACACAATTTGAAAGGTCACTGCTCTCTCAAATAAAGAGAGATCACTACTTATTCAGATTATCCACTCACATTTTAAAGACTTTTTGGTACTTTAATTATCTCTAATTAATGAATCCTGAACTATATATTTATGCTCTGGTGAAGTCCAAATTTCATCCACTGATGAATAAACCTTTACTGCAGGTGTACTGGGAAACTTCCAACTTTTACGCAACCCTAGGGTGGCTTGTGTTCCACGTTAACCAGTGCGCAAAATATTTTTTTTCTTGCGGGAAAACCAACTTGCGTACCAATTTTATACTTATGTTCCACTTTATACTTTCACTCCACTACTTTCATGCCAATTCTTGCACGCCACTACTTGCGTGCCACTGCTTGCACACCACTACTTGAGCGCCACTACTTGCGTGCCACTGACTATGAAACTCACTACTTGTGTGCCACTCAGAACTTGTGCGCCACTTCCACTTGTGTGATCAAAGCTCAGATTTTCTCTAAGTGTTGAGATACATATAAATGAGGAGGGTAGCTGTCTATTTATAGGCATTTTGGAGACCCTATGCATAAGGCACACAACTCACCTTGCGCACCACTTCGGGAATTGTACGCTGGTCCATAACTTGCATTCCCCTTCATGAATTACATGCCACTTTATGACTTTCACTCCACTTCATGACTTGTACACCCCTTCATTACTGGTGCACCCCTTATTGAATTGAACATCACTTGTTAACTTGCACACCACTTTCATTCCTTTTTCATATTTTAGTGGGATGCAATATGACTTGCACACCAATTATTCACTTGAGATCCACTTAATGACTTGCACGCCACTTCGTAACTTGTGTGCCACTATATTTCCTTTGTCATATTTTTATATGATGATCTTTAAATATGACTTGCATGCCACTTCTTCACTTGTGCACCCCTTAATGACTTTCACACCAATTATTAACTTATGCACCACTTAATGAATTTCTTTCCCATTATTAACTTGCGTACCACTTTCTTTCCTTTGTCAAATATTAATGGTCTAATTTTGAAACATGACATTCTCACCATATTCCAATTGCCTGCTTTGTCAACAAACACAATCACCTCAAAAATACATCAATGATACCTTGAGGGATTTTTCCCCAACACCTTCCCTCAATCACTTTATTTAACACTACATGATATCTATCTATATCATAATATATCCCTTTCTTATAGTAGTATTCAATAAAAATATATATGAATCACAACCAATCCATGCCAAGTATGACATAAAATGGTTCCAAGTGTATGAAGACTATATCCTGCTTCATATGGTCACCCACTATCATAAAATTATACCCAAAAACTACCCCAACTAGACTCAAATTATCTCCCACTAAATTAGAAAAATAAAGAGGCCAATTTATACTCTCTATGATTAAATCATTTTCAATAAAAAATCTAGTTATAATAAACAAATGAAATGATCCAAAATTGAATACTGTAGAGGCATGATTTTAAGGAATGCATATCATGCCCATCACCACCTTAGTTTTTTAGCTTTTCATTTCCCACTATAAGATGTTTTCCATGTATAGTTCTTATTCATACCATCCTTCTTTCCTATCACCCTTCCTCTAATAATTCCCTTATTGTGAAGGATTTGAAATATTTTGGGGTTGACCTCTACTACTGTTGTCCATCACTAGTGTTCATTATCTCAAGGAAACGAATAATAATAAAAAGGTTAGAGTGGATAATATTGATGATGGGATAGCACAACCACTATCACAGATGACTTAGGTACCCATTGAATCCCCATATATGAACTATATATAAACTAATATTGTCTACTACCTTTGCAAGAATAGATAATCACACTGGTGCCAACATCTAAGGGATAAAAAATAACATCACTCAAGAATCATGATGATGGGGGTCTATGTCAATGAACTGAATATTGTAAGAATAAAGGTATCCTCATTATATATCCACCCAATAAAAATATTTTTCTTCTTCCATAACATACAACAAAAATCCTCACTAAGGTCCCCTTGAATACCTCTTCCTTCCTCAACACCTCAATATAAGTCTTCAAGGGTAAATGAACTAACATACCAATGGATATCAGGTCATAGTACTCTATCAAAATTTTAAGATCAACGATTTTCATCAACTAATAAATCAGAGGAATATCATATTATGATCATAAACCTTACCCCATACTCTTAAACACTAGATCCACCTTATTAAATATAAAATATTTCCTATAGTGAATTTAATCAAAGAGTTGCAGCCAAGAAAAACTATAAGAAATGATATTAAAGCTAGATACACTAAATAATTGATACACCATGATCCCCTAACTATAATATACACTACTAACGAAATGTTTCATGTAAGAAGCTCACTACAAATGGAATCCAATACTCTTCAACTAACAGGATATGATAAATTTTTATCTTAAATTCCTTTGACCACTACTCTATTTAATTTTTTGAAAAATATTCCTCATACTATGGTATTTTATACCATTATAACTCTTGTAAAGTGTCTCACCACACATTTTTCATCACAAATATTATCCTTTAAAGAATGAACACAAGTTCCTCTCACTTTATCTATTCTACTAACTCATGATTTTTGATATAGAGGAGGCATTACTATAAGAAAAAAAATATTCTAGGACAAGGAAACTATGGATTTACCTACATACACTATCTTAAGATCAATCATAAAAAAAATTTCAACGCAAATTTTACAAAATATTTTGGACTTATTTATATATGATGCATTAACCCATGCCTGCATAACTACCTTACTGATAGTACACTATTGATCTAGTATCAATCCCTAAATAATCAAATCCTATACTTAGAATTCCATGGGCCCATTGTTCCCTTTGTTGGAATCCCTAGTCTAGATCATATTCTAGGTTCAAGTAATACAACAACCTTACTAACTCATGAAACTGTAAATTGTGCATACTCTTAACTACATTCCAATACTATTACTTAGATACCATTATATCACATTTTGACCCTTTACCAGACTCCTTTTGATAAAAAAAAAGAGATTAAAAGTGGCTCCTAAAATCCTTCTCCAATAGGCTATGGGGTACCTACTGGAACCAAGGGTATATAATCACAAATATGGAATTAGTTTCCCTTATCTTAAGTAAAAATATACTATATGAACCAAAGGAAAATAAACCAACCTTGAAAAATAAATGAGAATATATATGTTTACATATATATGTGTACATATATATTGGTATGTATACATATATTTTTTGTATACATACATACATATATATATATATACATACATATATATATATATATGTATTTATGTAAACACATATATATATATATATATATATATATATGTATGTATGTATGTATGAGTTGTTTCAACTCACCAAACCAAAATAAATCATTTTCAATATAAATGATATTCCACACACAATAAGGTTAGAAAAAATCCATACCATCAAGCAGTGTTATGTGTTCAAGGACTAGATATAAGACTAGATAGAAAATGGTGTGATCAGGTTGGGTGAAATCATGACACAAGTAGAATATATCTCTACTGAGCTCGATAGTGATAATGAAGGTTCCAGTAAATGGAAACAAGTTTTCAGCCAAGGGGCTAAAAACTATGATGACTGGTTGGCTCACAGGATAGTTGCTCATTCCCATGGCATCATCCGTGCCCGCCCAGGCTAGTCTGAACCTCCATAAGTTGACGCACCTTCTACAATAGTGTCTTTTAAATCCAATATCAAACCTAGAAATCTCAGAAGAGTATGAATCAATGACGCAGGGGAAAACAAATTCCCCTGTCAGTGCTGAAGTCATCCCGTACTCGACAATTTCATGCTGCTGGAAAGGGTTATCACACCCAGGGTCCGTCTTACACCAGAAGACTCCTCTAACGATGATCAAGACCATGTGTCTATGAATACCGTCAAATTGGTGGATTCCTACATGGTTGTTAATGATGATCCAGAGCATGTGTCTATGAATACTGTAAAATTGGTGGATCCATATATGGTTTCTGACAAAGAGGAGTATCAGGAAATCCCCCCAAATGTCCTCAAACAAAGACATTAAAGAAGAAACTGAGGATAGGAAAGCCACTAGAATGCTCAGTTCATTGCTCTAAACCATGCCGTGCATGCCACTGAGACTAGACAATAGGCATTTCCCTGAGATCAATAGACATAGTCCTTCCATCCTACTTTACAAGATTCACAACCACTGTTGAATGTGCACATTGACCAGCCCGAACCACCGCGGTCATACCATGATTATCCGTGTTCAGAATGGTCTACCACCACGGTCATACCATGATTATATGTGTTCAGAAGGGTCGCAATCATCCAACAGTCATCCAACAATCATCCAATGGTAGATCTTGGAAGCATGTCTAATCAACAGAGTATTTCCAGCACCAGTTGGAATCATGTGGTTCGGCCCACAACACCCATCATGCTTCTTACCACAGAGTGACCTCCCAGGGGAAAAATTGTGTACCTATCATAAATTTATGGTGTTTTGAAGCACCTCACCCGTATTCCTGCCAAACTATCAATCCTCAAGGCAATCTAACTATCGAAAGATATGTGATAAGACTTGGTGGAAGCATTGAAAAGACCCCTCCAATTTGAAACAGAAGTTGCGGTAGCCGAGAATTTCCACACAGAGTATATCAAGTAGTCAGAATTCCAAGATATTATATATTTCTCTGGAGAATATTAGAGTTA
Source organism: Viscum album (assembly GCA_963277665.1). Lineage (NCBI taxonomy): Eukaryota > Viridiplantae > Streptophyta > Magnoliopsida > Santalales > Viscaceae > Viscum > Viscum album. The sequence goes on from OY728129.1 coordinate 1,639,325,523, forward strand.
TATTGTGAAGGAGAATATCTACTTGTTGTACATCACCAACCAGTTCAATGGTTTGGAGGTCCGTCACTGTCTCGTTGACATAGGTTCTGGGATGAACGCTATCCCGACCCGGATGATCTATTGGATAAGACTCTTTGAAGCAGATTTGAGCCCTTCTGACTGACTGAAAATTACTTTTTTATTATTGAAGAACTTTTAAGGATGAAAGTGAGAAACCAAACAGTCTGAACAGAGCAAAAGATAGCACAAGAAAAAAGAAAAACCAAGGTAAACCACCAAACCTACCCCACCCGAGAAGATAAACCTGCAGACAAGCCTCACCAATGCATGTCCCTTCAGCAACAAAAGGCCTACATCGATGAAGACTTCATGCTCTAGTCCTCCTCTGGCGTAGGTCCAAGTAGAACTCTGGAAAAAACATCAAAGAACCAAACAAAGAAAAACAACCAGATCCCAAGGGATGTACCTCAACCAAACCTCTCTAAAACCTATCCAAATACACCCTTAACCAGGATCATTAAAGAGGAACTTTAAATTACCTGAATCTCTCTCCCTGAAAAGTTTCCAGGATAGGGATGGAACATTTAAATTAGCCACCCGGTTTGGAATTCTGGTAGCAGACACTGATTTCATGGTTGTCTTGCAGGACACCACTTACAATGAATTAATGGGTTGTCCTTGGATCTATCTTCATGTAACAATCCCCTCATCCTCTCACCAGTGCCTCAAATACTCACTCAATGGTCATGTAGGAATTATACATGGTGATTATTTTCCCTGTGATTCTTTTGAATATATCTATATGGATGTGGCTTACTACCAGATCAAGGAAAATCATGCTCAGGCCACGGATTTTGAGAAATCCTTCATCACAAATGACACATGGACAGACTTGGATGACACATTTTTCCTCCCGATTAACTGATTGGAAGCTACAATACTGGACTTGGGGAAGTGATTTTTTGTTACTCATAGTAAATGGCACAATGTCCCTCAGTTTAAGTAATATCAGAAGATTAAATCATATTCCTACATGATTCAATCTTCAGTCATACCCTAAACCCTTACTCATATCAGGTATCGAGATGTTCGGCCCATGGCTATATCTTCATGTTAGAATTTCTTATTCCTCCGAGCTGAGTTGAACTTTAATAAAATGACCCATCACCATTTATTTGATATTAAGCATGGTCCCATTGGTCAAAGTCCTAATGAGATCAGATCAACATATTTTGTCTCCATGGTTTCCATAGTGTAGGAGTCACTTGATGAATATTCCACTGTTGCTTAATCGACACCATTGTTTCCCCAAATTCAGTCAGCCCGGGTGTACCATCTCCTCCCATTGATTACTCTACCTTGAATAATGAAGAGGATTTAGAAGATGCTCCTATCACACTTAAGGAAGGTGTGTCCAACATTTTTGATGATTTGGTATAGGTGAACCTTGGTACTGAGGCTAATCTGAGGCCAATACTGATTAGTGCATCCATGCCTATATAGGAACAATAGTAGTATGTGGATTTATTAAATCAAAATCATGATGCGTTTTGTTAGAGCTATGATGAGATTCCATGTCTAGACCCTTAGGTCTTCATTCACCATTTTGGCCTCCCATTGAGTCATCATGGGTTCAAGCAACCTCCCAGGAAGATGCACCTCTCTCACAGTTCCATGGTAGAGGCCTAAGTTAACAATCTCATCAAATAAAAATTTATCAAGGAAGTTTAGTACCCAAAGTGGATAACAAACATCATTCCCATCAAAAAGAAGAATGAAAAATAAGAGTTTTTATTGACTTTTGGGATCTCAATCATCCCTATTTGAAGGATGATTTTCCCCTTATGATGACATAGCTACTGATTGAAACCACTGTAAGATTCTAGCACCTTTCCATCATGGATGGGTGTTTTGGGTAAAACCATATCCGGATGGACCCTGAAGACGAGGAATATACCACCTTCAGGGTACCACAAAGGAACTTATGCTATCAGATAATGCCTTTTGGTCTGAAGAATTTTGGAGCCACCTATCAGTGTTCCATGAAGCAAATCTTCAAGACGATCCTCGGTATTCTAGTTGAATGCTTTGGGGAAACTTTTGTGGTAAAATCCCACCAATTTTAGGACTATCTTAGAGATCTTGAGAAAGTGTTCATCTTCCTTCTCTCTTGATAGCTAAAGATTAACCCCTTGAAATTTTCTTTCAGGGTGACCTATGGAATGTTACTAAATTTTGTTGTCTGATATAGAGGAATAAATATTGACCCAGATAATATCGAAACTATCTCCCAGATGTCCCCTCCAAGAAACCTCCAGGATATTCGAGGCCTTCAAGGCCACTTAGCCTACAAATGCTGATTCATCATGAATCTATCCATCAAGTGTAATCACTTTTCGAGGATCATGAATAAATTTTCCATATATTAGTGGGATGAAGGGTTCTAGACCATGTTTGAGGATATTATGCAGTATCTATTATAGCCTTCGGTTCAAATGCCACCTCTCTCTGAGAAGCCATTGGTCCTCTATGTGACTATCTTGGAATGATCCCTTGACACACTGCTCACCCATAATAATAATGAAGGGATAGATAATAATTTATACTATATCATTATCATGCTCCTCTACGAAGATTCTAAATACTCCCCCATGGAGAAGATATGCCTCGTGCTGGTTTTCATAGTGCTGAAGTTGTGACACTACTTACAACATCACAAGATACAGCTGGTTTCCCAGGAGGATCTACTAAAGTACATCCTGAATAGATTGATGTTGGAAATATTTCTAGCATGTTGGGTAGTGATTCTTCAGTAATTTGACATCATATTATTTGTGCATAAGGCCATCAATGGCTAGGCGCTGGAATAATTTTAACCATTCATTAGTCCCGAGAGGAAATACCTCTAGATATTGATTTCACAGATGAGGATATCCTCTCAGTGGACCAATCAATTCCCTTTTGGATGATGAATTTTGATGGTACCTTCCAAATCCTAAGTGTCAAAAGTATCAACGACCCTAGGGTTGTTTTCATCATGTATACACAAGCTATTTTTCCTTATTAATTATTTTTATCAGAGGGATTCACCAATAATGAGGCAGAGTATTAAGCTCTCATAACTAGTATCAAGATGTCTCTCAAGGTTGATGTTCCACATAGGCAAGTGAGGGGGGACTCCGAGCTTGTTATCAAGAAGGTGAACGGTGATTATATTATTAGGAAGCTAGATCTCATACACTTTCTCAAACATGATCATCATATGATAGCCCAGTTCCATTCTCTACAATAGGTGACTCATTTTCCTCAGTCATAGAATGGTCAAGATGATTCCCTGGATAGTTTAGATTCTTCTATTATATAGCCTAACCCATATGACCTGTTTATTAATGTGGCGCATCAAGACTCATCACCCCAGTTAGCTCAGACGATGATGACATCTAGTAGGCAAATCAACTTACCACTGGTGATTCCACATCAGGTCATATAGATCCCCCACAACTAGAGAATACTCTAATTGGACAACTCCCTTCACTGAGTATCTTCAGTATGGAAACCTCTCACAGGACAGAGTCGAGTGTGAGTGAATCCAATGACATGCAGCGTAGTTCAACCTCCAGAGTGGGCCTAACCTCGAGAAGACTCTCTACAAACGTGGGTTCGATGTAATTCTCCTCTATTTCTTTCAAGTATATGAGATTCCCCAGGTCATATAGGAAGTTCATTCTAGTTCATGTTGAGCTCATCAGGTAGGGTTGAGACTCTCCCATTAGATTCAAATCCTGGGCTACTTTTGGCCCACCATGGTCCATGATTGTGTTGAGTTCTCCAAGAGTTGTTATGCGTGTTAGATTCATGACAACTTCATGAATAGACCAATAGATCCCATTAATAATACAAATTAATCTTGGCTATTTATAATCTAGGGAATCTATGTCATGGGACTATATCCACCAGTGATAGCTCACCAATGCAGGTTCATTATGACCACAACAGATTTCTTTTCCAAGTGGACAGAAGTAGTCCCCCTCAAGGAAGTCAAGGACCGTTATATTGTTGAGTTCATGATCTTCAACATCATCCATATATTTGGATTCCCTCACACTATTATCACTGATAACATTACCAACTTATGAGTGGCTGAGATAAAGAAGTTGTACGCCAACTTTGACATCCTGTCCAACCGCACTTCTCACCACCATGCACAAAAAAAATGGATAGATCGAGGCATTAAACAAAACCCTCTCCATCATTTTTCTGAAGATGGTGGTTCAAAACATGAAAATTTGGATGTAAAATATCCCCAATGATATCTAGTATTATCAGATGATGAATCATAATTCTACTTAGGTGGATCTATATTCCCTAGTGTATAGAACAGTGGTAGTCCTGCACATTCAGATTTAGTTTCCATCACTCCACATTGCTGTCTATGATCAGAAGAAATTATTAATGATAAGAAAATTCCATCTATACAAACTAGAATACCTCGACAAGAATAGTCTCCAAGACTTTCATAATCTTTAAAGGCACCAGAATAAGATAGATCGATATTTCAACAAGAATATTCCTTTCTGCTCCTTCATTCAAGGGGACATAGTATTGGATTTAAGTATGCCAATGATACTAGGTAGAAAACCACCAAAGTTTGAGACTAAATGAGAAATAACTTATATCATCCCCAAGGTTTATCCTAATGGTGTATAATCTTTGGTTACCATGGATGGTGATCAGATCACTCCTCCCACCAATGACATGTTCCTCAAGCAGTACTTCATATAAAGACTCATCCTATGGTCCAAAATCTATGAACTTAAACTAGAATCGCTTGGTCCAAGTAGCATGAACTTAATCTCTATTCAGTACCATCCTTACCACATGATGTTAAACTGCATAGACTCACCTTTGAAACATGACATTAAACTATGAAGCCTCATCTTAGTTTCATGAAATTAAACTATGTAACATTTCACATACTAAGAACATGACATTAAATTGAGTTCATGTTCCTCATAGGAATGTGTCATGTGGTGTTGGGCCTCCTTGGACCTCATTCACATTAGGTTGCTTCTTGGAGATGCACTGCACATTTATTATTTATAATCTTAATCATATGGTTCAAACTCTACAACCTTAAAATAAGACCTCCAACATCCTTGTTGCATGATGTTAAACCATATAACAATATTCATCCGAGTCACATGATTATAAAATGAATAAAAAACAAAATATTTTAATTTGATAGGATATCGCCCCCTAACATCAGTCAACTAACATTACATCTTCAAGAACAATCTGTGTCTTGATTCCCATCCTCATGGGATATATAGTGATGCCCAAACATTTTTTATTTGAGCCCAGCCACAGGATCACAAAACTTTTGGATCTTTCGCCTAAGTTTCCCTTTGGGAGTTCATAGTGTGATCTAGATCTCTTGGTTCCTCATTCATGTTGGGTTATTTTCCATACCATGCAATTCTCCTCAGTGGTACATCTCTTTCCCCATTGTCCTAGTTGCATGAAAATAAACTTCATAATATTCCATGACCTTGCTGAACGATGCTAAACTGGACAACATTGATGGTCCTTTCTGCATGAACTTAAAAGAAAATTTCCCCACATCCCTACAATATGATGTTAAACTATGATGTAATTTCCTATTTTCATGATAATAAACTATGTAAAATATCCATCCTTACCACATGAAATTAAACTTTACAGATACATCCTAGGAACAAGAAGTTAAACTGGGCACCTATGTTTCAAAAATTATGACCATAAACTAGGAGAATGTAGTCCATGTAATATAACCTTAAACTATTTTTAATACTAGGATCTTTTATCCTGAGTTCAATTGGGCTCTACCACTGAAATTCTCTTATGTATTGGAGTGCGATGCCTAAAGTGTCGAGTTCTTTGCAGACATTTCCACGACCTGTCTCCATACTTTGAGTCTTTCTAGGTTTGTATTTCCACCATATTTAATATCCATATGGACTCCCTAATGGTGATGTCTATGGAACTTTGTCTCACCTCTCATCCTGGGCTATCACCCTAATAGATCTTTGGTAACAAATAGTGGATCATGTGTTTGAAATTTGGTCAACATTCAATTCTATGTTTTCACCCCTACCCTTAACTAGTGATGTTGTGTACCCTATTTTGATAATATGGTCAATAGTGGTCCTACCCATCATTCATCACTCCCATGGTTCAAACTTCATAAGTTTCAATTTAAATTCTTCCCACCTCATTTTTCTCTTTTATAACTCTTAACACCATTAGTATTTCTCCTCTGTGTATTTTCACACGTTGAGTGGGAATGTTGGTATCATTAAGAAATTCACTACCTGATATTTCATCACCCTTATTGTACGATTCCATATGTGATAGGGAAATCCTAACACCACTCCTTATTTCCCACACCAAGCATGCATCACGTGGTCTTAGAATTCCTAGTAGGGTTTGTACCCATATAGAGGAGCTCCATATACTCACTAGTCCAAACTCTATGAACCTAAACTAAGATCATCTCCATGATTCTCTTGGGAATGTTCTATTTGTAATTGGGCCTTCCTAATCCTCATTCACGTTAGGTTGTTTTTCAACACCATGCACATTCTCTCTAGGATACCTCTCCCTCAACTAACATCCTTTCCACATGATGTTAAAATGTACAGATCATTCATACCATACGACCTTAAACTATGACATTATCATCATGGATGCATGAAAAAAGGGAACCACATTGTGGTATCCTCACATGAGAGAACATCACCATTGGAACTGTTCATCTACCATGCCACTTGTCAAGACCTATATAAATCTTGATTCTTATCTATACAGGATATGTAGCAACACCCGAACCTCCCATCTTGGTCCGATCGCTCAAAAAAAAAGTGTATGTAATGTCCTCTCTCTCTATGTAGGGATCAGACCTGCATATGGAAATTTAACATTCAAGTACTACACATAGCTTGATTCCCTTAATCATGGGATACAATATACATAGTGATTCCTAGATCAATAATTTCGAGTCCTGTCATAACATTACTTCCCCTTTTCACATAGGTTCATCACACTCCTCACCGTATGACTTTAAACCACATGGATTTCTAGAACTATGTATGGATTGATTACCATCCTTATGGGATACATAGTGATTCCCATACACTTTGTCTTTCAGGATCAACCGTAATATATCCCTCCTTTCACATTGGGTTATTCAGGTCTGAACTCCACAACCATAAACTACAGGCTTAGTCCAAGTAACATGACTTTAAACTATATGCAAGCTTCCTTATAAATGCATATGTTGTTTGTGTGATCCACTTTGGCCTCATTAATGTCGGGATTATTATGCCACCATATTACAAATATTCCTCTTGGAGCACTTTCCCCATGCTCACAGTGCTATAACCTTAATCTAGATGCTAAAGTCCAAGAAACATGACTGTAAACTGTATGTAGTTCTCTCCCATGATGTGTGGTGTGTGGGCCTCCCCAGTCCTCATTCATTCTAATTTTATCATAAAAACACCCAACAAATACCCATTTAAGAAACTATTCCTATTGGTCCAAGATCTATGATATTCAACATGGAGTTAACTTCCTCAACACATGACATTAAACTATGATCCTACCCAAAACAAGTTTAGTATGCCCCATGATAATTATGGGATTCCTCAGCTTCCTCACCAGATAGAATTTCCCCCACCAATTTCAGTCTTCTACCATGCTATGTTCTAGAACTATGTGCATATTAATTCCCATCCTGATGGGATACATAGAAATTCCCAAACATTTCTTCTTCGGGCTATGCTACAGGTTCATTAACCTCTTTGGGCCATCTAGACTCAATTACAATCAAATAGTTATAACCTTAAACTTTATGCCATTCATCTTAAGGTGTTTATGAAATACATGATCATCTATGTCCTCATTCACGTTGGATTTTTATCTCCTATGTGCTGTGTGCATACCTCAGGGATGAAATTTTTATAATAGTATGAGAAACATGACATTAAACTATTTTCCATGATCCATACTTTATGACCTTAAACTAAGATATTCAATATTATTTCTCCCCTTTCCATATCACACGTTCCTTATTCCCAACTTTTTTCCTAATACTTGTTTGGTATTAAAACCCTTTTGGTATCCTTTATGTTGGGTTTCTTTTCCCCGTGCCACCTAATTATTTTGGGAATAGACATTATACAGTCCATAAAACATGATTGTAAACTATTTTTCAGGGTCCAGGTAGTATGGACTTAAACTATGTGCATTGTCCCTATCACATGACATTAAACTGCGAGGCACATCTTGATTATATGAAGCTAAACTGAACCATGCATCTTCCTCATCATATGATGTTAAAATAAAAGTTCATCATCCATGGTTTCATGATATAAAACTATAAGGAATCCAAGGTAATCTCTAAAGAGGTACTTTGATGTACTCCTATCATAGGGCATGGCAAAAAAATTATTTACTAAGTTAAAATGTAGTCATGTGGTTAACCTAGGATGTCTTCTGAAGAAGAGTGCACACAAAATATTTTGTCACTTTAAAATGAGGGTAAAAATGTTGTGTTTTTTAAAAGAAATTTGAAATTCAAATGATTGAAAAACTATGATATTAAAAAGGGTGATTATAATGACCCATACTTTACATACATTGTTAATACTTCAAAATTTAAGTACACTTATTACAACATATAACAAAACCATGAAAGGACCGTATAGGTATAAAGTCTTTAGAAACTGGGAAACATAAACAACTGGTTCATAAATCATCTACGTTGTCTCCCATTTATTTCATCATATTTAGAGTCCCTTTTTGGAATATCCTACTTAATAACCTTCTTCCTGACCTGGGGAAAGAAAACATACAAAAGGGTGAGCTCAAATTCTCAGTAAGGGTAAACAAAAGAAATATCAATCACATCATATTCATAAGAACATAACATTTTGGAAATCTTAACCTGCAAAAGTGAACATAATTTCATAACATGGGATAAATCATAGTAGTGAAATGTAATCCCAATAATCATAAATTAAAACATGAAACTTTTTTTCATACACACATAATCATAGAGAATAATTTCTTATTAGTCAATACTCATTTCCAAGACTATCTTAGCGGACAAAGTCCATTTCTGAACCGAGTTCACTCCTCATTTCAGTCCTGTTTCACTGAACCGGTTTAACCTTCCGTTCCATCCATGTCTATCTCATGAGATATAAATCTTTACCCAATGCATTGGAGGGAGATATAGGTCCCACCCATCTCATAATGATACCATTTTTATGTGTTCCACAAAATCACAAATCATACATCATTCCATAACTCATGTAATAAAAATGGGATTCTTAATCATCATGCCATCATAACACAATGCATATAAGATAAAAGGACATCATAAAAATAATTCCATCATAACATAATAAAAAAAATGTAAAAATAGGGATAGAAACCTAACCCTATATTATCTTATATGGAAAATAATTTTGATAAAATGCTTGAACTCCATTTTTGAGGAAAATATCCTTTCTACTAAAAAAACATTTTTTCTTTATTAACATGTCATACAATTTTAAACTAAAATAAGTTGATTAAAAATAAACTTTAAAACTTGTAAAGTAAGTTTCATGGAAACAATGTTTTATGAAATCATAAAAACCATTCATGCCGTATATGTTAAAAAAACATTCTTCTCGTACTTTGGCCAAAAAAAGTCAAAAAGTACCTCGTACTAAAAACGACAAAAGATTCCTTTCATATCTTTTTCTAAAAACTCATCGAAGGGTAAAATTGGATTCAAAAAATTTAAGTAGGATATAAATAATATTACATATTGAGTAAACATGGATTTGGATGATAAATATTCCCCAGTAAATTCTGAAGTATAATCAATCTCGGATAAAAATTGAGATTGCGAGATTTTCCCTTACCTTAGGTCCGATTTTCTTCGTAAGTGTCTGAACCTCCTGTATAATTATTTAAATAATGTCATTGAATTATTCCAGAATCATACTCATTTTTATGATATCATATATGGTCATATTCTTAGCTTCATATTAGTAATATTTCATTGCTACTTGTTATTCGAATGTTTGTTACTTTTTGTTCTTATGCGTGTTTTGTCGAATAAATTCTCATTCTTATTTTTAGGTTATAGATACCTCATTTATAGAATGGTATTAGTGTAATATATATCATATTTATTCATTAAATTCATTTATATAATCATTATGCAATGAAGATCATGTAGAATGAGTCGCATCACATCGTGGAGACGGTATTCCGTACGTACGCACGAGCGATGATATCGTTCCCATGATCGTGGAATTGTATTGGAGTGTATGTATACTATTTAAGAATCAATATCAATTTAAAATAATCATATATAGTCATTATTTACACCATTATACCCATCCAAGTAAGGTGGTGGTGGAAAATAGATTACACCAAGGCGTGGAGACGGTATTCCGTACGTACGCACGCGCGGTGATTTCATTTTCCGTAGGATGGATAGATGGTGAAATAGGGTTGTTTAATACTTATAATAACATATCAGTATATGAGTTATACTTATGTTATTACTTAATAATGAATCAAATAAAGAAGAAGAAGTGGAAGAAGAAATAAAGTTGAAAGAATCGGTAACGGACATTACCTCTTCTTTGAAGCGCCTCTTTGAGACCTCCTTTTAGGGCACTAAAATTGGTCTTTGAAGAAGACCAGGAACTCTAGGATGTTTCTAGGGAAGTGGAAAAGATAATTTGGCAGGGGTTGGCCGAGCTTGAAGGCTCAAAGTGGTGTGAGGAATAGAGGGAGGAGGCGCCCTTTTATAAGGGAGGAGAGGGACACCTTTGAAAAAACTAATATTATTATTTTATTATAAAGTCATATTCGGTTTTTAATAGCTCTAAATTGATTTATTTCAAAGATAAGGTGGGGATGGGTCTAAATACTCTCATAAAATAGAATTTATAAAAGTTTAGTTTTCTATTTTAACCTTATCATTTAGATTTAACTTTAAGTTAGATAATTTAACTTTTACCATGTCTTCTTGTTTTCTTACACTATAAGGTTAATAAACTTACTATAACAAGCCAAACGAACCCCAAGTTGTTTTTTATTAATATATATAACCTTATCTAAGTTATTTGTCCGAACCTTAGATTTTTAGGAATAAAATAACAATTAATAATATAATATTTGTTTTAAAAACTATTTTAGGTCAATTTTGACACTATTTGGTAATTGATTTTTGTGAAAATCATAACAGAATGATTAGTTCAAAGAAAGTTTATTAAATCAATACTAACATGTTATATTAACCTAGAAAATTATTTTAATTCATAAAAAGTATTAGAATACATTTATTTGGGTATTTATAACATCAATTATGTCAATATTTCATTAATAAGATAATTACTGCATCATCATTGTATCATAAATAAATTAAATTATTTAAAGTCTAAAAATTAAAAATAAAATACCATTATGTAGGAAATAGTTTTTTATTTCTAATGAATATTTATAGTCGAATTTATATTATGTATAACCCTATATTAAAAATGATTTACTTATTAAACTTTGATTTTAACTATTTTAACCCTTCTTTAAATAAATTAATATCAAATGTCCTAATCTAATCCAAGTGGGCCTAAATGGTCATATTTTATTCCTAAGGTTCTTTTTGGTCTAATTACACATATCAAATAGAATGAGTACATGTTTTAGGATAATAATAATATCATTTTTACCCTTAATTACCCTATTTACTTTTAACCGTGGTAAATAAAAGTAAAAAGTTACTATTTACCAAAAATTATTTTCATCTCATTGAACCACATTTTACTTACTGACATCAACCATGTCTCTCGGATTTTTGAAATTCCATTCAAAAAAGCAGTAAAATTAAGTTTTATTTAAAATTTCAAATTCTCGTAGGAGGTGGGTAAAAGACGGTCAAAAGTTCAATAAAATTTTTATATATCTAAAATTATTATAAAATGACTCCAATGAATTGCATTGAAGTTATATAGGTATTATGTATCAATTTTTACTTAAAATAAATTTAAATAAAATAAATAATTATTTAAATAAAAAGTCTATTTTTAAATAGTAACCCAGTGTTTTCACTATTAATCAAAAATTGAAAGTTATCAGAAAAATACCAAAATTTTACCCTAGGCTAATTTAGATATTCCGAATCCAAAAATGAAGTCCATTTTGAAAAATAAAATTTACAAAATTTAAAAAAGTGAGTATTACTATTCATAACTGCTAGTTTTAATAATATTTTAATAGCATATCGTTGTTTAGTGAAACTCGGTATTACATACAACGCAACCTATCGAGGAAGGACATGGTTGCGTATAAACAAATCCAAGATAGTGTTGTGTGTAGTGAAAGATTCCTTTGATGATTTATATAAATAAAAACAAAATATTTCTCATAAAAGTCTCGGGTGTTACATTCTACCCCCCTTAAAATGAATTTCGCCCTCGAAATTCGTCAATTTGTAACAAACAGATGAGGATACCTCTCCCTCATCATGTCCTCAAGGTCCCATGTAGCATCTTATAATTGGTGTTTCCTCCATAAAAATTTCTCCAAGCGAGTGGTCTTGTTCCGTAGGACTTTTTTTCTCAGATCCAGAATCTCTATCGGCTGTTCTTTATAAGAAACATCTTGCTCCAGCGGTACAACTTCTGAGCTGAGCACATGTGAAGGATCAAGTATGTACTTTCTCAGGAGAGATACATGGAACACATCGTGAACTTGGGAGAGATTCGGTGGAAGCTCCAATCTGTAATCTACCTTCCTAACACGATTCGGTATTTCGAAAGGACCGATATATCTAGGGCTCAGCTTTCCCTTCTTTCCTAATCTCATTACTCTTTTCCAAGGAGATATTCGTAAGAACACTTTATCACCCACTTCAAACTCTAGGTCTTTTCTTCGGTTGTCGGCATAACTTTTTTGTCAACTCTGAGCTGCTCTTAGTGTTGTTGAATAGATCAGACCTTTTCTTCCATCTCATCAACAAGATCATGTCCTAATAGCTTTATTTCCCCAACTTCATCCCATCAAGTTAGAGTCCTGCATTTCTTTCCATAGAGAGCTTCATAAGGATCCATCTGAATAATGGAGTGAAAGCTATTATTATAAGAAAATTCCACCAAAGGTAGGTGTTGATCCCAACCACCTTTGAAATACATAGAGAAAGCTCTCAACATATCTTCTAGAGTTTGAATTTTCCTCTCAGATTGACTGTCTGTCTGAGGATGATAAGTAGTGCTGAAACTCAACTCTGTATCCAGAGTATGCTGAAGACTTCGCCAAAACTTCGAGGTAAATCTCGGATCCCGATCAGATATAATGGAAAGTAGTACTCCATGAAATCTTACCACTTCCTTTACATATATCCTGGCAAGCTGATCTAGAGAGAAATCCTCTCTAATAGCAATGAAGTGTGCAGAATTTGTAAAACGATCAACTATGACCCAGATAGAATTATTGCCTTTGGATGTTTCAGGAAGTCCAGTGACAAAGTCCATAGTGATGTTTTCCCATTTCCATTCAGGTATGGGTAATGGTTGTAACATCCCATTAGACTTCTGTCTCTCAGCTTTAACTTGCTGACAAACCAAGCATCGAGAGACATATTCAGCAACATTTCTTTTCATGCCATCCCACCAGAAGTACTCTTTCAGGTCCCTATACATCTTTGTGCTTCCAGGATGAATAGAGAATGAAGAACTATGAGCCTCATCCAGTAGCTCCTTCTTTAATTCGGGGATGGGAGGAACACAAACCCGATTCATGAACCTTATTATTCCATCACAATCAAGGTTGAATTTAGGAACATTTCTCACCTTCTTTTGTAACTCTACATCTTCTTTCTGTGCCTCTTTAATCTTCACATGTATAGATGGTTGAAAATTCATTTGAGAAAGATACGATTTTCCCCCTTTCATTATAATTCCAAGATCCATCCTTTTTAAATCCATAAATATTGGATCTTTTGTGATCCTCATCATGGATAAGCTAGCATGGTCTTGTAGACTTAATGCATCTGCCACCTTGTTTGCTTTCCCAGGGTGGTAATGAATTGAGCAGTCGTAATCCTTAATCAGCTCCAACCATCTTCTTTGGCGCATATTCAGTTCCTTTTGTGTGAAAATATACTTTAAAATTGTATGATCAGTATAAATATCACACCTTTCTCCATAAAGATAATGCCTCCAAATCTTTAATGCAAAGATTACTGCAACTAACTCCAAATCATGAGTTGGGTAATTTTGCTCATGGATTTTCAACTGTCGTGAGGCATAAGCTATCACTATATCGTTTTTCATAAGAACACACCCCAACCCCTTCTTGGATGCATCACTGTAGATCACAAACATTTCTACACTACAAGGAAGTGTGAGTACAGGTGCACTGGATAACCTTCTTTTCAACTCCTTGAAATTCTCTTCACATTCCTCCGTCCACACAAAATTAACTCCTTTTCAAGTCAACCTGGTGAGTGGATTAGATAATCGTGAAAAATCTTTCACAAAACGTTGATAATATCCAGCCAAACCAAGAAAACTTCAGATCTCGGTTACTTTTGTTGGTCTCGACCATCTTTCGATAACCTCTGTTTTTGCTGGATCCACAGATATCCCCTCTTTTGAGATTATGTGACACAAAAATGCAACTTTTTGAAGCCAAAATTCACACTTGGTATATTTGGCATAAAGCTTCTCCCTTCTCAGGTTCTTCAATACAATTCTCAAGTGATCTTCATGTTCTTTCTTTCTCTTTGAATAGACAAGAATATCATCTATAAAGACTACCACAAACTGATCAAGATAGTCTCTAAAGAATCTATTCATTAGATCCATGAAGATAGCAGGGGAATTAGTAAGACCAAATGGCATCACTATAAATTCATAGTGTCCATAACTTGTACAGAAATACGTCTTTGGTATATCCTCCCTTTTGACCCTTAATTGATGATACCCTGAACGAAGATCAATCTTGGAAAAGTATTGAGCTCCGCGCAGTTGGTCAAATAAGTCATCAATGTGCGGAAGAGGATATTTGTTCTTGATAGTGATCTTGTTAAGTTCTCGATAATCAATGCAGAGTCTCATTGATCCATATTTCTTCTTAACAAATAGAACAGGTGCTCCCCATGGTGACGCACTAGGGCGTATAAATCCTTTATCAAGATTCTCTTGGAGTTTCTTCTTCAATTCTTGCAACTCAATTGGGTTCATTCTATAACGTTTCTTTGAAATAGGCAAAGAACCCGGTACGAGTTCTATTGAAAACTCAACTTCACGATTTGGTGGAAGACCTGAAAATTCCTCCGGAAAGACATCGTCAAACTCCCGTACAATGGGCATATTATTAATCGTGAGTTTCTCTCCAACCATTTGAGATAAATAACCTTCATTTAGTGGAATCAAGACCCATAATATGGAAGAAATTTCCACTGTAAGGTTATGTTCATCCTTGCATCGATAGACGATCATAGATTGATCTGGAATATGAAATGTGACTTCCCTTCTTTGGAAATTGATATGAGATCCATATAAAGAAATCCAATCCATGACAATAATCACAACAAATTCCACTATAGGAAGGATCACAAGATTTGCAGGAAGCACTTTCCCCCAAACTTCAATCGGAGAAGAATTATAAACTTTTGATGCGACTGTTGTGCCATTAGGGGTTGTCACAGCTAACTCAACATCTAATTGTTGAGGTAATACGGTGATACCCTTAGAAAATTCTTTATAAATAAAAGAGTGGGTGGATCCAAAATCAAATAAAACATTTGCTACTTTAGAGTGGATGGTAAGTGTACCTTTCACCACTTTGTTATCATACTCCACATCGCTGATAGAAATTCCATGTGACTTTCCTTTGTCTTTAGACTTAAGAGTTTGTTGGCGTCGATCATCATCAACAACCCTTGTATTAGGGCATTGATTAGCATAATAGCCCATTTCCTTACACTTTTAACATTGAAGTGTAGGAGGTGCACTCTGTGTAGCCTTTTCTTTGTTCGCATCACTAGACATCTTCTTCCCATCATTGCAGCATTCAAATGCCCGATGACCATCCTTTCCACATTTGACACATTTAATTGTCCCTTTAAGAAAAATCCTTCCATGTTTATTTCCACACTTTGATCATAAGGGAAAACTCATCTTTTTTTTTCAGTGCGCTCTTTAGATTTTCCTTTGAATTCCATTTTCCTCTTCTTATCAAACCCATGTGACTGATGGGTTACTCCAATCTCCATATCAACTTTGAGAGTACATCGAACGATTTCCTTGTAGCTATTGAATTCCCTTATGGCTAACACCCTTTGAATATTTGGTTTTAAGCCACTAAAGAATCGATCGATCTTACTCTCAGGTTGGATAATAATACCAGAAGCGTACCTTACAATTATTGTAAAATTTGCTTCATAGGTACCAACAAATTCAACATCCTTTTGCTTTAGTTGAAGAAACTACTTATCCATCTTTGTTCGAAGAATACAAGGGAAGTACTTATTGAAAAATAAGTTCTTGAACTCTTCCCATTCCATGGACTCAATTTCATCTCTTAGCCTCATATTCTTGATAAGATTCCACCATTGATCAGCATATCCTTCAAAACGATACACTACTAAGATGACTTTATCATGTTCAGAACATTGAAGAACTGAAAATATATTTTCAGTAGTACTAATCCATTGTTCATCAACTAATGGATCAGTAGACCCGCTGAATGAAGGTGGACGCTGCCTCATGAAGGATTCAACAGAATGTTGCTCCTTCCTTTGTTCGTTTGGAAGTCCTTCATGATTCATAGCTTGAGAAAGTTGTGTGAGCATGGATACAAGATTTTTCATTCCATCTCCCATAATGTTTGGCTGCTCAGGGGGACAATCATTTCATTGCCCATCACATTCCGCATTAACACGGTTCCTTCGAGTTCCAACCATTGACTAAAACCAAGAAGAATAGTGTGAGAAACAGTAATTATAATAGGAAAAACACATAATAAAGAATAAAATTTCACACTTAAGGTCTTATCATAGGTTGTTCATGGACATTTCTAAAGAACTAATATTGTGTTCTATGCTTAGAATTATCTTTAGGGTTCTTACTAAGGCTTTCACATACTAGTTTCCAAAGGTTGACTATACCTTTCCTTTGATACCAACTATAACAACCCATACTTTACATACATTGTTAATACTTCAAAATTGAAGTACAATTATTACAACATATAAAAAATGTAACGCCCCGACCCCAGTTACCCGGAGTCGGTGCATTATTGCGTAACATTGGCATGATCACAAAAGATCAAGTCTCGAAAGACCGATTAATTTAGTAGCCTTGGAAACACTAGATACATTCATAAATGTTACATTATATCATAAAGTGAAAATCTACAATAAAAAAGCCTCCATAGTCCACACTCATATCCTCTTCTGACTATCCTTGTAGGTAATTCATAAAATACTTCTTCACATCTTGGAAAATATTAAAACATTTAAAGGGGTGAGCTTAGATGCTTAGTAAGGATAACAATATTGCGGAAGCTTTCATAAATAAACATTAACCTTTAAGGCAATGTATAACTAAAACAAAAGATCATTTTTTTAAATAAAATAGATCTATTATGTGTATTAACTATAAGTACACATAAAGAAATTAAAAATACAAGATTGGACATAATAATATCATAACATAATTTGAAAGTAGGAGATTAACCCAAAGAATGGAAATTGGGTTAAGAAGTTCCCTTACCTCGTGTCCGACTTGACTCGATCATTATTTAATATCCTGAATAATAAACTAGAGTTAATTTCTATTTTCTTAAGAACCTTTTTCATGTTCATTATTCCTTTTATATCACTTATTACCATGTTACAAAAATTATGTAGTCATTTAAGTTAATAACGGTCATTTTGTCGATCTTTGGTACTTGAGTCAACAATAAACTTCTTATAATTACAAGTTGTTTATGTGGTAGAATATCCATTATCTCCAGAATTATATCTATTATGTAGATATCATATATATCATATATATTCAGTATATACATTCATTTATAATATTACATAACATTTAGAGGTAAGAAATGAAATTCACCATTCATGGAGACGGTAAGCCGTACGTACGCATGAAAGCTACTTTCATTTCTATTTCATATTTAATGGAATGAAAATATAATTATATAAAGGTATAATATAATTCCAGTATAATATAATGTATAATAACATTTACTCCATCCTTTATACATCCCACATATGGCATTAACGATTCAAATCACTTTGAGGGGGCGGTAGTCCACACTTCCTAAAATGAAAATATCGCGTTTACCCATAATGGAAACCATAAAGGTATGACATAAATGAAAAATACAGAAGCTTAAGTAAAACATAAACATATTATATATCATATATAAATATATTGACATCTTAATGGCCACCTTTGAAGGTGTTATATGAGTGTTGAACAATCATCGTTTCGTGAGGCAAAAATTCGCCATCCACAGAAACAGTATGTTCTTTAACCATTAGATGCAGGTGTGTGTAAGTGTAGCTCGAATACTTGTTATAACAACATCCTAGTATATTGATTATACTGGTTTGTTTACAATAGAAATGAATAAATAGAGTTTAGGGGGTTGGAGAAGCAAAATAAAAATAAGAACACAAGATAAAACACTACCTTTAAAACGGGTAACTCATTTTGATTTGAGATAAAGGCTTCCTTGGGAAGAATTCTTCCCAAAGTGAGGCTTCTAGGAGTAAGAGAGGGAAGTTGAGAGAGTATTTTGGCAGAGGTTGGCTGATCCAAATGGCTTGGAAGGTGTGAATAAGGTGGTAGTGGTGGGGGCCTTTTATAATAGGAGAGGAGGGGCACTCTTGGAAAGTAATGAAATGTTACTTTATTATATACTGAGTTTCGGATTTTAAAGGTCCCAAACTTATATATTTCGAGTCTAAGGTGATAAGGGGTCGAAATAAACTCATACAATAGGCTTTGAACAAGTTTAATTCTTAGATTTTACATTATCCTTCCATTTTATTAAAATCGTTAATTAAAGAGGTAATCAGTGCATCATCATGGTGTCAAAAATAATTTAATTTATTTAATGTATAAAAATTATAAAAAAAATATCATGATGTAGTAAATATTTTTATCTTTTAATTAATATTTACAGTAAAATATATGACTTGTATAACCCCATTTAAAAATTGTTTTAGTAAAACAACATATGTTTGTGACATTTTTATTTTAACTTTAAATAAAAGTTATTTAGGTCATTTTCCTACCAAAGTGGCTCCATGGGGTCCCCAAGTTGACCCATGGATTTTATTGGTCTGAAATGACACATAAAATAGGGGTAGGACAAGTGTAAAGGTATTTTCATATTTTTATAATATCATTTTTACCTTAAATTTCACTAATTACCTTTAATCACGATTAATTAAACTTAAAAGTTACTATTCACCAAAAAATTATTTTAATCCCATTGAACCACATTTTACTTTATAATGACAAACATGTATGTCAGATTTTTTAAAATCAAATCACAGAAGTGGTAATGTTCATTTAAACGAAAAATCAGTTTTTTTAACTACCACTTAGTGGTTTCACTATTCATCAAGAATTGAAGTTTTTCAGAATAATGCCAAAATTTCACCCTATGCTATAATTGATATTCCAAATTAAAAAATGATGTCTATTTTACAAAATTCCAAACATATAAGTTGCATTAATTAATTTTATAACTAATTACCGCTGTCACAAAAAATAGTGTGTTTTTAAGAAACAATATATATAAAAAGATTGATAATTGTTTATGTCCAATTTCAAAGTGAAATTAATTATAATGAACACCATTGGATAAAATGGTAAAAATATATTCTAATTATACATTAAAAACACTCAATAGTATAATTTATCACTATAAATTATTTTGATTAAAAAAGTTATTTTATGTATTTTTCACTATTCATAAATAAATGAATGTTCTCAGAAAATTACAAAAAAATCAACTTAGGATAATTTCGATATTACGAATACAAAAATGAAGTCCATTTTGAAATATAAAATTTCGATAATTTTAAAAAGTGGTTATTACTATTCATAATGACTACTTTGATTAGTCGCGGTGTGTTAGAACTCGAAGTTGCGTACAACACACGCTACTGTATTATTCAAAGAGAAGTGTACCGTGGAAGCTTGGGGTATTACATTCTACCCTACTTCAAATAATTTCATCCTCGAAATTTCATATAATATCACTATATAAAAAGACTCAGGTGATTCTTCATCATAAGTTCCTCGGGTTCCCACGTTGCCTCCTCCATCTTATGGTTTCTCCATAGAACTTTTACCAGACGAGTCGTCCGATTTCTCAGCACTTGTTCTCTTGTATCAAGAATCCTGACAGGCTCTTCGTAATAAGATAGATCGGGTTCCAGTTCTAATTCCTCATAGGTGAGTACATGCGTTGGGTCAGGAATGTATTTTCTCAACAGTGATACGTGGAATACATCATGAACTTTGGAGAGACTTGGCGGCATTGCCAAACGGTAAGCTACAACCCCAATTCGTTCTAGAATTTTGAAGGGTCCGATGTACCTGGGACTCAATTTACCCTTCTTACCGAAATGTATAACCCCCTTCCATGGATATACCTTCAAGAAAACATGACCTCCTAACTGAAATTACAAATCCTTCCTTTGGTTATCGGCATAGCTCTTCTGCCTACTTTGAGCTGCTTTGATGTGGTTTTGGATTACTTTCACCTTTTCCATCGTTTCCTCCACCAGTTCTGGGCCTACAAGTTTTCTTTCACCAACGTCATCCCAACAGGTTGGTGTGCGACATATCTTTCCGTATAACGCTTCATATGGTGCCATCTGAATACTCGAATGGAAGCTATTGTTATAGGAAAATTCTACCAGAGGTAAATATTGATCCCACATTCCTTGAAAGTCAAGTGAGCATGATATCAACATGTCTTCTAAGGTTTGAATAGTTCTTTATGATTGTCCATCTATTTGAGGGTGGTAAGCAGTGCTTAAACGAAGTTCAGTATCCAAGTCCTTTTGATGACTTTTCCAGAATCTTGATGTAAAACGAGGATCACGATCTGAGACAATCGATAGGGGTACTCCATGAAGTCTCACAACTTCATTAATATACAGTCTTGCTAGACGTTCAAGTGGTAGATCTTCCCTTATAGCAAGAAAACGTGCTGACTTTGTGAGATGATCAACAATGACCCATATTGCGTCATTTCTTCTAGGAGTCTTTGGTAGTCCCATGACAAAATCCATCGTAATATTATCCCATTTCCACTCAGGCATGGGAAGAGGTTGCAATACTCCACCAGGCAGTTGCCTTTCAGCTTTCACTTGTTGACAAACCATAAATCTTGGCACAAAATCAGCAATATCCCTCTTCATTTTGTCCCACCAAAAATTTCCCTTTAAATCTCTATACATTTTGGTGCTCCTAGGGTGTATAGAGAAATTGGAACTACGAGAATCATCCAACAATTCCCTCTTTAAATTAGTTATATCAGGAACACAAAGTCTCCTCCCAAATTTCAAAATTCCATCTTCATACACAAAGTCACTCAATCATCCATCATTCACAGCTTTAATCTTCTTTTTCAACTCTTCATCATTGGCCTGAGAACACTTTATCCTTTCTAGTAAATATGGTTTGGAAACCATTTGAATTTTTTTTGATGTTTCACCCTCCATGGTGATTCCCATATCCATCATTACTAGATCCATGAAAATAGGACCCCTTTCCACTCTCATCATGTTCAAAACTCCATGATCTTTTCTAATCAAAGCATCTACAACCTTATTTTCCTTCCCTGGGTGGTAGTGTATCGTGAAATCATAATCCTTGAGTAGTTCAAGCCATCGCCTTTGCCTCATGTTGAGTTCTTTTTGTGAGAAAATATATTTCAAACTCTTGTGATCGGTATATATCTCACATTTTTCACCATAGAGATAATGTCTCCATATCTTCAAGGCAAAGATTACAACAACTAACTCGAGATCATGAGTAGGATAGTTCTGTTCATGAATTTTTAGCTGTCGTGATGCATAGGTAATAACCCTATCATTCTGCATAAGGACACAACCAAGTCATTTCATTGATGCATCACTATAAATAACGAACCCATCATTCCCTGATGGTAGAGTCAATATAGGAGCGTTGACTAATCTTCTCTTAACTTCTTCAAAACATTCTTCACACTCTTTTTTCCAGACAAATTTAACCCCTTTACGTGTGAGCTTCGTTAATGGGTTAGCCAATTGGGCAAAATTATGGACAAACCGTCGATAATAACCTTCCAAACCAATAAAGCTGCGTACCTAAGTTATACTCGTCAGTGCTGGCCATTCGTGGATTTCCTTGGTCTTAGAAGGATCAATAGAAATTCTATCCTTAGAGACAATATGGCCAAGAAAAGAAATCTCCTGAAGCCAGAATTCACACTTGCTAAACTTCCCATATAATTCATGCCTTCTAAGAGTCTTCAAGATAATGCGCAAGTGATTTTCATGATCTTCGTAGATTTTGGAGTATACCAAGATATCATCAATAAATACCACCACAAAATCATCAAGATATTCCTTGAAAACTCTATTCATTAGATCCATGAATACAGAGGGTTCATTAGTCAATCCGAAAGGAATTACTGTAAACTCGTAATGCCCGTATCTTGTTCGAAATGCTCTCTTCGGAATGTCATCCTTCTTCACACACAACTGATGGTATCCAGATCGAAGGTCAATCTTTGAAAAGTATTGAGCTCCATGCAATTGGTCAAATAAATCATCAATGCGAGGTATGGGATACTTGTTCTTTATTGTTATAGCATTGATCTCCCTGTAGTCAACGCACAACCTCATAGATCCATCTTTCTTCTTAACAAAAAGGACAGGGGCTCCCCATGGAGAAACACTAGGGCGAATAAATCCCTTATTACTCAATTCCTCTAGTTGTTTCTTTAGTTCAACTAATTCCACGGTGGCCATTCTATAAGGGGTATTTTATATGGGCCTTGATCCAGGAATTAAATCAATGGAAAAATCAACTTCTCATTCTGGAGGATGTCCAGGTAAATCTTTCAGAAACACATCTACATATTCTTTCACAATAGGTACATCCTCTATTTGAACATTCCTTTCCTCTCCATTAGTCATTTCATTCTCTTCCTCCCTAATAATTGAATTTAGTTGAGCTACTGGGGGTGGATCTAAATAAGAATTAGGTGGTGATGATTCTTCTCTAAAAATAAGGTGTTCCTTATCATCATCATCAAAAATCGTAACCTCCTTCTTCTTACAATAAATCTTTGCATCATAGTCCGAAAGCCAATCCATACTGAGGATTATATCAAAATAAATCATAGGTATGCCAATGAGATCAGCGGATAAAGAACAGTTATGTGCTCTAATGGGGACTGATTCACAAAACTTTGTTGCAATAATACTTCCCTTAGGAGTTTTGACTGACAATTCTCTTGTTAAATAAAATTGGAAATATCTAATTTTCTTAGAAAAATGGGAAGATATGAAATAATGCGATGATCCAGAATCAAATAATGCATTTTCTAAACTTGAGAAAACCATTAAATTACCTACCACCATATCTTTCGGAGCTTCAACCTCAGCAGTAGTTATAGCATAAGATTGGCCTTGATCCCTTGGGCTCTTCTGAGGTAAGTTCCCCTGACACTTCGGACATTCATTTGCATAATTCCCCATCTCTCTATAATTATAGCATTCCACATTGACAAAAACCTTCTTTCCCTTGCAATCATGAGCTTGTTGGCCTTTTTCACCACACTTGTAACAGACTCCCATTCCATTCAAGCAAGTACCGGGGTGTTTCTTTCCACATTTACTGCAGGACTGATATTCAACTCTTCCCTTCTTCCCCTTATTTCCATTTCCAGATTGATCAGAAGATCTATTCTTTTCTTGCTTTTCTTTAAAGTCATGAGACTTAGAGAATTCCTTTTTCATCTTGATAGCACACGAGACAATATCTTCGTATGACGAGAAGGTTTGTGAGACTAATGCTCGACAGAGAAATGGTTTTAACCCATCAAAGAAACGATCAATCTTACTTCTTGGGTTACCTATATAATCTGCAGCATGCCTTGCTAACCTTGTAAAGTTAGCCTCATACTTTCCGACATTCTCATCCTCCTTCTACCTCAGACTCAGAAATTGCCTTTCCATATCTGCTCGATGGTCATGTGGAAAGTATTTTTCTAAGAAAATTTCCTTAAACTCCCTCCATTCCATACTTGATACTTCTTCATCTTACTTTGTGTTTTGAATTAGCGACCACCATTGATCAGCATCTCCAGTGAGGCGGTAGACTGCCATGACAACCTTCTCCCTTTCGCTACACCCCAAGGCATGGAATATTTTCTCTAAGGAGTTTATCCATTGCTCAACTACTAATGGATTTGTACACCCATTAAATGTTGGCGGTTGTTTCCTCATGAAGCGGTCTAACATTGATCCTCCAAGTTGCGGATCAGGGTGCTCCATACGAGTAAGGTTATTATTCATAACCTGAGTGAGTTGTCCCAGTATGGTAATAAGTTGATCAGCACCAGTTGTATCTCCAGATCCACAAAAATTATCTTAAGGAGGAGTGCGATCCCTACATGGAGTGCATGCATTGATACAGTTTCCATTCCATCCACTAGGCACCATTTCTAAACAATGGCATAAACTAGATTAGTTTATGAATCAAAATACATAATTCCATACTTGTAAAATACTTAACATAAATTGAACTATTTATGGATATAATCCATAATCATAAAAATGTTTTCTTTGAGGAAGTATATAATCATAACCCTTCATAGTGGTTTGTAAAGAAAATGAGAATTATCCTAAACATATCCCCCGAGAGTGTCGTAACCAAGAGTGCAGCAAGGCCCGTTGTCATGCACCAGTTCCTGTTTGAGTGTAGCTCAAAGCGGTGTTTTCGGGTTTTACCCCTAGGTACATCTGTGCCAGAGCCGCCTCTACCTGCTCGTATCCAGACATGGATGTATTGCTCGGAAAACTCACAAAATCTCTATAATACCAAAATTCTAGGAATTTCTTCTATACTAATCCTCAAAGTCTATCTTCGGGCTATGTGCTCTAATCAGAGTTTATCTAAATCTAGCTTCCAAGGTTAGTACTAAACTGCCTCTGATACCAACTATAACGTCCTGACCCCAGTTACCCGGAGTTGGTGCATTATTGTGTAACATTGGCATGATCACAAAAGATTAAGCCTCAAAAGACCGATTAGTTTAGTAGCCTTGGAAACACTAGATACATTCATAAATGTTACATTACATCATAAAGTGAAAATCTACAATAACAGAGTCTCCATAGTCCACACTCATATCCTCTTCTGACTATCCCTGCAGGTCATTAATAAAATAATTCTTCACATCCTGGAAAATATTAAAACATTGAAAGGGGTGAGCTCAGATGCTCAGTAAGGATAACAATATTGCGGAAGCTTTCATAAAAAAAAAATTAACATTTAAGGCAATGTATAACTAAAACAAAAGACTTTTTAAACTTGAACTTCAGCATAATATGGAAAAAATAAAATTAAATAATGCCATTTACTTACTCACATGGATATTCTACTAGTCGAATAATCACATGAAATATCAATAACCACTTTCATAATGATGGAATGCATAATGCCAGACTATCATAACCACGTAGCCAAGGCCTCGTGCCAAGACTACAAATAAGATTTTGTCAAGGCCTCATGACAATACACTAGTTTGTCTCATGAGACCTACCGATGCATCGAGGAGCTATAGCGGGCTCCACCCGTCACTTATTAAGTCCAATGCATTCCTCATATGAACAAGTTTAAACATATCATAAACCATAACATAATTGTATCACATCAAACATGCTTAAAGGAAACATAATATTTCCACACTTCAATCACAAGATATCAATACAACACATTGATATAATAAAAACTTTATCAAAACCATTTTCAATACCAAAATAAAAGAAAAGTAAAACATGGTATTTATTTTTCTTTTAAAAAAAGTTATGGCTTATAGAGGAAGCCGAAACTCAAATAATAGTCACAGCGATGGAGAAGTCGTTGTCGCCACATACGTAAGAAAAAACATTCCTTTTGTCATTTAGTAAAAACGCTTTGTATAAAAAGATTCCTTTTGAATAAAATTAAAAGTCAAAGGGGTTTATACACTGTATAAATGAAAGTTGTGTATAAAACCAAATATGCCTCAATGAAAGGAGATTGAGACGATGTCCCTTACAAAGATCATTTTTTTAAATAAAATAGATCTATTATGTGTATTCACTATAAGTAAACATAAAGAAATTATAAATACAAGATAGGACATAATAATATCATTACATAATTTGAAAGTAGGAGATTAACCCAAAGAATGGAAATTGGGTTAAGAAGTTCCCTTACCTCGTGTCCGACTTGACTCGATCGTTCTTTAATCTCCTGAATAATAAACTAGAGTTAATTTATATTTTCTCAAGAACATTTTCATGTTCATTATTCCTTTTATATCACTTATTACCATGTTACGAAAATTATGTAGTAATTTAAGTTAATAACGGTCGTTTTGTCGATCTTTGGTACTTGAGTCAACATTAAACTTATTATAATTACATGTTGTTTATGTGGTAGAATATCCATTATCTCCAGAATTATATCCATGATGTAGATATCATATATATCATATATATCCAGTATATACATTCATTTATAATATTACATAACATTTAGAGGTAAGAAATGAAATGCACCGTTCATGGAGACGGTAAGCCATACGTACACATGAACGCTACTTTCATTTCTATTTCGTATTTAATGGAATGAAATTATAATTATATAAAGGTATAATATAATTACAGTATAATATAATGTATAATACCATTTAGTCCATCCTTTATACATCCCACATATGTCATTAACGATTCAAATCACTTTGAGGGGGCGGTAGTCCACACTTCCTAAAATGAAAATATCGCGTTTACCCATAATGGAAACCATAAATGTATGCCATAAATGAAAAATACAGAAGCTTAAGTAAAACATAAACATATTATATATCATATATAAATATAGTGACATCTTAATGGCCACTTTTGAAGGTTTTATATGAGTGTTGAACAATCATCGTTTCGTGAGGCAGAAATTCGCCATCCACAGAAACAGTATGTTCTTTAACCATTAGATGTAGGTGTGTGTAAGTTTAGCTTTAATCCTTGTTATAACAACATCCTAGTATATTTATTATACTGGTTTTGTTACAAAAGAAATTAATAAATAGAGTTTAGGGGGTTGGAGAAGCAAAATAAAACATAAGAACACAAGATAAAACACTACCTTTAAAACGGGTAACTCTTTTTGATTTGATCCAAAGGCTTCCTTGGGAAGAATTCTGCCCAAAGTGAGGCTTCTAGAAGTAAGATAGGGAAGTTTAGATAGTATTTTGGCAGAGGATGGACGAGCCAAATGGCTTGAAATGTGTGAATAAGGTGGTAGTGGTGGGGGCCTTTTATAAGAGGAGAGGAGGGGCACTCTTGGAAAGTAATGAAATGTTACTTTATTATATAATGAGTTTCAGATTTTAAAGGTATCACAATTATATATTTCTAGGATAAGGTGATAAGGGTTAGAAATATACTCATCCAATAGGCTTTGAACAAGTGTAATTATTAGAGTTTACATTATCCTTCCATTTTATTAAAATCGTTAATTAAAGAGGTAATCGCTGCATCATCATGGTGTCATAAATAATTTTATTTATTTAATGTCTAAAAATTATAAAAAAATATCATGATGTAGGAAATCGTTTTATCTTTCTAATGAATATTTATAGTCAAAAATATTACTTGTATAACCCCATTTAAAAATTGTTTTAGTAAAACAACTTATGTTTGTGACATTTTTATTTTAACTTTAAATAAAAGTTATTTATGTAATTTTCCTACCAAAGTGGCTCCATGGGGTCCCCAAGTTGACCCATGGATTTTCTTGGTCGGCCATGACACATCAAATAGGGGTAGGACAAGTGTAAAGGTATTTTAATATTTTTATAATATCATTTTTACCTTAAATTTCACTAATTACCTTTAATCACGATTAATTAAACTTAAAAGTTACTATTCACCAAAAAATTATTTTAATCCCATTGAACCACATTTTACTTCCTAATGACAACCATGTATGTCGGATTTTTTAAAATCAAATCACAGAAGTGATAATGTTTCATTTAAACAAAAAATCAGTTTTTTTAACTACCACTTAGTGGTTTCACTATTCATCAAGAATTGAAGTTTTTCAGAATAATGCCAAAATTTCACCCTAAGCTATAATTGATATTCCAAATTCAAAATTATGTATATTTTACAAAATTCCAAACATAGAAGTTGCATTAATTAATTTTATAACTAATTCCCGCTGTCACAACAAATAGCGTGTTTTTAAGAAACAATATATATCAAAAGATTGACAATTGTTTATGTCCAATTTCAAAGTGAAATTAATTCTAATGAACACCATTGGATAAAATGGTAAAAATATATTCTAATTATACATTAAAACCACTCAATAATATAATTTATCACTATAAATTATTTTGATTAAAAAAGTTGTTTTAAGTATTTTTCACTATTCATAAAAAATGGATGTTCTCAGAAAATTAAAAAAAATTAAACTTAGGATAATTTCGATATTACGAATACAAAAATGAAGTCCATTTTGAAATATAAAATTTCTATAATTTTAAAAAGTGGGTATTACTATTCATAACGGCTACTTTGATCAGTCGCGGTGTGTTAGAACTCGAAGTTGCGTACAACACACGCTACTGTATTATTCAAAGAGAAGTGTACCGTGGAAGCTTGAGGTGTTACAACAAAACCATGAAAGGATCGTATAGGTATAGAGTCTTTAGAAACTGGGAAACATAAACAACTGGTTCATAAATCATCTACGTTGTCTCCCATTTATTTCATCATATCTAGAGTCCCTTTTTGGCATATCCTACTTAATAACCTTCTTCCTAACCTGGGGAAAGAAAACATAGAAAAGGGTGAGCTCAAATGCTTATTAAGGGTAAACAAAAGAAATATCAATCACATTATATTCATAAGAACATAACATTTTGGAAATCTTAACCTACAAAAGAGATCATAATTTCATAACATGGGATAAATCATAGTAGTGAAATGTAATCCCAATAATCATAACTTAAAACATGAAACTTTGTGGCATACACACATAATCATAGAGAATCATTTCTTATTAGTCAAGACTCATTTCCAAGACTATCTTAGCGGACAAAGTCCATTTCTGAACCGAGTTCACTCCTCGTTTCAGTCCCGTTTCACTGAACCGGTTTAACCTTCCGTTCCAGCCATGTCTATCTCATGAGATATAAATCTTTACCCAATGTATTTGAGGGAGATATAGGTCCCACCCATCTCATAATGATACCATTCTTATGTGTGCCACCAAATCTTAAATCATACATCATTGCATAACCCATGTAATAAAAATGGGATTCTTAATCATGATGCCATCATAACACAATCCATATAAGATAAAAGGACATCATAAAAATAATTCCATAATAACATAAATAAAACAATGTAAAAATAGGGATAGAAACCGAACCCTATATTATCTTAGATGGAAAATAATTTTGATAAAATGCTTGAACTCCATTCTTGAGGAAAATATCTTTTCTACTTCAAAAACATTTTTTCTTTATTAATATGTCATAAAATTTTAAACTAAAAGAATTTGATTAAAAATAAACTTGAAAACTTGTAAAGGAAGCTTCATGGAAACAATGTTTTATGAAATCATAAAATCCATTCATTCCGTATATGTTAAAAAAACATTCTTCTCGTACTTTGGCCAACAAAAGTCAAAAAGCACCTCGTACTAAAAACGACAAAAGATTCCTTTCATATCTTTTACTAAAAACTCACCGAAGGGTAAAATTGGATTCAAAAAATTGTACGAGGATATAAATAATATTACATATTGAGGAAATATGGATGTGGATGATAAATATTCCCCAGTAAATTCCGAAGTATAAACAATCTCAGATACAAATTGAGATTGCGAGATTTTCCCTTACCTTAGGTCTGATTTGCTTCGTAAGTGTTCGAACCTCCTGTATAATGATTTAAATAATGTCATTGAATTATTCCAGAATCATAATCAATTTTATGATATCATATATGGTCATATGTTTAGATTCCTTTTAGTAATATTTCATTGCTACTTGTTATTCGGGTGTTTATTACTTTTTGTTCTTATGCGTGTTTTGTCGAATAAATTCTCATTATTATTTTTAGGTTATAGATAACTAATTTACAGAATGGTATTAGTGTAATATATATCATATTTATTCATTAAATTCATTTATATAATCATTATGCAATGAAGATCATGTAGAATGAGTCGCATCACATCGTGGAGACGGTATTCCGTACGTACGCACGAGCGATGATATCGTTCCCATGATCATGGAATTGTATCGGAGTGTATGTATACTATTTCAGAATAAATATAAATTTAAAATAAACATATATAGTCATTATTAACACTATTATACCCATCCAAGTAAGGTGGTGGTGGAAAATAGATTACACCAAGGCGTGGAGACAGTATTCCGTACGTACGCACGCACAATGATTTCGTTTTCCGTAGGATGGATAAATGGTGAAATAGGGTTGTTTCATACTTATAATAACATATCAGTAAATGAGTGATACTTATGTTATTACTTCATAATGAAACAACTAAAGAAGAAGAAGTGGAAGAAGAAATAAAGTTGAAAGAATCGGTAACGAACATTACCTCTTCTTTGAAGCGCCTCTTTGAGACCTCCTTTTAGGGCACTAAAATTGGTCTTTGAAGAAGACCAAGACCTCTAGGATGTTTCTAGGGAAGTGGAGAAGAGAATTTTGCAGGGTTTGGCCGAGCTTGAAGGCTCAATGTGGTGTGAGGAAGAGATGGAGGAGGTTCCCTTTTATAAGGGAGGAGAGGGGAACCTTTGGAAAAACTAATATTATTATTTTATTATAAAGTCATATTCGGTTTTTAATAGCTCCAAATTGATTTATTTAGATAATAAGGTGGGGATGGGTCGAAATCCTCTCATAAAATATAATTTATACAATTTTGGGTTTATATTTTAACCTTATCATTTAGATTTAACTTTAAGTTTGATAATTTAACTTTTACCATGTCTTCTTGTTTTCTTTCACTATTTGGTTAATAAACTTACTATAACAATCCAAACGAACCCCAAGTTGTTTATTATTAATATATATAACCTTATTTAAGTCATTTTACCGAACCTTAGATTTTTAGGAATAAAATAACAATTAATAATATAATATTTGTTTTAAAAACTATTTTAGGTCAATTTTGACACAATTTGGTAATTGATTTTTTTGAAAATCATAACAGAATGATTAGTTCAAAAAAAGTTAATTAAATCAATTCTAACATGCCATATTAACCTATAAAATTATTTTAATTCATAAAAAGTCTCATATTACATTTATTTGGGTATTTATAACCTCAATTATGTCAACATTTCATTAATAAGATAATTACTTCATCATCATTGTGTCATAAATAAATTAAATTATTTAAAGTCTAAAAATTACAAATAAAATACCATTATGTAGGAAATGTTTTTATATTTCTAATTAATATTTATATTAGAATTTATCTTATGTATAACCCTATATTAAAAATGGTTTACTTATTAAACTTTGATTTTAACTATTTTAACCCTTCTTTAAATAAATTAATTTTAAATGTCCTAATCTAATCCAAGTGGTCCTAAATGGTCATATTTTATTCCTAAGGTTGTTTTTGGTCGAATTCAACTTATCCAATAGAATCAGAACATGTGTTAGGGTAATAATAATATCATTTTTACCCTTAATTACCCTATTGACTTTTAACCGTGGTAAATAAAAGTAAAAAGTTACTATTCACCGAAAATTATTTTCATCTTATTGAACCAAATTTTACTTACTGATATCAACCATGTCTCTCGGATTTTTGAAATTCAATTCACAAAAGCGGTAAAATTAAGTTTTATGTAAATTTGCAAATTCTCCTAGGATGTGGGTAAAAGACGGTCAAAAGTTCAATAAAATTTTTATATATCTAAAATTATTATAAAATGACTCCAATGTATTGAATTGAACTTATATAGGTATTATGTATCTATTTTGACCTAAAATAAATTTAAATAAAATAAATAATTATTTAAATAAAAAGTCGATTTTTAAATAGTAACCTAGTGTTTTCACTATTCATCAAAAATTGAAATTTTTCAGAAAAATACCAAACTTTCACCCTAAGCTAATTTCGATATTCTGAATCCAAAAATGAAGTCCATTTTGAAAAATAAAATTTACAAAATTTCAAAAAGTGAATATTACTATTCATAACAGCTAGTTTTAATAATATTTTAATAGCATATCGTTGTTTAGTGAAACTCGGTATTGCGTACAACGCAAGCTATCGAGGAAGGACACAGTTGCGTGTAAAGCAAGCCAAGATAGTGTTGTGTGTAGTGAAAGATTCTTTTTATGATTTATATAACATAAAAACAAAATATTTCTCATAAAAGTCTCGGGTTTTACAGTGATTAGGTTGGGGTCAGTTTCCTAATTGTAATTCTATCCTTGTTCAATTTAATTCAAACATCTTATACTTAGTTGATTAAAGCAATATTCCACAATCATTTCCTCTTACTTGCTTGGTGCAACTGTGATGGTGAGATAAAACCTTACCAAGATCTCAGTTTGGTCAACTCTCCTTCCATGTGAAAAATAGTTGTATTGAATATCCTTAATTGACATGGGAAATACCTGATCAGGTTTTTTTATCCCAAATAATCAATAATATTCACTACACCTTTTACATGTACTGACGATCTTCGAGTACTTCACCACAAATCCTTGGTTTATTCCATTATATATAAACCAGAAATTAGTGGAGGGAGATAACGATTATTTTACCAAGGAAAAAATCAATAATAGAATTAAAATTCAAGAACGATCACACTTGAAAATAAAATACGCTATATGAAAGTGAAAATAACTTTGAAGAAGAAATAAATTTCATTCAATTACGTCCAAAACTCAAACATTACAATGTAGAAAACCAACCCATCCCCAATCACTCAAAATGTTTACCCCACCATGGTAAGGGTAATCGAGATGAATGGGGAAGAATAAGGCATTAAAAAACTATGAAAAATAAAAGAAATACAAGGGAAGGCTGAAAATTTCTCCTTATTGGTGTCCCAAGAGGAATGGGATGGAATGAGAGATGCTTTTAGAGGGAGGACCTCTCCTCCTTTTATATCCAGAGTTCGTCACCCGAATGTTGAAACTTTTTATCCCCATTAAATGACATCTTCACACGTTTCACCCTTCTTGAATGTTGTTCATAATTATAGTGGAAGTTTCTCCTCAAAATATCAGAATATTTGGACAAGTATTGTGAGAGTTATGACCGTTTTACTAGCAATTTATTCAGTCCAGTCAGACATGCCAAATCACCAACCTCCGGATTAGGAAGCTTTAATAGACCCTTAAACGGACAATTCACACAGCCTTGCCTTAATAAAAGATATTCCCCAACCCATTTCTCGTCTATCAAAAAACTTACACTACAATTGGGACCACCAAGAATGAGTTATGGACCCCACACCAAAAATAGACAGAACTGTAAACAGTTTTCTTGAGATAACTTGTGAGCTTCTTTTGAGCTTCCATATGATCGATTCAGCTTTTGGTCCAAAAAGATTAAATGAAGAACTGGATGTGTAGAATCTGGAAAAGGATGAATTTTTCAATTCAGATTAGTGTAGAATATGTTATAACCAAACTACATAAATAATTTAAAACAGTTAAAAATTCAAAATGGGCCATTTTTACTGTTTAGCTCAAAATAACACCAGTATCATAAAATTGAAGCAATTAATCTTAGAGTAACATTTTTATGGGTTTAAAAAAATTAAATTCAATGTAAATCTAATGGAAAATATTTTTTCTATCAATTCCCCCACACTTAGCACTTGAACTCTTGGGCAAGTAAACATCAATATCAAATCAAATCAAATCCAAAACACATACCAATGATATCTACCAAACCAATAATAATAAACCAAAAGATATCATGCCTCATCAAAAACAATTATTTCATGTTCTCAATTTTAGATTATTTAATATATTTCCACTTCATTTCTTATCCCATGCACACAAAACACCTACCTCGCATGAATTTTCTCTCATCTCACAAATGTAAATGTTGAACAAGGATTTTCTCATCCAAACTCACACAAGAGTAACCATAGGATTGATAAATATTTACTTATCCACCCGATGTGAGTCAAAGACATGTGTTTCTCATGAGGACTTTTCAGGGTTGTTCTGTGTCTTATGGTTGGTAGGATTTAAATGTTAAAAATTCTGAGGCTGAAAAAGGAGGGCTTGGATCTTTTTGAAGAAAAATTGCAAGATTCTAATTTTCACTCAAATATGGTCTCCTTCTCTTCCCCCTTGTAGAAAATAGGCTCCATAATCATTAAATCAGCTCAGGATTTCAGCAGAAAAAATTTCAATCTTCTCAAACATGATTTTTCTTGAAAGCTCCAGATAAGAACAACTTTCTTTTTACATCATAAGCTCCCAAAGGCAAAACTTCTCTTATCATGAATTCTCCAAAAAGGCGCAGCTTTTAACAAAATGAAATATTCAGTAGAAACATCATCTCTTTAACATTTTATATTCCACCAAAAGTATCACCAAATGAGGCAGTACACCACAAGACATCTTCCCCCACACTTAAGTTCAACTAGATCATGCAATTTCACTTCAAGAGCAGGTTGGATATGGAAAATTGTCTTGTAATGTGGCTAACCTAATAGGATATCCATGGATAATAGAGGATACAATGATTAATGTATAAGTTAGTTCATAATGAAAAGTATTATTTTGAAAAGAGGGCTTAAACCAAATAAATGCCTCAATCATTTAAAACACAAGTACCTCAAAATATCAAGTTTTGATAGGAATAAATCAAATTCTAGTTAAAGTAAGAATGTTTTAGTTCTCTCAAGAAATGAGGCTAATGAAATGAATATGAAAAAAATGGTTCATAAGCCTCACAATAAAGTGATTTCAAAGATATAGATAGTGAAATATGGCATGAGATTCAAAAATCAGTGTACTTTTCATGAAATTACAAAATATTTGAACTTGAAATAAAGTCATTTCAGTTTTCATTTAAGCTTAGTTTCATGGAATATATTGTTTCACTCATTGAAATGTGTTTCAAAAATGGTAACCATAATCATTTCATCTCAAACGTTTTAAAAACACACCAAAAATTGAAAAATAAACACACAAAAAATGAAAACACGCAATCTTTTTTAAACAAATACAAAATGAAAATCATAAACTATAAAGATTCTATCCCCCGCACTTAAATGATGCAGTGTCTTCAATGAATTCAAGTGGATTTAACATGTAAGAAGATTTTTTATTAATTCACAACAAAGAATTTAGTATAAAGGAGAGGTATAACATGACTTATTTGCAGTGCAACATTGAGTTAATCTCCTAAGTGTTGCACTCTAAAAACCTAAAAATAAAAGAAAACATAAGATATTTATTGAAAGAAACCAAAGTATAAATAGGATGAGAATAGAAGGATAAAACATGGTTTAATCCCCCAAGTGGGCCCTGGGTTTTGACTGCCTCCAGAGGGGCAGTTCTAATCGTTTATCCCCAATCTGATGGTGGGTGAGGTTTCTTGCTCATGAACCAATAAATATTTTTCTTTATAGCATGTAGTTGTTCTTTTTTGTTGATGTCTCCATGGAAATAACATCCCATGTACACCACCATTGTAATGAGATACAACATGCGTGGTGGGTTTAGGATAATGAATGAGTCCTCCTCTTCCATATCCACTTTCATTATTTCTTCTTCATTCACCAACACCTTTTCAAGATATGTTGTATCAAGGGAATAATCAAAGGTAATGTCAGATTTTAATTCTATTTTGAAAAAATTAAAGCATTAAGAATCAATATCAAATTCTTTCCTTTCAATTTCTACGTATTGTGTCTCTATTTCCTTAGGAAAATCCACTTTGATCTCCTCTTGAACACCCTCCAGTAAATGTTCAACAAGTTCGGGGAGCTCCAGATGTTCCTCTTCTGATGAATCATCTTTTTCATCATCTTCCTCCAAGGAAATAAATGTATTAGATGAGTCTAAAAAATTAAAACAAGGAGTGTTAATAATCAATTTAGTTTTAAAAAAATCAAAATATAATGAGTTCATGAAAAGATTATCTCCCTAAGTTTGTTCATCTTCAATCTCTTCTTCAATGGACAACACCTCTTGGAGTTTAGTAGTACCAGGTAGAGGTAGGTAGTCAGTCTCCACTATATCTTAGATCTCCATAGAAAAATCAGGGATGACTAATGGGGGGTATTCATGGACCTTGGAAACATCATAAAATTCTGGAAAGTATTGGGAGAAATCAGTAAGCTTTCGGGCCATCGCTTAAAAAACATCTTTGTTCATGTCCTCCCTTAGTCCATCTATGAATTGTTTGAATGTTTTCCCCTCATTATTTGTTTTCCAAAATAACCTCACCTATCTAATAATAGAAGAAACTCCATCCTCCTCGGGAAAGGTTGAGTCAATAATTGCTTCATTTATCAGTGGTAAATTTTTCATCAATTAAAGAAATAATCATTTGAAAATAACATGGAAAAATATTTTTTTTGTTTTTTGTTTTAATTTGAAAAGATTCAAATATATATAATTAGTTTGTGGCACTGCCTCCCCGACAACCACGCTAAGTTTGACGCATGCTTGTTGTAGGTCATGGAAAAACAATTATTTCTTAAGTTAAAATGTAGTCATGTGGTTAACCTAGGATGTCTCCTGAAGAGGAGTGCACACCAAATATTTTGTCACTTTAAAATTAGGGTAAAAATGTTGTGTTTTTTAAAAGAAATTTGAAATTCAAATGATTGGAAAACTATGATATTAAAAATGATGATTAGGTTGGGGTTGGTTTCCTAATTTTAATGCTATCCTTGTTCAATTTAATTCAAACCTCTTCTTCTTAGTTGATTAAAGTGAGTTTCCACAATCGTTTCCTCTCACTTCCTTTGTGAAATTATGATGGTGAGAGAAAACCTTACCAAGATATCAGTTCGGTCAACTCTCCTTCCATGTGAAAAATAGTTGTATTGAATATACTTAATTGACATGGACAATACCCAATCAGGTTTTGTTTATCCCAAACAATCAAGAACATTCAATACACCTTTTACACGTACTGACGATCATGGAGTACTTCAACACTAATCCCTCGTTTATTCCATCGTATATAAACCAGAAATTAGTGGAGGGAGATAATGATTATTTTATCAAGGAAAAAATAAAAAACAGAATTAAAATTCAAGAACGATCACACTTGATAATAAAATCCCCAATATAAAATTGAAAACAACTTTGAAGAAGAAAGAAATTTCATTCAATTACGTCCAAGAACTCAAGCATTACAATGTAGAAAACCAACCCTTCCCTAATCACTCAAAATGTTTACCCCACCATGGTAAGTGTAATCGAGATGAATAGGGAAGAAAAAGGCATTATAAAAATATGAAAAATAAAATAAATAAAAGAGAAGGCTGAAAAGTTCTCCTTCTTGGTGTCCTAGGAGGAATGAGATGGAATGAGAGATGCTTTGAGAGGGAGGAGATCTCCTCCTTTTATAGCCAGAGTTCATTCCCTGAATGTTGATGATTTTTATCCCCATTAAATGACATATTCACGAATTTAACCCTTCTTTAATGTTGTGAACAATTATCTTGGGCATGTCTCCTCAAAATATCATATAATTTGGACAAGTATTGTGAGAGTTATGACCGTGTTACACTCACAATTTATTCTGTCTAGCCAGACATGCCAAATCACCAACTTACAGATTAGGAAGCTTTAATGGCCCCTTAAACGGCCAATTCACATGTCCTTGCCTTCAAAAAATATATTTCCCAACCCATTTCACGTCCAACCACCGAATTACACAACAATTGGGCCCACGAAGAATGAGTTATGGACCCCACACCAAAAATCGGCAGAACTATAAACAGTTTTCTTGAGACAACTTGTGAGCTTATTTTGAGCTTCCATATGATCGATTTAGCTTTTGGTACAAAAAGATTAAATGAAGCACTTTATGTGTAGAATCTGGAAAAGGAAGAATTTGGAAATTCAGATTAGTTTAAAATATGTTATGGCCAAACTACAAAAATAATTTAAAACATTTAAAAATATGAAATGGGCCATTTTTACTGTTCAGCTCAAAATAACACCAATATCATAAAAATGAAGCAATTTATCTTAGAGTAACACTTTTGTGGGTTTAAAACAATTAAATTCAATGTAAATTTAATTGAAAATATTTGATCTATCAATTACCCCACACTTAGCACCTAGACTCCTGGGGAATTAAACATCAAAATCAAATCAAATCAAATCCAAAACACATACCAATGAGATCTACAAAATCAATACTAAGAAACAAAAAGATATCATGCCTCATAAAAAAAAATTATTTTAGGTTTTCCATTTTAGATTATTTAATATATTTCCACTTCATTTCTTATACCATGCACACAAAAAACCTACCTCGCATGAATTTTCTCTCATCTCACAAATGTAAATGCTGAAAAAGGTTTTTCTCATCCAAAATCACACAAGAGTTACCATAGGCTTGATAAATTCCTACTTCTCCACCCGATGTGATTCAAAGACATGTGTTTCTCATGAGGACTTTTCAGGGTTGTTGTGTGGCTTTCGGTTTGTAGGATTTAGATGTTAAAAATTCGGAGGACGAAAAAGGAGGGCATGGCTCTTTTTAAAGCAAAATTGAAAGATTATAATTTTCACTCAAATATGGTCTCCTTATCTTCCCCTTTGTAGAAAATAGGCTCCATCATCATTCAATCAGCTCAGGATTTCAGCAGACAAAATTTCAATCTTCTCAAACATGATTTTTCTTGAATGCTCTAGATAGTAACGAATTTATTTTTACATCGGAAGCTCCAGAAATGCACCACTTCTCTTATCATG
Source organism: Viscum album (assembly GCA_963277665.1). NCBI lineage: Eukaryota > Viridiplantae > Streptophyta > Magnoliopsida > Santalales > Viscaceae > Viscum > Viscum album. The sequence continues at coordinate 1,639,364,842 of OY728129.1, forward strand.
AAAGCTCCAGAAAAGGCACAACTTTTAAAAAAATAAAATATTTAGTAGAAAAATCATCTCTTAAACATTTTATATTCCACCAAAGTGTCACCAAATTAGGTAGTACACAACAAGATATCTTCCCCCACACTTAAGTTAAACTAGATCATGCAATTTCACTTCAAGAGCAAGTTGGATAGGGAAAATTGGCTTGTAATATGGCTAACCTAATAGGCTATTCATGGATACTTGGGGATACAATGATTAATGTATAAGTTATTCCATAATGAAAAGGATTATTTTGAAAAGGGGTCTTAAACCAAATAAATGCCTCAATCATTTAAAACACAAGTACCTCAAACCCTCAAGTTTTGATAAGAATAAATCAAATTATGGTTAAATAAAGCATGGTCTGGTTCTCTCAAGAAATGAGGTGAATGAAAATAATATGACAAAAACAGTTCAGATGCCTCACAGGAAAGTGATTTCAAAGATATAGACAGTGAAATATGGCATGAGATTCAAAAATTAGTGTACTTTTCCTGAAATTACAAAATATTTGAACTTGAAATAAAGTCATTTCAGTATTCATTTAATCTCATTTTCATGGAATAGATTGGTTCACTCATTGACATGGGTTTAAAAAATGGTAATGATTATCATTTCAGCACAAAAGTTTCAAAAACACACCAAATAATTGATTCACAACAAATAATTAAGTATAAAGGAGAGGTACAACCTGACTTATTTGTAGTGAAACATTGAATTAAGCTCCTAAGTGTTGCACTATAAAAACCTAAAAATAGAAGAAAACAAAAGATATTTATTGAAAGAAACCAAAGTATAAATAGGATGAGAATAAAATGATAAAACTTGGTTTAATCCCCCAAGTGGGCCCTGGGTTTTGACTGCCTCTAGAGGGGCAGTTCTAATCGTTTATCCCAAATCTGATGGTGGGTGAGGTTTCTTGCTGATGAACCAATAAAAATTCTTCTTTATATCATGTAGTTGTTCTTTTTTGTTGACATCTCCATGGAAATAAAATCCCATGTCGACCACCATTTTAATGAGATAAAACATGCGTGGTGGGTTTAGGATAATGTATGAGTCCTCCTCTTTCATAGTTTCCACTTGCATAATTTCTTCTTCATTCACCAATTCTTTTTCAAGATATGCTGCATCAAGGGAATAATCAAAGGGAATAACAGAGTTTAATTCTATTTGGAAAAAATTAAAGCATGAAGAATCAATATCAAATTCTTCCCTTTTAATTTCTACGTATTGTGTCTCTATTTCCTCAGTAAAATCAACTTTGATATCCTCTTGAACACCCTCTAATAAACATTCAAAAAGTTTGGGGAGATCCAGATGTTCCTCTTCAGATGAATCATCTTTTTTATCATCTCTCTCCAAGGAAATAAATGAATTGGATGAGTCTGAAAAACTAAAACAAGGAGAGGTAATACTCAATTAAGTTTCAACAAAATCAAAATATAATGAGTTCATGAAAATATTATCTCCCTAAGTTTGTTCATCTTCAGTCTATTCTTCAATGGAAAACACCTCTTGGAGTTGATTAGTACCAGGTAGAGGCAGGTAGTCAGTCTCCACTATATCTTGGATCTCCATAGAAAAACCAGGGACGACTAATGGGGGGTCTTCATGGACCATAGAAACTTCATAAAATTATGGAAAGTATTGGGAAAATCAGTTATCTTTCAGGCCATTGCTTCAAAAACATCTTTGTTCATGTCCTCCCTTATTCCATCTATGAATTGTTTGAATATTTTCCCCTCATTATTTGTTTTCCAAAATAACCTCACCAGCCTAACAATATAAGAAACACCATCATCCTCAGAAACGATTGAGTAAATAATTGGTTCATTTATTGGTGGGTAATTGTTCTATGAATTAAAGAAATAATCATTTGAAAACAACATGGAAAAATATTTTTTTTAATTTGAAAAGAGTCAAATATTTATAATTAGTTTGTGGCACTGCCTCCCCAGCAACGGTTCCAAGTTTGACACATGCTTTTCATAGGGTGTGGAAAAATTTAAAATGTAGTCATGCGGTTAACCTAGGATGTCTCCCAAATATGAGTGCACACAAAATATTTTGTCACTTTAAAATGAGGGTAAAAATGTTGTGTTTTTTAAAATAAATTTGAAATTCAAATGATTGAAAAACTATGATGTTAAAAAGGGTGATTAGGTTGGGGTCAGTTTCCTAATTTTAATGCTATACTTGTTTAATTTAATTCAAACCTATCCTTCTTAGTTGATTAAAGTGAGTTTTCACAATCGTTTCCACTCACTTCCTTGGTGAAATTATGATGGTGAGAGAAAACCTTACCGAGATCTCGGTTTGGTCAACTCTCCTTCTAGGTGAAAAATAGTTGTATTGAATATCCTTAATTGACATGGGAAATACCCTATCAGGTTTTGTTTATCCCAAACAATCAAGAAAATTCACTAATCCTTTTACATGTACTGTCGATCGTCGAGTACTTCCCCACTAATCCCTGGTTTATTCTATCGTATATAAACCAGAAATTAGTGGAGGGAGATAATGATTATTTTACCAAGGAAAAAATCAATAATGGAATTAAAATTCAAGAATGAATGCACTTGATAATAAATCCTCTCTATGAAATTGAAAAAAACTTTGAATAAGAAATAAATTTAATTCAATTACGTCCAAGAACTCAAGCATTATAATGTAGAAAACCAACCCTTCCTCAATCAATCAAAATGTATACCCCACTATGGTAAGGGTAATAGAGATGAATGGGGAATAAGAAGACATTACAAAACTATTAAAAATAAAAGAAATAAAAGATAAGGCCAAAAAGTTATCATTCTTGGCGTCCTAGGAGGAATGGGATGGAATGAGAGATGCTTTGAGAGGGAGGATCTCTCCTCCTTTTATAGCCAGAGTTCGTCCCCAGAATGTTGACACTTTGTAGCCCCATTAAATGACATCTTCCCGCATTTCACATTTCTTGAATGTTGTTCATAATTATCTGGTTCGTTTCTCCTCAAAATATCAGCATATTTGGACAAGTATTGCGAGAGTTATGACCGTTTTACTCTCACTATTTATTCTGTCCAGTTAGACACGCCAAATCACCAACCTCTAGATTAAGAAGATTTAATGGACCCTTAAATGGCCAATTCACACAACCTTTCCTTCATAACAGATATACCCCAACCCCTTGTGCGTCCATCCATCGAATTACACAACAATTGTGCCTACCAAGAATGAGTTATGGACACCACACCAAAAATCAGCAGAACTATAAACTGTTTTCTTGAGACAACTTGTGAGCTTCTTTTGAGCTTCCAAATGATCGATTCAGCTTTTGGTACAAAAAGATTAAATGAAAACTTGGATGTGTAGAATATGGAAAAGAAAGAATTTTGAAATTCAGATTATTGTAGAAAATTCTATGCCCAAACTATAGAAATAATTTAAAACTGTTAAAAATATGAAATGAGCAATTTTTACTGTTCATCTCAAAATAACACCAATATCATAAAAATGAAGCAATTAATTTTAGAGTAACAATTTTTTGGGTTTAAAAAAATTAAATTCAATGAAAATTTAATTGAAAATATTTTATTTATCAATTTCTCCACACTTAGCACTTAGACTCATGGGAAAGTAAACATCAAAATCAAATCATATCAAATCCAAAACACAAACCAATGAGATCTACCAAATCAATACTAAGAAACAAAAATATATCATACCTCATCAAAAAAAATTATTTTAGGTTCTCCATTTTAGATTATTTTATATATTTCAACTTCATTTCTTATCCCATGCACACAAAACACCTACCTCACATGAATTTTCTCTCATCTCACAAATGTCAATGCTGAACAAGGCTTTTCTCATCCAAACTCACACAAGAGTCACCATAGGCTTGATAAATTCCTACTTTTCCACCCGATGTGAGTCAAAGACATGTGTTTCTCATGAGGACTTTTCAGGGTTGTTCGGTGGCTTTCAGTTGGTAGGATTTAGATGTTAAAAATTATGAGGCTGAAAAAGGAGTGCTTGTATCTTTTTGAAGAAAAATTGAAAGATTCTAATTTTCACTCAAATATTGTCTCCTTCTCTTCCCCTTTGTAGAAAATAGGCTCCAACATCATTAAATTAGCTCAGGATTTCAGCAGCAAAAATTTCAATCTTATCAAACATGATTTTTCTTGAAAGCTCCAGATAACAACAACTTTCTTCTTTACATCAGAAGCTATAGAAAGGCATAACTTCTATTATCATGAAAGCTCCAGAAAAGACACAGCTTTTAACAAAATGAAAAATTCAGTAGAAACATCAACTCTTCAACATTTTATATTTCACCAAAAGTATCACCAAATGAGGTAGTACACCACAAGACATCTTCCCCCACACATAAGTTCAACTAGATCATGCAATTTCACTTCAAGAGAAGGTTGGATAGGGAAAATTGGCTTGTAATGTGGCTAACATAGCAGGATATTCATGGCTATTAGGGGATATAATGATTAATGTAAAATTTAGGCCATAATGAAAAGGATTATTTTGAAAATGGGTCTTAAACCAAATAAATACCTCAATCATTTAAAACAAAAGTACCTCAAACCCTCAAGTTTTGACAGGAATAAATCAAATTCTGGTTAAAGAAAGCATGGTCTGGTTTTCACAAGAAATGAGGTGAATGAAAAGAATATGAAAAAAATGGTTCATAAGCCTCACAGGGAAGTGATTTCAAAGATATAGATATTGAAATATGGCATGGGATTCAAAAATCAATATAATTTTCATGAAATTACAAAATATTTGAACTTGAAACAAAGTCATTTCAGCATTCATTTAAGCTCAGTTTCATAGAATAGATTGGATCACTCATTGAAATGTGTATCAAAAATGGTAATGATAATCATTTCAGCTTAAAAGTTTCAAAAACACACCAAAAAATGAAAAATAAACACACAAAAATAAAAAAATGAAAACACACAATTTTTTTAAACAAATACAAAATGAAAATACTAAACTACAAAGATTCTCTCCCCCACACTTAAATGATGCAGTGTCATCAATGCATTCAAGTGGATTTAACATGTAAGAATATTTTTGATTGATTCACAACAAAGAATAATGTATAAAGGAGAGGTACAACGAGACTTATTTGCAGTGAAACATTGAGTTAAGCTCATAAGTGTTGCACTCTGATAACCTAAAAATAAAAGAAAACATAAGATATTTATTGAAAGAAACCAAATTAGAAATAGGATGAGAGTATAAGGATAAAACTTGTTTTAATCCCCCAAGTGGGCCCTGGGTTTTGAGTGCCTCCGGAGGGGCAGTTCCAATCTTTTATCCCCAATCTGATGGTGGGTGAGGTTTCTTGCTCATGAACCAATAAAAATTCTTCTTTATAACATGCAATTGTTATTTTTTGTTGATGTCTCCATGGAAATATCATCCCATGTCCACCACTATTGTAATGAGATACAACATGCATGGTGAGTTTAGGATAATGATTAAGTCCTCCTCTTTTATAATTTCCACTTGCATAATTTCTTCTTCGTTCAAAAATTCTTTTTCAAGATATGCTGCATCAAGGGAATAATCAAAGGGAATGTCAGAGTTTAATTCTATGTGGAAAAAATTAAAGCATAAATAATTGATATCAAATTATTACCTTTCAATTTCAACGTATTGTGTCTCTATTTCCTCAGGAAAATCCACTTTGATTTCCTCTTGAACACCCTCCAGTAAATGTTCAACAAGTTTGGGGAGCTCCAGATGTTACTCTTCAGATGAATCATATTTTTCATCAAATTACTCCAAGGAAATAAATGTATTGGATGAGTCTAAGAAATTAAAACAAGGAGAGGTAATACTCAATCCAGTTTCTACAAAATCAAAAGATAATGAGTTCATGAAAATTTTATCTCCCCAAGTTTGTTCATCTTCAATCTCTTATTCAATGGAAAACACCTCTTGGAGTTGAGTAGTACTAGGAAGAGGTAGCTAGTCAGTCTCCACTATATCTTGGATCTCCATAGAAAATAAGGGATGACTAATGGGGGGTCTTCATGGACCTTGGAAACTTCATAAAATTCTGGAAAGTATTGGGAGAACTCTGTTAGCTTTCAGGCGATCACTTCAAAAACATCTTTGTTCATGTCCTCCCTTAGTCCATCTATGAATTGTTTGAATGTTTTCCCCTCATTATTTATTTTCCAAAATAACCTCACCTGTCTAACAATATAAGAAACACAATCCTCCTCGGAAAAGGTTGAGTCAATAATTGGTTCATTTATCGGTGGGTAATTGTCCCATGAATTAAAGAAATAATCATTTGAAAACAACATGGAAAATATTTTTTTTTGTTTTTTGTTTTAATTTGAAAATAGTAAAATATTTATAATTAGTTTGTGGCACTGCCTCCCCATCAACGGAGCCAAGATTAACGCATTCCTATCATAGGGCATGTCAAAACAATTATTTCCTAAGTTAAAATATAGTCATGTGGTTAACCTAGGATGTCTTCCAAAGAGGAGTGCACACAAAATATTTTATCACTTTAAAATGAGGGTAAAAATGTTGTGTTTTTAAAAGAAATTTGAAATTAAAATGATTGAAAAACTATAATATTAAAAAGGGTGATTAGGTTGGGGTCAGTTTCCTAATTTTAATACTATCCTTGTTCAATTTAATTCAAACCTCTTTTTCTTAGTTGATTAAAGTTAGTTTCTACAATCGTTTCCTCTCACTTCCTTGGTGAAATTATGATGGTGAGAAAAAACCTTACCAAGATCTTGGTTTGGTCAACTATCCTTCCATGTGAAAAATAGTTGTATTGAATATCCTTAATTGACATGGGAAATACCCGATCAGGTTTTGTTTATCCCAAACAATGAAGAACATTCACTACACCTTTTACATGTACTGACGATCATAGAGTACTTCACCACTAATCCCTAGTTTATTCCATCGTATATAAACCAGAAATTAGTAGAGGGAGATAATGATTATTTTACCAAGGAAAAAATCAACAACTGAATTAAAATTCAATAATTATCACACTTCATAATAAAATCCTCTATATGAGATTGAAAACAACTTTGAAGAAGAAAGAAACTTCATTCAATTACATCCAAGAACTCAAGCATTACAATATAGAAAACTAACCCTTCCCCAATCACTCAAAATGTTTAACCTACCATGTTAAGGGTAATCGATATGAATGGGGAAGAAGAAAGCATTAAAAAACTATGAAAAATAAAAGATTTATATGAGAAGGCCAAAAATTTCTCCTTCTTGGTGTCCCAGGAGGAATTGGATATAATGAGAGATGCTTTGAGAGGGAGGAGCTCTCCCTCTTTTATAGCCAGAGTTCTTCCCCTGAATATTGTCACTTTTTATACCCATTAAATGACATATTCATGCGTTTCACCCTTCTTTAATGTTGTTAATTATTATCTTGGGAATTCCCCCTCAAAATATCAGTAGATGTGGACACGTATTACGAGAGTTATGACTGTTTTAATCTCACAAATTATTCTTTCTAGTCAGACACGCCAAATCGCCAACCTCCGGATTAGGAAGCATTAATGGCCCCTTAAACGGCCAATTCACACAGCCTTCCCTTCATAAAAGATATTCCCCAACCCTGTGCGTGTCCATCCACCAAATTACACAACAATTGGGACCACCAAGAATGAGTTATGGACCCCACACAAAAAATCGGCAGAACTGTAAATGGTTTTCTTGAGACAACTTGTGAGCTTCTTTTGAGCTTCCATATGATCGATTCATCTTTTGGTCCAAAAATATTAAATGAATCCATGGATGTTTAATATATAGAAGAGAAATAATTTTGCAATTTGTATTAGTGTAGAATATGTTATGGCCAAACAACAGAAATAATTCAAAACAGTTAAAAAACCGAAATGGGCCATTTTTACTGTTCATCTCAAAATAACACCAATATCATAAAAATGATGCAATTCATCTCAAAGTAACACTTTTGTGGGTTAAAAAAAAATAAATTCAATGTAAATTTAATTGAAAATATTTTATATACCATCCTTTCTAGAGGATGTTTCTAATCTTTTTCTGACCAATGCACCCACACCAATGTGCTTTAAGTTATGGTGGAATAATTTCAAGAGTGTTGAAGTCCTTTTGAACATTCTATCACCCCACCTCATGCTTTTTGTGCCCCTTATTTGGATCCTCATACTCTTTCATGTCTAAAGTGGCCCCCTAATATCCTATGTATGATGCTTAATCACACATACTACCCTAGTCTAATGTTCCAGAAGGCTTCAGATAACATTTTGAGATAGGTATAGTGTTTCGAATATGGTCAACGGTAGACCCTCCTTTGTTTTCCCCCATTTTTGGCTAGTGATATTGATGCTATGTTTTGAATACAGTAAAAAATTATCCTATTCCAACATGTCACCCTCCTTGTGTTCTGAATTTTGGGCCTTTTGATTCACACTTTTCATTCCCCTTTGTTCGTATTGATTCCAACTCCCCTAGAATTATCCTGTTCATGCACTAGAGCATCTTTGGAGAAGTAAACTATCTCTTCCAAGAGCCCTATTCTCCAATCATAGCCCCTCTCAGTTTGAACACTATCAGTTGTTAATCAATAATAGTAGACACCGATCATTCAATGATTATCCAACACTCTCATGCGAAGTGAATGATTATGTGATCATCCCTTATTTCTCACAGCGGGCATGACCCATGTGAGCTTAGGGATTAGTCATTGGTTGTTTTAATGGTACAATTAAAGTGAGATAATTAAAACAAGAAAGAATGTGTCTATGTACACAGTTCAAAAAATATGTATGTTTCATAATTTTGGAAAAACACGCCCCTTAGGGATCTGACCCTTCAATGAATCGCTTCAACTCTGCAACCTTCGAGTGTGTGGCCTCTAGGGTCTGATGTCAGCTTCTATTCTCTCTCTCCTCATCAACAAATTTAGGATAGAGCTCATCAATCCTAATCTGTATCCTATATCAATCAATTTTAAGATCATCCAATTAATGGATAACTTGTTTTAGCTACTCTTGGGCCTCCTCCAGCAGGTCCTTCAATTGTACAATATGTTCCGATTGATTGATGAAAAAGGTGGAACACTCATTCTCTTGTTCTTCTAAGCACTATATATCTCGTTCAATGTCTTGAAGCTTTCAGATACTATCAGATTTCTCCTGGTACTAGGAAATATCTAAATGTTGACTACTTTCCCATATCTTCTTAGTAATATAGTCACAAATCAACACATGAAGATTGTGAGAATATTCCCCTATAACGCACATGCAATATATTGAGTAGTGAATTGATGCTATTAGACTCACCCATTTTTCTTATGGGGCCTCAAGGAAATTCTTGATGCATTTCCACACCATATTCCTAGTCATGTGGCTTTCCTCATACCTCAGAGTCATCTAGATCCTCCAGGTCTGTGGGCTCATATTCTAGAAAAAAAATATAGAAATACAATAGTAGGGCCCTCCTATAGAATTCTCTCCGCTGGATTAGGCTCTATGAAATGGGGATGGAAATTTTCACTTGTTTATTCTTCAACAGCCTCACTATCACCAACTTTGAGTTTTTACCTATTATTGGAACCAACCATGGTTATAACCTCCCACTCATCTATTACCAAGTCCAAATGAGCTTTAGTGACCAACTCCTCATGGAAAGATGTGGTCAAAAGATGAGGTCTCAGAGATGTCTCAAAATCATTGATTTTCAGGGCTTATAGTCTTACAATCACTTCATGAAATAGGAAGATCAGTTAAACTGATCCTTAGATGATAGATATGGGTTTATAAAGGTAGATAATTATGAGAGACGAGGGCAACCAAATCAAGTTCCCAAGTCACCGCAGGAACTTCCACCATAGGGAACCCTTTGGCACTTGTTAATTGAATTATTGGAACTGGATCCCTATAGATAATGGGAGCATCCTAGGATTCCAAGGTTGTCACTTTACCCCCCTCATCTAGCCTACCACTGGCCTCCTTTACCATGAATGACTCATTTCCTATCTCAAATTTGGATGTAGTCCCATGTTCATGTCCCTACATATCCATTGGCACATTCTCACCCCTTGCATAGGGAGATCCCTGATCAAAACTGATGTGCTCCCATACAGGAAAAGTTTTAGTTAGTGGATAAAAGTTTTGAAAAGGGAGGATTCTGAGGGATATATATGTTAAGAATTACTGTGAGATGTTTTTCAATCCCTTAATCAAATCCCACAATCTCCCCACTCTCCCAAGGGCTCCCTAGATGATCTATTATCCCATAGGGTTTCCCACCATCAGGCTCTTCATCTACAACCTATTCCTCTTCTTCCTCAGCCTCTCTTCCTTCTTCTTATGGTTATTATTATTATTCTTCTTCTTCTCCATCACCATTATCATACTTGGGTGAAATCTCTTCTAGACCAGGCTCTTGACTAAGAATTACTTTCACTAGAGGATGCAGTTCTTCATATTTCCATGTTGGAATGCATATTCATCCATGGTCGTTAGGTACGCATGATGTCGGTGAAAGTCCACCCTATCTGCCACATAGATACACCCAATTTATGGTAATTTAAGCCCAGTTCTAGTCAGCATTTTCCATAGGTATTTATTTGATAATGGTTTCCACAAGGACCCCCAAGAATACTAGAGTGTCGGAAAATGACATTGAAATCCTGTTGTAAGAGATATATTATCTTCTTTCAAGGGGATTATTTGGTTATCCCGTTAGGCAGATTTTGGGGGAACCCCTCCTCAGAAGATGGAGGTGTAGCCACACCCTGTGATGTCCCCACCACTGAAGTTCCAACTCATGTTGTCCCTATTTCCTGTATTGCATCTTCTCTTGCCTCTCGGGTGGCATACCGTCTACCTTCTTACTACTCTGACCCTATACTTGTTACCTTGATCTGAATAATGTGTCTTCAAAAAATTTCCTCTGGGTATGATTCCTCCTATTGATTATCATATTCTATTGATAGGACAACATCAACATATGTAGGTGGTAGCATAATGGTTTCACCAAATCCATAAGTCGTTATCATGAACCATAGCTGATGGAGGATGCAAGGGTAATACTCTTAGTGAACCTCTATATACATCTTGTTCAATTTTTTTTGAAGGCATCCAAACTGTCTGGTGAAATGAGATGGCACTCATGGTTCTCAAAGTGTATTTCCATTGATCCAACCAACTAGAACACCACCCCAGATGTTTTGTAGATACTCTCTTTACTCCAATGAACCTCGTAAGTCATCCAAAATCTATCCGACCAGAGTGTGGAATAGGTGGAAGTTTAAATTTTCATGATTACCGATCCATAGCTTGACCCCTTAATCATTGAGAATCAGTGGATGGACCCCATATATATTTATAAGAGATGTACATAGACCATTTCCAAGAGTATGGATGGAATTTAGGAAATCAAATCCTATGATATGAGTTACAATCCATACATGTAGGATCTGGAATGATTTATAGATCCTACTAGGCATGCCTACCCTTGAGATGAACCCTATAATTCCATAGATTCTTTCCATGATAGGTACCCCCAGATTAACCTTTTTATGAGCTTCCACGTTACCCTCCATCACTAAGGTCCTCAGGAAGACCCCCATTCTTCTATCCCCCACCAGAAATATCCACATACTAAGGAATTCAATAAGAAATGTAGCATATCCCACTTGTGGGTACCAGTCCTCATCCATACTGTACCCCCATGATTGATATTATTATGACCCCAAAATCACCCAGTATGATCCTACCATTCCCCTCTGCAACACATTCGGGCATTGCTTCCCTCATCCTAGAATCCTGACCTTCTTATCCTTCTTGAAGAATAGGACGAACCACATCAGAAATGGAACGTCCTTCAAGATGTAGTCAATTTTTAACCTCTCCTTTGTCACATCCAGTAGATGCCATGTCAGGATGGGGGTTCATGCTCAATCTACCCAGATATTCTCTATTGGAAGGAACTCATCATATTGAATACCTTCAGGGGGAATACATCAAAGGAAATGAACATCCCACAGACTGATACCTACCTCCCCATCGTGGAGCTGGAATGTGTTTGGGTTAGGGGACCACTAGCTGAACAGCTTCAGCACCAGTTCTTTTTGATAATGGATGTTAAATTGTGACATCTATATGACTTCCAAAATCCTGACACTGCAAAAATATTCTCCAAAATCATCACATGTGTAGCATACCCAGTATGCCTATGCCTATTCAATTGTAAAGTTAACCCATATATCTCAGGTCTCAACCCTTCTTCCAACCCACACTTTCATCTGCTATACTACTTCAAAAGGTGCTTGCATGGTGGGTCGTGCACTCCTTAGGCACTGACTCATCTCCCACAATTGTCTTAGTCTTTATATTCAGAACATAGATGACTATATCCCGACTCTCCCTAGTAGCATGGACATTATAAATTTTGTTGTACCATTGGAGGCTATCTTCATGCATGACCCATGACCATGGTGAATCTATTTCAAAGCCTAGGATATATTATTCATCGAGAATCCTGAAATTCCACAATAGGAGACTGACGCATAGGAGATAATCCTTCTATATTTGCATCATAATGACTAAGAGCATATAATTTTCTGATAGGACCCTTCTAGTGTGAAGTATTTTAGGATTCCCAGTAATCTCATCTCTCCACGCAATAATCGAATATTCCCCCTCAACAATTTTTTTTTGACCAGTAATGTTGATAAAGTTTTGGAATAATAAGGTTGAGGAGATAGAGATTGAGGGTTTCTTAGAGAAAGTGTGGTTCTCATGTAAATTTGGCCAGTGATCATTGAAAAGCTCCAGATTTTCAGAACAATTATGAAGTGGAAAATAATTCAAGGGCTACGTGTAATTCAACAACTGAGATTCGGTTTTACATGAAGGATTTAAAAACTTATGTGCATGAGAGAAAAATCTCTTTCCATATAGAAATTCAAGAAAGTATGCAAACCCCCCAAATATTTAAAAGCATTGACCGGGTATTACATATTCACACGGGGCCCCTTATGTGCTGGTCTATGGATTTTGTGTGAAAATCCCCACATGTATCATTCTTTTTTATGTTTTCCATGGAACCCAATCTTCTGGTCCCCTTTCTGGTTAGATTTTGAGGTGGGTGGGTGGATTTTTTGGTGCCTAATTCTACATAGAATCATAAAAGGACATTTTTAGTAAAATAAGGAAACCCTTGGATTCAATGGACCATTATGAGAAGGCCTAGGGTGTCACACGTAAGGTTCAAGACCTATGCGCAAGGAAAAAATACATGATCAAGGGCCTTACATTCCCAATGTGATGTCATGAATCCAAATTATACCTAAAAAATATGAAAAATGTTTAAGGAAGGTGTATGAAAGTGAAGATATTGATACATAAAAGGATAGATCATGCATAAGTTTCTTTTTCACCCAATGCAATTTCAACACCCTGTTCCACATTGTAACTCTTATGTTCCACCATAAATGATTTTACTATATATAGAAGGGTGTCCCCTTTCTTTAGGGTAATGATCTAGAATTCGATCTGTTGTTCTCTCACATGAAAGAACACTTCTTCCATGATAGTGTTCAAGCCATGAAACCCTTAATGTATAGGATCTTGTGTGACAATTCCTCTATGGACCCCTACATGTGGGCCCACAAGGGCATGACCCTCACCCATTTACATTGAACCTAATTCAAGTGCACATAAAATACCCTTCTTGTATGCACCACCTACCCTTGTGCACACCCATATTCCACTCGTGCCCCTCTCTTTTGAGCATAATAATTCAATCTTGCATGCACCCCCTCCTTTAAGCTCCATGGGGTGACTTCACCTTAAAGCGCCATGATTGAGACCCTTTTGTGCACACCCTTGACATATTGGGTGCATCTCTCCTATGCAGCCCTCTCGGATTGCACGTAGTGATTTCTTGGTCCCTCATATAGTTCCCCCTATTAAATTACCCAACCTTATTCTTTTTGGAATAGGTACGCTAATGGATTTTTCTTTTTGGCGCAGCCACACTAATTTGTACCCCACTATTAACTACTCCTACGCACCACTACCTTCAGGCATTGCTGATGCATTCCCTTCCCAAAGTGTGGGTGGATATCAGTTATGTAAGTCTAAGGGGTGATGAGTGAGTCCTCCCCATCTCAGTTGCATGACATTAAACTATGAAAACTCATCATCCTCAAAAAATTATGTTAAAATATAGTCTCACCCCGTGTAATGCATATGGGGTACCACGGCTCTGAAATTTTCTACACTCACTCATCCCCATGGTAGTGAGATCTTCTTCACATGCAATTATATCATCCTGACATGGAACGAGGTCCGCCTTAGGTTTCTTCCATGCATAAGTCCCACACAATCACTCCCTGATACATATTTCATGACATGACCATCTGGTCTACTACCTCCTCTTATTTATCACACCAAGTAGGACTGACATGATATTAATGGTTAGGAGTGATAATGACACCCTTCTTCCAGGAAGCTATCCATGTGTAAGCCCCAACCCAATGTCACCATACCAAACTACATGGGTTTTGATCCCTGTCTTCTAAAAAAGTTATCTAGGAAGCCTCCACAAGATTAAATCCCAACCAATTGTAAACTATGGTGTTCCCTAATATGGATATAACATCCGGATGTAAAACCTTCCCTTTTTGGGACACATTCCTCAGATCATTATCTATGGGGTGCCTTGATCCATCCACCATCACGTAATATATCACCTCACCCTTATCTCACTGAGTTCACTTGATCCACCTCTACCCATTTCTTCTATCTCAACATGTAATCCCCAACCACATGACTCATTTCATTTTGGGACACCTCCTTAGGTGACCCATCCCCAATATGAATTAATCTGGTCTGCTAACCATGCATAAGACCTATCATGTCCCTAGGATGATAACCATGGATAATCCCCAACATGTCTCTGGATAGCTATCCATGTGTAAGCCTCGGTTCCATGCCCCATTCTAGAACTACATGGAATTTTATCCCTTTATTCCATACAGGGTATGTAGGAAGCCTTCCTAAGGTTCAAGCCTAACATTTATTCCCTTCCTAGTTTTTCCCTTGAGTATCCATGTCTCAGGATGATCATTCCCCATCATGGAGGTTCTACTTCCTTCGGGTCCCCATCTATGCACTCCATTATCATGGGTCACCTTTTTAGGTGTCTCATCACCCCATCTGAACAACATGTACATTTATCCTTATCTTCTAAACCTGGTACATAGGAATCCACCCTAAGGTTTAATCCCATAACCCATCACAAGCCATACATTCCATCTCTTACACTTCATCTATATCTATCCATATTCTTACTCTAGCCACCACATCTCTATGAGATCATTCCATCCATCTGGGACATCTTAGTGTGTAAGCCCCATTCACCTCATCACTACTCTCAGCAACACTCGAGCATCTAACCATGCATAATCCCCACAAAATCCACATTCATCCAACCAAGATAAATCCTCTTGAGAAGGGATGTTATCCATGTGTAAGCCCCATTAACCATCACCCCTTTGAACTATGCGATTTTTTCTCCCTGTATTCAAAACAGGGTATGTAGGAATCCTCCCTGAGGTTCAATCCCAGCCAATAGAAAGCCTTGGTGTCCCCCTATTTGGGGCGCTCCACCTTAATCTTCCCTCAGTGGTGTCTAGATCATCCTTCCAGGTGTGAAACCTTCTCTTTATGAGATACACCACCCCAAGTATACTCTTATTGGTAATTCTAATCCATCCATCAGGTAAAAATTCTAGGTGTTCCCTCCAGGGGATCAACCTCTCTGATCCATCTCTATGGGATGTTTCGATCGATATCATATCATCTCTGCAAGACGTTAAACTAACATCCTAACCTATATTAAACATGGGATTCCTAAGGAAAACATCAAAAGACACGACTTTGGTGTAATATACCTTGTGATCGCCACACGATACCTCAGGTTTCATGTACTTGAGAAACCCTTTTATAAGAAAGAATACAAATGTTCCAATGTTCCAGCACCCAGACATGTTACTGATTCTCCATGTGACTACTCCCATAACCAAATATTACTACCCTGACTAGACCTCTTATTATTTCTAGAAATAAGTATCATAATTTAGCAACATCTACAAAGATATGGAACTGAGAATGATTTTCACAAAATATGACTCAAATCTATGAGGGTGACCCGAACTAGGTGATGAATTCCAAAGAGGAATCCATGGAAGAAGAAACTAAAATTCCATCATCCTATTTTGATCAAGGAGAAGAAATTTATGAGAAAGTAATGAATGAAGCTCACCTTTGGAAAGTGGGAATGCGGGGTAAAATGCACTTGTCAGAGAAAAACAACACACATGTACCCAACACATGAGTGAAGGAGCGTGCAGACAAGGCAGATGTGCCCCAACAAAGTGTGTCAGAAACAGAATACCTCTATGGTAAGTTATCATACAATTCTAGATGGGTGAAGTTAAAAATTTCAAACACTCTATCCAGCTATAGAAACCTCATATATGAGGTACGATACTCTAGTTAGTGTATCTATAATATCTCATACCATTAATCTAATATAATCCATCTCTGCTTACTGGGGATGTAAGGTTTCCCCAATATAATGTATGGTCCCATATGATACAACCTGATACTATATATCCTCAAAATAACTCATAATATATGGGTAACTATGGAGGAGGTTTTGGAGTGGGATATACAAGACAAAACTATCTCTACATTTATGAATACATTAACAATACCAATGTTATAATCCTATCCTCTATCATCTCTTCCATATTATAAACTTTATCATCTAAAGAATCTATTTTTTCCTTATATACTTCCTCCCTTAAATAAGTACAAGGATGAATTAATATTTTTTAATAGAGAAACATTCCTCATATCCTTATATTTTACCTGGATTTTCTTACTTTATTAATACAGTAGCCAAAATATTCTTTCTTCCCATAGTTATAAAGGTTAATTGTGTTATATTATTCTCAAGGTAATCTTGTAAAGAATATATGAAAAATGTATTAGTGTTACAAAATATAAAGAGTTTATAAATAACTTAAATTTCTTACTATAATCTTCTTATTTATAACCTTTGAATCATCAATAAGAAATTATCCTTTTTTCATTATTCATTCCCTTTTTAATTTTTAATGTCAAGATGGGGGTGGTTTATGAGGGGAAATATCTATAGACATTGAGGAATTAGATCTTAATTTTTCAAATTTCAGAACCACCATTTGTTCTTTGTGTAAAAGATACCCTATATGAGAGAAAGTATGAGGGTATATGTTATTTTCTTAGATATTTGATTGAGATATCATTGGTGATTATTGATTAAAGAAGAAAAAAAATATTAATACGTTTATTTTTAGTGAGTATACATAATATTACTTCAAAAAGTTGAAATTTCACAAAAAAAAAAGATTTATGCTATCTACTTTTAATAAACTTTCTCCATAAATCTTCATCTAAAAAACTTATTTTTTATATGGATTTTCTTTTTTTCTTTCACCCAAAATTAAATATGATGTTAGTATTGACTTAAAATAACTCCATCCCCTTAAATAAAATGATAAGAATCTTCTCTAGACTTCTTTATAGTTAGGAAAACCATATGTCATCTAACATTGAGAATAAAAAATTTAATCTATTACTAAAAATACATCATCATAAATAAAATAATAATAAATGAGATTACCAAAATGGTCTCCCATATCTGATCTATTATTATATAGTTGACACTTATTTTTATCAAAAACCAAATACTTATTTTTTCTAAATCTTGAATAACAAATAAATTTTTAATTTGCTTCAAATTTAGACATGTAGGATTACCATTACCATCAAACTTGATAGGTTTCCTATGATCATTGCTACATGCAAGTGATAATTATGGTAAACATGTGTTTCAATGTTTACTAATCCCAAAAAACTTATCTTTCCCTATAGAAGAAAGATTATGCGAAGAGTAATGAGGATGCCCCTTAACATAAATATGTGTAGGGTTCTCCTTAGAATATGGAGATGAATTAACTATTTGATCTGACATGCTCCTAAAAAAAATTAAAAAAAAAAGTACAAGATGATGCAAATCACACAATCAACATATAAAATTTTATAAAAATTAGAAAATGGTATAAACTTAAGAAAATTAGAAACAAATTTTATCATATTCATTAAAGTAGTTAACTAAAATTATAAAAACAATATTGACAAAATTTATGAGGCATGAAGTGATATATACATAAATAATAATAATATATTTTTCATCAATATTATTATTAATATTACTACTAATAATATCAATACTAATATATAAATATATAAATATATATATATGATAGAAAACTAATATATTTTTTATAAATATAATAACAATATTAAAAATAATATTCATAAATAATTATTCATAAATATTAAATGAATTATAAATAAATCATATCATTTAGATTTAAAAAAATGGAAACATAAACGACAAAGGAATTGAAAAATACAGATAGAAATTAAAATGTATTAAAAAAACAGATTTTCATATCAAAAAAATTATATACGCTAATTTTATAAATAATATATATAAAATTAATGAATAATATATTGGAATAAATAAAAGATCACTTTTAATAGGAATATTACAAACTTATGTTTGATTCAAGGATGCTGGTATATGAATGATTACAATGGTGGGAGGTGAAGGAGGATCGTGAGGGAAAATAAATGATCATGAAGGATGAAAAAAAGAGAAGGACCACTAATGGTGATGACAGATGGATAATGAAGAAATTATGGCCAAATATAGGAGTCAAAGGACTAAAAAGGGTGACTAATCATGGGAGAGTATGGTCACATGAAGAGAAAGTTAGTGTTTAGGTTATATAAAGTTTTAGAAGAATTGGATTGATTGAGGGAGTAAAATTAAGTTTTAGATGATTTCATTTATTTTAAAAAAAATTATGGGTTTTTGATCTCAGTTAGTTTATAACTGATGTAAAAAACCTCAACCAATTGTTTCTAACATTAGTTTTAAAATAAGATATATAGAAAACCTTTTCTAACATTGATTACAAATAAATAATGTTAAAAATGCATAATGTCAAACTAATTTTTCACTAATGAATTATTTAAAGATAGAAATAGATAAAAGTGGACAAAATTTGGAAATATTTTAATTATAATGAGAATATTTTGTTTTATAAATGATAAATTATTGGTAAAAAGGATTACTCATTTCTGGTTATGATAATTATATTTATTTATATTTGTATGGTACATTATGTTGTTTTATATTATTGTTAGAATAATAGGTGTTGTTAATCCTTAAGTATATTATAGTTTGATAGGGTTGTGTAGGTAGGTATGTTCTAGTTCCCAATAATATGAAAAATTATATAATAATTAAATGTATCAATTAAGATAAGATGGTAATAGGATTTTATGATTAAAAGAAGTATTGAAATTAATAAATTGATATGGTGGAATAATTTATGTGGAAATTGAATTAACAAATGTTTAAAAAGAGTATGGTTAAAGTGGAATAGTGATTAATAAAAATAAGGTGGATCATAAAATAAATGTGTTTTATGAATTTATAAGGTTATTTGGTAATTAAATTGAAATTTAATAAAGATAATATTTGTGAGGCAATGATATTGTTTACCATAGGGGTTTTGGTATGTGGTTTGAGGTGGTAGTGATTGATGTTTTTGTGTGGTGGTGATAATATGGATTTAGGTAGTGGTTCTAGAGGTGTTGTTGTAAGAAGTGGACCCTTATTATAGCCCAGGTGAGAAAATAAACCCACGGGGGATTGGTTATGAATTAGTTTTTATTAAAACACCAACTCTCAAAATTATTTTACCTTTTTATTAGTGTGATTGGATCTCAAATGTAATAGTGCAATGATGAGAGATAGATTGAGAAAGATCACACATGACATAAGATTTTTTATAAGGTTAACTCACTTTAGTTATCAAGTGAATAATCTTTAGTGAATGATTGTTGTGATTCTATTTCACATGTTATTCTCTTTTTGTGAACAATAACAAAGAATTAAGTAATAATATTTTACAAATCAAAAAGTATAAGAAATAATGGTGAGTGACAATAAGTAAATCTATCCTTACACTCCAACCTCAAGTGCCTCTGAAATTTAAATCACATGTGAACACTTTTTCTTCTCTTCAGTACTAGCCAAAATCACTCTAGAATGGGTGGATGGTTATCTCAATGTTTTTTCACACAAAAATGAGGGGATTTCATCAGTTATTTATAGCAAGAAAACCACCTTGACATGGAGGTTTCAACCATGGAGTTTTGTTTTCTATCATGGACTTATCTATATTATAAAACAATATATTCTTAATATTTACTCATTTTATCTTTCCATTTTACCCTTGAAAATATCTATATTAAAAAAAATATGAAATAATATTGATAGCCACACTGTAGAGGCCTTTTACTTCTACTCAAAACACCCATTGTAATATTTCCATCTTCCATGGGTGTGGTTTATAATGATTTTTTTACTTTAATATGGGATCCAAAAATACTATTTTGATTTTATCTTCCCATGTTCCATCTCATGATAATAAATTTTACATAAAAACACCATGGAAATTCTTACTATGAGTGTTTTATCCCTTTTTCCATGGTATAAACTTCCTTAAAACCAACTTGGAATTCCTATATCTTGCAACTTCTTCTCTTAAAATCATGCTACACATGAATTTCCATTTTTAAAATAGGATGAAAAATATTCATTTTCATTTTCTATGTCATGGTGTAAAAAAAAACACTAATCTCATGAACCAAAAAATCATTTCACCTATATTTATTCGAAAACTATTTCAGATCATTCACCACATTGTTTTTTAATGATTCATCATAGAATATACAGTAATTATATAAAATTTATTAATTCATTTAAATATTAATCAACTACAAATATCCCTTAAATCATCTAAGAATTTTTCTCAAATGAATAAACACATGAAAACACATTAAAAACTCATGAATGAATTTTACTAATAAAAAAATCATAGTTTTCTCATAGTGTGAGAGCTATCTAAACACTATTCCATATGAAAAAAATGATTTTTTTGAGAATTATTCAACCTATTAGTGTAAAAATCATTACAATATTAACCATTCAAAAATTAAGATGAAATAACTACTACCAATTTGTTAATTCACTTTGTGATGGGATTTTTCAAATAACAACTTCATCAATCACCCCAATTAAGGGATCTTCAATATTAACCTTTATATTTGTTGGCATGATGAGAATAAAATCATCATATGATACCTTCTCAAATATTAAGATACAACCACCTCATGCACCCCCTTGTAAGGAAAATTCATCTTATATTTATCCCCCTTGATCATTACCTATAAAAAAATAGATTCTCTCCCCATTTTTAATAAGAGATTCTTTATGTTCCCCCCTCTATCAATAAATGAAATGAAATGAAAGAGGGAAACTAAATTAGGGAAATTACAAGGGTTTTACCATATAATTCATTACTAACAACCTTATCAAATTATGTATGGTATCCCTCATTAGGGTATTTTTCAAGATATCCATGAATTTATCCTTTGTTGAATCATTTTCTAATGAAATATCACCACATTACACCTACCCCATGAAAAAGTGCTATATTATATCAATATACTTGTACCTTGTATTTTTACAATATTATTTGATAGATTGATTTAAATTTGATTATCAAAACTAGTAATCAATGGATATAAAATAATTGTACCCATGTCTTAAATCTATGACTTTATCCACATCATTTGTGTCATGGTTGTAATGTCGCTATATTCTTAGCTTCTGTTGTACTCAAGGAGAATTAATTTTTCTTGTTATAGTGTCAATAAATGTATCTTACTACAATATAAAATGCACCCCTTAAAGTTAGTTTTTTTTATCAAAAAAATAATTTGCATAATCCTCATCATTGTATATATAAAACTATTTTTTTCCTTTATCATACATCAAACTATAATTAATAGATACTTTTACACAATGAAAGATCTGTTTCACTACCATGAGATGTGACTCCTTTGATATTGATGTCACATGGGTGGATAGATACCTTTAATTTTTTCAATACGAGATTATTAATAAACCATATATTAAAATGTGTTTTAGTTTAATTTGGTATGAGTAAACACTGACTCAAGATATAAACAATTTTTTTTTTGTATTGTATGTAAAATTTATTCAAGGTTCTATTCTTTGAGAACATGGTTCATCCCATTTCCACTAAACAATTATTATTATAATTAGATAATAAATTTTATTGAGGCATGTGTGAATAACTATATTCATTCATTATTCCATACTTCTGAAGATATAATTTAAAGAATACATTATTGTATTCAAATCCATTTCTAGATTAAAATGTTTTGACAACACATCTGGTTTGATTTTCAGTATACCATTGAAAATTACTAAACATCTTAATATATTATGATATAATCAACCTAAACTATATATAAGTCATAGAAATTAATCAATCAACAAAATTAATAATGTACTTATCTCAATTGGTTAAATTTAAGCTCATCAAACCACACATATCAGAGTGTATAAAGTCAAGAGTTTCCTCTATTTTCATTTCCATTACCCAGTGACTCTTGTTCACCGTTTTTCTATTGTGGACTGTGTCATATGTATCAATTATTTCATGATTAAACTTCATTGGATTTAATTCAACTTAATAATTTATCAACTTATCCCCGTTCTTTTAACCCAAATGGACAAGTATCATATGTTAAAAATGATTTTCCTCTTTTATGAACCTTTATAAACTATTTTGATAATTAGAAATCTAAAATAGATTTCCACTTAGTTTATTTACCTTCATGATGATAGTTCCATCCACCAACCTCTTAATTTCGCATTTATTCTTATGAAATATCAACTTATTCCCATTGTTATAAAGTTTCAAAACACTTAATAAATTTTGAGACAATCGATAATCAATAAGAACATTATATGATTCATGTTTTTTCTCACAAATTTTGGAAATTACGATTATGTTGAAATTGAGTGATCCATGACATCCACAATTGAATACTCTTTATAATACCATTAAATGTATTTCAAAAGTTTCGTGTTAGTAATGAGTGATAAGAAACTATTCTCAAGAATCCAAGAATTTAAACCTTTAATATATTTGTAATACACGTCAACCGACATTACCTTTTATGATAACTCCTCCTCCTGATATATTTTGAGTTATTATTATACTTTAATACATCTAATATCATGTGAGAAACTTATTTTTAGTTTGTTTGATTTTATTACACTTCTCAAAAAGAGTTATATAAATTTAAAATCTCTTTTATATATTATCTTATACGGATTCTGGGAACTTCATATTGACCCCCCTTGATTCAAAGACTCCCTTATTTTAAGGGATTAAAAATTTTCACACAGACACATAAGCCTTATATCCATATACTCCATCTCACTAATATATTCATTCAATGTGAGATCTCCTTGGTTGTAAATATAGTTGGTCAAAATATTCTTCCTGAATATTTTCTTAATTAAAAATATATGACTTCCTTTCAACATTATAATTCTTTGAAGCATATTAATTTACCTTTAATTTTTTATATTTGGCTTAAAATTATTCTTCTTCCACACTACACTACCTTATGAATTTTCATCACCACCACTAAGAATTAAAATGGAATTTTCTACTTTTTTGGGGTAGTGACCACCTTCTTACCTTTATTATCATCATTTCTGTAACGCCCCGACCCCAATTACCCAGTGTCGGTGCATTATTACATAACATTGGAATGATAAAAAAAGATCAAGTCTCAAAAGACTGATTAGTTTAGTAGCCTTGGAATAACTAGATACATTCATAAAGTTTACATTACATCATAAAGTGAAAACTACAACAACAACATCTTATCTTCATATCCCATCATACTATCCCTAGAGGTCATTCATAAATTACTTCTTCACATCCTGGAAAAAGTAAAACATTGAAATGGGTGATCTCAGATGCCCAGTAAGGATAAAAATATAGCGGAAACTTTCATAAATAAGCATAAACATTTAAGGCAATGTATAACTAAAACAAAATCCTTTTAAACTTGAAATTAAGCATAATATGGAAAAGATAAAATGAAATAATTACATTTACTTATTCATATGGATATTCAACTAGTCGAATAATCACATGCAATATCAATAACCACTTTCATAATAATGGAATGCATAATTCCAGACTATTATAACCACATAGTCAAGGCCTCATGCCAAGACTACAAATAAGATTTTGTCAAGGCCTTGTGCCAAGACACTAGTTTGTCTCATGAGAACTACCGATGCATCTAGGAGCTATAGCGATCTCCACCTGTCACTTACTAAGTCCAATGCATTCCTCATATGAATAGGTTTAAACATAACATAAACATTCGTATTAAAATTAGTATGCGAAATGTCAATACTTTCTCCATAAACCATGAATGGTATAAAAATAACACATCCACATTCAAACATATCACACAACCTTCAATATAATATGGGAATTTTGTATCATAATAAATCAACTTCAAATAAGCTTAAAATCCATCAAGGGATGTTGACATAGATGAAATTAAAACTATTTGAGAGAAATATCTCTTTTTTTTAAATCATTTAAAAGTAACATAATAATAAAATAAAACAATTACTTTGAAAATATCCTTATAATCTTGTTAAGGAAATTTTGAAGATTTTATAACGGCCTAAAATAGCCGCACCCGTCGTATAAGTTAAAAAAAAGACATTCTTACCTTAATTCTGTCGAAAAGGTTAAAAATGACCTTGTTTGGAAAACGACAGAAAGATTCATTTGTAAACTTCTTATAAAAAGTAAAAAAGGTTATAAATGACTTTAACCCATATTATTTAAAATAGTAAGAATGTTTTGAAATAAATTTTTAAGAAACATGGATGTGGATGATAAAGAAGTCCCAGTAGATAATTACGTATAAACAACCTCGGATAATGAAGAGATTGTAAAATAAACCCTTACCTTGTACTTTTCCTTAGTATATGGTATGTTAACCTTTTATATAATAGTTAAAAAATTGTTATTAAATTATAAAAGAACCATATACATAATTATGATATCATATATGATCTTCTAATAATGCTTTGTTAGTAATATTTTAGTATTATCGTCGTTTCGGGTGTTAACTTACTCGTTTTCTTTTATATGTTTTGTTACATAAGACATGTTTGTTATGGATAGGTTGTATATTATTCATATAAATAATGATATCAAGTCCTTAAACATTATTTTTAATCATCAAATGAGAATTATACTTGAATGGATACGATGGGGAATGGATCTCATCGCGTTCGTGGAGACGGTAGTTCGTACGTACGCACGAGCGACAATATCATTATTTTGATATTAAAATAATATATAATTGGATGGTATATCATATATACAGAATAATTATCATGTTATATTTATTATTTTAGTGTATTACACATCATTATTATACCCATCCAAATAATAATATATTGAATAACAATTACACCACGACGTGGAGACGGTAAGCCATACGTACGTACGTATGGTGACATGTCATTCAAAGGATGAATAGAATACTGAATATGGATGTACCATATTTATAATAACATCAAAGTATATATAATATACTGGAGTTATTATTTTAGATTGGAAATAACAAAGAAATAAGAAGTTGAAGAAGAAAAGAACTTGAAAGAGGGTGGTGAAAACATTACCTCTTCTTCGAGTTCTTCCTTTTGATTTGATCAAAAGGGCTCCTTAAGTTGGCTTTATGGTAACACTAAGGCCTCTAGGTCGAAGTGATGGAATTTTAGAGAATATTTGGGCAGGTTTTGGCCGATCCAAAAGGCTTTGATGGTGTGAAATTGAGAGAAGGGTGAGTGCCCTTTTATAAGAGGGGTGAGGGGCACCTTAAGAAAAGCTAGATATATTATTTTATAATAAATTCATATTCAGTTTATAATGTCTCAAAAGTGGATTATTTAAATTTTAAGATGAGGATAGGTCGAAAATAATTCAACCAATAGGTTTTAGATAGGTTTGGGTCACTATATTAACCATATCTTTTTGTTTTAACTCTTAGTTAATTAGTTTGACATTTACCATGTCTCTTTGTATTTTTATTTTATATAGTTAATAAACTTACTATATACATCCAAGAGACCCCAAAGTGGTCCATTAATGATAAACCTATCATTATAAAAGTATATTGTCCGAAACTTAGATATTTAGGAATATAATATAAATTAATAATATAATATTTGTTTTAAAAATACTTTTATATCAATTTTGACACTATTGGGTATTTTGTTTTTGATAATTTCATAACAGCATTATTACATCAAAAAAAATTTATATAACCAATCCTAATATGTCATATTAACCTATAAAGTTAGTTTAATTCATAAAAAGTCTCAAATTATATTTATTTTGATATTTATAATATCAATTATTTTAATATTTCATTAATTAGGTAATTACTGCATCACTATTGTGTCCTAAATAAATTAAATTATTTAATGTCTAAAAATTATAAATAAAATAAAATTATTTATAAAATATTTTTATATTTCTAATTAATATTTATAATCTAATTTATCTTATGTATAAAACTATATTAAAATTGTTTTAGTTATTAAACATTGATTTTAACTCTTTTAACTCTTCTTTGAATTAAATAATAATAAATGTCCTAATCTGATCCAAGTGGACCTAAATGATAATATTTTATTCCTAAGGTTGTTTTTGGTCGAGATAAAATTGTCCAATAGAATTAGGACATGTTTTAGGGTAATATTAATATCATTTTTACCCTTAATTACCCTATTTACTTTTAACCGTGGTAAATAAAAGTAAAAAGTTAATATTCACCAAAAATTATTTTTATCTTATTGAACCAAATTTTACTCCTTGATATTAACCATGTCTCTTGGATTTTAGAAATTACACTCATAGAAGTGGTAAAATAATTTTTTTTGTGAATTTCCAAATTTTCCTAGGAGGTGGGTAAAAGACGGTGAAAAGTTCAATAAAATTTTTATATATCTAAAATTATTCTAAACTAACTCCAATGAATAAAATTAAACTTATGTAGGTATTATGTATATATTTTTACCTTAATTAAATTTAAATAAAAGAAATAATTATTTAAATAAAAAATTGGTTTTAAACTATAACTTAGTGTTTTTTCACTATTCATCAAAATTTGAATGTTTTCAGACAAATACCAAAATTTCTCCCTAGGATAATTTCGATATTATGAATCAAAAAATGAAGTCCATTTTGAAAGATAAAATTTATAAAATTTCAAAAAGTGGGTATTACTATTTATAACGGCTAGTTTGATTGGTTGTGGTGTGTGTTAGAACTCGAAGTTGCGTACAACACACACTACTGTATTATTCAAAGAGAAGCATACCATGGAAGCTTGGGGTGTTAAATTATCCCCTAATTCAAATAATTTTGTCCTCAAAATTTTTAGAATACTACTACATGAAAGGACTCAGGTGGTTTTTTATCATACATTCCTCGGGTTCCCACGTTGCTTCTTCCATCTTATAGTTTCTCCATAATCCTTTTACCAGACGAGTCGTCTGGTTTCTTAGTACTTATTCTCCCATATCAAGAATCCTGACGGGCTCTTTGCAATAAGACAGATCAGGTTCTAGTTCAAATTCCTCGTAAGTGAGTACATGCGTTGGGTCAGGCACGTATTTTCTCAACAGTGATACGTGGAACACATCGTGAACTTTGGAGAGACTTGGCATCATTGCCAAACGGTAAGCTACAACCCCAATTAGTTTTAGAATTTCGAAAGGTCTGGTGTACCTAGGACTCAATTTACCCTTCTTACCGAAATGTATAACTCCCTTCCGTAGAGATACCTTCAAGAAAACATGATCTCCTACCTAAAATTCCAAATCCTTCATTCGGTTATCGGCATAGCTCTTCTACCTAATTTGAGCTGCTTTGATGTGGTTTTGGATTACTTTCACCTTTTCCATCATTTCCTCCACCAGTTATGGGCCTAAGAGTTTTCTTTCACAAACATCACCCCAACAGGTTGGTGTACGACATCTCTTTCCATACAATGCTTCATATGGTGCTATCCAAATACTTGAATGGAATCCATTGTTATAGGAAAACTCCACCAGAGGTAAATATTGATCCCACATACCCTGAAAGTCTAGTGAGCATGATCTCAACATGTCTTCTAAGGTTTGAAGAGTCTGTTCTGATTGTCCATCTGTTTGAGGGTGGTTGGCAGTGCTCAAACTAAGTTTAGTATCCAAGGCCTTATGAAGAATCTTCTAGAATCATGCAGTAAAATGGGGATCACGATAAGAAACAATCGATAGGGGTACTCCATAAAGCCTCACAACTTCATTAATATATAGTCTTGCTAGACGTTCCAGTGGAAGATCTTCTCTTATATCAAGAAAATTTGCTGACTTGGTAAGACGATCAACAATAACCCATATTGCATCATTACTTCTAGGAGTCTTTGGTAGCCCCATGACAAATTCCATCGTAATATTGTCCCATTTCCACTTCGGTATGGGAAGAGGTTTCAATACTCCACTAGGCTGTTTCCTTCCAGCTTCACTTGTTGAAAAACGATACATCTTGACACAAAATCGGCAATCTCCCTCTTTATGTTGTCCCACCAAAAATGTTCCTTCAAATATCAATACATTTTGGTGATCCCAGGGTGTATAGAGAAATTGAAGCTATGAGAATCATCTAACCATTCCATTTTTAGATCAGGTATATCGGGAACACAAAGTCTCTTCCCAAATTTCAAAATTACTTCTTCATACACAAAGTCTTACAATCTCCCATCATTCACAGCTTTAATATTTTTTTGAAATTCTTCATCATCAGTCTAAGAACTCTTTATCCTTTCTAATAAAGATGGTCTGGAAACCATTTGAAAAATTATCGATGTTTTACCTTCCATGGTAATTCCCATATCCATATTCACTAGATCAATGAAAATAGGATCCCTTTCAATTCTCACCATGTTCAAAACTCCATGATCTTTTCTTCTCAAAGAATCTGCCACCTCATTTTCCTTCCCTAGGTGGTAGTGTATCGTGCAATCATAATCATTGAGTAATTCAAGCTATCTCCTTTGCCTCATGTTGAGTTATTTTTGTGAGAAAATATACTTCAAAATCTTGTGATCAGTACAAATATCACATTTTTCACCATAGAGGTAGTGTATCCATATATTCAAAGAAAATATCACAGCTGCTAACTCGAGATCATGAGTAGGATAGTTTTTCTCATGAATTTTCAATAGTCGTGATGCATAGGCAATAACCCTATCATTCTGCATAAGGACACAACCAATTCCTTTCCTCAATGCATCACTATAAATAACGAACCAATCATTCCCTGATGGTAGAGTCAATATAGGAGCATTGCCTAATATTCTCTTCAGTTCTTCGAAACATTCTTCACACGCTTTTGAACAAACAAATTTAACCCCTTTAAATGTGAGCTTTGTTAATGGGTTAGACAACTGGGAAAAATTCTGGACAAAATGTTGATAATAACCTGCTAAACCAATAAAACTACGTACCTCAGTTATACTCATCAGTGCAGGCCATTCTTGGATTGCCTTGATCTTAGAAGGATCAACAAAGATTCCATCTTTAGAGACAATATGACCAAGAAAAGTAATCTCCTGAAGCCAGAATTCACACTTTCTAAACATCCCATATAATTCATGTCTTCTGAGAGTCTTCAGGATAATGCGCAAGTGATTTTCATGATCTTCGTAGCTTTTGGAGTATACCAAGATATGATCAATAAATACCACCACAAATTCATCGATATATTCCTTGAAAACTCTATTCATTAGATCCATGAATACCGAGGGTGCATTAGTCAATCCAAAAGGAATTACTGTAAACTCGTAATGCCCGTACCTGGATCGAAATGCTATCTTCGGAATGTCTTCCTTCTTCACACACAACTGAGGATATCCAGATCGAAGGTCAATCTTTGAAATGTATTGAGCTCCATGCAGTTGGTCAAATAAATCATCAATGCGAGGTAGTGGATACTTGTTCTATATTGTTATAACATTGATCTCCCTGTAGTTGATACATAACCTCATAGATCCATATTTCTTCTTAAGAAAAAGGACATGGGATCCCCATGGAGAAACACTAGGGAGAATAAATCCCTTATTAATCAGTTCCTCTAGTTGTTTATTTAGTTAAACTAATTCCACAATTTCCATTCTATAAGGGGTCTTTGATATGATCCTTGAACCTGAAATTAAATCAATGGAAAAATCAATTTCTTATTCTGGAGGATGTCTATGCAAGTCTTCCGGAAACACATCTACATATTATTTCACAATAGGTACATACTCTATTTGAACATTCCTTTCCTTACCCACAATCATTTCATTCTCTTCCTCCCTAATAATTTAATTTATTTGAGCTACTGGGGGTGGATCTAGATAAGAATTAGGTGGTGATGATTATGCTCTAAAGATAAGGTGTTCTTTATCATCATCATATAAAATTTTAACCTTCTTCTTCTTAAAATAAATCTTTACATCATGGTCCAAAATCCAATTCATATCGAGGATTATATCAAACTCAATCATAGGTATGATGATGAGATCAGCAGATAAAGAACATTTATGTGCTCTAATGGGAATGGATCCAGAGAACTTTGTAGCAATGATACTTCCATTAGGAGTTTTAACTAACAACTCCCTTGTTAAATAAAATTGGAAATATCTAATTTTCTTAGCAAAATGGGAAGATATGAAACAATGCGATGATCCAGAATCAAATATTGCATTTGTTAAACTTGAGGAAACCATTAAATTACCTGCCACCATGTCTTTCGGAGCTTCTACCTTAGCAGTAGTGATAACATAAGCTTGGCTTTGATCCCTTGGCCTTTTCTGAGGTAAGTTCCCCCGAAGATTAGAACATTCATTTACATAATGTCCCATCTCCCTACAATTGTAGCATTGGAAATCGGTAGCTTCCTTCTTCCCCTTGAAATCACGAGCTTGGTGGCCTTTTTCACCACACTTGTAATAGACTCCCATTCCTTCTAAGAAAGTACCGGGGTGTTTCTTCCCACATTTACTGCAGGATGGATATTCAACTTTTCCCTTCTTCCCCTTACTTTCATTCCCAGAGTGACCAAAAGATCTCTTCTTCTCCTGCTTTGCTTTAAATTCATAAGACTTAGAGAATTCCTTTTTTGTCTTGATAGCACATGAGACAATATATTCAAACAACGAGAAGGTTTGTGAGACTAATTCTCGACGAAGAAACGGTTTTAACACATCAAATAAATGATCAACATTACTTCTTGGGTTACATATATAATCTGCAGCATACCTCGCTAACCTTGTAAAGTTAGCCTCATACTTTGTGACATTTTCATCCTCCTTTTGCCTCAGACTTAGAAATTGCCTTTCCATATCTGCTCGATGGTCACAAGGAAGGTATTTTTCTAATAAAAGCTATTTTAACTCCCTCCATTCCATATTTGATACTTCATCATATTCTTTTGTGTTTTGTATCAATGACCACCATTGATCAGTATCTCCAGTGAGGCGATAAACTGCCATGATAACTTCTTCCCTTTCACTACTCCCCAAATCCTGAAATATTTTCTCTAGGGAATTTAACCATTGCTCAGCTACTAAGGGATTTGTAATCCCATTGAACATTGGTGGTTTTTTCATCATGAATCAATCTAACATTGATCCTCCACACTGTGGATCAGTTTTCTCCATACAGGTAAGGTTATTATTCATAACCTGAGTGAGTTTTCCCAGTATGGTGATTAGCTGATAAACACCAGTTGCATCACCAGCTCCACTATAATTATCTTGAGTAGGAGGGAAATCCATACATGGAGTGCGTGCATTGATATAGTTTCCATTTCTTCCACTAGGTTGCATTTCTAAACAATGGCATAAACTAGATCAGCTTATGAATCAAAATACATAATTCTATACTTGTAAAACACTTAACATAAATTGAACTATTTATGGATATAATCCATTATAATAAAAATGTTTTCTTTGAGGAAGTATATACTCATAAACCCTTTATAATGGTTTGTAAAGAAAATGAGAATTATCCTAAGTATATCCCCCAGGAGTGTTGTAACCAAGAGTGCAACAATGCCCGTTGTCGTGCACCAGTTCCCGTTTGAGTCGAGCTCAAAGCGGTGTTTTTAGGTTTTACCCCTAGGTACATCTGTTCCAGAGCCACCTCTACATGATCGTATCTAGACAGGGATGTATTGCTCAGAAAACTCACAAAATCTCTACAATACCAAAATTCTATGAAGTTCTTCTATAATAATCCTCAAAGTATATCTTAGGGCTATGTGCTCAAATCAGAGTTTATCTAAATCTAGCTTCCAAGGTTTTTACTAAACTTCCTCTGATACCAACTGTAATTCCTCGACCCCATTTACCCAGAGTCAGTGCATTATTACATAACATTGTCATGATCACAAAAGATCAATTATCGAAAGACCTATTAGTTTAGTAGCCTTGGGATAACTAGATAAATTTATAAAGTTTACATTACATCATAAGGTGAAAAATTCTACAACAACATCTTGTCTTCATATAACCATATACTATCCCTACAGGTCATTCATAAATTACTTCTTCACATCCTGGTAAAAGTAAAACATTGAAAGGGGTGAGCTTAGATGCTCAGTAAGGATAACAATGAAGCGAAAACTTTCATAAATAATCATAAACATTTAAGGCAATGTATAACTAAAATAAAAGCCTTTTAAACATGAACTTCAGCATAATATGGTAATGATAAAATGAAATAATTCCATTTACTTATTCAAATGGATATTCTACTAGTCGAATAATCACATGCAATATCAATGACCACTTTCATAATTATGGAATGCATAATGCCAGACTATCATAACCACATAGTCAAGGCCTCGTGCCAAGACTACAAATAAGATTTTGTCATGGCCTTGTGTCAAGATACTAGTTTGTCTCATGAGACCTACCGATGCATCGAGGATCTATAGTGGGCTCTAACCGTCACTTACTAAGTCCAATTCATTCCTCATATGAATATGTTTAAACATAACATAAACATTCATATTAAAACTAGCATATGAAATGTCAATAATTTCTCCATAAACCATGAATGGTATAAAAATAACACATCCACATTCAAACATATCAAAAAACCTTCAATAATATATGGGAGTTTTGTATCATAATAAATCAACTTCAAATAATATTAAAATCCATCAAAGGATGTTGACATAGATGAAACCAAAACTATTTGAGAGAAATATCTCTTTTTTTAAATAATTTAAAAGTCAAATAATTATAAAATAAAACAATTAAATTGAAAATATCTTTATAATATTGTAAAGGAAACTTCTAAGATTTTATAATGGCAGAAAATAGCCGCACCCATCGTATAAGTTAAAAAAAGACATTCTTACCTTAATTCTGTCAAAAAGGTTAAAAAGGACCTTGTTTGGAAAATGATGGAAATATTGCTTTGAAAACTTCTTATAAAAAGTCAAACAAGGGTATAAATGACTTTAACTTATATTATGTAAAATAATAAGAATGTATTTAAATACATTTTTAAGAAACATGGATGTGGATGACAAAGAAGTCCCAGTAGATAATTACGTATAAACAACCTCAGATAATGAAGAGATTGTGAAATAAACCCTTACCTTGTACTTTTACTTAGTATATGGTACGTTAACCTCATGTATAATAGTTAATTTTTTTTTTAAATTATACAAGAACCATATACATAATTATGATATCATATATGATATTCTAATAATTCTTTGTTAATAATATTTTAGTATTATCATCGTTTCGGGTGTTAACTTACTCGTTTTCTTTTATATGTTTTGTTACATATGTCATGCTTGTTATGGATAGGATGTATCTTATTTATATCGAGAATAATATCAAGTCCTTAAACATTATTTTTAATCATCAAATGAGAATTAAACTTGAATGAATATGATGGGGAATGAATCTCATCACGTTCGTGGAGACAGTAGTCCGTACGTACGCACGAGCGACAATATCATTCTATTGATATTAAAATAATATATAATTGGATGGTATATCATATATAAATAATAATTATCATGTTATATTTATTATTTATTTAATTACAGATCATTATTATACCCATCCAAATAATAATATGTTGAATAACAATTACACCACGACGTGGAGACGGTAAGCCGTACGTACGCACGTATGGTGACATGTAATTCAAAGGATGGATAGAATACTGAATATGGTTTTACCATATTTATAATAAAATCACAGTATATATAAGATACTAGAGTTATTATTTTATAATGGAAATAACAAAGAAAGAAGAAGTTGAAGAAGAAAGGAACTTGAAAGAGGGCGGTGAAAACATAACCTCTTCTTCGGGTTCTTCCTTTTGATTTGATCAAAAGGGATCCTGAAGTTGGATTTATGATCAAAATAAGGACTATAGGTAGAAGTGAGGGAAGTTTAGAGAATAGTATGACAGGGTTTGGATGATCCAAAAGGCTTTGAATGTGTGAAATTGAGAGAAGGGGGAGTGCCCTTTTATAAGAGGGGTGAGAGGCACCTTTGGAAAAGCTAGATATATTATTTTATAATAAATTCATATTTAGTTTATAATGGTTCCAAATTGGATTATTTAAATTTTAAGGTGGGTATAGGTCAAAAACCATTCAAACAATAGGTTTTAGACAGGTTTGGGTCACTATATTAACCTTATCTTATAGTTTTAACTCTTAGTTAATTAGTTTGACATTTACCATGTCTCTTTGTATTTTTATATTATATAGTTAATAAACTTACTATGTACATCCAAGAGACCCCCCAAGTGGGCCATTAATGATACACCTATCATTATATAAGTCTCTTGGACGAACATTAGATTTTTAGTAATAGAATATAAATTAATAATATAATATTTGTTTTAAAAACTCTTTTATGTCAATTTTGAAACTACTGGGTATTTTGTTTTTGATAATTTCATAAAAGAATTATTACTTCTAAAATAATTTATATAACCAATCCTAATATTTCATATTAACCTATAAATTTAGTGTAATTCATAAAAAGTCTCAAATAACATTTATTTTGATATTTATAATATCAATTATTTTAATATTTCATTAATTAGGTAATTAGTGCATCACCATTGTGTCATAAATAAATTAATTTATTTAATGTCTAAAAATTATAAATAAAATACCAATATGTAGGAAATCTTTTTATATTTCTAAGTAATATTTATAATCGAATTTATCTTATGTATAACCCTATATTAAAAATGTTTAAGTTATTAAACTTTGATTTTAACTCTTTTAACTCTTCTTTGAATTAAATAATAATAAATGTCCTAATATAATCCAAGTGAGCCTAAATGATAATATTTTATTCCTAAGGTTTTTTTGGTCAAGATAAAATTTTCCAATATAATTAGGTCATGTTTTAGGGTAATATTAATATCATTTTTACCCTTAATTACCCTATTTACTTTTAACCGTGGTAAATAAAAGTAAAAAGTTACTATTCACCAAAAATTATATTTATCTTATTGAACCAAATTTTAATCCTTGATATTAACCGTGTCTCTCAGATTTTCGAAATTACACTCACAGAAGCGGTAAAATTAAGTTTTATGTGATTTTCCAAATTTTCCTAGGAGGTGGGTAAAAGACGGTGAAAAGTTCAACAAAATTTTTATATATCTAAAATTATTCTGAACTAACTCCAATGAATTACATTAAACTTATATAGGTATTATGTATCTATTTTTACCTTAATTAAATTTAAATAAAATAAATAATTATTTAAATAAAAATTCGGTTTTAAACTATAACTTAGTGTTTTTTCACTATTCATCAAAAATTAAAAGTTTTCAGAAAAATACAAACATTTCACCCTAGGATAATTTCGATATTCTGAATCCAAAAATGAAGTCCATTTTCAAAGATAAAATTTATAAGATTTCAAAAAGTGGGTATTACTATTCATTACAGCTAGTTTGATTGGTTGTGGTGTGTGTTAGAACTCGAAGTTGCGTACAACACACGCTACTGTATTATTCAAAGAGAAGCATACCGTGGAAGCTTGAGGTGTTACAATTTCAACCAATTTTATTTCAATCTTGTGTATCTATGATAATATTTCTTGGGAATATAAGAAAATATCCAAGTTTTTTTGGGGAATCAATAAATTTCTCAGCTGATTTTTAAAATTCCAATTTTTTAGAAGAATTCTGAAATTTAAATATAGTGTTATATAAGTATTTTTTTGAAACAACCAACTTTTCTTTAAGAGACTATATCTCTTTTGAAACTACCCTAACTCGTACTATTAGATATGGTGTTAAAAACATATTCCTTACACACTAGCTTTGATACTAACTATGACTTCCTAAACATATCCTTCCATAGATACGATACCCATAAAAAATATTATATCACTAACATACCCAATAAATTTTAGGTTTGAAGTTTTAGAGGATTAGGAAAAACCTCACATAGTAAAACCCACACTTTTACCACTAAAACAAACTCAGTAAGTGATACAAAAAAACATTTACATCACCCACAAAATTTTATACACATGATACCCTTTTGGATAAAACATATGTAATAGTATTATTCATTTACCTGGGGAATGAAAACACAAAAGGATGATCTTCTTATTAAGGGTAAACATAAGTTAAAAAAACCAAAGATCATAAAAAATAATATGGTGAACATGTGTGTATGAGAGCATAATAAAGGTACTTGATCACATTATAAAGAAATAATACACAATAAAACATAGATCACAAGTCATGAATCATAAACTAATGATTTTGGTACAAAGTAGTAGATATAATAAGATCATGGAATCATAAGAATGTGGAAATAATATAAATATTGACATCTTGAACATAAGTTAAGGATTTATTCCAGGAAAACATAATATAGTATGTTGTTCTTACTTCCACTGAACCGTACATGGTATCTCATGAGATGAAAAAAATACCCAATGAATTAAGGGGATATATAATTTTTTTTCACCCCTCACATCATAATATGTATATAACTACTGGAAAACTAACCTATACCAACGGTTTGGAGAACCATTGCGAAGTAAGCCATTGGGATAGGTCTATACCAACGGTTTTCAGAAAACCGTTGGTATAGACCTATACCAATGGTTTTGAAAACCGTTGGTATAAGTAATATGAAAATCTATACCAACGGTTCCATAAAACCATTGGTATATGTATATAAAAAAAACATTCGCTGGGATCTGATCCCACGACCCCGAGTTTATCATTGAACGACCTAACCACTAAACTAACATGGATTTTGTGAATATAATTTCATAAATATATATATGTATTCTCATAATTATTTTAAATTTTTATTTATATATTGTTCTTGGTGAGAAGATCCGATAAAAAATCAAAGGACCTATCCCAGGCGTTGTCAAAACCATTGTCATAGGTCCTTTGTTTCTGGGTTGGATGTTGGAATTTGTGTCCACCTATCCCAACGGTTTGGCCAAACTGTTTGGAAATGTTACCTCAAAGTGGGCTTTCCCAACAGTTTGGCCAAACCGTTGGGAAAGGGGACCTATACCAACGGTTTTTACAAACCATTGGTATATAAGTGTTGGGAAAGGTCAAATTTCTAGTAGTGTATGCCTATGTGTGCCGCATAAAGTATTCATATATAATGCATAATAATAAAAAAAACCCATGAAAGGAGAACGAGTTTCATAATATTATATAAAAATATAACCAAATGATATTTTATGATGATTCCTAAGATAATAATAATATAAATATATTTGGATGTTGATATTTTAATAAAGAGTCATAAGTCTTGAATAATATGTTTAAATGAATAAAATACATAAGAATGGATTGGATACTTTGGTATAAAATTAAACCACTTAAATGATTTTCTAAGGTATGATTAACGAACCTTTGAAGATGGAATGAACATGGTATTTTTATTAAAACAAGTTATAAACCATAATTGTTTCCTATAATAAAGTTATTGTTTTTAAAAATCATGGAAGGGGAGAAAATTTAAAATATTGATACATGAAAATGAATATTGAGTAGGAAAGTTCCCTTTAAACAGTTTTGTTTTAAAGAAGTATTGAGAATGGAACTTGAAAAACATGTATAACCCCAATAAAGAAAGGGAAAACAAACTTGGTATATAAGCACGGAACATATAAACAAAATAACTAATAGTTACATGAGAATAATAAAGAGAGAAATTTAATTTTAGAGAGAGAATTCATATCCCAAAGGAAATGAGGGTGGTTAAGAAGTTCCCTTATGAAAATCATAATTTATGAAGTCTTAAATATTTTAAAAGGAGTTTATATGAAAGCAATGTAAATACATAGAAAATAGAGGAAATAAAACATAATACAATCATATGGTAGAATTCACCTAACTTAGGATAACAGAGTTAACAAAAAACCTTATAATTTTGGTAACCTATTAATCAAAATAACATTAATGGGAGATCATGAAATAGAATTTAATATATCATGAAATAAAAGAAATTAATAATAAAGGAATAATATATTGAAATAATTAAACTATATAAAAGAAAACATGGTATGCAATACAGAATATGTATTAGGAATTAGTATTGATACAAAGAACCATTACCTTGGATTCCTATTTTATCTAATATATTTTAACCCTTTTTATAATAAAATAAGACTTATTAATCTAAATTTTCAAACAATTATTAATGTTTATTAACTTCTATATATCTTTTCAACCCAAGACACTCTAAGAGGAGAGGGGTGAATCAGGGGGAACACTTTTTTTTGATGGATATTGTCCCTACATTGGTACAAACTCAATACACCTTTATGATTTTATTAAAAATTCACCATAATCACAAATATAGAAGTTAAAATAGCACACACCATATTATTTACTTGGTTTAACACTATGGGATATTCCAAGAAGCATGAATCAATGACGTGTTAGTCATACTAGAATCCACTATGCTTTACTAATTTTAGTTTATTAAAATCTTTGGATATGGTCACTCCATGCCAGGATCACTTCCTTTAGAATTAATTTAGGGATTACATTCTACCTCTCTTAGATCAACCCCATTTACTTCTATTTGATCACTAATTCAGATGAAGTTTCCCTTTTTTTAATGACTTGAATATTTCCTATAACTCTAAATGAAAGTTGACTGGGAATTGAATCACTAAAATCTGAATTTGATATTCAAGAGGATTCATTCAATTTTTTCCTAGGTCCAACCTTCTATTAGGTATAAAACAATTCCTAAATCCCTGGCACCACCCAAGTATAGTTTTTCTAGGAATGGTTCTCCCTAGCTTTCCTCTTCACTCTGGTAAATATTCTCCTGGGTATGGATTCCCTTAGGTACAAATTATACCTATTCCCTTTACCAATATTTTTTTAATTAGGTACCTTTTATCAACTTTGATGTTTTCAAGTCTATTATCTCAAGCAGGTTCATCTTATAGAATTTTCCCAAGTCTACTCGTGAACCTCCATTCACACAATTACTTTAATCAACCTTGTCCACAATACTATCTTCATGAAACTCCTTTTCCCAGATGCTTCAATCGAGTCTAGTTCACATATATGTGACTTATGTGAAAGGAGGTCCTTTTATCATCATCCAAATTTTCTTTAACTCCAAATAAGGGTATTCAATGGGTATTATTGGGCAAACCCCCTTCTTCTCTCACATATAAAATCTTGATTTCAAGGCATGTCAGTGACCCAACTCCACTTGCACAACACTTGACCTACACAAAACATGTGCAAAATATTTTTTTGATTGTGTGTGACCATCAACTAGACAAGAACATGATAGATTCCTAGAAACAACCACACTATCATAGGGTTACTAGTGAAAAATTTCTCAGACTAGGTCATAAATCCGTCATTTTTTCTAGAATAAACTTTAAACTTTCCTTGAATATTTTCACCCAAAAAATTGAGAAAACACATGAAAAATTCCCCACTTTAAACCACATACATTTGTTCTAAAAAACATTCATCTACCTAGAAATGGATTAAACAGAAAAAACAATACAATATCAATCGCATATCACTTTTTTTCCAATAATATTAATCATTCATATTCATTTTTACATAGTTATTACTTATTTTTTGTTTATACTGATCATTACTTGTTATTAGTTTCAACTATTTATTGTATTATTTAATAAAATGATTTCTTTATCATTCAATTTTAATGATTTCAACATATAAATAATATTCAATGTAATGGAATATAACTTCCATAATGATTTATTAATCTCTAGGTTCAGTTCATGGGAGTTTCAGTTACAATTCATGAAGATGAAACCCATAACATACTTGTTTCGAAAATTTTTATTAAACAAAATGTAGTATACTAATAATGAGATAAATATTAATATTACTATTATATAACCCAAAGTAATTACTTATTAATATCATATATTACTATTAAATAATTCTTCATAACCATCCATTATAAAATTTCGTATCATCATCCCTATTGGTGGTTAAACCGAACCAAATAAGAACCCCCTATAATACATGGATGGGTAAGATTATGTTGTGGATTTCCTAAAATATCATAATTAAAAACGTGTAAGGATATTATTATATTTTATTAATGTGAAAAATCGTAATTTCTAAGAGGTATATGAGTAAGATAAATAAATATTAAGGATAAGAATTCATTATTTATAAAGAATAAAACTTTTATTCTCTTGGAAGAATTCTTGGTACTGAAGGAATTTCAGTATTTTCATGAGATCATAATTTGAAAAACATGGGATATCCTTATTAGGGAAGTAAATAAAGAAATTTCTAAAGAGTAACTAAAAATTTTGGCATGTCTTGAAAAGGGTGGTGGAGGGGTCCTTTTTTTTATTAAAATAGGAAACATTAATGAATGAGATCAGCATAAGTACATGTGCAAAGTCATGAAGCGAAATTGTCTAGCCAGAGCTGGTTAGAGTCGAATGGGCCAGAGGCAGCAAGCTGATGGGCCATGTTGTTCCCTTCCCTTTTGGTAACTTATTTATAATAATTATACAAAAAATAATTAATAATTAAATGAATTTTAATTCATTTATATATATATATAATAAATTTTATTATATTTATTACTCTAAATAAGATAAATTTAACTATTAAATAAAATTATATAATATATGGGAAAATTATTTATTTAGAATACAAACTATTTAGTTTTCAAATGAAAAACTATATTATAATTTTATACAATGAAAAAATTATTTTCTTAGACTATCATATTAAAAACTATCAATATTAATTCATAAAATTAACATGAATATCCATTTATAGAATATATAATAATTAATTAATTCTTTAAAATGATTAAAATAAGAAACCATGTTTAGAAAATAAATTTAACCTTTTTACAAAAATATATTATATTATTAAGTAAACATAAAGATTTTAAACATATCATTGATATCTAATTGATTATATAATATCTTTTAGTGACATGAAATAATTTTTTAAAATCAATATTTCTGGAATAAATATAAATTCACAACCTAAATATCAATAAAACATAAAATTGTTTTTACTAAAAATACTTTGTTTATCATAATACACCGTTTAAAGAAATTGAATCTTCCAAGTTTTAACTACTTTAACAGAATACCCAATTTCCATCGTTGAATTTTCCCAATGATAAAGGTTTTATTAAGTGCAAAAATACATTAATTTTTTTTAAATCCATTTTAAGGGTGAAAGAGGACTTAGAAAACCATAATCTAAAAAAATTACCAAGAAATAGTACCTTGAAAGGAAACAAAGTTTAAGAGAATAAATGTGGAGTGGAAGATAAAGTAAATAGGTATAATTGGCAATAAATACCTTTTATTCTTTGTAAGTGGTTGTAATTAAGTCCATATCTATAAAGGAAATATTACTTTTCCTTTTGAATAGAGATAATATTATATATGAAGGGTCTAGAAGAGAATATATATATTTATCTCTTATAATAAGAAAATGAAACATTTACGACATGAAGTTAATGGATATAGAGAATAAAATATAAACTAAAAGAAAAATATTTTAAAACAATGTAGGATTGGACAATAAACCCTAAAAATAAGTAAATCATTGATCAAATGTTCTCCCCAAAAATCATCTAATGATTTTTCCCAAAAATTACTGAACCCTAATAATGATCAAATATTTCTTACTAAATTTATAAACCCAAAAATCATGATTAATTTGATAATATATGATCCTAGTAATTAAATCAAAATTTCTCCCTAAAATAATATTAAAAACATTAAAATAGAATCACATCCTATAAAATAATTTTATGTATATGTACCTTAATAATATAATCTTACAGGAAATAAAAATTTTTTTATCCAAAATAAATTTAATTAACTTTTTACCAAATCGATTTTTAACCACTAAGGTTTTATATACTACTAAAACTATTTTCCAAAAATCAGATAACCTTTTTTCCTAAATAACAATATTTATCTCAACAAAAATTCACATATCGGATCTTAAAGTTATTTATACATAAATAAAAATCCTAATAAAATATCACCGACCACCTTAAAATTCTATCAATTAAGAACAAAATAATTTATCTTTTGAATTTTTAATTTTTATCAATATATAATCCCATAAATATATATATAACTCTCAAATTATCCTCAATCAATAATATCCTAACCTCTAAAGTTATCTAAACCCTACTGTGATACCAAATGAAATTCTCTATACCTGCACTCCAAGATCTTTTTCTAAAATCTTATTCTTTACATGTTGGAATTAATACCAACTATGACAACCAAAACATATCCATCCATAATTAAAATATCTATATAAAATATCACATCACTAACACATCGAATTCCATTTAGGTTTATAGTTTTAGATTATTAGGAAAAACATTACATAGAAAAACTTGTACTTTTCCAACTAAACCAAACTCATCTAGTTATACATAAAAAAAATTTAATATCCCACAAACTCTCCACACATGGTACCATTCTAGAAACATCATAGACAATACTCTTCTTTATTTACCTGAGAAATGAAAACATAAGAAAGAGTGAGATCAAATGCTCAATAAGGGTAAACATAATAAAAAAATAGAGATCATAAGTGAGAATTTTATGAAAATGTGGAAATGAGAACATAATCAAGGTACATGAACACATCATATGATAATGATACCTAATAAAACATGGATAATAAGTAATGTAAGATTTTGATCCATTGATGTTTTGGTTTTAATTTTGGTCAACTCATTTTAAATAGTTAATGGAATACCTCTCAGGATTATAGAAGGTCACAAGAGTGCCCTTGGGGTTCGGGACATGAAAAAGAGGTAAAGGGGCCATACAATGCATAATGTATGGTCAACACATGGTTAGTACTAACTGTGAACCATGACCACTCACCTTAGAAAAGAGGGATTCATGGTTGGTAAACCATGCCTGAGGGGCCTTAAAAACCATGTGAGGATAGACAAAGCCATCCATATAGCTTATGTATGGGTTTTCAAACCATACAGGTGCCCCAAAAAATCGCGTGACTCAATTTCCTCATGGATAAAGGAGGCCAAATTTTTGGCATAGAGTTTAGAAAATCATGTAGACAAATCATGAACCTAATTAAAAGTGACTATTTAACCATTTTACCCACCCCATCATTATATTATAAATCCTTATTTTATTCTTCATTCCACCAAAATTAGCCTTTTTTTGTAAAACAAACTTTCTAATCTCTTACAAGGATCATTTACCACAATTATAGGGTGTTTGAGGTGTCATTTATTACATTTCTAAGCATCGAGTAAGTCCATAGATAAATTTCCTTAATTTTTTCTAGAAGAATCACTAGTTGGTTATTTATATTCATTTAATAACGATCCTTATTTATAGGAATCATATCACTTTTATGTTTTGGGATATTTTAGCTTGAATCAAGGGATGAGGTTAGACAAGTGGTTGTCAATGAGTATAAGGTAAGTGGTATAAAATATTTCTCCCATAGTTTTGTTGTTGTTCATGTGTATGTGGTTGTTCCATTGCACTTAGATGCTATGAAATTGTTTACTTTACTAAGAAAAGTAAATTGACCCTTAATTTGATGCATGAGACCCTATACAGACCATTTCAGTTCTGTTAATAATATTAATATTGATCCTATAGACACCCATACGGTGTGCCAATCCTTTTAAAAATGGTGAAATGGAATTTTGAATTATAAATTATAGGGTTTATGGGGTTAAACCTATTGTGGTTATTGGTTGAAAAGTTAGCAAGACATAAGGGGATATTTGTCTTAATTCAGA
Organism: Viscum album; assembly: GCA_963277665.1. NCBI lineage: Eukaryota > Viridiplantae > Streptophyta > Magnoliopsida > Santalales > Viscaceae > Viscum > Viscum album. The sequence continues at coordinate 1,639,409,378 of OY728129.1, forward strand.
AATTAAATGTGACACAACAAGAGAAAATAATTAAAGGGTAAATGGTTAAAGTGGTATTATTATGCTGTTAAATTATTTTTAATAAACCTAGTTGATTGTGTTATGTGAATGAAGGGTTAAATGGTTTTATAATGGAATTGGGTTAAAGATGTTGGATATCATAGAACTCGGAAAATAATGAACAATGATAAATTGAGAAGGTTCTCAATTATTTTTTTACATTAAAAGGTTAAGTTTGTTCAATATTGAATGAGGATCATGATGGAATGGTTTTTGGATGATGGAAATGATGCTCCACATCTCTGGGATTGAAATGGTGGACATGACCCTTCACACAAATGGGTAATGATGTTGGATGTGGGATTGCTTATCGTTGATTTAGGATGGATAGACAGGACACTCGACATCCTTGCCTTGATAAGATATAAATTGCACTACTTATTCTTTGATAGGGTTCCAACATGAAATTATGAGCACAAATAACATTTGAAATTGTAATATCCTGATATTTTGAAAAGAAAACTATATTCAATAGTATATACAACATGTAACACCAAGCCCAAACAAACCACACAATATTTTTATTTAAATGTTATAGTTATAACATATCCATTGAAATCATGGGTATGAATAAGATTAACCTGATTATAAAATATATATAAAGGAGCTACTAAATAAAAATGTATTGATTGATTCTTAATAAACAAGCACTCAATTTTTAGAAAATTCTTTTCATTTTATAAAATTAAATTTTCTTGAAAACAAATTACTACCTTTTATAAGAAAATATTACAAATAATTTCTAGAAATTTTATAAATTTTATTTAATAAAAATAATATCATTTTTAAATCATAATATTAAAATTATATTAAGGTGAATTTTTGATATTTTTTTAAAACAATTGATTTTCCAGTGAATAGTGAAAATACTACTTTTTATTGAAAACTGTATTTTTGTTTCAAGAATATAAGTATATTAATTTTGTTTTAAAAAGGTTTCAAAGTAAAATTAGTTATTTTATATTATTAATAATCTAATTATTTTCATTATAATAAATTTTATGGTTTAATTTAGTACAAAAACATTTTTATACTTAAAAGGCAATTTTCTGAAAAACAGTTTTTAATTACATTTTTCATTTTAATATTAAATTAATTTAAGCAAGTAATAAAAATTGAATATTAGAAAATGGATTACATATTTATAGTTAGGATTTTTTAATTTTTTAAATAGGTCATTTTTATTTTTGTTCATTTATGAATAGTAATCATAGTAAATAATTTTCACCACAGCAAGGGTAAATCGGGTAATTAAAGTAAAAATAATATGATAAAGACTGAAAAAATGACTCTAAAACATGCCTTTATCTGATTGGATGTGTGGATTTCTTCCATTTCCATCCAAGTTTTAAAAATATGGAAATTGTTTTCTTTATTTCTTTGATTTTGACAATTATAATATTTAAGTAAAATATAAATTAAAAAAATGTCACATTCATGATTTTATTATCTATACTATTTTGTGATGGGGATAAAATCAAAATGTTGCAACCTGACCTCATAAAGCCTGGATCTAGTTACTGATACCATTACATTGGCATGATTACAAGGAATAAAATATAGAAGGATCGAGAATTTAATAGTCTTGGTAAACTAGATATATACATAAGTCTTACATTACAATTTTATACACTAATTACAACATATATTTTTTTTTCTTTTTTGAGAATAAACTTATTCCCTCTACCATATCCTTTGAAACCATACATTAAAACTTATTGGAATTCTAGGGAAAGAAAAAAAATAAGGGTGAGATCAAATGATCAGTAAGGGTTAAGTATATTAGAAGAAATAAAAAATAAATGAGCATAATCAATATGGAAAGGTAAATAACTAAGAACACATGCCATTTAAATAAATGGATAAGGCATAAATAACATGGAATGTTAAATAACTGAACACACATGAAATGTAATAAAAAAATATGAAGGATGTGCGTAAAAAATATAGCAAGGTAAATAACTGTGAACAAATTATATTTAATCAATAAAATGAGAATGAAGTGAATTAATTTATTTTTTCATAGTGAAAATTCTCAAGATAATAAAAAACAAAAATCTAAATGAAGCAATGATTAATTATTGGATTTTATGATTGAGTGACATGAAAACCTATACCGTCAAGACCTTCCACAAGATGGTTTAAAACTACAAGTAGAAACCAATTTAATTTATCCAAATGATTTGTCTCATGAGAATCTGTAGATGCATCAAGAGGATATATAAATTCTTATCCCCAACCTTCATTTATAGTCCAAATCATTTCTCATTAAGGATTAATCGATTTAACTAATAAACAATATTCCATGTCATAAAATATCCATACTGAGTAAAGGATATAGATTCATCAATATTTAACCTGTCAATCAAATAACTTTGAAAGTAAAACATCATATATATAAATGCGATATGTTTTAAAAAATAAAAATATTCATGATAAATTATATGGATAATTAGAGGAAATTTAATTTCTAGTGAATATTTCAAGGGGAATACAAAAATTAACCATGGAAGTGAATGTAAATAATATCCTTATTAAAAATAATAATGAACCATATAGATGAAGAATAAGGATGGTATCAATATGAAATATACCCATTATAGTAATAACAGGGGTTGTTTTCATTGATGAATAGAAATACCATTAAAATATTATTAAAAACATTCTTAAGGAAAATAATCCTTAAACATTCCAAAGTCTCCCATACCACTTTGAAACATTTGAAACATATTCCCCATGAAGGAATAAAATTAAATGAAAATTATATTATCATGATAATAATTATATTCATGATATAAAATTTCAATATATTAGTATATAAACCTCATTAAATTAATTAGGTTCATAATAATAAATAGGTCTCAATGGAGTATAAATTGAAACGAAATACATTACCAATTGAGTAACTTTTAAATCCAGAGGTCCATGAAAGAATAACATCAATTGAAAAATTTAATATGATTTAATAATTGGAATACATGATATTACATGTAATAGGGATGTATATATACTACACAAAAGAAACAATTGGTTAATATGACCTAAGTCTCATAGAAATAAAAGTGAGACTAGAAATCCCATTAAAACTGTGGTAACATCTGAATTGGAACCCCCAAAAGTAATAACAATAAAAATAAACATATAAATATAATTAATATAAAATAATTAATTATATAATATATCAAAATTTGTAGTATATATAGCATAAAAAAATATTTATGTGGGGAGTATGAATTTTATCTCACAGATGTAAAAAGTGAGATGAAAATCCCTTACCTCACACTCCCTTTTGGTTAAAATCCATTTAAATTCTTGTATAATGGTTTTAAACATGTTAATAACTTATTAAAAAATATTATTAATTTTTATTATATCATATATGATCAATTTATAACATCTTATCACCCTCTTTTTAATAATATTTCATCAATTTCATTGTTTTGTGTGTTAATTGCCTTGTTTTTTGAGTGTGGTTTGAGTTGTTATTTTTGTCCCTATTAATTATATCATGATTTTATCTCATAAATAATGTAAAACATAATTTTAATATTATATATATTCATTGTATATGTATTTATATTAATATATAAATTTTGGATATTGGAAATGAAATACACTGTTCATGGAGACAGTAGGTCGTACATACCCATGAACGATGTTTCCATTTTCTTATGATGTTAAAAAAATTAAAATTAAATGATATATTCATATATTATAGTTATATTATAAAATATATTTTATATTTTCAAAATATTTTTATTAAATGCATCCTTAATACATTCTGTGTAAAGCGTGAATGAATGACATCACTTTGAGGAGGCAGTAGTCCACACGCCCACAAAAGATGTTATCTTATTACCACAAAATGGAATGAATGAATGTATATGTTATATAATAATTAAATAGGCACAAATAAATTATAAATATAATATATATAATATATAAACTATAAATCCATCATTACTCCCAACCTTGACAGGTGGTAATTAAAGAACGAACAACATCAGTTTGCGAGCCAGTATTCAATCTTACACACAAACAATGATTGTGTATCCCATTTAATGGAAGTGTGTAATGTTTTAGGATGGAATATTAGCATAAAAAATATCAATATATTTAATATAAAAATGTTTTTATATAATAGTTATATAAGAATAATTTATGGAGTAGATAATGAAATAAAATAAAAGTGCTCGTTGAAGAAAGTTATATCTTCTTTGGGTGGCTCCTTTTGGTTTATACAAAAATCCTTCCTTTGTCGGATTTATTCCCAAAGTCATGATTTTTTGATGAGGTTATATATAATTTTATATTATTTTTAATTTTTTTGGATAATTAAAATGGATTTAGGGTTGTGAATAAGTAAGGGGGATGGGTTCCCTTTTATAGTGGAGGAGAAGTGGTATTCTTTTAAATATAAGAAGGTAAACACTCTTGGGAGGTCTCCCTTACATCATGTGCCTAAAATAATGAAAAAAATTCTATAAAATGGACTATATTTGAGAAATATGTCCATACAATAGGTTTTTTAAAAGTTTCTAGGTCATTTGGGAACTTATCATTAAAGTTTAACCACTAAGTAAATTTATCTTGACCTTAATCGCTTTAATTAATTTTAATTTATTTCACCAATTTTTTTGGTAAAAAATTTATTTTAACTTAATATAAATAATAAAATAACATAATTAAAAACATTTAATCTATTTTTCTAAATTAAAATCACATAAGTGGCATAAATTAATTTTAAATTAATCCCACCGACGTGACAGAAAGAAGGTTTTTAAAGTGAAAATATCCAAAATTTTACTAAGTTTTTTTTATCTAAAATCAAAATTAATATTATTAAGATAACCAAAATTGGAATAAATTATTTAAAAATTATCTAATTATATTTTAAAACATATTAAAAATATAATTTAACACTATAAATTATTTAGATTAAATGTCAGTTTTCAATTAAAATTTAATTTTTTCACTATTCAAAAAAAAAGTTCTCATAAAAATTCAAAATATTCACCCAAAGTAAATTTTTATATTAATATTTCAAAAAATAAGTTTAGTTTTTCTTATAAAATTTATAAAATTGTCAAAATTTTGTTTAAAAACAAGTATTACATTAAAAGGCGGCAGAACTGCCTTTAGAAAAATATTGTTTTTTATCCATAAAATTGGATTTGTTCTTAACTTATGCCTATCAAATCTATTGAATGAATGTAAAAAATATTTTATTTGATATATAATATATATATTTCATTAATATAAATCACTAATAGTAATTAATTTAATTTATTTGGATAAAATTCCTTTGGTACATAATAATAGTTATTAAGAAAAAATTTCATTTATATTAAATTCATTTTTTATATTCATTTATTATGAATTGGAAACCAATTAATTTAACCATATATTTGTATGTTTTGGGCGCAGCGGAAGCATGGTTGGGACGACACCCAATTTTTATTTTTACCATGATCAATGATTATTCCGGGATCATTACGATGATGAACCCCAATCTCCATGGAATATAATCAAAGATTTAGATAAAGAAGAAATAGGCCTGAAACCTTTAGAGAGGATCTTTCACATCAGGTATATAATTAATTTAATTAATTTCATAAAGAAAAAATAATTCCTGGACCTTTGGTATTTTTCTTCATTGATGATGTTGATTGTACGAAATGACCCTTCCAAATTATCTCGTTGTGCTTGTAAGGATCCAAAGTAGAATCCCTCTAGGAGTGATCCACACGTGCTCCGATGGACTCCGATCGACACCGCTCATTCTCCAGGTGCTAGCGCGGCGAATCGAGTGTCTGTTTTCAGTCATTCTTGATCACCTTTTCTTTGGGCTTGAAGAATGTCTCTCGTTCTTGAGAGGGGAGAGAAGAGGATTCGAGAGAGAAATTATTTGGCTCAACAATTCTCAATTCACCAGGCGTGTGGTGTGGTGTATTGAACAATAGGCGTACTTTCCTATTTATATACATGGAATTTCAGTTATAATATTTAAATACATAGAAAAAATTAAATACATTCTTGAACTTTGAGAAAACCCATGCATTTAAAAATAATACCACTTCATTATTTATGGTGCGCTAACTTGCACAAAATATAATTATAAATAAAATTCCACATCAGAAAATAATAGTGAAATTATTTTAATTTGTGCCAACTAGTTAAATAATTATTTACCATCTTGAAAATAATTATTTTACTACTGGACCGACCTTGGTCCGCTCAAACTCCACTTCCATTTATTGAACACTCGAATAAATAAATAAATAATTTATTCTCTTAAATAAATATTTTATTTACAGACTAGTAAATAAATATTTATTAAATGTTCAATAAAAAAATAAATATATTTTATTTAATTTATGTGATCATTTTAACTTGAATAAAATTATTCCATGGTCTTGAGAATAATAGTTATTTCATTAATTAAATTTAAATAGAATTTAACTGAACCACCAAAAACACTTAGTGTGTGACCCTCTAGGATTCTTTCTCATTGGCATTGGGCGGGCTTGCCTAAAGTCCAAGAGTACTGTCCAGCAATGGGTCAAGGCACCCAAGATAAAGAATGTAAAGCCGCAACAATGAAATCCACATAAAAATGCTCACTGTGTAATATAATTCCTTTGTCGTGATATCTCATCAAGCAGGTTTCATGACCATGTCATTACTTTTATGCTTGATACATCATTCTTTAACTACCTAAAATAAACTCGTCGTTACACCATGGACATGGAATTTAGTGCGATGGTTCTATTTCAATCAAAGGGCTAAGATATCAACTTCAATAAATGGAAGAGACAAATCCTTCCTCGACTTATCCATTAATAACATGCCACTCTTGACGCACCCAACGTACCCTACTTCATGCCAACTGCCTGCGTGACAATTTTCTTCAGTAAATCAAAGTGCATAAGTCGTGACATGTATTAATGATAATCTTAAATTCTAAGGATCATTACACATGCTCACAGATAGAAATATCCAATGACACCAAAACATGAGGAATTACTATTAGCAGGTCTTTTATCATAATCTCTTATATTGGAGATTACCAAGTGCGAACTGCCTGAGAGGAAGTCTCATCTACTTATGAGTACTCGCACCTGATAGTCTGCATGCTATGTGTCCCATCATAGCATGTCATCTCACCGCAGAACTATATTTAAGAATATTGTTATAGCATTTCAAGGTTCTTATCATAGAGGGGAACTACCATGACCTTATCAATGCAACAAATACTCTAGGACATTATTAGATCATAATCATGCAGAATAATGAATAATATGTAATGAAACATTAAATATTCATGTAATCAAAGTAAAACCAGTTTGTACTAGGAGACCGACTCTTACAAACTCCCACTTGGACTAGAGCCAACTGCCTATGACTTTCAGTCTGCTAGACCTCACATAATGATCACGTTTATGCTGAGTCAAGGCTTTAGTCAAGGGGTCCTCCGTGTAGTCTTCCATGGAAATAATACTCACTGAAACTTCACCACTCTGAGAAAAATCCCTCAAGAGATGATACTTCCAAAATATGTTCTTCATCCACTGATGTGACCTTGGATCTTTTGAAAGATCCACTACTGCAGTATTATCATAGTATAGTGTGATGGGATATTTACTACTAGGTATCACATCTAGCTTCTAGATGAAGCTTCACATACAAACTTCTTCTTTAGCTGCCTCAGAAGCTGTGATATACTCGGACTCTGCTATATAATTTGCGACCACACTCTTCTTTGAGATCTTTCATCTCACTGCACCTCCATTCGAATTGAAGATGTATCATGTTTGTGACTTCATGTTATCTTGATCAGTCTGAAAACTAGCATCTGTATATCCTCTGATGACTAGTTCCTTATCTCCTCCATAAACTAGGAACATATCCTTAGTACCCATCAGATACTTTTGGATAGTCTTGACTGTCATCCAATGACGGTCACCTGGGTTTAGTTGATATCTGCCTACCGCACTCAATGCGTAGGCAACATCTAGCCTAGTATATAGCATGGCATACATGAATGACCTAGTCGCTGATGCATATGGAGTCCTTGCCATTATTTTTCATTCCTCATGTGTTTGAAGACACATTTTCTTGGAAAGATGAATTCTATGTGATGCTATCAACAATCCCCTCTTGGATTGTTCCATACTGGATCTCTTTCGTATCTTATGAATGTATGCACTTTGACTTAGGCCCAGAAATCTCTTGGATCTGTCATTATGTGTCTCGATCCCAAGAATATATGCTACCTCTCCCATGTCTTTCATGGAGAATCATTGATTCAACCATGCCTTAACAGAATGCAAGACTGGTATCTCGTTTCCAATAAGTAATATGTCATCAACATATACTATTATGAAAATGACTACACTCCCACTAAACCATTTGTAGACACAAGGCTCACATTCATTCTTGATAAAACCAAATTCTTTTATGGATTCATCAAAATGAATGTTCCATGACCTAGATGCTTACTTTAATCCATAAATGGATTTCTACAACTTGCATACCTTATTGGCATCCTTTGGAGTCACAAACCCATCAGGTTGTGTCATGTAGGCATCTTACTAAAGTTTCCCATTAAGGAATGTTATTTTTACATCCATTTTCCAAATCTCATAGTCATGGTAAGCCACTATGGAAAGTATAATTCTGATGGATTTTAGCATTACAACTGGTGAGAATGTTTCATCTTAGTTAATTCCTTGACGCTGTTTAAAACCTTCTGCAACCAGTCATACCTTATAGGTACTGACTTGTCCTTTCTTCTCCAGTTTCTTCTTGAATACCCATTTGCAACCAACAATATTTACATCAACATGATGATCTACCAAAATCCAGACTTGGTTTTGGTACATGGAATCTATTTCAGAATTCATGGCTTCTTTCCACTTGACAATGTCTGTGCCACTTACTGCTTCTTTGTAGGTTAGAGGATCATTATTATCAACTAATAATGAGTCACTATTCTAAGTAACAAGAAAAACATACCATTCCGGTTCTCTATACTCTCTTGTACTCCTACACAGTACTTACGTCTCTGGAACAGATTCTTCTTCCATGGGGCTTTGTGGAATTTGTTCCTATACCAACTCTTGTGTACCTTGAGCCTCAACTTCCTCAAAGTCTATCTCACTCCCACTATCTATTTTGGAGACGTGCTCCCTCTCAAGTAATATGACATGTATTTCCACTATAACCTTTTTTTCTAAGGGGATGTATAGGTAATATCCCCTTGTTTCCATGGGGTATCCAATAAAGGTACACTTATTTCCTCGGGGTGAGAATTTGTTATCTGAAGAGGGCTTAACAAACACTTCACTTCCCCACACATGTAAATTTAATAATATGGATTTTCTTCCACTCCAAAACTCATATGGAATACCATTTATCGATTAAGTTGGTACTTGGTTTAGTATGTGTTCCACTATTTCTAACGCATATCCCTAAAAGGATAATGGAAGACTCACATGACTCATCATTGATCTCATGAAGTCCAACAGGGTGTGGTTTGTCCTTTACATCACACCATTCCACTGGGGTGTGTTTGGAGGAGTGAGTTGGGATAAGATCCCAAACTCTCGTAAGTAATCAATGAAGTCTTGATTAAGATATTCTCCACCTCGGTCTGAGAGGAGTTTCTTATTCTTCTTACCAATCTAGTTCTCAACTTCATTCTTGTATTCTTTGAAATTATCAAAAGAATCATACTTATACCTCATTAATTAGATATATCCACATCTACTAAAATCATAAGAAAAAGTTATGAAGTATGAATACCCTCCCCTGGCTTCAACTGAAAATGGACCACACAAATAGGTATGAACCAATTCAAGAAGTTCTTTAGCCCTTTCACCTTTCCCACTAAATGGGGGTTTGGTCATTTTTCTTTATAAACATGCATGACATACACCAAATGGTTTTAGTTCAAAAGAATCTAAATATCCATCTTTATGTAACTTTGATAAGTGTTTCTCATTTACATGACCTAGCCGGTGATGCCAAAATTGGGTGTGGTATAAGTCATGTGAAGTATCTTTGTCATTGATTTCCATTACTTGGTTTGTTTAATCCAAGACATAAAGACCATTGTATAAATGTTCCCCACCAAAACAAATGATATTTTCATAAAAGAAGAAACATTCATTTCCAAACTTGAAAGCAAATCCATATATATCAAGTTTAGATACAAAAATTATGTTTTTGGTTACAAAAGGCACATAAAAACAACCCTTTAACACCAAGATCATCCCAGTTGGAAACGTGAGGTGGTAGTCCCCAATAGCTACCCCATTAAGTTTGTCTCCATTGGCTACTCATAGATCTGATTCTCCTTGATTAATGTTCCTGAATCTACTTGGTTCCTGTATTTGGATACATATGTGATCACCACAAGATGTATATATTACCCAATTTGTAGAAACAATAGATTGAATTTGATAAAAAACACACCTGAAGCTTCCCCTTGCTTCTTAATATGGGTGCAGTTCTTCTTCCAGTGTCCCTTCTTGCCACATGTGAAAAAAAAACCTCATGTTCCCTTTCCCCCCCTTTGATCATCCTTTTCTTGGAAGGTCATGAAAAAGCTTTGGGCTTAAAGCTCTTCACCTTCCCTTTCCTCTTATTCACCATTAGGACTGAAGGCTTTTCGCACTTCATATATTTTTCCACTTGGAGAATGAGGATAAGAAGATCAGATAAAGGCTTCTCAATGTTGTTCATAATGAAATTGAAAACAAAGTTAGAGAAGCTCTGAGGGAGTGATGCGAGAATGAGATCAGTGCCCATTTTTTCAGGGAGTTTAAACCATAGAACCTCCAGGTGCTCAATATAGCCAATGAGATTGACTAAATGAGGACCAACTGGGGCACCATCTCCAAGTATACTCTGAAATAGTGCCTTACAGATCTCAAACCTTTCCTATATGGGTCTCTCCTGGTAAAGACCACAGAGGTGATCAAGCATTCTATAAGCATCCATGTTTTCATGATACTTCATGAGCTCACTAGACATTGATGATATCATCAAACATTTAATGTCGACCACATCATTCATATGTTTCTCATAGACCAGGAAATCCTTATCACTCGCCTCTTTGGCAGGAGGACCAGGTAATGCTGACTCCATCACGTAAGACTTTTGTTCATGGCGTAGGATAAACCAAAGGCGTCTAAACCATTCTTGGAAGTTACTGCCAGTGAGGATGTTGTCTTTATCCATAATTGATCTTAGGGATAGTGTGGTTGAAAAGTTTTTCATTTTTATTCTACAATTAAATAGAAAATCATTTGTACTTTCTTGATAACATTTTATAAGAAATAATAAATTTTATTAACTCTCCCACTATTTTATCAAGTCCCAATGACCCTCATCATTGAACTCAGAATATCCAATTGCCATGACATTCTAGTGGAAATGATCTATATTACCCTTCTTATAACCCCAAAAAGGGTTGGTCAAGGTATTAAAAGGTATTTAGGTAGGCAGGTCTTTGCCAACTGTGGTATTGCAGCTCCTTGATCTCTTTAGTAGACTCCCCAATCCTGAATTCATGAGTTTGGATTTCCTCAACTCGTGCCTCCAATATTACACCAAGTATAGAAATGGATACTCTTCTTGATGTAATATGGATAAGTCAACCTGAAACCTTTCATAAGAGCTTCCTGTATAAAAGTAAGTGTCCCAACAAGGGTTGGTCAAACACATAGTTTTATTGTGTTTTTACCTTAATCAAGTAACGAAAGGATTGTTATGACTTAATATTTTATTTGGGGGATTTTTATCTCTTATTCATAAATTGATTATTATAATTATCACATGATTTTTAATATTAAGTGGAACTTACTTAATTGATTAACCAGGTCTTGATAATATTTACGCATAAGTATGGTTTATTTTAGTTCCATCTTGCATGATTGCTTAATTCATTAATTATGTGATCGTGACAACAAATACATAATGATAAACCATTCAAATGATAGAAATAAAATAAAGTAAATGGCATGATCATGAGATTTTATAATGGTTAGTTTGTCTAGTGATTGATATGCTAACCCTATCCTTGGGGAGAAACACCTTGAACCTTTTGGGTTCGTGCTTACAGCTTCCACATGTCCACCTTTGTATCTCGTGGGATTGGTTTTATCTTAGATCTAGCTTGAAATAACTACATTAGTTTGAGAGTTTCATCCATTACATATTCCCTTTTTAACTAACATGTAGGTGAGGGGTAAAAAGTGGTTTTTACATAAAATAAACCTTGGGCATGCATGCCTTATATATTAATGAGGAGAAGGCTCGTAGGCCAAAAAAATTAATTCAAATAAATAAATTAAAAGAAACCATCCACATACAATGGTCTTGGTATAGCTCATGAACATCCATACATGCAATGATATTTATGCATAAATAAAACTAGAAATGAATTCTTTAATCGTTCTTGTTTAAGATAAATCATGCTTGAATCAATTAATTATTATCTTTAATTAATCAATCCTTTTATCTTAAACCATTTCATGAATTTCCTTGAGATTATCATCACTCATAATTTTAAACATATAAATTCATTTAAAATTATCTTTGTATATAACTTGTACCTTGGAGGCAACCCAGTGATTTCTTATTCATAACTACCCAATAAGTAGAAATGAACATTACACAGATGTTATATTAAACACACATATATAAAACACCTATCACGTGTTGTGACTCAACTTTATTCCCACACGATGGTACACGTCTCAAGGGTTTGTATAATATAATAATAAATTTTGATAAATCTGTGTAATTTGGATGAGTACACAACGTGTAGTTCCAACTACACGACGTGCACTATTTTCCATCGTCTATCCGAAGTACACGCCTGGGGAAATAGTGTCTGAGTATACTTCAGAAATCTTCAGAGTACATAGTGTGTCTAGTGGGCCACAAGCCGTGTAGTTCTTCGTTACACGGTCTCTAGTCGGGCAAGACGTGTATGGGGTATACGGTCCAACCCTAACCCGAAGGGACTACACATCATGTCCGTTGGGCCACACGACGTGTAATATGGAAACCACATGCCACCTATTATTGGTCAACACACAGAGTCATTTAAGACTTATAAAGACACCAACACATAGCTTGGTTTGGCGGACCAGTCTGATGCCTTTAATCTTGACTACATGGTGTATACTGCCTAATACACGCCGTGTGTTCTGGTGTTGTACGACCAGGAATCTTTGGAACCTTCGGATGAGATCCTCTATTATGTTTTAATTAAAATTAAAAGAAAATATTGTTTCTGTAAGGTTAATGAGAAACAAAAGAGGAGTAATAGATCTCGAGATTCATATTTTCAGAACAATTAACTTGAATTGAAACAACTAAATTATTAAATGCGCAATTCATCAACAAAATATTTAAATAATTATAAACTATGATGTAACCCCTCTAATATCACTTGTTGGTTCCGGGTACAACGGAAGCGTGGTTGGGACGACAACCAATTTTTATTTTTACCATGATCAATGATTATTCTGGGATCAATACGATGATGAACGCCAATCTCCACAGAATATAATCAAAGATTTAGATAAATAAGAAAGAGGCCTGAAACCTTTACAGATGATCTTGCACATCATGTTTATAATTAATTTAATTAATTTCATAAAGAAAAAATAATAACTGGATCTTTTGTATTCTTCATCATTGATGATGTTGATCGTTCGGAATGACCCTTCCGTATTATCTCGTTGCGCTTGTAAGTATCCAAACTAGAATCCATCTAGCGGTGCTCCACATGTGACCTGATGGACTCCGATTGACACCGCTCATTCTTCAGGTGATAGCGTGGAAAATCAAGTGTCTTGTGTCATTCGTTCTTGATCGCCTGTTATTCGGCCTTGAAGAACGTCTTTCATTCTTGAGAGGGGAGAGAAGAAGATTCGAGAGAGAAATTGTTTGGCTCAGCAATTCTCAATTCACCAAGCTTGTGGTGTGGTGTATAGCACAATAGGTGTACTTGCCTATTTATATACATGGAATTTTAGTTACAATATTTAATTGCATAGCAACAATTAAATACATTCATGAACTTAGATAAAACCCATGCATTTAATAATAATACTGCATCATTATTTATAGTGTGCCAACTTGCACAAAACGGAATTATAAATAAAATTATGCGTCACAAAATAATAACATCATTATTTTAATTTGTTCTAACTAGTTAAATAATTACTTACCATCTTTTAAATAATTATTCTACTACCAGACCGACCTTGGTCTGCTCGAACTCTACTTCCATTTATTGAACACCCAAATAAATAAATAAATAATTTATTATCTTAAATAAATATTTTATTTACAAACTAGTAAATAAATATTTATTAAATGTTAAATAAAATAAATAAATATATTTTATTTAATTTATGTGATCATTTTCACTTGAATAAAATTATTCCACGATCTTGAAAATAATATTTATTTCATTAATTAAATTAAAATAGAATTTAACCGAGACCACAAAAAACACTTAGTGTGTGACCATCAAGGATTCCTTCTCATTGGCATTAGGTGAGCTTTCTTAAAGTCCAAGAGTACTGTCTAGAAATGGGTCAAGTCACCCAAGAGAAAGAACGTAAAGTCAAAACAATGACATCCACATACGAATTCTCACTATGTAATATAATCCCTTTGTCGCAATATCTCATCAAGAATTTTTCATGACTGTGTCATCATCTTTTATGCTTAATACGTCGTTCTTTGAATACCTGAAATAAACTTGTCATTACCCCTTGGATATGGAATTTCACACAATGGTTTAATTTTAATCAAAGGACCAAGGTATCAACTTCCATAAATGCAAGGGAAAAATCCTTCCTTAACTTATCCATTAATAACATGCCACTCGTGATGCACCCAACATACCCTACTTTTAACCAACTGTATTCATGATGGTTTTTGTTAGTAAATCAAAGTGCATAATCCGTGACACATATTAATGCTAATATTAAAGTTTAAGGATCATTACACATGCTCGCAGATAGAAATATCAGATGACACCAAAACATGAGGAATTCATACTAGCGGGCATCTTCTCATAATCTACTATCCTGGAGATTACCAAGTGTGAACTTCATGAGAGGAAGTCTTATATGCTTACGAGTACTCTCACCTGATGATCTGCATGCTATGTGTCCCATTATAGCATTTCATCCAACTAGAAAACTATATTTAAGAATATTGTTATATCATTTCAAGGTTCTCATCATAGCAGAGAACTACCATGAACTTATCAATGCAACAAATACTCTAGGACATTATTACATCAGAATCATGCAGAAAAATGAACAATATGTAACGATACATTAAATATCCATGTAATCAAAGTAAAACTAGTTGGTTCTAATACACCAACCCTTACAATATTTTCATAAGTTATTTAATCCTATTCATAACTTCAAATTTAATTTCTAGGAGATAATTTTCATTCTAAATAATAATATTAATAGTATTAAATAAAACATGGTCTTACATGTTACACAATCCATTAAAGAAATTCATTGTTGTGTATAACGCAAGATAACCTCGGTGTTCCATGTAGATAAATATAAAATTTATGTTGTGTGTAATATAATCTATACTCGAAATTACTTGTAGTGAAAACTAAACTTATCATTGTGTGTAATAAATTCTTTTGGAGAGATTGAATTTATCTAAATATAAATATATCACAATGTATCAGGTTGTTATATTAATGTCTGTGTTTAGTGTTGTGTTTCATATATTAAATCAAATATAATATCCTTATTTTATAATTTAGGGGTGTTACATTATCCCCACATTATATAAATTGCATCCTCACGATTTAAACTTGATCTTGGAAATCCAGGGTTTGATGTTTGAAAATTCCCTTTTTATGAAAGACACATAATAAAAGAGTTGATAGAATATCCTCTTAATAATAGATAATGAGAAATATACGGTCATATGAAATAACATATAACTAGGTTTCTAAGTAAGAGAAATTTGGTGGAAAGTGAAGACATGGACAGGAAAAAAACATAAACATTTATAGGGAGTGATTAAGTCCATCGATAAAAAAATAAGTGAATGATCAATAGAAAGTTGAGGGCCTCAAAATCATAAATATGTGATGATCTAAGGGACCATTTGATTTATCAAATATGAATTTAATAGGAATGATTTTTTGTTTCAACATCCTTTGGCTAAATTTTACTATTTATTTTACTGGATAATAATATAAGTAAAATACTTACTTGATATGTTTCTATTTCATAAGAACAATATCATCCTTTTGTTATTCTTCGATCAATTTCCAATTCATCCCTTTCTTCAAGAAATTAATAACCAAAAATGGTTTTTATGCCTGAAGCACATAAATTCACTTTTAACAGATCATAATATCCATATAAGAAGTCTCTATATCTATCTGTAACTATTTCCCAAAACCAATACGTTCAATACATTAATTTATAAACCAAAAACTAATACTACTAGTTCATCATCAATATTTATTCATCAAATTGTTTAACTAAAAATAAAAAAACATTTACCTAGACATTAAGTAGGCCAATGGTAGGTGTGGAACCCTTATCATCCGTCAATCATGGGTTCAAGCCCCACCAACTCATAGGATGTGACATGTTCTCATTGTACATGTGGGTTTTCTATTTTATATTAATATAATTCCTAAAATGTATCTAAAAAGTATGATGGGTATCCTTGAAATGAAATTACTCCTTAAATAACCATTTTAATAAGATTTTTAATACAACCTATTTTTTTTACAAAGTCTAATAATCTTATTTTTATATCAACCCTAATGTTTATCAATACCTTTAAACTTATGTCTATAAAATGTAAAGGCATTATTCCTAAAATAAATTTTCCAATAAAACCTAAACATTCCTTAAATTCTCCAAAATGTCCGTAATCATGGTAGAATTCATCACATAAAAACTAAGAAGAGTTTTTTACATCTTTGAATGTGTATTTAATATTAAACTCATAAACCCATGATACTATCCAAATAGTGATGTATTCCTAGGAAAGACCCACATAATCTATATCTAACTAAAACATTAGGATGTTCTTATATAATTATCCTAAAATTATATCTTAGGGTTATGTTATTTAATCAATGGTTTCCTAAATGTAGTTCCTAGCTTTAATACTAAAATTCCTTTGACACCAAATACAAAGACGCGAACCCAGAAATCCTAGAGCCATTTCCATCTACCATTATACTAATATGATTATAAGTAATCAAATTTAAACGGACCAAGAGTTTAATACTCTTGGTAAACTGGATACACACATAAGTCTTACATTACAATTAAATACATGAAGTACAACATATTTTTTTCATTAATAATAAACTTATTCCCTCTAGAATATCATTTCATACCATACATGGCAAACTTCATGAAATCAAGGGGAAAAGGAAAAAATAAGGGTGAGATCAACTGTTCAATAAGGGTTAAGTATAAAAGAATCAATAGTGAATCAATGAGAATAATAAACATGGAAAGGTAAATAATTGATCACACCTTCCATTTAAATAACTGGATAAGGCATAAATAACATGGAAAGGTAAATATATGAACACACATACCATGTAATTAATAATCTGAGAAGGAAGTGTGTCAAAAATATGGTAAGGTAAACAAATGAGCACACATGCCATTTAATTAAAAAATTGAGAATGAAATTAATCCATATATTTTTTATTTTGAAAATACTCTAGATAATAATAAATAAAATCAAAATGAATTAATTCTTAACTATTAGATGTCATGTATGAGGCACACGAAAACCTATACCATCATTACCTTTTAGAATGTGGTTTAAAACTATAGGTACAAACCCATTTAATTTGACCCATTGTTTTTTTATGAGAACCTATCTATGCATTGAGGGTCTATATAATATCCATACCCCAACCATCACTACTAGTCCAAATCATTCCTAATATGTCGAGTAATCTATTTATCTAATGAACAATATGTCTTATTATCAAATATCTATATTAAGTAAAGGATACAGATTTATAAATATTTTCTCAATCAATAAAATACATTTCAAAGTAAAGAAACGTATATATAAATGAGATATGTTTTAATAAATAAACATATCTATGATAAATTATATGGATAATTTGGGTAAATTTAATGTCTAGTGAATATTTCACGGGGACTACAAAAATGAATCAATGAAGTGAATATAAATAATATCCTTGGTAAAAATAATCATAAAATATCCAGAAGAAGAATAAGGATGGTATAAATATGACATATACCTATTATATTAGTAATAAGTGTTATGCTATTTATGAATATAAATTCCATTAAAATATCATTAAATACATTATTTAGGAAAATAATCATTAAACAATCCAACGTGTCCCATACCTCTTTGAAACATTTTAATCATAAGACCCTGGAATGAATAAAATTAAATTAAACTTATAATATCATGAGAATAAGGATATTAATGATATAAAATGTCAATGGAGTAGTATATAAACCTCATAAAATTAATTAGGTTCATAAAAACAAAGAAGTCTCAATGGAATGTAAATTGAGACGAAATCCCTTACTACTTGATTAACTTTTGAGTCATGAAGTCCATGAAATAATAACATAAATTGAAACTTTTAATTCCATTAAATAAATAAAATTTATGATATTACATGTAATAGGTATGTATATAAAAAACACAAAAGAAAAAATTGGTGAATATGGAATAAGTCTCACAGAAATAAAAGTGAGACTAGAAATACCCTTACAACTGTGGTAACATATGAATCAGACGTCCCAAAAGTAATAATCATCCAATAAAAAATTAAAATACCATGAATATAACATAACTCATGATATAATATATCATAATTTCCAGTATATACACTACAAAAAATAATTAAGTGGTGAATATGACATTTATATCACAGATGTAAAAAGTGAGATTAAAATCTCTTTCCTTACACTCCCTTTTGGTTGAATGCTATTTGACATCCTGTATAATGGATTTAAGATTTTTAAAAACTTATTAAAGAACTATATTAACTTTTATGATATCATATATGACAATTTTATAAAAATTTATCACCCACTTGTTAATAATATTTCGTTATTTTCATCGTTCTGGGTGTTAATTGCCTTGTTTTTCGAGTATGGTTTGACTTGTTACTTTTGTTCCTGTTACTTAGATCATGATTTAATGATATAAATAATGTAAAAAATTATTTAAATATTATATATTTTCATTATATATTTATTTATATTAATCCATAATGTTTGGATATAGGAAATGAAATACACCCTTTAGGGAGACGGTAGGTCGTGTGTACAAATAAATGCCTTTCCCATTTTCTTATTTTATTAAAAGAATGAAATGTAAATGATATATATGTATATTATAATTTACTTATAATATTTATTTTATATATGTAACATATTTTTATTTAACCCATTCTTAATAAATTCTATTTAAAGCATGAACGCTCACATCGTTTTGAGGAGGTAATAATCCACACGTCCACAAACGATGTTATCATATTCCCACAAAGTGGAAAGCATGAAGGTATGTGTCATATAGGAATTAAATAATCATAAATAAATTATAAATATAATATATATAATATATAAAATACTAATAAATCATTATTCCCAACCTTGAAAGGTGGTAATGGAAGAACGAACGACATCAGTTCACGAGGTAGTAGTCCACTGTACACATGAATGATGATTGCATATCTCATTTGATGGAAGTGTGTGAAGTTGAAGGTCAGAAACATATAATAAAAAAATAACAATATATTAAATATAATTTAGTTATTATATAATCATTATATATGAATAATTGAAAAAGTGTGGAAAGAAATAAAATGAAAGTTCTCATTGAAGAATGCTACCTCTTCTTTGGGTATCTCCTTTTGGTTTATACCAAAAGCCTTACTTGGTAGTGTTTATTACAAAATAGAGGCTTATGTTATTATGTTAGAGATTTTGGGGGATTATTTTTCTTGGATTTTTTATGATAAAAATGTCTTTATATGTGTTAATAAGTGAGGGGGACGAGTTCCCTTTTATAATGGGGGAGGAGTGACATTCTTGTAAATATAAAAAGGTAAACACTATTGGGAGGTATCCCTTATATAATGTGCCTAAAATAATGAAACAAATTTTATAAAAGGGAGTATATTATTTAAATATGTCCACAAAATAGTATTTTTACAAATTTTAAGGTCATTTGGCCACTTAAGATTAAATTTTAACCACTAAGTAAACTCCTTACCACCTTAATTGTTGTAATTAATTTTAATTGATTTCAATAATTTTTTTAGTAAAAAACTAATTTGGAATTTCTAGAAATTATAAATTATTATTATTAAACATATTGAATCATTTTTTCCAAATTATAATCTCATAAGTGACATAAATTAATTTAAAACTAATCCCCCAGACGTAAAAAAATAGGTTTTTAAAGTGAAAATGTCCAAAAGCATACTAAGTTTTTATATCTAAAATCAATATGAATATTATTAAAAATGACCTAAATCAGATTAAATGATATAAAATTTATCTAATTATACTTTAAAACTAATTTGAAATATAATTTAACACTATAAATTATTTATATGAAAATCCAAATTTTAATTAAAATTCAGTATTTTTCACTATTCATCAAAATATGAAAGTTCTAGAAAAATGTCAAAATAGCACGCAAAGTAAATTTTTATATTCCTATTTTAAAAATTAAGTTTATTTTTTCATATAAAATTTATAAATGTGTCAAAATTTAGTTTAAAAAAAATTCCATTAAAATACAGCAAAAGTACCTTTAAAAAAATATAGCTTTTTATGCGTAAAATTGTATTTTTTCTTATCTTTATCAAGTCTATTGAATAAATGCCAAACTATTTTTGTCAATATATAATATATAGTGTTCAATAATATCATTTATTAGTAGTAATTAATTTATTTTATTTGGATAAAATTCCTATGGTGCATAATAATAATTGTTATAAAAACATTTCCTTTAAATTTAATTGGTTTATATATATTTTTTATAATTAATTTAGAACCAATTAATTTAAACATATATATGATTAATTTAGTTAATCCTATTAATAACTAAAAATTTTATGGCTAGGTGATAGTTATCATTTTAATTAATAATATTAATAGTATTTGATAAAACTCAGTCATGCGTGTAACACAAGCCATTGAAGAAAGTCATTGTTGAGTGTGATTCAAGCTATACTCAGTGTTCCTTGCAGAGAAAGATAAAATTTATGTTGTGTGTAACACAATCTATACTCGGAGTTCTGTGCAGTTGAAGATAAACTTAGCGTTTTGTGTAATATACGCTATTGGAGATATTAAATTTATCTAAATATATATATATATATATTATAATTTCTTTGGTTGTTATATTACTTTCCACTCTTAGTGTTACGTATCATACAGACAATCAAATGCAATAACCTTATTTAATAATTTTTACATGTTACAAAAAATATGTTTGGTTCTAAACTATTTTTTAGATATACATAATTTTTTATATCATGGTAATTTACTTTTTATTTTTTATAATAAAATTATTACCTTAAATGATTAATAAATGATGACAAAATTCTTATGGAAGAAAAATAAAAATCATGTAAATGAGTTTTAAAACTAAAAAAGTGATTATTATTTGGGTGAGTTAATGTTTCCCATGAATTTTAAGATACAAATTACATATTATATATGTTTGAAAAGATGAAATTCTAATTCCATTACTATCATGCTTTTTCAAAATCAAATTTTGTGAAATGTGTCAAAAATGACATAAATTATAATTTAGGTTAAATAAATTTTATTAAATTATTTAAAAATTATAAAAATATTTCAAGTGGATAATTACGATGATCAAGGGTCTAAAACTTTATCCTATGGACATTTATGAGCTAATTCTCACCTTATAATTAAAATAAAAAATCTTTATTATTAAAAAAGGTATTACCAAAGTCAATGTTAAATTTTTTTAAACAAGGGGTTAAATGAAAAAGGTGATCACAGGTCTTGTGACATGATGCTACACATATCAGATGGTTAAGGCTAATAATTAATAGCATGTTCTTATGTTAGAATTGTTTCCCATTCTATAATGGAAGTGGGATGATGTTACCATGGATTTCATAGTGGTTTTTCAGGGGACTCCTCAGAAGAGTGATACAATATGGGTGATTGTGTAATGATTGACAAAGGTATCCCATTAATTTCCAAATTATGATATTTTCACTCTAAAATTATTGGATGACTTGTATGTTTGAGAGATAATACATTTTCACTAGGTACCACAAAGAACTATTTCATATCATGATCCAAGTTTTACCTCATGATTATGGAAAGGCATATAGAAGGCACTAGGAAATGAAGTGATTTTGAGTATATATATATTCTCTAGTGGACAGATGGGCAATCAAAACATTCTATCTATGTGTTATAGGTTTTTTCGAGAGTATGAATCCTAGATTTTGATGGGACATGGTCAAAGAACCAAGTGATTATTGAGTTCACATAAAATAATAATCATTATGTGACTATTCAAATGGAACCACATGTGGCACTATATAGTAGACCATGTGGTTCAAATTTTATTGGATGTAAGTGGGGGAATTAAGGTTGTTGAGGCCAAGTCTAGTGTCAAAGACATTAAATCCTATTCAATTATTCTAGAATCCTATGACTATAGCCCAAATTAGATAAAATTTATACACTAAAAAACATCATCGACCCCTTGAGTTTGTAGTGGGTGAACATGTGTTCCTTCGAGTGTCATTGATATTAGGTTACTACCAAATTTATAAATAGGGAAGGTTTCCACCTAGGTATGTTGGGCTATTTGATATTATTGAGAGGATAATATCATTTTCATATCAATTGGATCTACCAAAGTGGTACGATGTTATGCATGATTTTTTTAGGTGTAAAATTTTAAACATTATCACCTCGATCCTTCTCATGTGATTTATGTTGATGATATTAAGCTAGAGGATAATTCTTTCTTTGAGGAGCATCTGATTTGTATTGTGGGTTATAGTGATAAAATTATTCAGGGAAATACCGTGAATTTGGTCTATGTTCTGTGGTAGCATGGCTATGTTCAAGAGGAAACTTGGGATAGGGAAGTCAATATATGGGCCCAGAGGCCCGATATTTTTACCTTTGAGGCTTATTTATTCTTGAAAGAGTAGATCTAGGATGAGCTATTATAAGGTGGGGTGTTTTTAGGATTCTGAAACATTGGAAAGGTATATTTTTGTTTTAATTTTGGATATAACCTTTTAAGTGGTTAATGGAATTCCTCTCAGGAATATGGAAGGTTTAGAGAGTTCCTCGAGGGTTTGGGATATGAAAAAGAGGGAAAAGGGGCTATACAGTTCATGGCACATGATTGGTGTATGCTTAGTACTCACCATGTACCCTAGAAAAGTGGGATGCACTGTTGTTAAACCATGCACGCGGGGTCTTGAAAATCATGTGATGCTAAAAAGTTCCATTCACATAGATTCCACATGTTTTTTCAAACCGTATAGGTTTCCCAGGAAACCATGCAACTTAATTTCCTCATGGATAGAGAAGGATTCCTCATTGGTGCACAATTTAGAAAACCATTCTGTTAAAACACGCACCTCATTAAAAGTGTCCATTTTACCATTTCCACTCACAATACTTATATGATTTAACTCTATTTTCTTCCTCATTTTACACCCAATAGACTTTTGTGACAACCAAACCCTCCAAACTCTTCCAAGTATCATTATACCTTGATTCTATGGTGTTTTAGGTTCCGTTATTTGTGATTCAATCCCCTGAGTGTAACATACTTCAATTAGAAACTCTCTCCCATGGTCAAATATGTTTGGTTACTGGACCTCAAGCAAACCTCCCTATATGACATAGGTTGTTGACTAGTAGTGGGGTTATAATGAGCATAGTGGGGAGAATATACCCCCTAACACATAGTTATAATACAATGTAAGTAAAAAAAATATCAGAGTATTGGAAATAGCAGAAAAAATAAATCATACACTATAAGATTAAAAGGATGAGCCAAGTTAAGAGATAATAATGAATGATATATTGTTAGTATGGAATGTATCTAAATGTAAAACTGAAATTAATATAATTAAAAGGCCATGATGACACAAAAAATTCTAAAAATTCACTGGTCTCGAACCCAATGTCGGTCCTATCTCCAAGCTCCAACCCATCTAGCAATCCATAATTAACAACAAGTTCCTTTTCCCTTGTCTAAACCTGCATCCATGAAATATTATTGGGTACCAAAAAGTATCCTGAATAGGGTGTGAGTAAAACTTAATAGGTTGACACCACCGTGTCTAAAAAAACTATTCAAATAATAAGTGCATGCAATAAAGAGAAAAATAGGTGTATTAATTAATCAATTAATTCAATATAGCCATCAAATTTCATTAGCACCATGTTAGAATGTCACTAAGAATATATCACAACCATTACAACCATAACCACAAGTCTATGACATAATCACATAACCGTGAAAAAACCCTCTGCATTATAATCAAAACATAACTGGTTGAATACCAAAAAATATTACAGTATAACCAAGCCAACCCCTATAGAAATTAAAATATAATCGAGAAAATCCATTTATTTAAGCCTTTCAACATGATATTGGTCCAGGACAACTATATAATAATTATAGCATAAAATGGGCCAATCCTAGTATATAAAAATTTTACCATGAACTGGTCTATTCCCTCTTTATAATAATTACAACATAAATTGGGCCAAGCCTGATATATAAGCATTACAACATGAAACTGGGACAAGCCTAATATATAAGCACTACAACATGAATTTCAACACAAGTCAAAATGATAAGAGAATAATCACATAACATCACAACCCAAAATGGTAAATTTATCTTATTAACACTTATATTTCAATTCCCCTTTAATTCATAAAATTATTTGACAAACCATCACCATGTTGGCTTACAAAAAAAGCATATCCATGTTTATTCAATCATTTCAATAATCAGGTAAGACATTTTACATGGTTAATCTATCACATGTAATCACCCTAGGTATTATGTCATGCTAAAAAATATATTTAATATATTATATAGTGCTTAATTATTCAAGGGTAGGCTCACCTTATGGGTATCCACAACCTAGGTCGCAGCACTATATGATCTATAGGGATCCAAGGTGGAATCCAATACAAGATTTATCATCACCATTATTCTGTTAATTTAAAAAAACATCATGTCAAAACAATCACATAATATTTCACATACATAAAAAATTAGAAATAGAAAATAGGATATGATTATAGACAACCTAACTTTATTTGGAAACCAAAAAATTCTCCAAAGAAGCAACACAAATAAGAATGAAGGTGACGATGATCACAAATAATACCAAGGTCACAAATAAATCTAGATCAAAACCCAAAACAATTTTCTTTAATAACTACTACCAATAAAATAGAGAAAAAATGGATTATTGGATAAAAACCCAAGAAAAACAACTCATTGGGGATAAAATGCATGATTGAGACTTCTGGAAGGGAAGAAAACACTCTAAAATTTCCCAGAGTCTTCCTAGGGTCTTAGAGAGAGGATCTTCACATGAATAAAGAAAGAAATTCCCAATGTGGCTTTAAAACCACTAGACAAGAGAAATTCATGGTGTGTAACCCTTTCATGTCATGTATTTATCTTTTTTTTGAGTTATACCAAAGAACGCATCACCACAAGTTAAAATAACCTTGATCAAGCATTAAAAAACATAAACCATATTCACGGTGTGTATTCATTTAATTCCCTTATCAAGTTTATGATATTTGTCTATAGATAGTTACACATCATATAACATTTTCATGGTATGTATCAATTTCATGACCTAAACCATTTCATTTCATCTACCTAGATACAATTACACATCATATAACATGTTCACCTCTTGTAAATACCCTAAAAAAGTTCTCATCTCAGCTTCTATATGAAAATCCCGAATCACAATCAATGTCTTCTAAACCACAGATAACCCTCACAAGACCTTGAAATGAATTTATTCTAAGACTCCACTGATTCAAACAACATACATCTCAAAATTTAGGTTGTTTTACCCATAAAAATATCTCCATCCTCAAATGAGACCCAACCACTAAGGTGTAAATAAAAAGAAAAAACCAAAACTCAATAAGGGACTTACCTAAAAAAGGATAGGATCTTACGACCTCCCCACCACATAAAATCTCATCCTTGATCTGCTCCAAACATCACTGTGGGGTATTTTAGAATAAGTCTAGCCACTATAATCGCGTATTAAATTCCCTCTCCCAAGTCTCATCATGAACACACCCATTCTTACACTACACTCAAAATATATGCATAGTCCTTCCCCATAGATGCTTCACACTATGGTCCACAATCTGTATCAGATTATCCTGAAAGAAAACATGTACACCAAGCTCAATGTCATCAACATCTACCACATGAGAAGGGTCATTATGATATATAAAAAGATGAAACACATGGAAAATAACATTTATGGCATTGTAGAACTGTGGAAAGGCCAATCAGTATGCCACTCAACCAACCATTTCCACTATCATGAATGACAAGAAAAACCCAGGTACTAACATTCCCTATTTCCTGATACGAAATTTCTCTAAACTAAGTTATACTTGAAGGAAAAAAATATGAAAAACCATAAACTTCAGAGGCCATGTACACTAGAAAGCATAAGATTTCTTCTTGCTATGTATAATTACCAATAACCTCCTAATCATTTGAACATTCTCACATGTCTCCTGCATGAGACCAGGTCTAGAAATAATTGAACCTCATGCCTCCAACCAACAAAGTGGTGAATGAAATTACTTTACATAAAATTACTTGAAAGGCTCAATTTGAATCGATACCTAGAATATATTCTTATTAGTAAACTACATGAGTACTAAATTCCTCTCCCATGAACCACCGAAATCCTAAGCATAGGCTCACAACATATACTCCAAAATATGAATAGTTCACTCAGATTGATCATTAGTATATTGCTGATTAGTTGTTATTAGATGAACCTATTATACCATATCCCTCTGAAGAACCTACTAGAACTAATATATGAAATAAGGATCTCTATAAAAAATGATACTCCTCAAAACACCGTGCAACTGAACTATCTCACACACATAGAGACTTTCTATATCATTAACTATGAAAGTATCCCAGATCGATAAGAAGTTATATAAATTCATTAGTTAATCTACGATCACCCATAATGCATCATTCTTATAAGGGGTCCTGGGAAACTCTATCATAAAATTCATAGTGACATCATCCCATTTCCATTTCAGAATAGGAAGAGGATGCAATAGCCCAGAAGGCTTCTGATGCTTGAATTTCAACTTCTAAAAGGTGAAATATCTCACCAAAAATAATTCTACCTATTTATTCATTCATATAAACCAATACTATCTTTGTAAATCAAGATAGATATTTTTTAGACCTAGATGTATTGTCCATATACAATCATGAAACTATCTCATCAACTCCTCATGAAAGCCCGTAGGAACCCATAATCAGCCACAGAAAACAAGACAATTTTTAGAGCTAAGAGACCATCCAAATGGATCCCCACTATAAAAGATATCTCTAAAATATATTTTCTTAGGATTAGATAAATTTTATGTCTTGATATGGTCAAGAATTATGGTTATAACCAATTTTTACGTCAGAGCTACTCATTCCTATGACTCTTAAACATATAGATTCATGTCTTCAAAGAGAGACATTATCTACCACTCATCAAAAGACTCCCAAATCGCCTATGTTCACATATTTAGGCTCATATAATCGATTTTTTTCCCTTTCCTAGTGTAGAATCCAATTCGAAGTCAAAAGACTACAAATAATCATCCCACTAAATTTACTGAAGGTTCAGGTCCCACTTAGAAATTATGTACTTAAGGATATTGTAGTCCATGTACACAATAAAATTTTCACCCAAAAGATAGTGTCTCTATAATCTTAGGGAATGTACCACCATAGAAAACTCTAGATCATGAGTAGGATAATTCCTCTAATGTGGTATCAGCTTATTGTAGCCATAAGAAACCACTTAGTCCTCCTATATCAAAACTACTATGAGTCCAAGTTTGGATGAATCATAGTAAATAGTATATGTCTTGCAAGGAACAGATAAATTGAGGATTGGTTCTGATGTCATACTTCCCTTCATCTCCTTAAAAAATATCCCACAAGAATCTGGCCAGAAAAAATTCACCCCTTGGTCATCCCAAACATCAATTCTTTAGAATGTGAGAAGTCCTAGATAAAACACTGATAATAACCTACTAATCCTAGAAATATTTAAATATCATAGAAATTAATGGGTTTCTCCCAAGATAATGTGGATAAAACCTTTTCTGGGTCCACTGAAACTCCAACATCTAAGATTAACTAACCCAATAAGTTTACTTTATAAATCCAGAAATAGCATTTTTATAGCTTGGTGTAAAGATGATGCTCTCTCAATGTACTCAAGATGATGTCAAGACATTTGGAACAATCATCTGTTGAATATGATTACACTAAGATGTCATTGAAAAAACCACCACAAACTAGTCTAGAAAAGGACAAAAGATATGATTCATCAAGACAATTAATATCATCAATGTGTTTTTCAAACCAAACAACATCAATATGAACTTATACAATCCTTAACTGATCCAAAAATCATTTTGAGGTATGTTTTATGGTATCACTCTCAACTAATGATATATTGATCTCAAATTGATCTCAGAAAAGATCTTAGTACCTCTTAGCTGATCAAATATGTTTTTGATGTGAATAAGGGATACCAATTTTTGATAGTCATCTGGTTCAATCTCTAATAGTCCAAAGATAAGTGCAAAGTCCCATCATAAATTTTGGTGAAAAGAACAAGATAAATATATAAAGATGTACTAGGTTGTACGAAAACTTTAGCTTATAGATCTTCTAACTAAACCTTTAATTCCTGAATCTCTTCTGGTACTATTCTATACGGAGGGGTATAAAATAGAACTACTCCCGAAACAAACTTGACCATGAAATTGATCTCCCGCTCTGATGGTATTCCATAGAACTCATCAAGAAAGACATCCATAAAATATTCTACCATTGGAGGAAACATATCCTATTGAATCCCACCATAATATAGAGAAATACCTACTATATGAGCCATAAGACAATCCAATATTAACTAAATTAGTCCTATATGACTAGCATGAAGATCCCACTCACCCTGGTGAAAATTAATACCTCCTTCTAGAGATAGAAATAAAACAATCCTCTCATAATAGTTGATATGAGCCTAGTATATAAAGATATAATCAATACCAAGAATAAAATAAAAACTATCATTTCCAACATAAATGGTTCCCAAAATAATTGGTAACCAAGAATTTATAGAGAACATTCCTAGAAACATTTGATATTCTATGACCACACTCCCAAAGGAGTATCTATGATCAAGTCACCATCCAAGATTTCACAAAGAATCCCAAACCATTTTTTAAAAGAGCAGATATAAATGAATGAAATTATCCAATATCAAACAAAATTAAAGAAAGGTTAGATGAGACAAGGATCATTCATCAATGATAAAAGGTATTACATGCAAACAAGATGAATTAGACTTCATAGCATCCATTTGACTTTCCCTTGTACCCTGGGCTCCATTATGACTCCCCTATAATGTTCCCTCCGCATAGTACTTCCACTCTTACACTAGGTCACAACATCCCCTACCTACACCTAGATGTCTAGTGGAACTCCAAATACTAGTCTAGTAAGGGATTTTTAAGTCCTTCCAAGTCTCTAACACTTTTCTTGATCCCCTTCCACTGTTCTACAACTACATTCCCTTATATAACCTCTATATGTGGCCTATCCTACCAAAAGAACAACACTCCAATGTAGGGTAATGAAAGTGAATCAAATTGTATCCAAACATTCCACATTAATATCACTATAACAGAACACATTCATGAGATTTCCACCCACTTACCTAATTTATTTTCATGCTATTTCCTTAGAGAAAACTATCATAATAGTGCTTCTTTACTCCATAATAAGAACTCACAATTCACCTTGTTGAAATAGCCTAGATACTTCTCAGGGAAAATCTCAAATTTCCTTCCATGATGAGATCCTAATTCATCATGAATGAAAATATAATCAAGTGAAAGATGTTCACCTATGACCTGATCTCATAGAGAATCCAATCATATAAATGTCTTTCCCTGATGATCTCATAAGTAGCTAAATATGGTACAAAGTGATACAAGTTAGTGAAACATAAAACGTAGTCCATTATTGATAAACTATACTATGTTAGGTGATTAAAATTGTGAGCCTTCTTACACATCAATGTTTTAGGATAGAAGTGGCTCATTTTTTTTCCTCGAAGTCCTTCCAAGAAAACTCCTCTTACTACTTAGCATGATCCAAAATGTCCCACCAGTTATTTCCTATTCCATAAATCATCTATACTACAAGATTCACCCGCATATATTTGGGTGTATCAAGTTTCTTGAAGATCGCATGGACCAATTAAATCAATAACTCAAACATTGAAGGCACGATGGAAATAGTCTCTTCAACTCATACATTGAAGGCACGATGAAAATAGTCTCCCTTTCTATGGATCACATAACCCTCAAGAAGCAATCATAAAACTAAACATCCATATGATCCCTAGGAGCTGCATAAATATCTAATTCATATATGTTAGGAGTGTACTAATTACCACTCTCTTGACACTCAAATCAAAGATAATGATGAGTCATTTTATATATATGATAAGCACACTTAATTGAACACTAGATAACAATAAGGTCATCCTTAATAGGTGACAAAAAAAAGAGAACCACAAGCTCAAGGTCTCTCTAAAAATGGATAAATAAGTGAATTAGCATGAAATAATATTTCTTTCATTTCATTTTATTAGTTATAACAGGTATCTCATCTCATAAATCATATAGGAAAAATATATCACCTAAAATAAAAATATCCCTATCATGAAAAATGCATGTCAAGATATATCTTTATGTGCCTATCATGATGTATTCATACCCATCTTGTGCCGTACCAGTCCATGAATTAAAATCTCAATAAATAATAACATCACATCACACAAGAATCACCCAAGGTGAAATAATATCAACCATAACAAAAAAACATCCTAGGAAACAATCACATCTTGGAGAAATCAAACTTTCCCCCATTCATGGGCTAAATACTCCATACACAAGCTCATTACCAAGTCCTGACACATCCTAGTATCCTTTCTACATTTACTAATTATTAAAGAAATAGAAAATAAAAACCAACCTTCCTCTGATACCACTTTGTAACATCGCTCGTTCCAACACTCTCTCATGTGAAAAAAATAAGGTTGGTTACTGGACCTCAAGCATGCCTCCCCATATTCCAGAGACTACTGACTACAATTTAGGGTGTAATGATCATAGTGGGAATACTATACCCCATGGTTAAAAGTTATAACATAGTGGGAGTAAAAAAATATCAGATTAATGGAAATTGTGGAAATAGTACATCATATAATAGAAGTTAAAAGGATGAAACAAGTCAAATAATAAAAATGAATCATGTAATGTCAGGATTGAATGTATCTAAATGTCTAATTAAAAGAAATAAAAATAAAATAATGTACTAACAAAAAAAAAACTAAAAATATCTCGATCCTAAACCCCATGTTGGTCGCGTCTCAAAGATCCAACCCATCTAGCAAGAAACAATCATTAACAGGTTCATTTTCCATTGTCCAAACTTGCATCCATGTAATCTTCTCAGGTACCAAATAGAGGACTGAATAGGGTGTGAGTAAAACTCAGTAGGTCGACACCACCATGTCTAAATAAAAACAGATTGAAAATAAGTGTGTGAAATAAAACAATAAATAGGTGTATTAATTAATCGATTAATAGAATATAATCATCAACTTGATTCATCAACAAGTTGGAATATCTATGAGTGTGTTTCACAACCATTCCATCTATAACCACACGTCCATGGAATAATAACATGATTGGGAAAAATCCCTCTATATGAGCATCACAAAATAACCAGGTGAATACTGATAAGAATTACAACATAATCGGACCAAGACCAATAATCATTAAAGTATAATCATACCAAAACCCATAAATATTACAACATAACTAGTCCCCTTTATATAATCCTTTCTGTATGAGACTGAGCCAAACATTCTATACAATCATTACATCAAAAAAGGGTCCAAGACTGATATATAATCATTTGAGTTTAAAATAGGCTAATATTTATTTATAATCAATAAAAAATAAAATGGAACAAGACACATATATATTAATTAAAAAATAAACTGGGCTAAGCTTGATATATAATCATTATAACATGAATCTTAACAAAAGTCACAACAATAGGAGAAACACAATATAAAATCATAAGACACAATGTTGAATTCATACATTTACCATTTATCATTAAATTCCCTTTTTATTCATAAAATTATTTCATAATGTGTTACCATAAATGTGTACACAAAATAACATATCAATTTTTATCCAGTCATTTCAATAATCAAGTAATTTTCTAAGGTGAATCTATCACATTCTGTAAGGACCCAGCCATAGTTGCCCAGAGCTGGTGCCTTATTTGATTAAGTTGGAATACATACAAGGAATACGAATCCTGAAGGACTGAGTGGTTTAGTATTACTAGAAACAATTACATACAACAGTTTATCATTACAACATGAAGGAAAAAACAACACTAATTTATTCCACTAACAACATCATGTCTCCTAGATTATGCTTGCATGTAATTCATAAATTACTTCATATCCTGAGAAAATAAAACATAAGAAATGGGTGAGCTCAAATGCTCAGTAAGAGTAAGCAATACAGCAGAAGATAATATAAACATTATACAGGGTGAATAATTGAAAACACATGCCTTTAATAATAAATACGAACACATTATGGCAGAAAAATGAAATGAGTAAATAATGACATAATAAAACATAACCATGGGTATTCTACTAGTCAAATAACCACATTAAATTTAAATTAATAGCTTCATAATGAGGGAAGTGCATATTATGGACATTTTGAAACATTTTTTCATGGCCTCGGCCTAGACATCTAGTGATTAAGGCCTCGGCCAAAATCTGTATCACATTAGGAAAGGCCTCGGCCAATTCCACATCTAGTTGTCTCATGAGACATACCGATGCATCGAGGGGATATAGAGGGCCCCACCCGTCACATAATAAGTCCAATGAATTTTTCATATGAGCGGGGATAAGCATAAAAAACAAATACATTCATATTGAAACTATCATATGAAATGTAACAATCTTTCCCCAATAATTAAACATAAAACACTAACCATTCAGAATAATATAGTGAATGGTTTTTGGATAGATTATCCACAATAGAGTTAGTCATAAACCATTAAATCAAATATGGTAGATGACTTCATAAATTATTAAACCCAATAATACCTTGTAATCAACAAGAGTATTGAATTATATGAAATCACTCTTATAAAATCATTAAGCAATTCTGGAGGTAAATACTCTTTTATTTTGAAAAGAATAGTTCTTTTGAAAAAATCTTTGTATAAAACCAGAAGTGAAGTAAGATAGTATTTTTATAATAAAATGAGTGATTATATAAAGAAATGTTTTTCCAAAAACAGATTATAGAGTTCCCTTGTAAATAGGTAAGAATTTGAGAAATTCCCTTGAATTGGGCTTGTATTTTTGAAACAATTTTGAAAGTTCCTTTTAAAACATGTAACTATCCATAAAATCAGGAATAATTATAGTTTGTAAACATATACATGATACTAAAACAGAACATTTGACGAGCCTATAACAATACCTAAGAATTACATCGAGGTAATTAAACAATGAAAGTATCCCGAATGAAAATGGATGTTCGGGTGGAAAAACCCTTACATTAACTCCAAATGTGTTCCGATCATGTACTTAAGATCTTGGAATATGAAATTATACTTGTTAATAAAATATTTCAGAACCTATTAGACATTTATTTAGTTACCATAATTCTGGTTAGTACATTTATGTATTTATTGACAAGTTATTCTATTGAATTTTGTCGTTCTGGAGTGTTTGTTTCCTTTATTTTCATATTCGGTTCACTTGTTTTTATGTAATGAAGTTCGTGTGGAATGGTTATAAATCTCTAGGATTGGAATTATATATTATTAATGAACATAAATAATTGATAATGGTCATTTATATAATTTGGTTACATGGAATGAGGATGAATCATTAGATGACCACCAATTCGATTATTCAGCGGTATTTGGAATATTATGAACTAGTTTTGTCATATAACTTAATTATATGTACATATTCGGGTTCTTGAATATTAATTAGGTTATAAAACATATATTATATTCTGGTTCAACCATGAATATGGTTTCATGACATGTAATGAAGAAGAAATTGAAGAACAAAACATCGTCGTCCACGAAGGCTATAAATCAGAACCTCATGGACGTCAATTTCGTTTATAAAATAAAAGGTAGGGAGTTAGAATATTTATGATGGTTCTTACATTAATAGGATATAAATCCAGTATATAGATTTTACTGGAGTTATCATGATCATTTGGATAGAGGAGGAGTGGAAAAAAAGTAGATAAATTGAAATAAAACCAAATGAGAAAGAAGGGTGCTTTACCTCTTGAAATAACCTCCTTGAGAAACTCCTTAAGGGAATGGGTTTTGGTATTTTAGCAAGAATAAGAGCTTCCTGGTCATGGGGAGTGACTAGGGAAGGGTAATTGGGAAGAAATTTTAGGATCTTCAAGGCTTAGAGGTGTGAAGAGAAGAGGTAGTGGTGGGGGGTTTTATAGTCGAGGAGAGGATAAATTTTTGAATATTTAATTCATTATTTTATTATTTCCCTCAAGAAAACCAATAGTATTGTTTCATGTGACCCCTAATAGTAATAATGCCATGTGAGTTTAAACCAAGTGGGATTACATCATCCTTGAATCACCTATGATGCAGTAAATCATGTATTTAGCATTTATCGTATTTTATCGTATTTTTCTATTAATCAAAAATTCTAGAATTTCAGAAAAATCCCAAAAATTCATCCCTAACATTTTTCGACATTTAGAATTAAAAAGTGAAGTCCATTTTGGAAAAATAACTTTCTAAATATTATTAATTTAACTTTTAAATAAAAGCATACTTAATTAAAAAATTAACAGTTCTTATTCTACAACTACTTCTTTATCACAATGAAAAATTAACCAAGATGTTATTATCTTCTAGCCTTAAGAAAATAAAATAATAATTAAATTTACTATTCAATATAGTCATATTACTCTTTGTATTACTATTCATAAGGGTATGTTACTATTCACTAAAAAATCAATTTTGTTCTATCGGACTCCAAATGACTTACTGAACACAACTCTAGATGACCTTTTTTCAAAATTCAAAACATAGAAGAGGAAAAGTTGTGTTTTAATGGATATATTATAAAATTTCATTCTATATTTATTTTCAAAACCTTGGGGTGTTACATTATCCCCTCCTTACAAAAATTTCAACATTGAAATTCACAGAATATTACCTTAAAAGATTCAGGTAAGTCTTTAACATATGCTCCTCAGGCTCCCATGTTACTTCCTCCATCTTATGGTTCCTCCATAGAACCTTCACCAGACGAGTCGTCCGATTTCTCAATACTTGTTCTCTAGTATCAAGAATCTTGATAGGCTCTTCACAATAAGATAGATCGGGCTCAAGTTCCACTTCTTCATAAGTCAATACATGTGTTGGGTCTGGCATGTACTTTCTTAACATTGATATGTGGAACACATTGTGAACCATGGAGTGACTTGGCGGCATTGCCCAACGGTAAGCTACGACTCCAATTCGGTCCAGAATTTCAAAATGTCCGATGTACCTGGGACTTAAACTTCCCTTCTTACCGAATCGTATAATACACTTCCATGAAGATACCTTTAAGAAAACGTGATCACCTTCTTGATACTCCAAATCATTCCTTCGGTTATCTGCATAGCTCTTTTGCCAACTTTGAGCTATTTTGATATGGTTCTGGATAATCCTCACCTTTTACATTGTTTCTTCAACAAGTTCTGGTCCCACGAGCTTTCTTTCACCAACATCATCATAGCAAGTTGGTGTACAACATTGCCTCCCATATAATGCTTCATAGGGTGCCATCCGTACACTTGAATGGAAGCTATTGTTGTAGGAAAATTCTATGAGAGGTAAATACTGATCCCACATTCCTTGAAAATCAAGTGAACAAGACCTCAACATGTCTTCCAATGTTTTAATTGTCCGTTCTGATTGTCCATCAGTTTGTGGGTGGTAGGCAGTGCTCAAACGAAGATCAGTATCTAGGGCCTTGTGAATAATTTTCCATAATCTTGATGTAAAACATGGATCATGATCAGAAAAAATCGATAGGGCTACTCCATGAAGTCTCACAACTTCATTAATATATAGTCTTGCTAGATGTTCAAGTGGTAGATCTTCTCTTATATCAATAAAATGTGCTGAATTGGTAAGACGATCAACAATGACCCATATTACATTGTTCCTTCTAGGAGTCTTTGGTAGTCCCATGAAAAATTCCATTGTGATATTATCCCATTTCCACTCAGGTATGGGAAGAGGTTGCAATACTCCTCCAACCTGTTGCCTTCCAGCTTTCACTTGTTGAAAAACCATACATCTTGACACAAAATCAACAATCTCCCTCTTCATGTTGTCCCACAAAAAATGTTCCTTCAAATCTCTATACATATTAGTGCTACCAGGGTGTATAGATAAATTGGAACTATGAGCATCATCCAACAATTCCCTTTTAAGATCAGGTATATCGGGAACAAAAAGTCTCTTCCCAAAGTTCAAAATTCCATCTACATATACGAAGTCACTCAATCTCCCATCGTTCACAACTTTAATCTTCTATTGAAACTCCTCATCATCAGCCTGATAACTTTTTATCCTTTCTAGTAAAGATGGTTTGGAAAAAATTTGAAAAATCATTGATGTTTTACCTTCCATGGTTATTCCCATATCCATCTTTACTAGATCCATGAAAATAGGATCCCTTTCAACTCTCATCTTGTTCAAAAATTCATGATACTTTCTACTCAAAGCATCTGACACCTTATTTTCCTTCCCTAGGTGGTAGTGTATCGTGCAATCATAATCCTTGAGTAGTTCAAGCCATTTACTTTGCCTCATGTTGAGTTTTTTTCTGTGAGAAAATATACTTCAAACTCTTGTGATCAGTATAAATCTCACATTTTCACCATAGAGATAATGTCTCCATATCTTCAAAGCAAATATTACAGCAACTAACTCAAGATCATGAGTAGGATAGTTTTTATCATGATTTTTTAGCTACCATGATGCATAAGTAATAACCCTATCATTTTGCATAAGGACACAACCAAGTCCTTTCATTGAAGCATCACTATAAATAACAAACCCGTCATTCCCCAATGGTAGAGTCAACATAGGAGCATTGACTAATATTCTCTTCAGTTCTTCGAAACATTCTTCACAATATTTTTTCCAAAAAAATTTAACCCCTTTACGTGTGAGCTTCGTTAGCGGGTTAGCCAGTTGGGAAAAATTCTATACGAAACTCCGATAAAAACCTACTAATCCAATAAAACAGCATACCTCAGTTATATTTGTTGGCATGGGAAAATCTTGGATTGCCTTTGTCTTTGCAGGATCAACTAAGATTCCATCCTTAGAGACAATATGGCCAAGAAAAGAAATATCCTAAAGCTAGAATTCACACTTGCTAAACTTCCCATATAATTCATGTCTTCTAAGAGTCTTCAGGATAATGCACAAGTGATTTTCATGTTCTTCTCAACTTTTGGAGTATATAAAGATATCATCAATAAATACCCCAAAAAAATCATCAAGATATTCCTTGAAGAATTTTTTCATGAGATCCATGAAGACAGAGGGTGCATTATTCAATCCAAAAGGCATTACTGTAAACTCGTAAATCCCATACCTGGTTCGAAATGCTATTTTTGGAATGTCTTCCTTCTTCACACTCAATTGATGATATCCAGATTGAAGGTCAATCTTTGAAAAGTATTGAGCTCCATGTAGTTTGTCAAATAAATCATCAATGCGAGGTAGGGGATACTTGTTCTTTATTTTTATATCATTGATCTCCCTGTAGTCGATACATAACCTCATAAATCCATCTTTCTTCTTAGGAAAATGGACAGGGGCTCCCCATGGAGAAACACTAGGGCGGATAAATACCATATTACTCAATTCCCCCAGTTGTTTCTTTAGTTCCACTAATTCCACAATGGCCATTCTATAAGGGGTCTTCGATATGGGCCTTGAACTAGGAATTAAATCAATGGAAAACTCAGTTTATCATTCTGGAGGATGTCCAGGTAAATCTTCTAGAAACACATCAACATATTCTCTCACAATAGGTACATCCTCTATTTGAACATTCCTTTCCTCACCCATAGTTATTTCATTCTCTTCCTCCCCAATAATTTAATTTAGTTGAGCTACTGGGGGTGGATCTAGATAAGAATTATGTGGTGACGATTCTACTCCAAAGATAAGGTGTTCTTTATCATCGTCATCAAAAATCCTAACCTCCTTATTCTTACAATAAAATTTTGCATCATGATCCGAAGGCCAATCCATACTAAGGATTATATCAAATTCAATCATGGGTATAACGATGAGATCAGCAGATAAAGAACATTTATATGACTTAATGGGAACTGACTGAAAGAACTTTGTAGCACTGATACTTTCCTTAAGAGTTTTGACTGAAAACTCCCTTGTTAAATCAAATTGGAAATATCTAATTTTCTTAGAAAAATGGGAAGATATGAAACAATGAAATGATCCAGAATCAAATAAAGCATTGGCTAAATTTGAGGAAATAATTAAAGTACCTACCACCACGTCATTAGGAACTTCAACCTCTACAGTTGTGATTGCGTAAGCTTGTCCCTGATCCCTTGGCCTTTTCTGTTGCATATTTCCTTGAAGTTTTGGACAATCATTAGCATAGTGTCCCATCTCCTGACAACTATAGAATTGAACATCATTATCTTCCTTCTTCCCTTTGAAATCACTAGCAAGATGGACTTTCTGACCACATTTGTAGCATACATCTTTTCCTTTTAATCATGCACTAGGGTGTTTCCTTCCACAATTGGCACATGGTGGAAATTCAACTGTTTCCTTCTTCCCTATTTCCTTATTTCCTTTCCCAGGGTTTTCAACAACCCTCTTCTTTTATTGCTTTCCCTTAAAGCCATAAGACTTAGAGAATTTATTTTCTGTCTTGATGGAACATGAAAATATATCCTCATATAATGAAAAACTTTGGGAGACCAGTGCCCGCCAGAGGAAAGGATTTAGGCCATCAAAGAATTGATCAATTTTGCTCCTTGGATTTCATATGTAGTCTAAAACATGTCTTGCTAATCTTGTGAAGTTAGCTTCGTACCTTGTAACATTATCATCTTCCTTATACCTCAGATTCACGAATTGTCTCTCCATATATGCTCGCTTCTCACGAGGGAAATATTTTTCTAAGAAGATTTCCTTAAAATCCCTCCATTCCATATCTTATATATCTTCCTCCTCCTTTGTGTTTTGGATTAATGAACACCACTAATCTGCATCTATTGATAGATGATATACTGGCATGAAAACCTTCTCTCTTTCATTATATCCCAAAGCAAGAAATATCTTCTCAAGGGAACATAACCACTGCTCTGCTACAAATGGGTTTTTGGTCCTGTTGAATGATGGAGGCTGTTGTCGCATAAAGCGATCTAGCATGGATCCTCCACATGGTGGATCCATATGCTCCATACGGGTAAGGTTACTATTCATAACCTGAGTAAGTTTTCCCAATATAGTTATGAGTTTCTCAGCACCAGTCACATCACTAGAGCCAACATCATTGTCTTGCATTAGAGGAAAATCCCTACTGGGGACACGTGCATTTATGCAATTTCCATTCCATCCGCTAGACTCTATATCTAGATAATGGAATACACTATATTAGGTTATGAATAATAATGTATAATATTAACTTAAAAATAATCAGAAAAATTGAGATCCTACGCATGGCTAATCCCATATTCCCAAAAATGATTTATTTAAGGAATATTTACATTAAACTCCTTCATAATGGCTTGTAAATAAAATGTGAATTATCATAAGCATATCCCCCAGGAGTGTCGTAACCAAGAGTGCTGCAAGGCCCATTTTCGTGCACCAGTTCTCATTCGAGTCTAGCTCAAAGCGGTGTTTTCAGGTTTTACCCCTAGATACATCTGTGCCAAAGCCACCTCTACCAGATCGTATCTAGATAGGGATGTATTTCTTGAAAGATCCACATAATCTATTCCTTACCAAAATACCAGGGTGATATTGTATGTATATCCTCAAATACTAACTTAGGGACTCTTCCCTAATTCTACATTTTCTAAATCTAGTTTCCAAGTATTCTACTAAACTTCCTATGATACCAGCTGTAAGGACCCAACCCCAATTACCCAGAGCCAGTGCGTTATTTGATTAAGTTGGCATACATACAAGGAATATGAATCCCGAAGGACCGAGTAGTTTAGTATTATTAGAAACAAGTACATACAATAGTTGATCATTACAACATGAAGGAAAAAACAACACTAATTTATTCAACTAGAAACATCATGTCTCCTAGATTATGCTTGCATGTCATTCATAAATTACTTCTTCATATCCTGAAAAAATGAAACATAAGAAAGGGGTGAGCTCAAACGCTCAGTAAGAGTAAGAAATACAGAGGAAGATAATATAAACATTAGACATGGTGAATAATTGAAAACACATTCCATTAATAATAAATATGAAAACATTATGGCAGGAAAATGAACTGAGTAAATAATGCCATAATAAAACATAACCATGGGTATTCTACTAGTCGAATAACCACATGAACATTCAATTACTAGATTCATAATGAGGGAAGTTAATATGCCATACATTCTGAAACATTTCTTCATGGCCTCGACCGAGACATCTAGTGATTAAGGCCTCGGCCAAAATCCATATCACATTGGGAAAGGCCTCAACCAATTCCACGTCTAGTTGTCTCATGATACCTATCGATGCATCGAGGGGCTATAACGGGCCCCAACCATCACATAATAATTCCAATTCATTACTCATATTATTGGGGATAAACATAAACTACATATACATTCATATTGAAACTGTCATATGAAATGTAACTATCTTTCCCCAATCATTAAACATAAAACACTAACCATTCAGAATAATATGGTGAATGGTTTTAGGATATATTATCCACAATAGAGTTAGTCATAAACCATTAAATCAAATATGGTAGATGACTTCATAAATTATTAAACCCAATAATACCATGGAATCAACAAGAGTGTTGAATTATATGAAAAACTCTTATAAAATCATTAAGCAATTCTGGAGATAAATACTCTTTTATTTTGAAAAGAAGAGTTCTATTGGAAAACTATATTTGTATAAAACCAGAAGTGAAGTAATATAGTATTTTCATAATAAAATTAGTGATTCTATAAATAAAATGGTTTCAAAAAACATATTATAGAGTACCCTTTTAAATACGTAATAATTTGAGAAATTCCCTTGAATTGGGCTTGTATTTGTGAAACAATTTTGAAAGTTCCCTTTTAAAAAGTGTAACTATCCATAAAATAAGGAAGGATTATGGTTTGTAAGCATATATATGATACTGACACAGAACATATGATGAGTACATAACAATACAAAAGAATTACATTGAGGTAATTAGACAATGAATGTATCCCGAATGAAAATGAAAGTTCGGTTGGAAAAACCCTTAACTTAACTCCAAACGTGTTCCTCTATTGTACTTAAGATCTTGGAATATGAAATTATACTTGTTAAAAAGTTATTTCAAAAACTATTAGGCATTTATTTAGTTACCATAATTCTTTTTAGTTCATTTATGTCTTTATTGATAAGTTATTGTATTGAATTTTGTCGTTCTGGAGTGTTCGTTTCCTTTATTTTCATATTCAGTTCACTTGTTTTTATGTAATGAAGTTCATGTGGAATGGTTATAAATCTCCAGTATTGGAATTATATATTATTAATGAACATACATAATTTATAATGGAAATTTCTATCATTTGGTAACATGGAATGAGGAAGAATCATTAGATGACCACCAATTCGATTATTCGGCGGTATTTGGAATACTATGAACTAGTTTTATCATATAACTTAATTATATGTACATAATCTGGTTCCTGAATATTAATTAGGTTATAAAACATATATTATAGTCTGGTTCAACCATGAATATGGTTTCATGACCAGTAATGAAGAATAAATCGAAGAACTAAACTCCGTCATCCACGAAGGTTATAAATCGAAACCTCATGGACGTCGATTTCGTTTATAAAATAAAAGGGAGGGAGTAAGAATATTTATGATGGTTCTTACATTAACATGATATAAATAAAGTATATAGATGTTACTGGAGTAATCATTATCATTTGGATAGAGGAGGAGAGGATAACAAAAGTAGATAAATTGAAATAAAACCAAATGAGAAAGAAGGGTGCTTTAACTCTTGAAATAACCTCCTTGAGAAACTCTTTAAGAGAAGAGGTTTTGGTCTTTTGGAAAGACTAAGAGCTTTTTGGTCGTGGGGAGTGACTAGGGAAGGGTAATTGGGAATAAATTTTAGGAGATTCATGGCTTAGAGGTGTGAAGATAAGAGGTAGTGGTGGGGGGTTTTATAGTAGAAGAGAGGAGTAATTTTTGATTATTTAATTCATTATTTTATTAATTCCATC
The DNA here is from genome assembly GCA_963277665.1 of Viscum album. Taxonomy (NCBI): domain Eukaryota; kingdom Viridiplantae; phylum Streptophyta; class Magnoliopsida; order Santalales; family Viscaceae; genus Viscum; species Viscum album. The sequence continues at coordinate 1,639,452,481 of OY728129.1, forward strand.
AAGACAACCAATAGTATTATTTCATGTGACCCCTAATAGTAATAATGGAATGTGAGTTCGAAAAAATTGGGCTTACATCATCCTTGAATCACCTATGATGCAGGAAATCAAGTATTTAGCATTTAACGTATTTTATCCCAATTTACTATTCATCAAAAATTTTAAAATTTCAGAAAAATCCTAAAAATTCACCCCTACCATTTTTCTACGTGTAGAATTAAAAAGTGAAGTCCATTTTTGAAAAATAATTTTCTAAATATTATTAATTTAAATTTTAAATAAAATAATACTTAATTAAAAAATTAACTATTCAAATTCTACAACTACTTCTTTATCATAATGAAAAATTAACCAATATGTTATTATCTTCTAGCCTTAAGAAAATAAAATAACAATAAAATTTACTATTCATTAGGTTCATTTTAATATTCATATTACTATTCATAAGGGTATGTTACTATTCACTAAAAAATCAAGTTTGTTCTATCGGACTCCAAATGACTTACTCAACACAACTCTAGATGACATTTTTTCAAAATTCAAAACATAGAAGAGGCAAAGTTGTGTTTTAATGGATATATTATAAAATTTCATTCTATATTTATTTTCAAAACCTTGGGGTGTTACACTTTCAATCACCTATTTTATCATGTCATGCTAAAACATATCTTTAATCCATTATCAAGTTATTAATTATTCAAGGATATGATCACCCTATGGGTAGACATAAGAAAGGTCACAACACCATTGGATCTAAAGGGATCAAAAGAGTAATTAAACACCTGATTTATCATCACCATTATTCTATTAATTAATGCGTAAGTTATGTCAGTGCAATCACAAAATAATACACATACTTAAATAATTAGTAATAAACCATCAGGTTTGGTTATAGATTTCCTATCTTGATACAACGATCAAACAATTATTACAATAAGTTATACAAACAAGAACAAAGGTAATGGTGGTGATAAAGAAAACCTAGATCACATAAAAATCCAGATCAAATCCCAAAACAAATGTGGTCATTATATTACACCTTATGATGGAGAGAAAATGGATGAGAGGGGAAAACAATCAAAACAATTGATCTGATATCATATTCTTGATTGAGATATATGAAAGGGAAGAATGAACTCCAAAATCACCTGGAGTCTTCCGAGGGTCTGAGAGAGTAGATTTTTATTTGGATGAAGAAAGAAAGAAATGAATAGTGTGGATTTAAAACCGTTATCCACGAGAAATTCATGGTATAAAACCCTTTCATGTCGGTTATTTATCTATTTTCGAGTTTTTCTATAAAACACACCGTCTCAGGTTTAAATATCCTCGATCGAACATTACACGATGTGAACTAGTCTAACAACATGTATTATTTTCACACCCTAAACTAGTTCATGTCATCTTCCTAGTGATAGTTACACATTGTGTAACATGTTCATAGTGTGTATTAATTTCACACCCTAAACAGTTCATGACATCTTCCTGGTGATAGTTACAGGTCGTGTAACATGTCATTGAAATTTAAATTTCCTAAAAAAATTTCGTAGCTTAATTTCTATAGTAAAATACAAAACCACTTCCTAAATATTCTAAACCATGGATAACCCCTGTAAGACCTTGACACATATTTATTCCCAGACTACACTAATTAAAACAACATACATCCCTAACATTAGGTCATTTTCCCTAGTAAAATCTCTTCATCCCCAAACAAGACTCAGCCACCAAGGTGTAAAGAAAAAGGAAAACCCAAAACTCAAAGAGGGATGTAAATGGAAAATTATGAGATCTTACACAAGTCTCCAACTATGTTTCTTCTATTTTTATGGAAGAAGTTATGTTTTTTTGTTTCTCTTATTTCAAATATTAGGAGACCTATTTCTTAGAAGTTCATTAATTTTGTGTTAGGGTTGTTTTATCTTGAATCAAGGGTCTATGTTTGATAAGTGGTTATAAACAAGCATAAGGTATGCAGTCTACAATCATTCTCCCATATTCTTGATATTTTTATGTGTATGTGGTTGTACCATTATATTGTCATACTATAAATTTTTGTCCTTGAATATGAAAACAAAATTTACTCTTAAATTGGTGTGTAAGACCATCCATATACCCCATCAAGTTCATTGATAATCTTGAGACAAAGCCAATGGCCACACATGGGGTGTTCCAATCTTTTGAAAATGGTGAAATTAGTTTTTAAATAAAGAATTAGATTGTTTATGAGGTTAAAATGGTTATGGTTATTGGTTGAAATTTTATCATTATATAAGGGTCTATTTTTATTAATTCAAAAATTAAATGTGATGTGACATGTGAAATTAATTAAATGTTAAATGGTTAAAGGGGATTGAGTATGTTGTTAAATTATTTTAAGGGAGCCTTAATGATTATGTTATAATAATGAAGGGTTAAATGGTTTGATTATGGAATTGGGTAAAATATTTTGGGTATTATAGACTATGGTAAATAATGAATAATGATAAATTGAAAAGTTCCAACCTTATTGTTTTGTTATGTTAAAATTTTAACTATGTTAATCCTTGAATGGAGATCATGATAAAATGGTTTGGTGATGATGGACATGACTCTCCACATCTTAGGGATGGAAATGGTGGACATGACATGTCACACACATGGGTAATGATGTTTGACATGACATTACTTATCCCTAATTTATGATTTCTAAACAAGATACTTGAGATCCTTGACTTGGTGTGATGGACATGAAACTTCTTATTATTGGATAAGGTTCTGACATGATGGTTTATGCACTAATATAATTTTACATGGAATGTATGATTGGAATAACACTCCATAGAATCTATAATTGAAATTATTAATAATTTACCCTCTTTAGTTAGAATGTTTAACATCTAAAATTGATGGTTTGGGATTTTGTCATAGCCAAATAATGTTTAGGGTGTTGGGGTTCATGGTGAAACCCAAGTTCCCAAGTAACAATTTGATAATTATTTATTATGGCACATGATTTATTTATTGCCTCATTTATTAGTTCTCTTATACAGCTATATGAACTATGTTTTTTATTTGATTGGATATTTCATGAGACATAGTTGGTGGTGGCCTACTAATTTTTAATCACATCCTTATCTAGCCCCCAATGGTACCTGAGTAGATTTCATGGTTATGAGCTAGGATAAGGGAAAATTCCCTATGATAGATGGATGAGATGAGATTTTGGGATGGAGCATGGATAAGGAAACTAGACTAATTATGGGACCCATTCTGGGGGGTATTAGTGTGTATTATTTTGGGTTTCCTTTGGTACATGGATTCAATATGTCATGTAATATTTATTATATTTGTTGTGGGAACTTACCCACTTTTGGGAATTGTTTGTCTACCTACTTGTCATTTATTACTATTTCATGCTATTATTTTTGTTGTTGTTGTTGTGTTTCTATAATAAATTGTGAATAGTCTTCCAATGATCCTCAATAGGCCCCACTACTAGTCAGAAACCTCTGGCATCTAGTGAGGCATGCCTGAGGTTATGTGGCATATTGGCTTGGGGTACTAGTTTAGTGGCACCCGAGATGGGATGATACAAGTAATAAATCATAAAATAAGGATTTTATTAAAAATAAGTTGATATAATATGATATTGGGATCATAATAATGTGTCATGAAGATAATACATGACACCATAAGCATAAGTTAAACCTCTCTTCAAAGAAAACTTGATATAGTGTGCATGAATTAATACCTGTAGAACATACATGGTATCTCATGAGATAAAAATATTACTCAATGCATAGGGAGGATATATATTTCTAGGCCAACCAGTCATATCATAATATATATATATATATATATATTAATATGTGTTTCACATAAATAATTCCTACATATGGAATAAGCATAAGAAAAACCCATGAAAAGGGAACGAGTTACATAGTGTTATCTCAAAACATAACCAAAGATATATCATAATGATTCCCAAGAGAAGAATGAATTAAATATGTTTAGATGTTCATATTTTAATAAAGTGGAATATGTATTAAATAATATGTTTAAATGAAGAAAATTCATAAGGAATAATTAGATAAGTGATTATATAATTGAACCTATTTAAAGATGTTCTGATGAATGAATAAAAAACATATAAAGAAGGAAAACACAAGGTGTTTTTATTAAGATTAGTAATAAACTAGAAAGGTGTTACATTAAATACTTATTATTTTTTGGAATCATGTAAGGGAAAAAACATTAAAATATTAACATATGAAATAGAATAATGAATAAGAGAGGTCCCTATAAAGTGGTGTGTTTTAAATAAAGATAAAAAGGGAACGTGAAAAACATGTATGACCCCAGCAAAGAAAGGTAAAATAAATTTGGTATATGTGTATGACACACATATATATAAAATATAAAATAATTACATGATAATAATAGAAAAATAAAGTGAATAATTGAGATAGAATAAATAACATAAAGGAAATGAGCGTGGTTCAAAAGATCCCTTATAACATCGTGATTTACGAATTGAGAAAAAATTGAAAAGGGGTTTATGTTAAATAAATATAAATCCATATAAAAATAATAAATAAAACATACTAAAATCATAGGTTATAATTAACCCAACATAGATTAATGGTATTAAAGAAGAATCATTATAAATTAATGAAAGGAAATTGAGTTAACAAAACCCTTACGACTTCGGTACGATATGAATGAAAAGAAAAATAAAGGGAGATATTGTGATAGACATTAAAATATCTTGAAATAAAATAAATAAATTATAAATAAAGAAAATAGGGAATTAATTAAACTATATAAATGAAATCATGATTCACAATATTGAACATGTCTTAAGGAATTGAAATTGAGATGGAAAACCCTTACCTAGGATTCTTTCATGATCAGACATACATTAACTTCCTGTATAATAAACTAAGAGTCATTAATAATATATTTTATAACCTTATTAATTTTTATTACCTTTTATATTAATCATTTATATTCATATATTACATAGTTATTACTTATTTTTAGTTTATATTTATCATCACTTTTTAGTAGTCTCAACCATTCTTTATTTGTTTTGATATAATAGTTTTGGTAATCATTACCTATTAAAGAGTTAACCATATTCATAATATTAAAGGTAGTATAATATAACTTCCATAATTATTTATGAATCTCAAGGTTCATTCCATCAGAGTTTCAGGTACGATTCATGAACATGAACCCAACAACATGTATTCTTTAGTAAATTTTAAAGAATAAAAGAAGGTATATTAATAAAGAGGAAAATATTAACATTACCATTAGATAAAACAATTAAGTACTTATTAATATATTATATTACCAATAATTAATTTTTCAAAACCATCCATGATAATATTTTAGCATCATCCATGTTGGTGGTTAAACTGACCCAAACAAGAACATGTAATAATCCACGGATGAATACAATTATACAGTTTTTTTTACAAAATATCATTATTAAATAAGTGTAATGATATTATTTATATGTTATTAATGTGATTAATCATAATTTTTAATAATTATAATAAGAATATCAATTAAAATGAAGGAAAATAAGTTATTTTTTATAAAGAAGGATGTGTATATTCTCTTGGATGCCTTCTTGGTTTTGAAGGATTTTGGGAATTATCATGAGACCTGAAGCAACAAAAAATGGGATAGAATTATTATAGAAGGGAAAATGGTAGATTAAAGGGAATAATTCTGATTTTTTTGTGTATTGTAAACGGTGGTAGAGGGGTCCTTTTATATGGTAGAGGGGTGATTGTTTTTGTAAATACCAATTTCTTTATATAAAAGGAATGTAATATTCAAGGAAAGTGGATCCCAAAATTAAATTTAGCATAATATGATAAGTTTAGTTTAATATTAATCCCATACAAACATTTATATAAAATTTATTGTGATATTTTTTTGGCTTTATCACTTAATTTATAACATTTACCACATTTTTGCCTTTACTGTGGTTACCAAATTTTACCAAGGAAACATAATTTTATGACTAGAAATGAAATTAAAAATATTAAATAATCTATATAATATGATTGAAAATATGAACTCAATTTTATTTAATTAAATTTTAATGTGATAAAAATTAATTATAAAATAATTACACATAATGGAATAAAAATCAAATTTTAGAAAATTTAAATTTTAAGAATAAAAAAGAATTTATAATTATTTAAACCATATAGTATTAATTATCATCAAATTTATTTGTTTACTATTAAATAAATAAAGTCTATTTTTCATTAAAAAAATCTAAAAATTAATGGAATCTTTTTAATTCTTAATTAAAGGAAAATTACCAAGAAATTTTTTATAAGAATAAAATATAATTCAGGTTCCAAAATGTTACAAATAGGTTTCAAAATTAGAATTATTATTTTTAATTATTATATCCCTTAAATAATTTTTTTTAATGAAAACAATTTTATATTTTTTGGATTCATATTTATATCTAGATGATATCATAAAAGGTAATATATTTATAAAAACTATTTTTTTACTATTCACTAAATAATCAACTTATTTAGATAATCCAAAATATTAATCCTAATATTAAATTTATGGGATGAATAAAAAAAATTTATTCTATCAAATGATATTTCTGAAATTTAGAAATTTATCTTTCAAATAAAAACATAAAATATAAAGGAAAACTGTTTATATAGAAAAATAGATTTTTAAACATTAAGTGTTCTTAATCTTATTTCATATAAATTGATAATTAAATGATTGTTATTATATATTTTTATGTATTGAAATTTTTAATATAATTATCCTTTGAAATTTATCAATTTAATTTATAAATATAAAAATGCACAACACTTAAAAAATAGTTCTCTGAAAAATATCCATTTTTAACATTCAATGACTTTATTGTTATTTCTAATAAATTTATAATAATTAAATGAATTTTAATTAATTTTAATATATTTATAAACAATAAATTTTATTTAATTTAGTTTTTAAAATAATTTAAATTAAACTTTTAAATAAAATCATATAATATATGGGGGAAAATTTTATTTTTAATAAATATTATTTTTTTTCTAAATGAAATACCATATTATTATTTTGTATGTTGATAATTTTTTATAAGACTATCATATTAAAAAAATATTATATTAATTCATATAAGTAATATAAATATCCATTTATAACATATCTAATAATTTAATAATTCTGCAAAATGATCAAAATAAAAAATCATCTTTAGAAAGTAAATTTAAAATATTTACAAAAAATATTTTTTGTTATTATTTAAACATAATGATTTTAAACATATCATTGGTATGTAATTGATTATATAAAATCTTTTATAGAAATAATTTTTTTAAAAATATTTATTAAATAAATATATATTTATAAATTGAATTTAATAAATCATAAAATTTATTTTAATAAAAACACATGGGTTATCACATCCTTATTCATGTAAAATCTAATTTTAACTCATTAATAACCTTGAAATGTTAGGTAGTAAGGGATTTCTTTAAATATGCATTCTCTTTCCTCAAAAAAGTCTTCATCTTTTCCTGTTTATTGATTTCATTCAAACTTACAAAAATATCCATCCATAATTAGAATTCATTTGGTGTTTTCTCACCTTCAGTTTACTTATTAGTATTCCTTTATAAATTTATCCCTTATTCTTTACTAGAAGGATCATTAGATGTTTTTTATTTATCCATTAAATCTACATAAACTTCATTATATGAATCAACATTGTTCTTTTTTTCATCATAAAAAGATTTATTATTGTGTTTTGAGAGAATTTTATTTTTACTCTGTACATTAGCCTTTTATTTTCATTTAAATTATTTTCCTCTACTTTTTCCACTTAACTACTTATTTATAATTAACAATATATATGATTGACTATCTTCTTTATCTTCTTTACTTCTCTCATGTCAACTAGAAAAAAAGTTTCCAATCATTACATAATTAAAAAACTTAAAATAAAGTTTACCATTGTATTTATTTTTACCTCAGTGTATGCCATTTTAAAATAATGATGTAAAATCATAGAAATTTACGTAATCATTCTCAAAATCAGTTTCCACATCATGTGACTTTATAGGATCATGTTTGTATCTATTTAAAGCATTGAAATCCATCACTTTCTCAAAATTTTCATTGTTTCTTAAGGAAGGACCTCTAAACATTTCATTTGAAATTATTATGATATTTAGTTTATTTATGGTCCACTCATAAATTTCTTGATTATCTATAATATAAATATCTAATTAAAACTTTTCTAGGAAAATTATCATCAATTTCTTCACTATAGTGGTATCTTTTAAGAACTTATCTACAACTTCAAATCAAGCTTATAGTTTTTTTTACTTGAATTAATAACTTATCCATTGACTCATCTTGTCCCATGTGAAAATCCTCAAATTGATACCGGCATGTATGTAATTGTGACTCTATAACTTTCTTACCTCCCTTATGGACATTATGAAGTTTCCTCTAAATTACATTCACTATTTTTATACCCATCACGTATGCAAAAAATTTATACTATTAGGATAAGAGTAACATACTATTCTATCTCCCATCAACTTAAATATCCATCTTATTAGGAAATGTGTAGGTTTTCCTGACTTTGAGAAGATGCACACAATTATCCATGGTGTCAAGATCATCTATGCCACAAAAATGAAGATATAGAACCATCCATTCTTTTCATAAGAATAATCCATTAAAATAGAACATGATAAATACTTTTAAATTGATGGTGTTCATGATTTACATAGATCTATTTGATAAAAATATGTTAATAACATTTTTGAAAACTTAGATCCAAGGGAAATTATATAGAGTCACCTCATGAATGATCGGATACCAAGTATAGGGCCCATGAGTTAGTAAACCACCATAGGGGGGATTAGCGATTACCAAAAAAATATTAAAACCATTTCCATTCATTAGTTAGTGAAATTTTATCTTGAATGAATCAATGTGATGATGAGTGATGGTGAGAGAAAGAAACCACTTGATTCCCGATTTTTTACAATGATTACTCAATCTTGTTATCGAGTGTAAAATACTTGGTGAATACAATTTGTGACCCCACTAAACATGTTATTATATTACTCAAAATAAGAATATGGAATAGAGGATGAAGATTTTCTAGAACTCCAAGTATAATATGTAAAGATGAGTATCAACAATTCGATCAATCTTTGCTTCTTAATGCGAAGGGACTCTAAAAATTATATCATGCATGAACCCTTATTCTTCTCTCTAGTCCCATCTAAAATATCTCTGGAATTTTCACTATAAAAAATATATAATTATCTCAAATTTTCATCATATAAATATGGGGGGGGGCATATAATTTATCTATAATTAGAGAACCACTGTGGTGTAGACGTTTTTACCATGATGTGGTTTGGTCTATCTTGGCTATATCTGAATTATTCAGCCAAATCTGGAAATTTTCTCAAGTAATTCAACCCTTGAATATATATCTCCAATAAAACACCATAGAATAGTCTAGATTTCCATGATAAAGAGGAATTTAACTATTACTCAAAACACCCACTGCAATATCCATTTCCTCTTTAGGCATGGTTTATAAGGAATTATTTATTATACTATAGGATCTATAATTCCTCTTTAAAATTCATCTCCCAATGGTCCATCTTCAACTACCCCTAGAAATTAAAACACTATAGTTATACTTAATGTGGGTGTTTCCTCCTTTATACATATAATTAACCCCATAACCTCTATTTTGAAATTCTTAACTTCTAATTTTTTTCCATTTGAAGCATGGTTCATATGAGTTTTTCTTTATGAAACATAATGAAAAGAAACCAATTTCTCTTAGTCCAAGTCTTGGTTAAAAAAATATAACACTGACCATGTGTACCACAAAACTATTTCACCTAAATTTATTCACAAATTATTTTTGATCATGCACTACATCGTGTTTAGAGAGTCACCAAAAAAATATATAACTTTTCCTCAAATTTTCTTCATTTATTTGCATCTGACCCATATCCAAATAGCCTCTCAATCATCCATGAGATTTTTGTTAATAAATACAACACAAAAACATATTTAAAAAATTAAAATTAATTATTTCAAGAAATAATTCATCATATTCTCTCAATGTGAGAGCGATCTAAATGAAACATCATAATATAGAATAATGTTTTTTAGAGTTCTACAACCTCATGATACAAAAATAAATATTACATAGATCGCACCTCAATTTAGATCATGTCAAAACCCCCCATTTTCCAATTCACCTTATTAGGGGCTTCTTAAATAACGAAATCCCTTAGTCACCGTAGTAATAAAAGTCTCCTCAAAATTATGTGGGGGTTATGTGTTATTATATATCTATTATATTTCTTATTATTTTTTATTATTTCTTATACATAACCACTACGGCTTGGTAACATTACCGATACCCATACGAGGGATTGGGTTTCGGGTTCACCCCTAATTTATAGGATGTGTGTTATATAGATAGATAAATACCCCTATACCTCTGTCCATTACAAATATTTCAATGTCATGTGGTGATGGATGTGACAGTTGTTTTATGGTAGTGATATTTTCATGAGGTAGTGGTGTGGTTATGTTGTAGTGATGTGATGATGTTATAGTTATGTGGAAGTATTAATATGTTACTATGGTATATGGTATGTTATTTTCATTATATGGTTTTAATTTTTACGTGGTATAAGGTTTTTATTATGTGGATATGGTTTCAAGATATATACAATTAGGATATGAGGGTGACTTGATCAGTGGGTATGTAAGTGTTGGGTACATTATTGGTATATTTTATTGAAATCCTTATTACTGTAATTGGGTGTGTATTTTGTGAGTGAATCATATTGATTTTGGGTTATATTTAACCTTGGGATATTTTGGTCAGAGTGAGTATCGCAAGAGGGGGTGAATTGAGTACCCAATAAAATTTTATGTCTGAAATGAATTATTTTGAAATCTCCCAAATGTTTAAACGTAGCCCAGTTTATCCAAATAAGTAGTATGATATAGATCTCATTATTTCTATAGATTTCTCTAAGATTTATTAGGTCTCACATGAATAATATAAAATATTATTCGATCCTTTGAAATCAGTTTAATTTATCAAAATACTATATGAACACAAATTAAGATAAACTATCAAAGTATATATTTTGTTTGCAGTTAATTTTTTTAAGCTTTAAAGCAGAAATAATGTAAAAGAAAATTTAAATACAAAAAAAAAAGAATGAATACAAGAAGTTCAGTCTCAAGTCAAGTCTTATTCCTCTCCACTTTGTGATCTCCCTCCACCTAGAAGTTTATATAAAATAAACACAATGATCTACAACTTGGATCAGGTTTTACAAGAGTTAACACTATCTAGGTCATACATGACCTCTTCCATAGTTATTCGTGAGAACAAGAATAAATAGGCCACATAAGGACCTCTACCACTCTTATATATGGGAGTAAAAAATATAAAATGGGTTTGAGAAGATATTGAGTATCTTACAGTTTTTCACATGAAATAGTGTGCATATATAAAACAGAGTATATAAAAAACTGCTCAAAAGTAATAAAACTAAATAGAATAGATCAATCTATATGAGTAGAGTTTTAAATTTCTAGGTCTGTTGTAATGAATCTTTTGAATCTTTATTTGAATCAACAATGAAGCTCGAGTCACGTTCTCTTGAAAAGCTTTAGGAAAACAAAGTGTCGTAGACTCTTATTCTCCGACTAAAGGTAAGAAGAAAATGTGAATGTGTTGTTTGGATTCCTAGTAAAATGTTTTTTATAGGTGAGCTGTAATTGTGTTTAGGAAATTTGAGCTTTCATCTTACCATTTCATCAATGCATCTATCTTTTTCAATCTGTATGTATCTCTCTGTATATCTATGATAGATGAGGGAGTGTTCTGCACTTTTATCAGCAATAGTAGCAAGAAGAATATCCAGAAAAATAGATACCTCATACTTCATATCCCGACACTTTATTCAATGATCTCTGTCAATCATTTAAGAGAAAATCACTAAAATAGTAAATATAATTAACTTCAACAAAAAAAACCATTATAATAATATGATTCAAAGGGATAAGAAAATGAAAAATAGTAGAGGTGTCTTAGACTGGTGGTGTTTCATGGACGATATGATGCCAACGGTATGATATCCTGGCGGTATCTCATACCTAGCTAGATTTTTAAGTCGGCGGCGAGTCATGGACAATGGTGTCTCAAGTTGGTGTCACCAACCTCAATGGTGTCTCTCATCCTTATTCATTTTCATTACCCTTATTAGAATGTGATATTCTTACAAAAAACATGAAACTCATTAATATCATTAAAATCATTATTTTTTATCATTAAAACTAGGAGGTAAACAATATCCCCCATTTTGATGATAAAAAATCATTGCATCAAAAGTATTAAAAATGTTTAAACATAATATATAACGAAGTATAAAACATAATATAGCATGCCCCTAAATTATAGATAATATCAAAGAAAAAGAATAAGACAAGAGTAAGAATCCAATATAATTATCATGAATAGAAAGATTAAAAACATGTAGTATCAAAGGTACTATAGAAACAATATTGTAATAAATCAAAAAGTACATAAGGTTTTCAATATGGAAAAAATTATCCCCCTATTGGTATTATAAAAAAATGTAATGAAAAGAATTAGTAAAACAAGAATAGCAGAATAAGTAATAACTGAGGCATTCAAAATTATTACTAAAATTTTATTACATCCCCTATCCCATCAAATAAGAAATGTATAATCCAACAAAACAAGGTTCAAGGTTTAGTAGAGGGGTCTATTGGTGATTTCCCTTTATCTTTGGATTGTTCTTGCTCATTATATGAGGCAGAAGGATCAACTATAAGAAAAATAGAAGGACCACCTGAGGAGATTCCAACTATAGTTCGAGGATGATCTTCCCCAATCAAAACTGGCCTAAGTTGTCTTAAGTCTTGAGTAGGAGACATTGGAAAAGGATAAAAGTGGGAATAAAAAGGTGCTAATGGGTCTCTAGAAACTCATAGTCTGAGAGATAACTAAGGAGTAATTGGGACAACTTCCTAAGAAACAACTTCTTCACCATGAACATGAATAAACAAGTTCTTGAGATTTATAAAATCTATGATGATTTGGACACCCATTTACATCAAACTAAAGAAATATTCCTTCTATTCCATAAAAAAATTAAATACTGGGGTCATCTCATTGACCTGTATAACTTATTCTTTGAAATCATGAGTCACAGTAGGCATTCTTAGGTTTTCAAACAAGAATTTGAAATTGGAATCCATGTTATGCTTGGTATAAATACAAGAGAGATAGAACATCATGGACTTATTAATAGTCTCTCAATCATCATTCTTATCATTGGCATAATTCTTAATCATCATATGATCATGATCAGTTCCATGATCAAACTTACTCAAAATTTCTAAAGGAATCATATGTCCTCCACTAGAGGGACCACTAGATGTTGCTGCAACGTGTTCTCTAAAAACTGATCGTATGACATAAAAATAAAGCACTAGAGGAGGAGGATCTGCAATAACAGAAGTATCAAAAGAATTATCTTCAAGTATTTTAAGGATACCATTCTAAGAATCCATAAAATCGGATCCCATTTCTACAATCATAGACTTGAGAGATTCCAGTTCACTACTAGGCCTCCTTTTCTCAATCTCTATCTCATAAATATAAAGAATCATCTTAGGTTGGATATTTTGAATAATAATTAAAAAATATGTACCTTGCATCCTTTTCATAGATGAAATACTATTTAAGAGGATGATTCTTTAGATTTAAAACAAAATCATACATTAACAACTTACCAAAGTCATCTAAGTCACTTTTAGTAACTCCCTCAACTTGAATAGAAGTAGATTTTGGAGTAGATTGATGTGTAGGGGTTCCGATAGAAGTGGGATTTTCCAAAATCCCATCAAAATATACTTGAGAATTCAAGGATCCCTTAGGATAACATTTATATTGAACCTGAGGTCTGTCATGCCTTGGTGAAATTTTACTGAATTTTCCCAATTCTTCAAACATGGGATAAAACCATCTCCAATAAACCTCATCAACAATTGTAGAAGTGGTAGAAGGGACCAAAATAGTTGGTATAACCATTGTTGTCTCAACATATTTGAGAACATCTAAACTCTGCACAGGTACAAACTGTACAATGACTGTAGGGATTTCTTTTAAATAGTTAGCATTTGAACTCTATAAACCAACACTAATAAAATCAATGTATAACTATATTATAAAAGTAGGTACATCTAGATTCTGAACATATTATTGAAGAAAAACATCAGTTTATTTTCCTTCCACATTTTCTACCACATGAGACTTATCAAAATTTTCATCTACTATCTATTAATCTCCAAATTCCTCCCCAATAAGATCATTTTTCTCTTGTTCAGCAACATACTATTCTATAGTAGTTATAACACCTAATCACAATATAATCTAAAACATCTTGACCAGTGAGGAAAGAACTATCCTCAACTTCATCAACATGTAGAGATTCTTGAAAAATTTCAACATATGGTGATTTCCCCCGTCAACAAATATATCCTTAATCTCTAAAGACATATCCAATTCCTTTATTTTTATTCAACCACTAGAACCACTTTACTTAGATTCTTCATCATCAATTCCATTATTATATTCTTCTTCTTCTTTTTATTCCTCATTATCATCATCATCTTTAGTGGATTTAGAACTTTTATATTTCTCCTCTCCCGAGACCTCAATATCTTCTTCATCAATCCGGTCCATTTTCTCTCTTTTTGGAAACCTCCTAGGTAGACTAGGATCCCTAAATGTAATGGGAGAAGATTTGTGAGATAAATAGGGGTCACTACCTACATCTAAATATGGTTCCTTTTCTACTTATTCAACAATAATTTATTCCTTATACTCATCAGACTACTCCCTTACATTATCAGGATCCATTCCTGGATCAACTTCATTCTTATGTCTGGTTGGGTGATCAACTGAATCATTCTCAACATATAACTTTTTATAATCTCCAACCCATTTTTTATTCTAGGGGTTCCATATTATATTCATTATTGAGCAAGTATAACTTGTAAGACAAAAACCACCATAGTCTATACAAGACTCTTCACCATCACGTACTAGGACCTTGGATTATAACATGGTAGACGTCATGTTCAGGTAGATCAAATAATTAGATCATGAGGATTGATTAGACATTTCATACATATTCCCCATAAGGCACCTAAAAAGATGGATCATGAGACCTTATTTCATCATATAGAGAAGATACCCATCTTGATACCTCAGTGTTAAAAAATCACCTTTCCCCAGGAAAATCATGTTTTGAACAAACTTAAATATCATCCTACATTCTACATCCATATCAGAGGAAATAGGCCTTCAGGTCATTCCATAACCTGTCAGTATTGCCAGAGAATCCTTGTATATGAACATATCACTAGATTCTAGAATACTACCTTAGAAATCATTATAAACCCCATAATGAGTAACACTTAAACACTTAGACCATTTTCTTAATGAAAAACCAAATACATGACCTTTCACATAGATTCTGATCTAATCGACTCCATATTTATTAAAATTAACCTCTACATTATGATAAAACTCCTATACAAGATTAGGGTAGAATGGTATTTAGTTTGTGGAAACCCACTCTAACCATACCTGATCATGAATCACTTTGATTAATAGGGACTTACTAGAAAATAACCAATTCGTTTCAACTTCCTTTTGTGGTAAAACAACTTGGTTGGAAAGATACAGATTGACTGGGGAAACTAGAGCAGGTGAACTCAAATCATTATTCTTCTTCTTTATAGATTTATATTTTGAAGTAGAAAACTCAAAATCTTGCTTCATTATCAGCATTTAGATTAGCTCAACAAGTTTGGTCGAGGGTAGGAGATAGTTTTAAAAATGAGAGGTGGAAGGGTTGCACTAGGATTGGGAGAGATACAAGAGTATCATGCGGGGCTCAAGGTATGTTGGAAATAGATATTATGCCACTATAATATCATTTGAGACATTAGGTATTCTATAATTAAATTAATACTTGAAATAAAAATTTAAATCTGAGGAAAAACATGCATCAGGATAATGATATAATATAAATCGATGGTTTAAAAATATAGAGAACCAAAAAATAGAAATGGAATGAAATAAAATGGCATGACATTGCAACGGTATGAAAAACCAATGGTGTAATAGCCAATGGTGTGACAAGATAACAACATGAGAAGACAATGCAATGATAAACCAATGACACGAATAATCAATGGTGTGTCATCACAATGGTATTTAAATTACAACAGTATGTGAGAGGTAATTAAACTTAATCAATATTTATCATTCCTAACTCATGTTTGATATAATTGATTCTTTCATAATTCAAAGGATTTGTAAAAATATCATCCAAATAATGTTCTTGTGGTAATAAATTCAAGAATGATATATTTTTTTTTGAAAATGGTCTCTCAAAAAGTGATTTACTATATCAATATACTTTTTCCTTGAATGTGAAACATGATTCATAGAATTTTTAATTACACTTGTATTGTTAGAGTTTATGGGGACATGTCAGAATTGATATCCATAGTATAGTAGAGTGTGTTTCATTCACAAAATTTGTGCACAAAAACTACCTACAACTATGTACTCAGCTTCAACAGTAGATAATTCAATGAATTTTTTTTACTACACCATGGAACTACAGACTTGCCTAAAAGTAACATGTTCACGAGGGTCTTTTTCTATCTAACTTTCATCCTCTAAAATCAGCATCAGAATAACTTACTAAATCCAATTATCATTCTATTGGGTAAAACAATCCTAAATTGGTTGTATACTTGATGTATAGAAAAATTATTTTGACAATAACAAGTTGCGAATATTTTGGGTTAGCTTGAAAATGAGAACACATACACACACTAAACATAATATCTAGTCATCTAGAAGTGAAGTAGAGAAGAATTCTAATAATACCTCTATAACTATTTTGATCAATTAGTTTCCCAGCTTCATCAAGATCCAATTTATAGGTGGTACTCATAAGAGTATCAATAATCTTAGTGCTATCCAAGTTAAAAAATTTTATAATATATTTTGTATATTTAATTTGATTTAAAATAATTCCTTCTTTATTTTTAAAGATAAAAAATACAAGAAATAATTTTAGTTCACCCATTAAACACATTTTAGATTCATTTTGCATCATTTTAGAAAAATTAGAACAAAGATAATTTTTTTATGATCTAAAAATAATATCATAAACATAGATTTTTACTACTAATACCTATTTAAAAGTCACTTTTTTAAAAGAGTATGATCACCTATTCCTTTTGAAAATCCTTTTAAAATTAGAAAATTGCTCAGCATATCATACAAATTTATAGGAGTTTGTTTTAAACCATATAACGCTTTGGTTAATTTAAAAATAGGATTTGGATAATGAGGTTTTTGAAAACTAGGGGGTTGTTCAACAAAAACATTCTCAACTATAAAACCATTTAAAAATTCACTCCTGATACCCATTATAAAAATCTTGAAATATAAATGTGATGCATAAGAAAGTGTGATTCTTATGGATTCACGTAAGGCTACAAGTAAAAACGTATCCTCATAATCAATCAATTCTCATGACTATAACCCTATGCAACAAGTCTAGCCTTGTTTCTTACTATGGTTCTTAACTCATAAAATTTATTCCTAAACACCCATTTGTTTCCAATAGTCAAGGTGTCCTTGAGTTTATCTAAAATTTCCCACACATTGTTTCTTTCAAACTGATTCAATTGTTCTTGCACATCTATTTACCAGAATTTATTTTTAATAGCTTTATTAATGTTCTTAGGTTCAAGATGAGATAATAAAGCTTGATGTTCAAGGTTATTTATTAAAGAATATATATTTTTAATTAATCTATATAGATCACTTACAACAAAATCTAAAGGTTGGTACTTAATTATTTAAATAGCTCTAGAGAAATAGGTACTAGTCACTTTTAGATTTTCATCTTTAGGTTTTGGAAGTTCTGGAAGTTATTGAGAACTAGATAATTTTTCTGATTTTTTGGAAGTAGAATCTAAAGGTTTATAATTTAATATCAGAGAAGATAAACCATAATCATTATTTTATAAAGATTCTTTGGATAATGTTGATCAGTTTCATAAAATTTAACATGTATGGATTCTTATATATTTTCGGTCTTCTTATTGAAAACTCAATTGGCTTTTCTAGAGATTGAATAACCAAGGAAAATCCCTTCATCACTGTTGGAAGAAAATTGGTCAAGATTATCATTATTGTTAATAATAAAGACTTTTCAACTAAAAACATTAAAGTAATTACCATTAGGTTTTCTTTTATTCCATAGCTCATAGGGGGTTTTCTTAAGGATAGGTCTGATCAAATCCCTATTGATGATATAGCAGGATATATTGATAGCTTCTATCCAAAAAAGTTAGTTAGGTCATGTTAATTCAACATAGTATGGGAAATATATTGTAAGGTTATATTTATGCTTTCAAAAACTCCATTATGTTGGGGTTTCATAGGAGTAGAGAAGTTTTGAGTTTAGCCATTTTGTGAGAAAAATGATTCAATATCTTGATTTTAAAACTTACGACCATGGTCACTCCTTAAGGTATTAATCCCAAGTAGACTAAGATTTTATACAGAATTAGAATACTTGGTAAATTAAGAGAAGTCTTTAATTTTGTGATATGGAAAATATAACCCAAGTATAACTAGCGAAATCATCTACAAGATCATAGACATAGTGCTTCCCATTAAGACTTGAAACTATTGATGGTCCAACGAAATCCATGTAAACCAACTCAAGAGGTTGAGAAGTTAAAACTTCTTTCTTTAATTCAAAAGAAACTTTTTATTGTTCCCCCTTTTGACTGGGGTTACATACTTTATCAGTTGGGAACTCAATATTTGGTATATCCCTAACTAACCCTTTCATAGTTATCTTTATAAGTGAGTGAGTGTTGCAATGTCCAAGTCTCCTATGCTGAATCCCTGACTATTTATAAAAGGCGCTTTAGAAAACAACATTTTGAGAAATAAAATAATTCAAATCTATAGCATAAACATTTTAATTTCATAAATAATTAAAAATAAAATAATATTTATAATAAAAAAAATTGTGATCATCATTCTCAAACTTAACATAAAAACCATCATCACACAACTGAGAAATGATAAGTAGATTATACGTTAAATCATCAATATATAAAACTCTATAAATTAAAACCGAATTTTTGTTACCAATCTATCCTAGACTAATGATCTTTCCTTTTTCATTATAACCAAAGTTTACATGTCCATAATCAAACATTAAGAGACTCTTGAAGCATGAATAATCTCCTATCATATGTCTTGAACAACCACTTGTAATGTAACATAGACTTATATGGGATGTCTTCAAACATTTTCCCTATAAAATAGGTTTTAAATAAGAAATGATTTTGGTACCTAAATCTTTTTGGATCCATATATATTAGAAATTAATGATTCGGAAAAAAAATTGCCTCATGGGTTTCCTATAAACATATTTAAATTTTTTTAAAATAAAAACCTTGTTAGGTCATTTTGAAAAATGACTATCAGTAGAACTTTCAGGTCTGGATTTAGAAACAAAGGTACTTTTATATATTCTTCTTTGTCCAGGTTCATATCCTATTCCAGTAACATATTTGGGATAAACTTGTTTTCCCAATATTTGTGGGAGAGTATCTCTACTATTTGTAAATTTTTCAATGTATTTCTTTAAATAATTATTTGAAAATTTAAGTTCATAATTTTATTTGAGCAGTTGAGAATTTTTCTCTTTTTCTACATATAATCATATTTCATATTTATAGTTAAAAAATGTTGACTTTTAATAATTTTATACTTAACCTTAAATTCATTAAAACTAACCTCTATCATGTTGAAATATTCAAATAATTATTTATTTAACATATCATCATCATCCTCATGTTTTTCATTGTCTTGATTATCAGACATATGCATAGGAAGAATACTAGAAATAGATGGTAAATATCGTACCTCCCTGAATTTAGTCATAAAACACACGTTTTCTATGATTGGTTTATTTTTAGGTGTTGCATCCAAGTCACTGGAGATATCATATGAAGCACTCCATATTATCTTCATGAAATTATTATTTCTCATATCCTTATCCTCATATTTTTTTGTACTTAATATTTAGAAATTCATATTTTATGTGACATTTCCTCCTGCATTCATAGCAGCCAACTTCATTTGAATAATCACCTTTATTACAATATTTCTTCCAATTTCCTCGTTTTTCATACTTTCCTTTAAAATTTTATTTTATAAAGAACTTTATATTTTGGTAAAATTTATTGAATCTTCTAGCTAGGTGAGCCATCTCCTCATCACTATCAGAGGGTGATTCAAAATCATTGGAACTAGCAGCTTGTACATTCACTACCAAAAAACTGGACAAGGCAAGCACTTGCCTTTATCAGCGCTAACGGAAAGAAGCTGATAAAGTGTACATTTATCAGCGCTTTTAAATATCCCTTTATTAGCACTTTTCTTAGCGCTGATAAAGGTTACATTTATCAGCGCTTTTCTTAGTACTGATAATGTTTATTGTATACATTAATTAAAAAACAAATGTTATAACTAAACATATATATATATATATAATTAAATAATTATTAGATTAATAATAAATATATTTATTATATTTATAAGATTTATTAGATTTATTAATTCATTATATTTATTAGATTTATTAATTCATTATATTTAATATATATTTATTATATTTGTTTATATTTAATGAATCTGTTTTATTTATAAATATATAATACCTTTTCATATATATGTAAAATTAAAATTATTGAATATATATATGTTTTCCAATGAATTGGGGTCAATGAATATATCATGCGTATATGTTATGTGATCATATATGTGTATGAATAATGTTCATTTATAGATTATAATTACATATCACATTGATGTGTTATTGATTTATAATTCATTATGTTACCCATATAATATATATGTTCTAAAAAATGTACACTTATAATTAAAATTACATTATATTTAAAAAATAAATATATATTTTATTATATTTTCAATGATATATATATAAATATACCTTTCAAATAATTTTATAAGTATAAATAAAGATATATTTATTTAGAGTTATAATTATTAATATATATATATATTTATCATAAATATCATTTTAAATAAATATATAATAATATAAACAAATTATTAAATTTATACATTTATCAGCACTTTTATTAGCACTGATAAAGTATGGATTTATCAGTGCTACAAAAGCACTGATAAAGTGGGTCTTTATCAGCACTAAAATAGAAAGCGCTGATAAAGACACCCTTTATCAGTGCTAAAAAAGTGCTGACAAAGTCCTACCTATATCAATGCTAAAAAGTGCTGATAAAGGAGCTCTTTATCAGCGTTTTTCATTTTAGCACTGAAAAACACCCCCTTTATCAGTTCTTTTTACTAGCACTGATAAAGGTCCCCATGGGATTTATAAGTGCCACCAGGTCCTCCTCCCCCTCCCCGCACCCTGTCAATCTTTCGTGGAAGCCCTACCCTGCGCCTCCGCCGTTGCCTCCTCTCCACCGTGGCCTCCTTCTCTTCATCCTCTTCCATGACCACTGCCTCATTCTCCTCCTACAGTGCCTATTTCTCCTCCTCCTCCTCTTACCGCTCCTCCTCCTCCCCGCACCCTGTCAGTCGCAGAAGCCCTACCCTGTGCCTCCTCCACTGCCTCCTCTCTTCCACCGCCTCCTTCTCCTCCTCTGACGCCTACTTCTCCTCCTCCTCCTCTTGCCGTGGCTCCTCCTCCACCACCTCCTCCTCCACTGCGGCTCCTCCTCCTCCTCGACTCCTCCTCCTCCTCCTCCACTTCGGCCTCCTCCTAATCCTCCTCCACCTATGACTCTTCCTCCTCCTCCTCCTCCTCCGCCTACTCCACTGCCTCTGCTGCCTCCGAGCTTCCTCCGCTGCCTCCACTGCCTCCAAGTTTCCTCCACTGCCTCCGCTGTCGACGCCTCCTCCTCCTCCACCACCGGGTCCTCCTCCGTAAGGTGTGTAAAATTGAATTTTCATGAATTAATTATGTTTTAATTTATTGTCAATATTGAGATTGATTATGATTTGGTGTGATTATTATGTGTGATGCTTGTGTGTGTGACACATGTATATGGGGTTGGTTACTTGTTTGATCTTGATTAGCACTCCCCAATATAGCCTTGTGAGAGAAACCTGAACTGGGAGAGTATTTTTTGTGAACGATTGTTACACTAGATTACGATATCCCATTACCACATGGATCATTGAGTAGATAAGGTTGAAAAAGATGAAACTTCAATAGTCAGGAAGGATATTATGAGTCAGGAAAGTATACTTTGTTTTACTCATGTTATAGGCCCTCATTATCAAGGAAATTCATGTCTATGGTCAATCAGAGGGTTTTATATATCTACTAGGACAATCCCAAAGCATCCTTTTATCAAAGGAATACACAATTTAAGGGTTGTATGATAGTGTGAATTCCCTGATTATATAAAACCCAATATTACATGGTACGTTTCCCTTTGAATAATGTAATAGCTTGTATTGTACGCATCTTCGAGATTCTAACACGCTGTGACCAATCAAAGTAGCCGTTATGAATAGTAATACCTACTTTTTGAAATTTTATAAATTTTATCTCTCAAAATGGAATTTATTTTTGGATTTGGAATATAGAAATTATCCTAGGGTCAAATTTTGGTACTTTTCAGATAACTTTTATATTTTGATGAATAGTGAAAATTACTAAATTTTAATTAAAAACAACTTTTTTAATCAAAATAATTAATAGTGATAAATTATGAATTTGAGTGGTTTTAAAGTATATTTAGAATATATTTTTTCCATTTAATACAATTTCGGTCATTGGACATAATTTCACATTTAAACCGGACATAAACAACTATCAATCTTTTGATAGTTATTATTTCTTAAAAACACGTTTTTTATTTTAACAACAGGAATTAATTTTAAATTAATTTCTTCCACTTCCGTGTTTTTAATTTAGAAATATGGATTCCATATTTGGAATCTGGAGGTCTGAATTGTGTAAATTGGCAACTTTTACTTTTAGAAATTTTGAATAATTACTTCGGTAAATATTTTATTTACCATGGTTAAAGGGTAAATCTGGTAAATAAGGGTAAAAAATAATATTATAATAATATTAATTTACCATAAAACGTGCCGTAACCATATTGGTTGATACATGTCCAACCATGGTCATATTTGGGTCGATTTTGGAACCCCAAGAAGCCACTTGTAGGTGATAAGGATACTTTATATTAATTAAGTTAAAGTAAATACAAAAATGACATAAGCATATATCTTTTAGAAAAACAATTTTTACATAGGGTTATATGTGTTAACTTTTCGACTATAAATATTCATTAGAAATATAAAAGTATTTACTACATAATGGTAATTTCTTTATAATTTTTAGAAATTGAATAATTAAATTTATTTATGACACAATAATGATGGACTATTTTCTTTATTAATGAAAGAATCAAACAATTGGTATTATAAATGTTCAAATAAAAATAATTTGAACGTTTTGATGACATAAAATAATTTTATTGGTTAATATTATATGTTAGGATTTATTAAATTAATTTGTTTCGAATAAATAATTTTTTTATGACTTTAAAAAAAATCAATTATTGAATAGTTTCAAAATTGACATAAATGAGTTTTTAAAACTAGTATTATATTATTAATTGATATTCTATTCCTAAAAATCTAAGGTTCATCCAAAGAACTAATATCATGATAGGTGTATAATTAATGGACCACTTGGGGGTATCTTGGATGTATATAGTAAGTTTATTAACTATATAATATAAAAATAGAAAGTGACATGGTAAATGTCAATCTAATTAACTAAGAGTTAAAACTAAAAGATAAGGTTAATATAATGACCCAAAACTGTATAAAATCTATTGGTTGAATGGATTTAGACTCATACCTACCTTATAATTTTAATAATCCACTTTGGATCCATTAGAAACCGAATATTAATTTATTATAAAATAATACTTTAAGTTTTTTTTAAAGAGCCCCTCTTCCCCCTTATAAAAGGACACAACTTCTAACCAATTCTCCACACCTTAAAAGCCTTTTGGGTTGGCCAAAACCTGCCCAAATTATCTTTCAACTTCCCTAAATTCAACATATATGCATTAGTTTTATCAGAAAGTGAACCTATGGATCCCTTTTGATCAAATAAAAAAGAAGAACCCAAAGAAGAGGTAATGTTTTCACCACCGTTTTTCAAGTTCCTTTCTTCTTCAACTTATTCTTTCTTTGTTATTTCATTTCTAAAATAATAAATCTAGTATATTCTATATACTGTGATTTTATTATAAATATGGTACAACCATATTCATTATTCTATCCATCCTTTGAATGACATGTCACTATACATGCGTACGTACGACTTACCGTCTCCACGTCGTGGTGTAATTGTTATTCAAAAACATTATTATTTGGATGAGTATGATAATGATATGTAATTGATGTAAATAATAAATATAACATGATAATTATTCTGTATATATGATATACCATCCAATTATATAATATTTTAATATCAAAATAATGATATTGTCGCTCATGCGTATGTACGGACTACCGTCTCCACGAACGTGATGAGATTCATTCCCCATCGTATACATGCAATTATAATTCTCATTTGATGATTAAAAATAATGTTTAAGGACTTGATATCATTATGGATATGAATAAGATACAACCTATCCATAACAAACATGGCTTATGTAACAAAATATATAAAAGAAAACGAGTAAGTTAACACCCGAAATGATGATAATACTAAGATATTATTAACAAAACAATATTAAAAGATCATATATGATATCATATTAATGTATATGATTCTTGTATAATTTAATAATAATTATTTAACCATTATAAATGAGGTTAACCTACCCGCAACCAAGGAAAAGTACAAGGTAAGGGTTTATTTTACAATCTCTTCATTATCCGAGGTTGTTTATACGTAATTATCTACTAGGACCTCTTTATCATCCACATCCATGTTTCTTAAAAATGTTTTTCAAAAAATTCTTTCTATTTTACAGAATATGGGTTTAAGTCATTTATACCCTTGTTTTAATTTTTATAAGAAGTTTATAAAGGAATATTTCTGTCATTTTCCAAACAAGTTCCTTTTTGACATTTTCGACAGAATTAAGGTAAGAATGTTTTGTTAACTTATATGGCGGGTGCAGCTATTTTACACCGTTATAAAATCATCAAAGATTACCTTACAAGATTATAAGAATATTTTGAAAGTAAATGTTTTATTTTATAATTATGTGCCCTTTAAATGATTTCAAAATGAATATTTTAAGAATTTGTGAAAGGTACTCTTTACCAAGATCAGAATTTTAAATGTTTTAAAGATTTATCTTTCTAAATATTTTTAATTAATGTCCATGTTTTCAAAATGATTTTAAGGATTTATTTATATGGACATGAATTTTTTTAAATGATATTTATTTTCATATGTTTCACATTGGTATGGGACTCTTTGATTCAAAAAACTCTTTTAAATTACTTCCTTCATAAATGTGTGACTTTTAAATGATTTTAAAAAAAGAGAGATTTCTCTCAAATAGTTTTGATTTAATCTATGTCAACATTCTTTGATGGATTTTAAGCTTATTTGAAGTTGATTTATTATGATACAAAACTTCCATATTGTATTGAAGGTTTTGTGATATGTTTGATTGTGGATGTGTTATTTCTATACCATTCATGGATTATGGAGAAAGTATTGACATTTATTATGCTAGTTTTAATACGAATGATTATGTTATGTTTAAAACTGTTCAAATGAGGAATGCATTGGACTTAATAAGTGATGGGTGGAGCCCGCTATAGCACTTCGATACATCGGTAGGTCTCATGAGACAAACTAGTGTCTTGGCACAAGGCCATGACAAAATCTTATTTGTAGTCTTGGCAGGAGGCCTTGACTATGTGGTTATGATAGGCTGGAATTATGCATTCCATCATTATGAAAGTGTTTATTGATATTGCATGTGATTATTCGACTAGTAAAATATCTATATGAATAAGTAAATGAAATTATTTCAATTTATTTTTTCCATGTTATGCTCAAGTTCATGTTTAAAAGGCTTTTGTTTTAGTTATGAATCGCCTTAAATGTTTATGTTTATTTAAGAAAGTTTTTGCTATATTGTTATCCTTACTGAGAATCTGAGCTCACCCATTTCAATGTTTTATTTTTCCCAGGATGTGAAGAAGTATTTTATGAATGAACTGCTGGGATAGTATGAGGGAATATGAAGATAATATTTTGTTGTAGTTTCTCACTTTATTATGTAATGTAAGACTTATGAATGTATCTAGTTTTTCCAAGTCTACTAAACTAATCGGTATTTCGATACTTGATCTTTTGTGATCATGCCAATGTTATTTAATAATTCACCAACTCTGGGTAACTGGGGTTGGGGTGTTACAGTTGGTATCAGAGGAAGTTTAGTACAAACCTCGGAAACTAGATTTAGATAAAATCTGATTACAGAGCTTTTCCATAAGAGAGACTTTGAGGATTAGTATAGAAGAACTTCCTAGAATTTTGGTATTGTAGATATTTTGTGAGTTTTCCGAGCAATAAATATTTTTCTGGATACGAGAAGGTAGAGGCAGCTCTGGAACATATGTACCTAGGGGTAAAACCCCAAAACACCGCTTTGATCTAGACTCGAACGGGAACTGGTGCACGACAACGGGCCTTGCTGCACTCTTGGTTACGACACTCCCGGGGGATATGCTTAGGATAATTCTCTATTTCATTAAAATACATTATGAAGTGTTTATTAGTATATACTTCCTTAAAGAAAACATTTTCTTTATGATTATGGATTATATCCATAAGTATTTCGATTTATGTTAAGTGTTTTACAAGTATGGAATTATGTATCTTGATTCCTAAACCGATTTAGTTTATGACATTTTTTAGAAATGGTTCCTAGTGGAAGGAATTGAAACTGTATCAATGCGCGCACTCCATGTAGGGATTTCTCTCCTGATCAAGATAATTATAGTGGTGTTGGTGATGCAACTGGTGCTGATCATCTAATCACCATACTGGGACAACTCACTCAGGTTATGAATAATAACCTTACCCGTATGGATCACCCCGATCTTCAGCGTGGAGGATGAATGTTATATTTCTTTATGAGGCAACAACCACCAACATTCAATGGGGGTACAAATCCACTAGTATCTGAGCAATGGATAAGTTACCTAGAAAAAATATTTCAGGCTTTGGGGAGTAGTGAAAGGGAAAAAGTTATCATGGCAGTTTACTGCCTCACTGGAGATGCTGATCAATGGTGGTTATTAATTCAAAAACAAAGGACGATGAAGAAGTATCAAGTATGTAATGGAGCAAGTTTAAAGATATTTTCTTAGAAAAATATTTTCCTTATGACCATCGACCAGATATGGAAAGGTAATTTCTCAGTCCGAGGAAAAAGGAGGATGAGCATGTCGCAAAGTATGAAGCTAACTTTACAAGGTTAGAGAGGCATGCAGTAGATTATATACGTAACCCAAGGAGTAATATTGATCGTTTATTTGACGGGTTAAAAACATTTCTCCATCGAGCATTAGTCTCACAATCCTTCTCGTTATACGAAGACATTGTCTCATGTTCTATAAAGACAAAAAAGGAATTCTCTAAATCTTATGACAATAAAGTAAAGCAAGAGAAGAAGAGAATGGTGGAACAAGAGATAGATAAAGGGAAAAAGGGAAAGAAGGATTTTCCATTATGTGATAATTGTGGGAAGAAACACCCCTGTACTTGCCTAAAAGGAATGGGAGTTTGTTACAAATGTGGACAAAAGGTCACCAGGCTCGTGATTGCAAGGGAAAGAAAGATGCTGTCAATGTTGAATGCTATAATTGTAGAGAAATGAGGCATTATGCGAATGAATGACCTAAGGGCCAAGGAAAATTACCTCAGAAAAGTACAAGGGATCAAGGCCAATCTTATTCTATTACTAAAGTTGAAGTGGAATAATTAATGTATTTGTGTTTTTGGACTCAAGGATTATATTCTGGTTATAAGAATAATGTGATATATATAAGGATTTTACTGCAGTACTTTTTGTTTTCATTAATATTTTAATATGACTAAGGTAATCATATTTTCAGTATGCGAAAATAAGATAAAATTTACTTTTTCTGGGGAATCTGATGTGACAATTAATTTTGGAATTTAGATACCTTTTATAGAGAGTCTGGAAAGAGGTACTTTGGATAACTATATTGTTTGGAGTGGATTAATTTGAACTTTGGATATTATCGTTTAAGGTTAAAAAAATTCTTATGATCAATTTTTGGAATATTATGATACTATAGTTTTAGTAAAAGGACAACCTGCAGGTCGGGTGATAACCCGTCGCGTCGGACAAAGCTGTAGGAATCGAACCTACAACCATAGTGCGACATGCCTTTATTACCTACCACTAGCCTGAAAGAATTCCTTGGTCATTACAAAGTAATTTTCTTCATTTTAATGGTATATGTTAATGTTTTTATACTTATACTATTAGGATAAATATAATATTTTTGAGTTCTATTATCTTTTGGAGTGAAAGATGAGTTTTTGGTATAAATTAGTTGAAGGAGGAAACACTACTTTTCAAGTATATATATATATATGTATATATATTTCTCTTATTCTATGAAGAAACTAATTCATAAACATTAGGTAAGGGATCTTAAAACCAAAAATGTGTTATCCTAATACCTTATGTTTTGTTGAACCATTGATATTTTAAATCATCATAGATTGATGGATTTGAGGCCCACAATTCTACAATTGTTTGTGACTAATGACCTCAATAACTCCCTATAAATATTTAAGTTTTCACTCCAATTATGTGTCTCTAATTTCCACCAATGTTCTCCAAATCGAGATCATAATTTGGTGGTGACCCTTTCATTTCTCTTTTCCTCTTATTAAAACAAAATTTTATTAACCCAATTTCCGATGTGGGTTTTCCCACAAAGATATTTTCTATTTTCAACCTTTTATATTCAAAGAACAATTTAAAATTGTGAGAATGCAATTTATTGAAGGATGGGATAATGTAACACCCCAAGCTTCCACGGTACGTTTCCCTTTGAATAATGCAATAGCTTGCATTGTACGAAACTTCGAGATTCTAACACACTACGACTAATCAAAGTAGCTGTTATGAGTATTAATACCCACTTTTTGAAATTTTATAATTTTTTTCTCTCAAAATGGACTTCATTTTTGGATTTGGAATATCAAAATTATCCTAGGGTGAAATTTTGGTACTTTTTGGATAACGTTTATATTTTTATGAATAGTGAAAATTACTAAATTTTAATTGAAAACAACTTTTTTAATCAAAATAATTAATTGTGATAAATTATGAACTTGAGTGGTTTTAAAGTATATTTAGAATATATTTTTACCATTTAATACAATTTTGGTCATTGGACATAATTTCACATTTAAACTGGACATAAACAACTGTCAATCTTTTGATAGTTATTATCTCTTAAAAACACGCTTTATGTTTTAACAACAGGAATTAATTTTAAATTAATTTCTGTCACTTCTGTGTTTTGAATTTAGAAATATGGACTCCATATTTTTAATCATTAGGTCCAAATTTTGTAAATAGGTAAATTTTATTTTTAGACATTTTGAATAATTACTTCGGTAAATATTTTATTTACCATGGTTAAAGGTTAAATCAGGTAAATAAGGGTACAAAATAATATTATAATAACATTAATTTACCCTATAACGTGTCCTAACCATATTTTTTGATACATGTACGACCATGGTAATCTTTGGGTCGATTTTGGGACCCCATGGAGCCACTTGTAGGTGATAAGGACACATTATATTAATTAAGTTAAAGTAAATACAAAAATGACATAAGCATATATCTTTTAGTAAAACATTTTTTACATAGGGTTATTTATGTTATATTTTTGACTATAAATATTAATTAGATATATAAAACTATTTCCTACATAATGATATTTTATTTATAATTTTTAGACATTGAATAATTAAATTTATTTATGACACAATAATGATGCAATATTTTCCTTATTAATGAAAGAATCAAACAATTGGTATTATAAATGTTAAAATAAATATAATTTAAAACTTTGGATGACATAAACGAATTTTATTAGTTAATATAACATGTTAGGATTGATTAAATGAATTTATTTAGAATTAATAAAGTTTCTATGACTACAAAAAAATCAATTATTGAATAGTTTCAAAATTGACATAAATGAGTTTTTAAAACAAGTATTATATTATTAATTGATTTTATATTCCTAAAAATATAAGGTTCGGAAAAATGACTTATATCATGATAGGTGTATCATTAATGGACCACTTGGGGGTATCTTGGATGTATATATTATGTTTATTAACTATATAATATAAAAATACAAAGTGACATGGTAAATGTCAATCTAATTAACTAAGAGTTAAAACTAAAGGATAAGGTTAATATAATGACCCAAACCTGTATAAAATCTTTTTTTTGAATGGATTTATACCCCTACCCACCTTATACTTTGAATAATACACTTTTTATCCATTAGAAACCGGATATAAATTTATTATAAATTAATACTTTATGTTTTTCCTAAAGAGCTCCTCCTCCCCCTTATAAAAGGACACAACTTCTAACCAATTATTCACACCTTCAAAGCCTTTTGGTTCGGCCAAAACCTACCAAAATATTCTCTAAACTTACCTAACTTCAACTTAGAGGCCTTATTTTGATCATAAATCCAACCTAGGGATCCCTTTTGATCAAATCAAAAGGAAGAACCCGAAGAAGAGGTAATGTTTTCACCACACATTTTCAAGTTCCTTTCTTCTTCAACTTCTTCTTTCTTTGTTATTTACTTTCTAAAGTAATAACTCCAGTATATTATATATACTATGATGTTATTATAAATATGGTACAACCATATTCAGTATTCTATCCATCCTTTTAATGACATGTCACCATACTTGCGTACGCACGGCTTACCCTCTCCACGTTGTGGTGTAATTGTTATTCAAAAACATTATTATTTGGATGGGTATGATAATGATTTGTAATTGATATAAATAATAAATATAACATGATAATTATTCTTTATATATGATATACCATTAAATTATATATTATTTTAATATCAAAAGAATGATATTGTCGCTCGTGCGTACGTACGGACTACCGTCTCCATGAACGCGATGAGATTCATTCCCCATCGTATCCATGCAATTATAATTCTAATTTGATGATTAAAAATAATTTTTGAGGACTTGATATCATTTTGGATATGAATAATATACAACCTATCCATAACAAACATGGCTTATGTAAAAAAATATATAAAACAAAACAAGTAAGTTAACACCCGAAACGATGATAATACTAAGATATTATTAACAAAGAAATGTTAAAAGATCATATATGATATCATATTAATGTATATGATTCTTGTATAATTCAATAAAAATTATTTCACCATTATACAGGAGGTTAACCTACCCTCAACCAAGGAAAAGTACAAGGTAAGGGTTTATTTCACAATCTCTTCATTATTCGAGGTTGTTTATACGTAATTATCTACTGGGACCTCTTTATCATCCACATCCATGTTTCTTAAAAATGTTTTTCAAAACATTATTAATATTTTATAGAATATGGGTTAAAGTTATTTATACCCTTGTTTTAATTTTTATAAGAAGTTTATAAAGGAATATTTCTTTCGTTTTCCAAACAAGGTCCTTTTTGACCTTTTTGACAGAATTAAGGTAAGAATGTTTTTTTAACTTATATGGAGGGTGTGGCTATTTTACACCATTATAAAATCTTATAATCTTAACTTAAAATCTTATAAGAATATTTTGAAAGTAAATATTTTATTTTATAATTATGTTACCTTTAAATGATTTCAAAATGAATATTTTATGAATTTGTGAAAGGTACTCTTTATCAAGATCAGAATTTTAAATGTTTTAAAGATTTATCTTTATAAATATTTTTAATTAATGTCCATGTTTTCAAAATTATTTTAAAGATTTATTTATATAGACATGAATGTTTTTAAATTATATTTCTTTTCAAAAGTTTCAAAGTGGTATGTTACACTTTTATTCAAAAATCTCTTTTAAATTACTTCCTTTATAAATGTGTTAATTTTAAATGATTTAAAAAAAAGAGACATTTCTCTCAAATAGTTTTTATTTCATCTATGTCAATATCCATTGATTTATTTTAAGCATATTTGAAGTTGATTTATTATGATACAAAACTTCCATATTGTATTGAAGGTTTTGTGATATGTTTGACTGTGGATGTGTTATTTCTATACCATTCATGGATTATGGAGAAAGTATTGATATTTCATATGCTAGTTTTAATAAGAATTTTTATGTTATTTTTAAACTTGTTCATATGAGGAATGCATTGGAATTAATAAGTGATGGGTGGAGCCCACTATAGCTCTTTGATGCATCGGTAGGTCTCATGAGACAAACTAGTGTCTTAGCACAAGGCCTTGACAAAATCTTATTTGTAGTCTTGGCACGAGGCCTTGACTATGTGGTTATGATAGTCTGGTATTATGCATTCCATCATTATGAAAGTGGTTATTGATATTGCATGTGATTATTCGACTAGTAGAATATCAATGTGAATAAGTAAATGACATTATTTCAATTTATTTTTGCCATGTTATGCTGAAGTTCAAGTTTAAAAGGCTTTTGTTTTAGTTATCCATTGCCTTAAATGTTTATGATTATTTAAGAATGTTTCCGCTATATTGATATCTTTACTGAGAATCTGAGCTCACCCCTTTCAAAGTTTTATTTTTCCCAGGATGTGAAGAAGTATTTTATGAATGACCTGCAGGGATAGTATGAGGGAATATGAAGACAAGATTTTGTTGTAGTTTTTCACTTTATCATGTAATGTAAGAATTATTAATGTATCTAGTTTTTCCAAGTCTACTAAACTAATCAGTCTTTCGAGACTTGTAATTTTGTGATCATGCCAATGTTATTTAATAATGCACCGACTCTGGGTAACTGGGGTCAGGGCATTACAGATTATGTGCATCTTGTGGTTTTTTAGATGGTCTTGATTTTGAATTTTTGGGTTTTTTCCATAGTGGAAGGACTAAATGATGGTCTTACATGTAGATCAAATCCATTTGGTTGATCTATATAGAATAGAGTGTGTTTATGAGGTATAATTACTCATCTAGGATACTTCACATAGTTATTAAATAAATCTCAAATGCCACAGGGTTGAGTTCCACTAAGAGTAGGTCTCTAAAAATCTCACGAAGCCTCCATATCACATAAGAGTATGTGCTATGCGAAGAGGAGGTGGGATCACATAGGTCCTGATCAAATATCACTCTCTAAAGAAGCCCTATTGTGTGCCCAATCGTAAAGAGGGTCTTTATTCATATAATGGGATGAGTTCATGAAAGGGATCTATGGGGGGACTCTAGTTTACAAGGGCCCTTACTGGCCTCCCATTCATTAAAGGTCCCTATGGGTGATTACTTATTTATTTATTTAATCTCTCCAGTTTACTTGGTGATTTATTCCAGAACAAAAGATTGAGATTTCCTTGGAGATCCCAAAAATTCTAATTCTCTCTTACTTAATCTCTGAGTATCGTTTCTATCTATGTGTGTTACTATTTTGAGGTGGGTATGGGGTATTTATAAGAAGTTCTAGATAACTACTTCCCCACACTAGGAACCAATATAGGGAGTATGTATCTGTGAAGGATGTGATTTATTTTATAGGATAAATATATTCATGTAGTTAATTAACTATATTTCATCCACATAACATCCTTTCCTATATGAATTATCTATGGTTTCAGTTCTATAATATTCATGAGTAACCATGGATAATTAAAGAACAATTACTTCATGATTTCAGGATCACTTCACGAAGCCCTTAAGTTGTTTTCGAAGCAGTTTTACTTTTCTATTTTTCAATAAAATTTTGACCTCACCTTTTAACTTTAATATTCTTTAATATTTTTTAACTTTTAATTAATTTTTGGTCCCTAATCACCTAGAATCAGGTTTCATCGACATGAAGAAAATATATTTTAGAGGAATAAAAGTGGCCAACTAGAACTTTATGTGGTCCCTAAAGAGTGAGACAACCTATATAAAGGTAGATATACCCGTTCATTTTTCACTAACATATAGGGAAAACATCATAGATGAACTTAAAAATCATATATTCTTTCATCACATTTAATATAATATCTCTTGAATTTATGGGATTTCACAAACTACCCATTCCAACTTCATAATCTATAATAGATCATATAGCGCTAACCAATTAATATAGTGTTAGAAAGTTGACATAGAACATGGAAGTTTGTGTAGAACCTACGAGATCCTAATAAGTACTAAAAAAGATAAATGGTTTTCCCTTTTAACTAATATTTATTCTTTGTATACCTTATCATCTTAATTTATTTGTAAAAAACGAATCCCTAAAAAATCATTCAAGCTTTCGGTGGAAGGGGTACTGAAATGGTAGACAATATTGATTCCATTTAATGTTATATAATCCTTTCAAAAACAAAATTTCATTTTAGATCCGAGAGAATTTGGCATTATATCATACTCAATATCAATGAAGCTTTCTATATATGTTTTCAAGATGTTAACCAATGTTCCTATTACTTCACCATGCAATAGGAATCAACCAATCACTTAGATTCATCATCATCGGGAATTGCCTCATTCCAAAGTATCAGTAGCTGGATGTTTCATCAAATAGGTTGATTTCAAAAATGGATATGTCCTAATATAACCCCCTTTAATATATAAGGATTTCAATGAGCACTATAGACTGATACCCACACCAAAAAATCCTTCGTAAAGAAGTCTATAGCTGAACAAAAGTTGGAATGTTCATCTAGTTGGGATCTTCACCCAAGGGGAACATTCAACATCGAATAGGGATGGACTTTAGGGTGTAATTGAATTGTGATAAATTTTCACAAGAGTTGAGTTAAGTTGGATTATATAAATATTTATAGGTATCACAATATTTCTATCAGTGCAACATGAACTTCATCTTAGAATTGATTAATCGGTGGAGTCTAGATACAAATACTTTCAATATAGTGCCTAGAGTGGTTAGGATAATCCTATATAATGTGCACATGATCAGTGGATACCTGATCATGGGGTACATTTATGATAGATTCTTCCCTCAACCACTCTTTAGGATATTTCGAAATGACTCCACAGTTTTTAGGGGAGTTACTTATAATTACACATAATGTATTGGTAGAAGAGCTCTCCCCAAAAATCGACATTTCATTTAGCACATGGGATGAGATTTTAATCATGAAAAATGGCCATGAGTCACTAGTGAAAAGTCTAAGGGCTTCAATAATCTATACGACTCAAGGGTTTCTTGATATATATATTAACTAATATTGGGAGAAGGATTCTATACCACATGAGGTTGGGAGGTTACCCCTAGAATCAATAAAATATTCCAAATAGAGGTATTCATTGTGATTTTCCTCAGTTGATATATCCTTCTAATACACGATTCGTATACCAAGGTTAGAGTTGGGGAATTTATGATCCAACTAGAAACCAAGTTGTGGATTATCCTGGTTGTACCAATTTTGAAAGAGTTTTATTTCCTCTTTGGACATATCCATAAAGGGAAGACCCACTTAAAATTATTGGTCCCTTACAAGAATATAAGGTTGGATCACACCTCACATGAGAGTATATGAAATTATCAACGATAATAAATATATAATTACCTCTTACGACCTTATATACATATGTTAGCAGAATTAAACCATTTATCATGAGTGAGTTGGATGTGAATTATAAGTTGAATCAGAGAAAACATTTTGTTTTTTTCTCCACATTCAACTCTAATTGGTGATATTATATAAAATTCAACATGGAACTATAAGGAATGAACATATATGATATAACTAGGAGAAGTTATATTGGCTACTTGTATTGATTAAGAGTTAATGTGTGAGGGGTATAAACCATAAAGATTTAGATTTGAATTTCATTATGTGCATAATAAGTTTCCTACTCCTCCAAGAAGTGTGTAGAATTAAAATAATATCTTAATCACAGATCAATTATAGTTATTTATTACATGATTGAAAATGAATATTTAGGACATCCTCATACTAGTTGAGGTGTTCATTAGTCTTGTTATTGCTTATGTTGAGGCCTGTATTTGGTCACACCTTGAAGCAACATTGGAAACCCTGGTTTCCCATATCAAGGGTCCACTAATGATTTAATTTGAGGAGAAATGATGGGTGTGGGGGAATTTATAGGTGGAAATAACTCATAAGAATAATTCTATAAGGAAGTCTTATATTTCCCAAATTAAATGGTATACAGGAAATCAGGATTCCATTCATTCAACTAGTGAGGTTCCTTCCCAACTATCTATCTCCACTG
Organism: Viscum album; assembly: GCA_963277665.1. Lineage (NCBI taxonomy): Eukaryota > Viridiplantae > Streptophyta > Magnoliopsida > Santalales > Viscaceae > Viscum > Viscum album. Next base: position 1,639,489,226 of record OY728129.1, read on the forward strand.
AAGCTACATTGCAGATAGATTAGATAGAATGGGATTCTTGGAGGTACACCTTAGTTGATGATGTGACTAGGGATTTTCTCAATGTAGAGGAAATATCCTTAATAATGTTTATGTTTATCAAACCCAAGGTCATTTCCTAGGTGAATCAACCTAATGATGTGGAGTCCTATCTTTGGGATCTACAAAGAGTGGTCGATTCACTTAAATACCAAACCTTTTAAATAGACCAGTTTACTGATATGTTGATGCCTTAAGATGATGCAACTAAAGAAGTATGGTCTAATCATAGAAATTATTATAGATAAGTAAAATAAACTCTCACTTACCACTAATTCACTTAATCTTTTTTCATTAACCTTCTTCAAGAAGAGGATCAAAGGGATGAGTCTCCCATTACATACCTGGAATATTCTATTAGAGGGACACCAATTGTCCAAGGAACTCACTCCGGAAGAGTGAAGAAGGAAGGATCCCCTACCTTAATGTAACATATAATGGAATTGTTTTTTATTTTTCCTAAGGTACTTCTAGGTCCAACACTGATGATGCATCCCATAGATCCATCAATTGGAAAAATACCTTCATAGAAATAAACAAGTTCATTGATAGGATTTATTTTTATAGAATCGATGAGTTAGTGTCAAAAATTTTCACTCATATTTAGAACTATTTCTATAACTTCAAAACAATTCACTCATTTTTATAGTTTTTGTTCAATGTTCCACACACCTGTGGGTATAAAAAAATAAAGAGTGTAAAACCGCTGTATAGTTGGATGGGATATCCATGAAAGTAATGATGTGGGAAGTTTAATGAAGTTCAGATCTTGCTCAGGACCTACCTATTTTATTCATCCTTTCTGTGGAACCAAGGAAAAAGATGATGTCATGGAGGTTCCGAACTAGATGGAATCATATCCCCAGTAATATGTAGCCTCCTACTATAAGAATGGACACTTTAAGATAAGAAATAATGGTCAAAGTCTTGGAGGAATCAGGACCATACATTACCCAAAATGCATGCACCATCATCCCTGTTCACCCAGGGCCGATAAAATACCATACAAAAATCCTAGACTTGTTATATTATTATGAGGTTGATCTTATAATGATAAATACATCTCTTTAATAAGGTTCTTCACTATTATATTTTTAATTCCTATTTATGATGGATATAAACTATACTATCCTCTATGTGAAACCATTGATGGTAATGACGTAGGGATACCCAAGTTTGAGATTCCCTCTAGGCCTACTACATCTATGGCGGATGAAATACAATTGGAAATGGATATGTCATCCTAAATCCCTAAAATTTAATTATGTCAATATAAATCACCTAATGTACGTATTTATAGAGTGAACATAGTCAAGGGGACCAAAATTCTATTGGATAATAGTGAGTATTCACATCTTTGATCATCTGAATTTTCATCCTTCTTATTTTCTAACAAAATCTTGTGAAAATTTTAACAACCTTACCATAAGCTACCAAAATATAGTGTGTTGTGAATCTATCTTCTCAATCGGTAGAGTTCATGAGGATACCGGTTGATCTAATGCTACCACACTTAATATGTGTTGCAACATGACCCTCTTTGAGTGACATGGTGCTAGATTATGATTTGGTCTCTATAGTCATATTGGATTTGGACTTATAGGAGCTCTCATTTCTATGAAAGATATGGAATAGAGTGTGCAAGAGGGTCTCAATACTAGTTTTAAGTACCCCTCTCAACAAGTTTGGTGATCAATTGTATGTACATAACACTATTTTTATTATGTCGGGTTTTAAAAAATGTGATTACATTATGGTCCACACCAGGTTAAAGGAGATGATCACTTCCCATGAGTGAATTAACATGCTTCAATCATGGATCACCACTACAAAAACCGTGGATAACTTTATCTTTCTTAGTACGTTGGTGCATAATAGAGGTTTGAAACATGAAATGGTATCATCAAAGTGGTAATATTAGTCAATGTAAAGGTGGGACCAATTAGAATAGATCCTAAAATAATTTGAATGAATACTCCTAGAGAATGATGAAATTGAACAAGAAATAGACACTATAGAAAATGTAGCTAGGGATAAACAATAGTTGTTTGAGGAGTCTACGATGTTTGTGATAGATACTATTGTGAGGGTGTGTGAGTGGAAACCTGATGCAAAAGTAGAAGCCACCACATTGGTTGAGCTACACTATTCAATGAATGAATCGAATATGACAGTTATTTTTATCTAAGTGTCAAATGAGTACATTTTGTAGTAGTTTTTTGATTAAAGCCTTCCTTTTTATACATTTGAGAGCGAATCTAGAATGTCGATTTTCCTCTTTTATTTCAACCAATGAATAGAAAAAATTATTTATCATCATTGTAAACTATTCGATTCTCCTATATCATTAATATTATTGATTTTTAATAATCTATGAAACTATTTAAGAGTAATAATAATATAATTTATTCCAACTGAACATTGAATATGAATGAAATAAAGTTAACTATGATCCCCAATCGCTTGATCTATAATGAAAGATTCTTCTTGGGTAAGTGATCAAAGATGATTATCAGCATATATAAAATTATCATATACAAGAGTTGGTCAATTTGGATATAGAAAATTGTTTCCTCGAGGGAATTTACCCATGGAAAGGTACAATAATATATTCCATCAACGTATACTAGAGTTTTTCTATTTGGATACAAATAATGGTTTCCTCTTATGCACATGATCATGGATGGGTATTATAATATGTAACCTTACTATATACTAGAGTTTTTCTATTAAGGTATGAGAAATGGGAGATTTTACAAGATTTCAACCAAGAAGATGAATATTAGAGTGAAGAATCCACTATTTTGACGGGTTAAATCACCCCAAAATCACATTTTTGTGAGATTTTATGATTATCTATATCAATATATTAGGAATGGAGGAGTGATCTAATTTTTTCCTAGGTAGAGGGACCTATAAATAATTGATTTCCCTTTTATAATGTTATATGGTGGACCACACAAGTTTTGTGACTTTTTTTTGTTAGCCCTAACGTTTTTCTAAGTCTCATATGGGAAATACTTAGCGGGTAGTAACTCAGATTTTTGTTAGGGCCCTTTTCCATTTTTGAATAGTCAACTTTTTCAAGGTCATTCAAGATACATTCTTTATGATAGAAGAATAAACTTTTTCCAATGATTCCCTTTATGAGTTTTAAACTTGGATAGTGTTAAATTTCTTTCATTGGTAAGTTTATGGTCAGGTAATCTAGAACAACGTAGTTGGTGTTTATGGCCATACAACATGGACTGAAAGCTGAGGTGGTAAGAATAGTAACATGGGAGAATTAAACCCAATGTAAATAGAGATCCCAATTTTATGAATGTACAAAACTCCAAGGAATAATGTATTTGGTTTAATGTCATAGTTCTTTGACAAAAATGTGATATTATTTATCTAGAAAGGTTATGGAAAACTATATGTGAATGGATGAGACCAAGATAGTGTGAATCATCTCACAAGTAAGTGCACATAGTTTAAGGTCATAGTGATTGGAACAAAGGGATTAGATATTTATGGTCAAAAAACCTTGAACATAAAGGTGATATAGTATATCTAGTAAGAGTGTGATAACCTTATGTGAACGAGAAAGTAAAATTATATTATAGATGATTTCATGGATGGATGTATGAAGTTTAATTTCATAATGCTCAGAACATCATGTCATGTGGTTTAGAGACACATGATAAGGACCGAAGAAGGTTAAATAATTGAATGTCATATTATTTCCTAAAAAATGAGTACAATTAACAATTGTGTAACATTGAAGTTATTTAACTCCACTTGAATGGTTGGATTATGAGTCTTGTAAATAATGACTTAATATATTTAGATTAGGGAATGATGATGTGGATTAAGCATACATAGGATGACCACTTACCACATTTTAAGGAAGGATTCTATTGTGATATTGTTAGGGTGAAAAATATTGGAGGAACATTTCCTTAGGACTAAGATACCTATTTTTGGAAGGTTTTAATATGAAGGCTCTGATGATTATTACTAAATAGATTTATCCCTTGGAGTTGGATACACAAATTTCTAATAACCACAAGTGGTTTGTGAGGATTTAAACACTTGAGAATTGAACTAATTATGTGGAATGAATGGAAATCAAGGGATTGGTCACCTTGAATGTTATTCCACCATGTAGTGAACACATATTTAGAGTAAAGGTCTATAACATGAAATTTATCTAAATATTTCCTGGACCAGTTGGTCTAATGAGCTTGAACTCATATTTTTCTAGGTATATATGGTGGAAAACATGATAGACCATTGAGGGGTAGAGTTTTTGTTTTTAAATATTTGAAAAGATGTTTCTATGTTTACGGTCGCACAACTTTGGCCTAATGTGGGAGATAGTCTAACGAATGAGGAAAAAATGAAACACATTGTGAATGAGGATCCCGATTCTAGTATATAATATCTCATGAAGGTGGTGCACAATGTTTAAGGCCATAGTGCCTAGAACATAAAGAATCTATAAAAATTATATATTCAAGGATAGAAAAAACTAAATGTGAATAGAATGGTCCAAGGATATTGAAAACTGTCTCAGAATGGGGTGTACATAGTTTAATGTCATGTTACTCAGACCATTAAAATGGGGTGTGATATGACAATGCATATGTGACTTGAGAGAAAATGTCATCCCAAAAAAAATGGATAAGTAATGTAAAATATGTAGTTGTGGTTCAATGTATTTGAATTATGAATATAAGGCGGGACATGTTTTTCAGTGACGGCCATTGAACAATATTAAAATGAAAGGTTCTGAAGAAATGTCATCAAACACATACAAAGAATAGAGGACCTTCTATTTAGGATGAAGATTCCAATATTTTTCAGGGATAAATATGGTGGCACAAATGATCATTACCAAACAAAATTACTCATTCTTGCTTGATATTCTTATTACTGATAGCCATGAAAATTTTATAGTGGTTCAAACAACCAAGTCATGAAGTGTAGTTGATGGATGGAATCTTCCAAGAGATGGTCAGAGCATCCTACCCTTGACCTAACCATGCTATTTAGGGATGATGAAATCATGGATAAGGTTGATTAATTGTATCTATGTCTGAAATTTATTTTTTATACAAAACTATATATCATAAAAAAGGAATCAAACCACATGTAGTTCTTATAAGAGAGGATAATTTTATCCTAGTGTTGGTTGGAACCAAGTGAAATCCCATGGTATTGTCTAGGGAAATTCCCTAGTTCATAGCCAAATAAGAATACGAGGATCCTAAATGCTAATAATTTCAGGGGAAAAAATAATTTTAATTTATTTTGGGGTCCGGTATCCCATTCACCCTTACATGGATATTTGTTATGGAAAGTGGTTCATGGACCATGAACAACTCTATATAGTTTAAGATTATACATGATGTACCATATGTAATGTATATTAATTTTATATTAAATGGGTGAAGGTGTTATATAGTTTAAGTCCATGCAAAGATGACCTATACAATGAAGTTTAATTCCATATAACAATGAAATATGGGAATCCCACATGATTTGATAAGAATATGATTTGTGAATATTGTTCAATTCATATCTTAGATGGACCATGATAACTATAGTGTAAAATATGACCATATCAATAGTGTCTTTATAAAAGAGGGATTTCATAGATGAATGATTTTTATAGCCTATGTTTAAGGATAAAGAACTCTATGCTAGAGGATCATGCATAGATCAAGATCTTACATAGGAGAGGGGGATTTTTTTTAATATTTGTAATTATAGATAGGGGCCTATGTGATAGTGAAAGTCTTACATGGATCTGGATCTTCTGGAAAGAGATCAAGCCACATAGGGTTGACCTCTCTAATAAATTTAAGATATTTCATAATGGAATATACACTATATAATTTGTCATCATGTAACAATGATTTTTTAATATATAGTTTACATCCATGCATCATGGTCATGGATTCCAAGTAGTTTAAGGTTATATGACGGGGACCAAATAATTGGGGACATTCTAACCTGGTCATAGTTTTATGGATGCCAAACCATATGTTAGGGGTCTTGTACTGATCTAAATCCTACAAAGAATAATATGTATTGATCTCCAAGATGGACCCATCAATAAAAAATACCACATGAATGGAGAGGATCCAAGTATCCATATGAAGTAGAGATGTGATTAGGATTCACAGTTGGACCCACGATAAGTGATCGGTACATCACTACAAATCCTGTAAAAATTTTAATTATGCCACACATAATTATGAAATATAAAGGATATCTCATATTAGTGTGGAGATTAATACCATAAGACCATATGAAAACAAGGATTCCATACACCAAGAGGTGGGTGAATAATATAGAATTTTTTACTGGACCCAAAATATAAATTTTTCCTATCACTACATATCACAAAATTAATTAATTAATACACACATATATAGTAAACATAAATGAGATAATTTTATCTTAATGAAGTTTTAAAAATGGAAAGATAAAACTTGTATAGATAACTATCACATGTATCTATCTCTCCTTTAAGAAGGAGGGTGAGAGTGATGAGGTTTTGTAGCCATGATTAACATAGGAGATGTAGTTATCACTATGTATCCTATTTTGATAAGAGTAAAGAGACACATAGTTCTTATAATAGACACCTATGAAGACCAAGATCTTGCATATGGGCGGATCCATTTTTTTTCCAAAATATGTTTATAGATAAAGTACTAGTTTCTAAGGGTACCTATATAGATATGAATCTTACATAAAGGAGTTTAGGTCCCATGTAGTGAAACATTCTAAGTAGTTTTGGGGTTTTCAAGATGGGCCTTGTGTCATGAAGTTTAAAATCATGTAATAGGGAATTAAATTATCTATACTTTAGGGTCATACAATAAGAAATTTGTTTTGGGAGGTTTTACACAATGGGAAAAATTAAATGATTTTGTCTCATTATCATCCCTATAGAGGGACACCTAAAGTGAATGATAAAATACAATCACCAAGATGAAGTGAGGGATTTGAGTTTTGATTTTTGGTTGTTCTCCATATATGAGATTTGTGAATCACTACATTTCCAAATGTAATGGAAATCAAAACACACATAGATTTTATAATATGGGGGTAAAATAGGACTACATTTAGTTAGTGTTAATCAACGAAAGAGATCCCCACATAAATGGAATAAGGGTTCTTGAACCAAGAAAAAGTGGGAGAAATTTTTCGAATTGAGTTTTCAGTGGGGTATGGTATATCGATTGTTACTACTTATCATGTGACAAAAAGAATCACGGCTCACATAGTTATTATAAGGGGAATTTTATTTTAGTTTTATCCAATCGATGAAATGGAAAGTTCACTAAAAACTCTATTAGTGATATGCATCTCAAGTAAGGAGGATATATATCACATTTATTTCTATATTTTTTTGAGAGATTATATTTAGGGGGCCTTACATAGTGTGTTTTTATGTCATGAAACTAGGAAGAGGCTCTCCACCTTTAATCATGATGAATCACAATTATTATAATTGAGGAAATCAAAAAAATCATCTAAGATCATGTGATTCATGATCAATATGAGAAAAATAGGTAATTAATATATTACTAGTACCACATGAGAGAATATATCAAGGGATTTTTTTACACAAAAAATGTAGTTTTAAATCATGAAACAAGTGTGAATGTGTTATTTAGTTTATAGTAATATATATCAAACTTGGGTCATATAGTTTTATACCTTACATGAAGGATGTAATGTCATACAATTTAATGTCAGGTGACTAGGATGTTATTAATTTGATGCAAAGTTATGCAAAGTATTTCTTGAGAAACCTTGCAATAGTGGAAGGCATGATACTATACCCATATATTTTTTTTCAAGGAATATGATTTATTAGAGTAGACCTTATGTATGGTGTATGGTCCCTCATATTTTTTTATAGAATTCATATGCTTTTCCATAGTATCATCAAATTTCTAAGGGACAATGCTAGTTCCCCTCATAGGAATGAGTGGATGAGAACTTTCTTATTGAATTCTTATGCAACTAGGTTTAGATAGAATTCTAGGTGGAATAGTGTGCACAAAAGTTTCTAATAAATACATTGCAACTTATACATTTACTTTTGAGACTTTTTATCTTCATATAATTGATTTTAAATTGAAATTTTAATTTAGGGAGGAAATATCTCAATGGGTAGGGCCACCTCGGTCCAATATACAAGTGAATAAGGGGTCATTTTCAAATTTTTATAGGTTGTAGTTAAATAAGACCACAAATAATGTTGGTGTTTATTATATAAATATTTTATGTATTTTTGCACCATTTTTTGAAATATATTAGAAAAAATCATATTGAAAGCCTATATCTTTCCATTTGTTATTATATGAAAGCAGGATGTGTGGTTGGACTGAATATTATACTATTGGTACATCCTTTTGAATGCAGAAGAGAATTTTTTTTCCACTGTCGTTAAATATTTTGTGAAGGAAACTAAATATAGTACAAATGTTTGACTTAATGAAATTGATGAAAACCCTTTTTTGACTACCTTGAGGGATATATCCTAGACCCACATTGAGAAGAATCTAGTGATAGTAAATACATACTTGTAAAACCTATATATATCTAGAGGATATGGCCCCATGAAGTATATTCCACATATGGAAAATGGCTAAGAGTATTTGTTGGTATGTAAGAGCTCTGAGGGCAGATGGATGGAATTGGAATGTATCTTGAAGGCATATAATTTCATAGTTAATTCTATGTATTCATACATCATTTAAGGAAAAAACTATCTGAGCCTATTAATTTGATGGGACAACCTAGTTCTTTACTGATGAGCATCAAACGTGGTTACATGGATTTCCTTTATTAAAACAAGGGCCTCTCCCTTTTTAGTTCATCTGAGGAGGAATCTATTATAACCTCATTTATAGAAGACTTTAATTGAATTTAGTCAATATAAGATGATCAATTTCATTTCCTCCATTATATCTACTCCATCATGGCTTAATGAGATGTAATAATTCCACTTTAGAGGTAGTCCATTATGGAGACATCCATCTAATAGTGGTATCAGTTAGTGAGGAAATTGTATTCTTTTGCTTTGGGGCAAGGTATATCTCATTAATTACCTTCCTATCACTATAGATTAATAAACACACCACCTATCAGTGTGCAATGTAAATGTTTGTTTTATCCTTTTATGGATTATTCATAGCTCTGGATGCATTATTCAATGCATCAAAGTGGTGTTATGGGAATATATGAAGTGATATAGCATTAGTTCCGAGAGTAATTCATCAAATAAACCCTCAAATTTAATCTAATAGGTGGTGGGGGTGGGGGTGGAATTCTTATTTTTAATGTCATATTCACCATTAATCTTCTTGACTACCCACTTTGATTTAACCTATATCCTTAATTTAAAAACTAGTATTTGTAGGTATAACTATAAAACAACAATGAGAGATCAGTTTTTTTCTTCGTTGTTGGTGAAGCCTTCAAAAAGTATGAAGAAATAAGGAAGATATACTTTCACTGGTGAGGCAAGGAAAATTCACATATCAACTTTATTGATTTTTATATTTTCTATTCTTCTTCCTGTCAGGTTTCTAGAGGAACCATGAAAATATATCTCACATATTTAGGGAAGTTCATGAATATTGAAAACCCATTTATTGAATGTTTTGTATTAATTAGTGCACTTTATAAGGAAGGGTGTGCTTCTAGAAAGTTTACCAATGAATACCTTCTGAATACCTTTAGAGACACAAAATAAATATCAAAATGCTGCTATATGATCAACCACTGTTCTAGACATCCATTTAACATCAGATAACTAAGGATGTATTTGAGTGGGTCCAAATGAGAGGCTAGGTAGACATTATGATGTTGTAGTAAGTGTCTCAATATAGAAACACAGAATTATCATATATAGTTATTATAACATTTTTTTATGAACATTTATTACATTACACAAACACATGGTTGAGGACTGTAATAGTTTAGTACACATGGAAACTTGGAAACAAAAACAACTGGTCGATGAGTAAAATATATTATCTCCCACAGTTTTATCATAAATAAAAGCCTTATTATATATACCTCATGTAATAACTATCATCATAACCTAGGTAAATGAATCATAATAAAGGGTGATATTAGATGCTCAGTAAGGGTAAAAAAGTGAGATACATAAGCATAACAAGATTATAAGGGTATGTTAACATGACCATAGAATTTTAAAATGATAACCTGCTTATAAAAGATCATAATATCGAGTCATAAAATAATGGCAGTAAGTTCATAAGACATGAATCATAAGGGAATCAAAAAAGATGAGCCATGAGATCATAACATTGTAATAAGACATAGAATTTGTGGAATAAACATAATCATAGAAAATCATTTCTTTAGTAGTCAAGGATCATTTACAAATCATATCAAGGTACTCCATGGGTGGATACACCTCCTGGGTGGGACACACCACCATCCACAGTGGCATCTATTTCCTCATAATTATTATGGTTCACTCCCCAAACCATCACAGTAGTCAAGGTTAAATCCCATGATCATCATAACAAACATAGTCCCTTAATGAATTGTGTTTACTCCCCTTTCTCGTCCTATCCAAAACATAAGATATTAATCTTGATTCAATGAATTTAAGGGAGATATAGGCCCCACCCATCATTGGTTATAACATAACCACCATCTTTGGTTATAATGTAACCACCATCACATAATGAAAATCATATATATGCATGCTACAAGATTATAAAAAGTTCATCATATCATAAAAAATGAATTAAAATGGGATTCGTAAACCCTTCATCATATCGTAACCAATGTAAAAGAAAAAGGCTTAATATTCATTTCACTATATCATTAAAAAATAATCCATATAAAAAGAAACAAATTTCATAAGAATTTTTTCAAGGTATAACCCATGGAATTGAAACTGGTTTCATAAACATATTGTCATCATAAACCAATAAAAGAAAGAATAAGAATGGTATCATTGGTTCACATCCCTAGTAAACCACAAGTTACATTAAAGGATGAAATTTTAGATAGAAGATGATGTTGAAAGAGATATAACATGGAATGTTTCTTGAGGAAGATAACATCTCTTTTTAAATTCACTTTTTAAAGCATAAAACATTTTGGAAATCTATTTCATTGAAAATAAACTTGGAAAATTATAATGGAAGCTTAAAAATCATTTAAGATATTTTTGGAGGAAAATAACCTTCTAGAATTAAAAAAATATTTTTAAAACATAAAATATTTTGAAAATTATTTTTTTAAAATAAATATGAAAACATATAAAGGAAACTTCAATGAAAATAATGGTCATGAAAACTATGAATTATATTCATGCCATTTGACCTAACCATCTTTAAAGTTGGTCAATGTTTAAAATTTCTATTCCTACTAACTACTGTATATGTGGCAAGCATGGTCGAACCCACACGGAAGGTAAATTTGGCCACTAATCTTCTAATTTTTTTGGAAAACTCCAATGTTGTCAACAGTGAAGTGTTTTTTTATTTTTCACTTTTTATATATTTTTTTATTTTGTTATAAGAAGTAGAGTGAAATTTTTTTGAAAAACATGTTTAAAAACATAATTGAAGCTAGAGACAGTTATAAGAAAGAGACACATAGATATAACACACTGATAGGGGAACAATCTATTAAAATGACCAGGGTATAATCTTCATTCTACTGGATTCATAGGTGTTTAAATTCACATAAAGGTTATTGCATTGTGCCATCATAATAGTATGAATTAACTCCCTCTCCAGGAGTTAATACACACAATCCAATCTATTGTAGAGTTCACCACCCTAAAATAAATCAACTGTGAACAGTTTGAAATTTAACATCAGGATGAACTCACCATAAGTTCTGAAGTCTTTAGAGTTTATCTTCTCTTGAAAAGTGTTTCTATGATCAATCTCGCTAACTGATTGTGAAAGTTTGAAATTAAAATTTGATGGAATGATGAAATTGATTGAATTATGTATTGATCTTGCCGATCGATGCTGAATACATCTAAAGATGAAGTGAAGACGAACATTTAAAGGTAACCAGTGGAATTTCAATTTATCCCCGAACTAATTATTTAGATAAAAATCCTCTTTAATACATATATCAAGATCATTCTATTAAAAAAGAGATGAATTAAAAGAAAACAGAAGAAGTAAACTCCCTCGGCTAGCAAGAATTGCTACTCCTGGACTTTTCTAGCTCTATGAAGTGGTTTCAGAGTCGCCCTCTGGTCTCCTCTCCTCCGCACTGGCACCTCCAATGTGTTGATTGAATGTCACCCTAATGAATCTTCATCTAATACCTCCCCCTCCAAATACTATTTCTTGCTATGTCTTAAGTAGCCACTGTCTTCTAATGCTCGTCATCAGAATTCTTCACCGACTTGAATTCATTTTTCACTATAGCACCGCACAACTGTGTTTTTTCGTGACTCTCACGCCGCACTAGTTTTTTTCCCTCGTAACTAACTTCGGCTGAGTTAGTTGAATGCACCTGGATGTTTTCCCTTCTCTTGAATAAACCTGCACAAGAAAACTAAACACAGTTACGACATGAAAGAAATAAAAACTTATAGTTTAAGAAAATAACTTATTAAAAAGTCTTCTAAAATAATAAATAACTTGTAAATAATGTTGTTAAATAAATTATTTTATTGGCATTACTAACAATTAGTAATTATATTTTATTTAACTATAATGTAATAAAATTTATTATTAAAATAAAAGAAAAATCTAGATAATTTATGTATTATAAGTTGAACGAATTTGTTAATAAAAGAGTTATTATTATTATTATTAAAAAAATGAAGTTTTATTAATTATTAATTTTGATGCTAAAATATTTATAAGTTATTATTATTATTTTTAATTTATTAACAATATTAAAGTGAACTATAAACATTAAGTTTATTATTATTTTGAAAATTAAAATATTTAACATTTTAAATTAACTAGTTTAGTTTATTTGTAATTTAATTTATAACTTATTATAAGTATTTTATGTTATTATAATAATTTGTTAAATTATTACATTAATAATTAATTTTAATAAAAATCTGTATTATAATTATTAACCTATTCACAACATTAATTATTACAGTTAATAATTTAATTTTAAATTATTATTTTAATTTATTATAAAAAGTTTTATTTTATATATAACAATTTAGTTATTGTAATTTATTTGTTTTAAAATAATTTATAAATTATTGTTAATTACTTTAATTAATTTATTTAACAAATCTGTTTTATTAAAATTAAGAATCTTATTTATATTATTTATTTACAATTATTAACATTTATCATTTTAATTTAATTATTTTTATTTAGGTTTTTATTATAGTTTAATTTTTATATTTTTCTTCTTCAAGATTAATCTATCTTCCCCCCCAAATCGCAGTGCTATAAGGGAAGGGATTTGTTCTTCTTCCTCCTGAAGATAGCCGTCGTGGCTCCCTATTACTCCTTGAGTAGCACAACGAAGTTCTTCCTCCCAGATCCACTAGCATCACCTCATCCTTTCGAAGAAAATCGCTGGCCCTGCACAGCCTCTTCCTCTAGAAACATTGGTATTTCACTACGATGATAGGCAGCTTGTTGAATCTGAATTTCTGATCTGGTTGGGATGATTCCAGGCTCCAGTAGTGGCAGAACAGTGGGTCTCGGTTCACAACAGAATCTCAAGAGGGTTCCTCCATGGCACGGTGAAATCTCTCTACGATAGTAGTAGGCTCGGGTTTCAACTGTGGATGGTAGATTGGGCTCCTCCTAGCGACGCGATGGCTTCAGGAAACACAGACGGCGACTCGGATCCGACAACGACGAGTGGAGATGGCTCATCCTACTGGATTTATTATAGATCCAATGGTTTAATAACCCTAAAGTTGTGAAGGATTTGAATTGGAAAACAGAACTATGTTATTTGTTGTTTTGATTAGATCTGGATCTAAAATGTTAAAATTCTAGGTTGCTAGATTGGGATGAATCGAGATTATGTTTGCAGATTTAACGATGGAATGGTGTAAGAGGATTGTGGGTTAGCAACCAACTTTGTACGATTAACTCTACGCGTCTATAAGAGGTAGAACAACAACTTGAGACTGAAACAGTTGGGGTGAATCGGTGCGTAAAGATGTGAGACCGAAAGTTGTATCGGTTGTGGGAAGGAGGGAAAGCATCGGTGTGTGAGTGACTCACCGATAGAAGAAATGGAAGAAGGGGGTGAATGAGATCGTTCAGAAATTGGGGTATCAGTGTGTTCCGTGAAACCGATTGGTGGATTGGATTGGTGAGTGATGACTCACCAAAAAATAAAACACTGATAGAAGAAAAATAAAAAAAGGAGTCACTGATAATTAAAATATTAAAATGCAATCGGCGTGATGTGAAACCGATGATTATTAAAAATATTGGTGAGTTAGTGACTCACCAGTAGTTGAAAATAAAATCCAAACTCACCAATAGAAGGAATTAAATAGTGAGTCAATGACTCACCGATAAATAAAAATGAGTCACCGTTAGTTAAGAAAAACAAGACACTGAAACTGATGCAATGAGAAACCTAAATCGATGCAAAGAATCGGTGTGTTGCAACATCGGTGCAAGGTGAGAGATTGATGAAGTTTCAAATTAACGAGTGAGTCACGACTCACCAATAGTTATATAAAAAATTTCGGTGTGACAAAAGATCGGTGTGACAAAAGATCGATGGAACGACTCACCGATAGACAAATTAAAACGTTAACCACTAAAAATTTATTTAAAGCATAAAATATAATGGTAAAATATTAATTAATTAACACAAAATAGAATTTAACTATGTTGTTTAAGATTAAATAAATTAATTGTAACTAAAAACTAACTAAATTATTTTACAAATTAAAAATAATGGTGACTAGATTATTAACTAAGAATATAAATGTTAAGATTAAATTATTATATGTCTAAATAGACGCAAAACACCTAAAAATAGTTAACCGCAAACATGAATATAAAATAATTAAAATTAACTAAAGAAATTAAACAAGAAAGTTAAATAACTAAAAGAAAAAATGAAACATAAAATTAAAAGCACATTATTTTTTTAATCATTAACTTAATTTCATAACACAACAGAATAATTGAACCGGTTAGTAAGTAAGGTTAATTTATTTAAATAAATCTAAATTAATGGGTAATTTTTAAAAAAAAAACTAGATTAGATTAATGAAAATAAAACTGAATAATTATATAAAATTATTAAAAAGTAAACCAAATAAATATTACAAAAATAAAAAGTAATCTAATATTATTAGAATAATTAGAATGACTAACTAACAATTTAAAAGACTAAAAATAAGAATTTAATTATAAAAAAAGATTAATTAAGAGATGTAGTTTTAAAAATACAAAAATTCCATTATTTATTAAAATGTGTAAAAATAATTAATTAAATTGATGAAAATTAAATGAAAAATGTGGAAAAACTATGAAAAAATAGAACTACATCAAATTCCCACACACTTAAGTGTTGTTTTTCCTCAAACAATCCCATGTATTATTTTCTTTTAAGTCAGTAATGTGTTAATTATTAAGATCATACTATAACAGGTTCAACACTTAAAAATAGAGGACATAAACTATCAGCATGCTTTTTGAAAAATATGCTTTAAATGGTGTATTTCCTAGAACAAATAATCAAAGAGTAATCAAGAAAGCTATTAATCATCAAGTAATGAAGATTTCATGCCTCATATTTGATACTGCTTAATGATCCATTTCAATCCATGCTCAGGTTCTAAGTCCAAGAGTGGAAAGAGGTAAAATATCAATGTAATCAAGACCTTAACGAAGGAACTTTGTTCTTTGATTTTCACCTAATTTCCAAAAATAAATATTTTTTTGAATCACCTTAATGATACAACCTAAATGATTCCCATATAAACCAATTGAACCCTTCTTCATCTAGAATTCATCATTCCCCTTACCTTAATGAACTCAATTTTGACCCTAGACACTTTATTTTATTTTTCCAAAGCCATGTATCATTGTTCTAAGCACTTTGAAATGCACTTATTCAAGGTGAACAGAGGGATTAAAGTTAACAGCAACACAGCCAGCATCTAGGGTCTCAGAGACTCACCGTGGGATCCCAGATGCCTAGACTACTTCAGTTCCGAAAGATTTATCTGAAAAATCATTTATATTATCTCATTAAGATGATTATTTTTAATAATTAAAGATGAATGAGGCCCCTAAAATCATAATCAAACTTCCAGTTCCAAGTCTATGATCATAACTCCACAAACTTGAAACCCAAATCACTTTAAGAAGTAGTTCTTAAACCAAGTTATGCATTCAACAACTAAGTAGATATCACTCAGCAATCATCCAACCTAATAAATTTCAGATTTAATGCACAACTTAACTACCAAAGAAATAATGTCCATAGGAAAAAACAATTTGAAAAAAATAATGTAAAGCCTAAAATTGTGAAAGAATTTTTAAAATATTTACCCATTTTTTAACAAAAAGATTTAATTTGCAGTGGGAATTGATGACCTCCCAATTAAACAAAGTCTAGCATAGTCAAGAATTGACCCCCTCCCCCACACTTAAAACCCAACTTTGTCCCCAAATTTGACTTCTAAATATAGAGAAGAATAATTTGACAATTAAAGTTTAAAACATAATTTCAATTAAGTTGATTTATGACATGTTTTAAGGGTCTATTTGAAATTCCAAAATATTGTTTGCCACAAAGGATAATTTAAAGTATGTTCAAAAGTAATTTTACAGATTATCATTTAAGTCCAGTGAGATAAAGCTTCCATTAAAATTCAAACAAGGCATGAAACCCATGGGTGTAGAGTGAATAGGGTGTAACCATGTTCAGAACTATGATTTAGATGGATGTTCAATAACACATAAGGAAAGCATTCCTAACACCCCTTAGAAAAGCACATTCAACAAAAAGACAAAAAAACTAGCAAACATGTAACCTACCACACTTAATTTCAAGCAGTGAGAAGATTTCAAAATAACAATGAAATTCGAATTATCAGCTAGAGGCACATGCAGATTTTTTAATTTCAGTAGCAAGACATGCAACATAATTTTCAGTATAGAAGTTGCAGAATTTTCTAATATAAATAGAACTTTTATAAGCCAAAACAAGAGGAGAAATAAATGAATAAAGTTGATGTACTTACCTGACTAAGTTCTTTTCTAAAAATGATCATGTGAATTCCACTCCTTAAATGACACAACAGCAGTATCCTAAGACAGAACCAGGAAACAAAGAACAATAAGTAACAGGTATTTCAAAAAAGCAGAGCACAAAAGAAAAATTTTATTCAAAGTTAAAAAGGACCAATATAAAGGCAAAAGAACCATGGGTTGCCTCCCATGAAGCGCCATATTTAAAGTCCCCATCCAAACTTTATTCAAGAACAATTTTCAAGCACTGTGAAGGTAGCCAAGCCCTTCAGCTGCCCCTAAAAATAAAGTTTCACTCTCTTCCCATTAACCAACATGTGTTTATTCTCTTCACCTACAATTTCTAAAGATCCATTCTTCAACACTCTCACAATTGTAAAAGGTCCAGACCATTTGGACTTAAGCTTTCTAGGGAAGAGTTTAAGTCTAGAGTTAAAAAGAAGGACCTTCTGTCTAGGTTTGAATTCATTGGTTTGTATGATAGAATCATGAAATATTTTAGTCCTCTCTTTATATATCCTTAAATTATCATAAATATCTCTCCCAATCTCATCAAGTTCACTCAGATCAAGTAATATCTTCTCACCATCACTCTTAACGTCAAAGTTTAAAGACTTAACTGCCCAATAAGACCTATGTTGCAACTCCATAGGTAAATGACAGCATTTCCCAAACAAAATCTTGTAAGGAGGCATACCTATTGGGGTTTTGAAAGGAATTATATAAGCCCGTAAAGATTCATCCAATTTAAGAGACCAATCTTTTCTACAGTTTGACACAGTTTTCTCAAGAATTTGTTTTAGTTCTCTATTTGAAATCTCCACCTGTCCACTGGACTGTGGATGATAAGGGGTACCCGTTTTATGAACACAACCATATTTTTATACCAAGGAATTAAATTTATAGTTCTTAAAATGTGTTCCATTATCAGTGATAAAAGCTCTTGGGACTCCAAATCTTGTAAATATATTATTTTTCACAAATTTAATTACAGAATTGTCTTGATTATTCAGAAGTGCCACTGCCTCAAACTATTTTGAAACATAGTAAAAAACAACAAGAATATATTCATTCCCATGAGATGATGGAAATGGAACCATGAAATCTAAACCCCAAACATCAAAAATTTCAACTTCCAAAATCCCTTTTTGGGGTAACTCCTGCTTCCTACTGACATTTCCTAGCCTATGACATTTATCACAACCAAATACAAAGCTCTTAGCATCCTTAAAAAGAGTAGGCCAATAGAAACCAGATTGTAAGACTTTTTGAGCAGTTCTTTCACCACCATGCTGACCTCCCCAAGGTGAGTAGTGACAACTCTCTAAGACATGCAACATTTCTTACTTAGGTACACATACCCTAATAATACCATAAGAAAACCTCCTAAACTGCAAGGGATCGTCCCAAAAATACTATTTAAGATCATTTTTTTTTTCTTTTTTTGATTATTGGACAGATTTTTGGAAAAAACACCTGCTGCGAGGAAGTTGGAAAAATTAGAAAACCAAGAATATTGCCTGATTGACACAGTAAGCAGCTTCTCATCAGGAAAGTAAGAGTTAATCTTCCTAGAATTTTCAGAATGGGTAAGAAGAAACCTAGATAGGTGATCAAGAACTAAATTTTTAGCTTCGTGCTTATCCTTAATTTCTAAATCAAACTCTTGTAGCATAAAAAACTATCTAATCATCCTGGGATTAGTTTCTTTCTTAGACAGCAAATACTTTAAAGCATAATGATCAATGAAAATGATAACTTTTGAACCTAAAAAATACTGTCTAAACTTCACTAGAGAAAACACAACAGCTAACAATTATTTTTCATTGGTGGTATAATTCTTTTGGGCATCATCTAGGAGTATACTATCATAATACGCCACATGTAGTTTTATATCTTTCCTCTGTCCAAGGACAACACCTAAAACCATATCACTATTATCACACATTAGTTTAAAAGGTAGTTTCTTGTCAGGTTTAGTGATGATAGGTGATGCAGTGAGTTTCTATTTAAGCAAATTAAATGATTTCAAACAGTTTTCATCAAAATTAAAAGGTGCATCCTTTAGCAGCAAGGAACATAAGGGCTTAGTTATTTTGGAAAAGTCTTTTATGAATCTCCGGTAGAAACTAGAATCCCCTAGAAAACTTCTAACACCCTTGAAATTTTCAGGAAGTGGAAGTTTTTGAATGAAATCAATCCTAGCAGTATCAAATTCTATACCTCTCCTTGAAACCTTATGACTAAGAACAATACCTTCTGTAAGAATGAATTGACATTTCTCACAATTAAGAACACGATTAGTTTTAATGCATCTTTACACGACTAACTTGAGATTTCTAATACTAGTATCAAAAGTACTACCCACAATGGAGAAATAATCCATGAAAACCTCAATAATTCTCTCAATCATATCTGAAAAGATAGCCATCATACACCTTTGAAAGGTGTTTGGAGTCTAAAAAGTCAAAGGGCATTCACCTGTAGGCAAATGTTCCAAAGTGTCATGTGAAAGTGGTCTTTTCCTGGTCCTCTAGAGCAACAGGTATCTGGTTGTAACCAGAATTCCTATCCAGAAAACAGAAAAATTATTTTCCAGCAAGCCTCTCATGAATTTGATCCAAGAAGGGAATTAGAAAATGGTCCTTCCTAGTGGCTTCATTAAGCTTCATATAATCTATACAGACTCTCCATTTTGTGGCTTTCTAAACTTGGAATTCTTCATTTTTTTCATTTTTAACAACAGTGAAACCTCCCTTCTTGGAGACAACCTGGACAGGGCTGACCCAAGCTCTATCAGAAATGGGATATAACATTTTAGTGTCCAATAGTTTAATAACTTCTTCTCTCACAACTTCTTTCATGTTAGGATTTAATCTTCTTTGATATTCTACCCTAGGCTTCTGGTCAAGCTCTATAGGTATATTATGCATACAAAATGAGGGACTAATATCCTTAATATCAGCTATTTTCCACCATATGGAAGGTTTAAAATTTTCCAAAACTTTCAACAGTATTTCTTCTTGGTTTTCATTTAGCTCAGCAGAAATTATTACAGGCAAAGTGGAATTCTCACACAAAAATGAATATTTAAGATGGGTAGGAATTGGTTTCAGATCAAGAGTGGGTGGTTCTACACTAGAAGAAAGACTCTTAGGCCTGGGAGGTCCATGATCTTTGATATAACTTTTGTAAGAAGTTTGAAATGATGAAAGATTTTCAATTTCATGCTCAAATTCAGAAGTAATAGTGCCACTGTCCAAAGAGGTCAATACACTGTCCAGATTTTCTTGATCATATTTCAACAAGTTAATCAGAGAAGAATCATCCAATTGTTTTATAATTTCTACCTCAATATCGTCAAAGTGTTTAGAAAGGTTAGTGTTAATAGAAACACCATCAAATTCAATTAAAAATCTCCTAAGTTCAGAAACAGAGGACCCTTCTACAGCAGAAACTGGAATGTTGTCCAGTCTTGAAATTTTTTCCAGTTTTGGAGTTTGAGCAGAATTTTAAATTTCAAAAACAGATTGAAAAAGATTGTAAGCTTCAAAAATTTGTTCTTGAAGAGAGGATTGATTTTCATATTTTTCAATATTTTCAGTTGATTTCTCATCTTCTAAGGACTCTACCATTGAACAATTTTCAGAAAACATTGGGCCTTTAACATTTTTAAACACATTGAAATCTTCTTGTTGTTCTCCAATTCTAAAAATTAATTGACCCTTATAAACATCAATGACAACACCTTCTATGGACAAGAAGGTCTTACCCATGATGATGGGAACCTCTTGATCACACTCCATATCTAAGACTAAAAAGCTTGTAGGAAAAAACAGCTTCCCAACCCAACTAGAAAATCATCTACCCTACCCATAGGATGTGTGAAAGATCTATCAGCTAACTGTAGTATGACTGCAGTGGGTTGAAGGTCACCCAACCTCAACTGTTGAAACAATGAGTATGGGTGTAGATTAATTCTAGCACCTAAATCACACAAACATTTGAGTTGATCAGAGTTTCCTAGTGTGCAAGGTATGACAAAACTACCTGGGTATTTAAGTTTAGGTGGGATTTTCTTTTGAAGTATAGCACTGCACTCTTCAGTTAGGCTGTAAGTAGAAAATTATTCTAGATTTTTTTTGTTTGAAACAATTTTCTTCAAAGATTTGAAGTAAGATGAGATTTGAATTAAATATTGAATTAAAGGAATGTTTACTTGAAGTTTAGAAAGGAGACCAAGGAACTGAAGAAGTTCAGCTCTGGTATTACTTTGATGTTTCAGCTTCTCAGGGAAAGGGATGGGTGGGGAAATTTTTTTAAGGACAATAGGTATATCCCTCACATATTCCTCAAATTTTTCTTTTCCTTTATTCTTTTGATTTTTAGATGAATATTCATCTTGAGTTTTAGGTGACAAATTCAGACTTTGATCATTTTCATGACTTTTATATGAATTTCTAACATGTGTGCAAAGCATATTTTTATAACTATATTGAATCAGATTTTTATTTTGGGCATTTTCATGGTCTTTTTCAGCAACGGTTTTTGTTTTAAGCCCACTTCTAGTGACAACAACAATGAAATTCTCTCTAGGGTTAAGTTCAGTGGTACTTGGAAGTTTACCTTTTTCCATAGAAGAAAAATATCTAGCAAGTTGACCAAGTTGTGTTTCCATGTTTTAAATTCTAACATCATTTTTCATTTTATCAGAATCATATTGATTTTGATGTTTTGTTATTTGAGTCATGTATGTTTCTTATTGAGAGTTGATTTTGTTCAAAATTAGATTAATCTTAGAAGAAATGTGATTATCATTGTTTCTTTATATATTAGAAGACTCACCCCTTTGTTGATTTTAAAAATTTGGTCTTGGTTGATTAGAGTAATTAGGGGTAGTGGATTGTTTAATTAAGACTTGATCTTTCTAGGACAGATTAGGGTGGTTCCTATAGCCTTGATTTTAATTTTCTGAAAATCGATTTTTTTAGGAGGCATTATAGGACTATAGTTAACAATGTTTGAATTTTCTTGTTGTTGTTGGGATGGCATATTAAAATTAGGACAGAAGTTGTCAGTATGCCCAAACATACCATAATGGACACACTGTTCCCTTAAATATTGGTTAGTGTTTTGACAGCCAAGTTGATTAACAGTTTGTTTAGAATTATGGTTCATTAAGGATTGAAGTTGGTTGGTGATTTCAACTGGTTGAGCTTGAGTTTCATTTATTGAACCAATTTTTGGGTTAAAATTTTTATTGACTCGTTTTCTTCTTGAATTTTTATGTTGTGAATTCAGTGCAAGATTATTAATTTTTTTTCTAATTTCTTCATCTTATTTATCATTATAATTACCCCTAGAAGCCTGATCAACTAGATTCTATCCAGAGGAGGACAACCCTTCATAGAAGGTATCCATGATAAGGTGACTTGGGAGTTGATGATGGGGACACTTCCTAAGTAGATCCCTGAATCTATCCCAATCTTCATGAAAAGATTCTCCATCCTCTTGATAAAAACTAGTTATCTTTGTTCTAAGTTCACCTTTAAGTCTTTGAGGATAAAATTTCATAATGAAAGAGTTATAAAATTGATCCCAATTTCCAAAAATGTTCTCATCTAGACTCTGAAACCAATTTATAGCATTTACTTTAAGGAAAAAGGGAAAGAATCTCATTCTAAGTTCATTATCTGTGAGTCCTAGAATGGGAAACTAATGCGCAGTGTTATAGAAGTCTCTAATGAAGGCAAGGGATTCCTCATTAGAGAGTCCATTAAAAGAAGGAAACAGAGAAATGTGTGATTATTTAAGTTCATAATTTATGGCTCTAGGAGATAACCTAATGGATGATGGATTGATTGAAACATGAGGAAGTTGAAACTCCCTCATCCTAGGCCTTTTATTTTCATCTAAGAGTTCTGGATGATTTTGAATGTTGTTATTATGAACGCTATTATCTAAGTTTTCCATTTCCGTTTTTTTCTTCTTTCTTAGAGCAGTGAGATGTTTGTATATTTCTAAGTTCAATAGATCTAGTCTAACTGAAAAATGTCTTGTGCTCATAGAAACAAAAACAATAAGTACTCAGTAGTAAAAATTCAGTAAGAAGTGAATTTTTTTTACAATTTACAATTTTTCAATTTTTTTAAGATTTATACAAATGTGTTTTTTTAGTTTTTTTAGAGAAAATGGCTTGTTCCTTCCCTGGAAACGGAACAAAAAACATGACCTAACCATCGTTGAAGTCAGTAAAAGTTTAAAATTTATATTCCTACTAACTACTGTATATGTGGAAAGTAGGGTCAAACCCACAAGGAAGGTAAATTTGGCCACTAATCTTCTAAAAACTTTGGAAAACTCCACTGTTGTCAGTAGTGAAGTGATTTTTTTATTTTTCACTTTGAATATTTTTTATTTATTTTTTTATAAGCAGTAGAGTGAAAAAACATTGGAAAACAAGTTTAAAAACTGAATTGAAGCTAGATACAATTGTAACAAAGAGACACAGAGATATAACATGCTAATAGGAGAACAATCTATTAAAATTCCCGAGGAATAATATACATTCTACTAGTTTTAGAGTGGTTTCAATTCACTTAAAGGTTATTTCATAGTGCCATAATAATAGTATGTATTAACTCCCTTTCCTGGAGTTAATTCACACAATCCAAACTATTCTAGAGTTCACCACCCTAAAATATATCAACTGTGAATAGTTTGAAATTTAACAATAAGACAAACTCACAATAAGTCCTGAAGTCTTTAGAGTTTACCTTCTTTTGAAAAGTGTTTCCATGATCAATCTCGCCAATTGATAGTGAAATTTTGAAATTAAACTTTGATGGAACAATTCAATTGAATGAATTTAGTATCAATCTCGTCGATCGATACTGAATACATCTAAAGATTAAGTGAAGAAGAACATTTAAAGGTAACAAGTGGAACTTCAATTTATCCCAGAACTAATGATTTAGCTAAACATACTCTTTAATATGTATATCAAGATTATTCTATTAAAAAAGAGAAGAATTAAAAAAAATAGAGGACGTAAACTCCCACTACTAGTAAGAATTGCTGCTCCGGGACTCTTCCAGATCCAAGAAGTGGTTCCAGAGTCACCCTCTAGTCTCCTCTCCTCAGCACTGGCACCTCCAATGTGTCAAATGAATGTCACCCTAATGAATCTCTGTCTAATCCCTCCCCCTCCAAATACTACTGTTTGCTCTATCTTAAGTAGCCACTGTCTTCTACTGCTCATCACCAGAACTCTTCACCGACTTGAATCCATCTTTCACGATAGCACCACACACGTGTCTTTTTTTTCGACTGGCACATCCACTAGTGCAGAAAACGTTATTTACGTCGGTTATTTTTCATTTTGTACATTGGTTTTTAGCCGATGTTAATACGGACGATGTTATAAATAACATTTTTTACGTCGGTTATTTAAAAACCGACGTAACAAACATAACATCGCGGTGTTTATCACGTCGGTTAATTAATAACCGATGTGAAAAAACCCGGGGGGGGGGGGGGTTATAACATCGGTTATTATATAACTGCTGTGATAAACTGGTGGGGGGGATTTCTCACGTCGGTTATACAATAATCGACGATATAAACACGTGCGGGGGGGGGGGGGGGGGTTATCACGTCGGTTATATAATAACCGACGTACTAAACCAGTCCGGGGGGGGGGGGGTTATCAGGTCGGTTATTGATTAACCGATGTGATAAATCATTTCCCAGGTCCTTTATCACGTCGGTTATTACATAACCGGCGTGATAAACCATGCCACAGGTGTTTATCACGTCGGTTATGAAAAAACCGACGTGATAAATCCTTCTCGATTTATTTATCACGTCCGTTATAAAATAACAGATGTGGAAGAAATTTTTTTTTAAAAAAAATCGACTGCAGTCCTCTACTCTCCCCCAAAAACAACCAGAAACCAAATCAATAATTCGTACCACAAAAACAGAAGGAGATCAAAACATGAACTAAAGAAATTTTAAGCATTTACATTGATAACATATAAATCTTACCCCACTTGATACCTCCCACCCTCATGTATACCCCCTGAACATCCCTCCCCCACCCCATTGGAGCCCCCACCACACCCCTAGACTGACCCCCGACCCCCTAGACAGCCCCAAACACCCCTCGACAACCCCCCACCCTCCTGAACAACACCCCCTCACCCCCTCACCCAACTTTACAGCCCCCATCACACCCCTAGACTGCCCCCCCGACCCCCTGGACAGCCCTAAACACCCCTCGACAACCCCCCACCCTCCTGAACAACACCCCCTCACCCCACTTGACAGCCCCCACCACACCCCTGGATTGTCCCCGACCCCCTGGCCAGCTCCAAACACCCCGGGACAACCCCCCCACCCTCATGTATACCCCCACACCCTGGACAGCCCTCCCCCACCCCATTGGAGCCCCCAACACACCCCTGGACTGCCCCCACCCTCCTGAACAGCACCCCTCACCCCACTTGACAGCCCCCACCCCATTGGAGCCCCCACCACACCCCTAGACTACCCCCGACCCCCTGGACAGCCCCAAACACCCCTCTACAACCCCCAACCTCCTGAACAACACCCCTCACCCCACTTGACAGCCCCCACCACACCCCTGGACTGCCCCTGACCCCCTGGACAGCTCCAAATACCCCGGGACAACCCCCCCACCCTCATGTATACCCCCCACACCCTCGACAGCCCTCCCCCACCCCATTGGACCCCCACCACACCCCTGGACTACCCCCAACCCCCTGGAAGCCCCAAACACCCCTCGACAACCCCCCCACCCTCATGTATACCCCCCCACCCCAACAGACATCCCTCCCAGACCCCTGGACACCCCCAACCCCACTGAACACCCCCACACCCTTGAAACCCCTCCCCCACACCAGAATCCATACTAGAAAAACCATCATAAGTAGACCAAAACAAGAAGTAGATCAAAATTAAACATTCACATATATAACATTCAAAACTTACACTGTCAACTTCAAAAAAACTAAATCCAACCTAAATGACTACCAAATACACAATTACAACGACAATATTCAAAATTACATTTTACATTACAAAAAACTAAAATTTAATCAAACCTGTAAAATAATTTGACCACTCCACTTGTAAGTGTTTGATGTATTCAGCATTATAGGGTTGAGGGTCATCTAAAATCTACAAATGAAAATTATAGTAGTTAACGTGTATAATGAATAAATCAAATTGAAATATTATGGCAAAGTTTAAGAGGAAATCTTACTAGGTCAAAATTCACAACTCTCCCTGTTGTTATTATTTCATACATAAATCTTAACATATAATATCCGCATTCGATGATGCCTTGTTGTTCATGAAAATTCTGTTTGAATGAGTGTAAATTCAATATATTATTTTAATGTAATAAATCAAAAAGTACAAATTATAAATGGATATTTACCTTCGCATTTACATATTTGATCTTTGCATTCCTTTTCTTTGTGTTTTTTTCAAAAGTAGGCCCATGCCCTGTTAGAAAACAATACTAATGGGGAAAATTTAAAATTCATTATAATATATAAAACTATTGAGAAATTGAAACTTACTTTTCCAATATATTCTTAAAACTTTCCCGCACATCATCATGGACAGAGCATATCCAATAAAGTGCTTTCTCCCTTGGGAAAAAAACCCCTAACATCCAATGATCACTGATAAAAGGAAATTTAACGTTAGTGGTTCTTTATGTTAAAAGATAATTAACTCTTTGAGAGAGATTTTTTTCATACCTCTCACAAAAAGGAATCATCCAACATTGTGTGACTATATTCTTTTCAAGTATTTCAGCAATATAAAGCATTCTTTGTTCCTCATCCAATGCACATGCTTCAGGCGAAATCAATTGCGGGTCCATGAATCCATATACATCTGTCAGCTCATTCCTCTCACAAATTTTATAAAGATACCTAATACAAAACAGACATAAGTATACATTTTTAATAAATTTAACGCAGGGAAAAGGTGTTAAGACTTACATGGAAAAAATTTTCACCACGTTGATTCCCAACTTATCTCCAGTAACAAGCTCCATGATATCAGTTTTCATAATCCCCACATTTATTTCACGTCCCCAAACGTGAGCTTCCATTGGAAACTCGTAATGACCCGCCAACAAATTTGAATATCTTGACAACCTATCAAGACTACTAGAATCTGTATCTGATGTCATAGCCATTTGTCTTTGTTGTTGTCTATACAGTATTTATTTACCTTTGAAGTATTCCTGTAAAAAGAAATTGAAAAATATATTAGTTTTCAAATGATAAAAAAACATTAATAAAAAAAATAAAATAAAAGATATAACATTCAAACCTTCATGGTAATGAGTCGAAGAAGTCTAGATGGCCAAATTAAAAAATGGCCGATACTATGTCCAACTATCGCCACCTCATCTGTAGGTAATGGTACCCGAGCTGATCTATCTATAATATCCTGTACAGTGACCCTCTGATTCTCTAACTCTAATTGTTGATGATGAACTGTATCTCCTATACAATATACCAACCCATATGCTACTATATGATGTTGAGAATCATCAACATACAACTCTCAATAAGTAGGAAGCTGTGGCGGAGGATTAGGATAAAAAATGGGGTCAGCAGGCTGAGGTGGGGGAGTGGGAGATACTGTCGGAGGTGGAGGATAAATAATGGGGTCTGCAGGGGGAGGTGGAGGAGTGGGAACTGCAGTATGAAATTGTCTTTGCATGTCTGCAAACATAGACTGCACTGACTCTCTAATCTTGTCCTCCATCGTCGCATTAATATTTTGAACTTCAGCCTCCAAGGATTCTATTTTTTTATAAACCCCCTCAAATTTTGAAGTTGAAGAAAGTGGAAACACTTTTCTTACTGATGCACATGTTGGATATCCTCTTACACGACCAAGATGTTCGGGCCTTCCCAATGCTACAGATAAAATATCTTCCCTCCCAGTATCTGTAAATGTCCCCTGTGAACTCTACTCCTCAAGAGAGTCCTGTATTAATTAATTGAACATTTCTGTAATGATTGAAATTATATGAATAAAATGGTTAACTTAAATAAATAAAATAGATATCTTACAATCCTCTCAGCTACGATTCTCGATTATTCCGAAATATATTTCCCTTTTTTCCCCTTCCCAGCTCTCATCCATTTTTCAAGTCTAGATGGAGGGGATGGAGGGGCCACCTCTCCAGAGCTTGAAGACTCAGCTCTTAGTTGTTGAAATTTTTCCGCCATCATTTGTTCTTCCAAAAATGCATACCCTCCTCGAGATAAACTATGAGGGTATACATTTTTAGACTGTATCTCCTGATGAGTTTTTCTTGTTTTTTGTAAATTAAGAATAAGAAATCATTAACAAAACGTTAATAAGATCATTTATATAAGAAATCTTATTAAAGTTTACACTGCCCTTACCAAAAATGACTCTTTTTTTCTACTTTCAAAAAACCGTCTCCATGTGTCTTCATCTATAAAAGGATATATACGACATGAATTGTCATGACTCCTATGACCATAAATGAAATCAGATGAGAGGGTTGATTTAAAATCTCTCAATCTCCTGGAAGCCAACGATAAGCATTTCTTCCTGACTCCTCCAGTGTCAGGAATATAAAAATTCATCTGATAAAGAAGAAGTTAAACATATTATATATACTAAAAACATTTAAAGAATATTCAAACAGTAGCAAAAGATCTTACCAAAATCGTCTCCTACAAATGAGAGATTATCACTTTATCCACACTTCTCCAGTCATCATACAGAATGCTTACTTTTCTCTTAGCTTGAGTTGCTACAAAACTCTTAAAATCTTTTACATTTAGACCTCTAGGAATATCATCATCATCAAACTCAACGACTATCCTCTGATCCTGCGTACAGGCAACTGATAATTTTGGTAAACGTGTGCAACCACGTTTACCAACCTTTGAACTCTTTGTCATAATAGGAGCATGTGAATGTTCCTCCCCAGAGGTATGACCATTATGCTCATCTCCAGAATCATGTGGTTGATCAACTGAATGATCTGTCATTATCCTTCAAATCAAAAAAAACAAACGTTAGTTCAAAAATATACAAATTCAAATATTTTAATACTACTGTAATCAGAAAATATAAAAGTGTACTAAGTTACGTAATAGTAAACATTGGTAATATGGTAAGCATGTTAAACAATGGTAAAGATGGTAAATATGGTCAAGATGGTAATCATGGTAAACATGGTAAAACTGGTAAACATGGTAAAGTAATTGTCACTGAACAAAAATAATAGATATATAATTTATGTAATGGTAAACATGATAAAGTAAACTAAACAAACTTAAAACAAACAAAAACTTATACTTATTTTTTTTTAAAACGCGTTTTAATAAATAAAAAACTTACAATATCTAACATTTATGAAAAAAAGAAATGTAAACAAGAAATAAACATATGTTACCTGTAATTTTAGGAATGTACAAATGGATTGTTTTCCCAAATTCATTCACCATGATCGTTCCTTATGGAACAAACCATGTCTTCAACATGATCTTCATTATGTTCTGTTAATCTTTCAATGGAAGTAGGGATCTCACATAAATCAGCATCTTCATCAACTTCTTCCTCACCAACATATTGTTTTTTCCCTTGTAAAACAACATCCCACTGCTTATATGATTGATCTACTACATAGAAATTTTTTTTTGCATGTGTTTCCATTATAAAAGAATCAGCTGTGTCTTCCAATCTATTCAGATTAATAAGTGTCATTCCAAATTCATCGTGTCTGACACTATTGTTACCGATAAACCATTTACAGTTAAAAACAAGAACTTTAATTTTAAAGTAATCAACCTCCCATATGTCTTCAATAACTCCATAATATGCAATTGATGCATAAATTGGGTTTTTGTCCTTAGCACTCGAAAAATGCATTGCTTCTGCAAACACCAATACACCACTATTCTGAACTGTACTTCTGTTGTCCTGAGCTTTCGTATGAAATGTATAGCCATTAATGTCATAACCGGACCATGTTATCACATTTAAACATGGACCACCCACTATCCATTTTAATTTCTCTGATACATCTGATCTACCAAGAAATGTCTTTTTAATCCATGAAAAAAAAGTTTTGTTGTGCTCATTAAAAATCCACATTTCTTTCTTCTTTGGATGACATTGTTTCAACTCATTAATATGAAATGTGATATACGGTTGAACATCAGCTATGTTATTCAAGATGTATGATTCTAACTTCTTCATCTGTTCAGCTGACAATGATTTGAATTTCATGCCACTAATCCCCTTTCCCTCATTATTAACTCATTCATGGCGAGATGGAGGCAAACCTATGTGTTGCGCCGAAGCCAAGTAACTCATACAAAACACTGCTACGTCCTCAGAAATATACTTTTCAATAATGGAGGCTTCAGGTTGATATGGATTTTTAACATACCCCTTTAATATTTTCATATACCTTTCGAAAGGATACATCCAACGAATATATACAGGTCCAAAAAGCTTTATTTCTTGAACCGGATGAATCATTAAATGCACTATTATATAAAAAAAAGTTAGAGGAAAATACATTTCCAATTGACAAAGTATAAAAATTGAATCCTTTTCCAAAATGTTCAAAGCATTCACATCAATCGCCTTGTTACAAATTGAATTGAAAAAAATACAACTTCATTATAGTCTTTCTGACACGAATGGGAAATATTCCACGCAATGAAACTGGTATAATTTTTTGCATCATGACGTGACATCATGTTATTTCATACCTATCAACTTCAAGTCCTTCAATGAGACAAAATTTTTTACATTTGAAGAATAACCTTGAGGCACTTTGATATCATGAAGACACTGAAAAAAGCTAATTTTCTCCCTCTTCGATAATGTATGACAAGACGGGGGAAGAAATGTTCATCTTCCTTTAGGAGTGGGAGCTAAATCCAAACGTATTCTCATTGATAGTAAGTCTAATCTTACATTCAACCCATCTTTAGTCTTTCCTTTAATATCTAATAATGTTCCAATCAAAAAATCACATATATTATTCTCCACGTGCATGACATCAATATTATGTTTAACTTCATGATACCTCCAATATGGTAGCTCAAAAAATATTGACATTTTCTTCCAAATATGTCTATCATTAAAAGATTTCTGTGTCTTTCCCAATGTCACATTAAGGTTTTTCACCCTCTCAAAATACAGATCTGGGGATAAAAGTTTTGGAGATGTATCAAATTCTTGTGATCCATTGAATGACTTTTTTAGTCTTCTATAAGGGTGATCCATAGGCAAAAACTTTCAATGAACCATGTACACTGTTTTCCTCCCATGATGCAATTGACAATATGACATCTGTTGTTCGAAAATTGGACATGCTTTATACCCTTTAACACTGTATCCAGAAAAATTTCCATACACTGGGAAGTCATTTATAGTGAACAGAAGCACTGCATGTAGTTGAAAATATTCCATTTTATAAGAATCATACACCCTAATACCATCAGCCCATAACAATTTAAAATCACCAATCAACGGTGAAAAGTAAACATCAATATCATTGTCGGGTTGCTTTGGACCAGAGATCATTATACTCAACATGACATATTTGCGCTTTATACAAACTTCAGGAGAGAGGTTTTAAATTACCAATAAAACAGGCCATGAACTACGTGTGCTACTGACAGTTCGGTATGGATTCATTACATCTGTGAACAACCCTAATCTGAGATTTCTTATTTCATTTCCAAATGTAGAATACTACGCATCAATTTTATTCAATTGTGGACAATCAATTGGATGACGTATTTTTCCATCACATACCCTCTCATCAGCATGCCATCTCAACCTTTTTGCATCATGTGAATTAGCAAATAAACGTTTGAAACGATGAATTATAGGAAGATACCAAAATACCTTTGAAGGGAGCTTTGTAATCTCTAAATCAGCCTGTGATTTTTCTTTCACCTTATACCATGATGTCCCACATTTAAGACACTCTGATAGAAATTAATATTCCTTCCTATATATAATGCAGTCATTCAGAGAGGCATGTATTTTCTTGTATCCCAATCCCATCGGGAATAATATTTTCTTGGCCTTGTAATGTGAATCTGGAAGATCATTATGTTTTGGAAGAATGTCCTTCATCAATTGTAGCAGCTCTGTAAAACTTCTGTCACTCCATCCATGTTTCACCTTCAGGTTAATCAATCTTAACACCACTGACAAAACCTTAAATTTGTACAACCAGAATATAATGGGTTTTCAGCATCACCATATACACGCGCAACTGTTGGTTCTATCTCAATTTGTTCTGCTACAATATCGCGAATCATTTCTTAAATTCCATCAAAGTTACCATCTTGTGAATCATCATCATCAGTGAAATTTCGTCCCGTTTCACCATGACAAATCCAAAGGCTGTAACTCGGATTAAAACCATGACATATCAGATGATATTTTATCTCTATACTTTTCAACTTCTTCATATTCAAACATTTCAGGCATGGACAAAAAAAATGTCACTACTTGGAACATTTCGTTTAGAAAATTCCAAAAAGGCATCAACACCTTCCTCATATTCATTGGTCATTCAATGTTCCGTAATCCTACTTCGACTAATTATTACCTATAAAAAATAGCAAATATATATATATTTTTAAGATAAGACAAATATAAGTTT
This sequence comes from Viscum album, assembly GCA_963277665.1. NCBI lineage: Eukaryota > Viridiplantae > Streptophyta > Magnoliopsida > Santalales > Viscaceae > Viscum > Viscum album. Next base: position 1,639,522,262 of record OY728129.1, read on the forward strand.
ATATGAAAAAAATAATAATTTGAATGTAAAACAATTTTGAAATATAAAACAAATCTATGCGTATTTAAAAAAAAATTCTTGAATATTATTATTAAAATAAATTATAGTTAGATATAACAGTTTTGAATTCCATTGAATAAAAGAAAACCATGGCGCGCACATGGTTGATAGAAAATTGGAGAAAATGGAGTAAACCTGAGAATCAAATCATATTTAAAATAAAAATTCAGATGGAGAAAATAAAAATGTAAATCCAATCATCACGGCACAATCATCATGTCATAATATCATAAACCACGATGTAGTAGTCAATCCCCCTGGACACCCCCAACCCTCTGGACAACCCCCACCCCCGGACAACCCCAAAACCCTCTGGACAGGCCCCCACCCCCGTGGACAACCACCCACACCCACCCACCCCCTTGGACACCCCCCGGACACCCCCAACCCTCTGGACAACCCCCCACCCCCTGGACATCCCCCACCCCTCTAGATAGCCTCCACCCCTCCTAGACACCACCCCCACCCCTACCCCCTTGGACACCCCCTGGAAACCCCCAACCCTCTGGACATCCCCCACCCCCCGGAAAACCCCCAAAACCTTCTGGACAGGCCCCCACCCCCCTGGACAGCCCCCCCCACACACTCCCTTGGACACCCCCTGGACACCCCAACCCTCTGGACAACCCCCACCCCCCGGCCAACCCCCAAAACCCTCTGGACAGGCCCCACCCCCGTGGACAGCCCCCCCCCCCCCCCCACACCCACCCACCCCCTTGGACACCCCCTGGACACCCCCAAACCTCTGGATAGCCCCCACCCCCTGGACAACCCCACCCCTCTAGAAAACACCCCCACCCCTCCTGGACACCATCCCACCCCCTACCCCCTTGGACACCCCGATGGACACCCCTAACCCTTTGGACATCCCCCCACCCCCTGGACAGCACCCCACCCCTCCAGACAGCACCCCCACCCCTCTTGGACACCACCCCCACCCCCGACCCCCTTGGACACCCCCCTGGACACCCCCAACCCTTTGGACTGCCCCCACCCCCCGGACAACCCCAAAACCCTCTGGACAGGCCTCCACCCCCCTGGACACCCCCAACCCTCTGGATAGCCCCCCACCCCCCCGGAAAACCCCCCAAATAATGGTTTACATATAAAAACTAGGCAAGGTGAACAACTAAAAACACATGAATTTAATATGTACTTCAGCATGAAATAGATGTAATTAAATATTATTAAATATGGCTACTTAAATGATAATATGATAATTAAAAATAACCATTGATATTCAACTAGTCAAATGATCAGAAGTTTTCTTGATAACTAATATCATAATGAGGTAATGGATAATTCTAGAAATCTTAAACATATTGTCGAGGCCTTGGCCAAGGCCTCAAAAAATACTAGGGTAAGCCCTCAGCAGAACCCATTTTTATTTGGAATCATGAGACATATTGATGCATCGAAGGGCCATAGAGGTCAACAACCATTAAATTATATGTCTAATAGGTTATCATATAAAAGAGGATAAACATAAGCAGAAAAAACACATGAAATATCATTTACAAATTCGTACATTTAATCAATAACCATTCTATGCAGTAATATAGGTGAATGATATCATTAGTTATCAAGGACAAAAAAATTACCATCAATGCCGGGCATTCGTGAAACAAAAACAAACTAAATAGAAGTAGTTGTGACTTAAATGAATATTTTGAGTCGATCTAATAGATCTAGGGATGATAAATAATATGATGATGGAAAAAAGAGGTAAGAGGGTTCGAAATCGAAGAATCTTACCTAGTTTAAATACAAAAATCGCAAAACATTAATATAGACTATCTGGGAAAAAAATGAATGAAATAAATTCATGGAAGGATTACTTGAGTGATGCGAGTTGAGATGATAGATCCAAGGTGAGTAAATATAATAAACGATGAAGGCAAAATGAGTTTAACGCAGCAAGATTGATGAGTTTATTAGGGTTTACCGCGCGAGAGAGACGAGCCGCCGGACTGTCGATCGAAAAATCGTAAATGAAAATCCACGGGGCTTGATAATTTTTTGAATGTTTTATAACGTCGGTTATTAAATAACCGACGTTATAAAATGTTTTTTACATTAATAATGTCAGTTATTATAATAACCGACGTTATAAATGTATCATATACAGCTTTTTTTACGCCGGTTATTTTATAACCGATGTAAAAAAATCAGCGTGTTGGTTTTTGACGTCAGTTATTCTATAACCAACGTAAAAAAGACATCAGAAATCACACTTTTTTACGTCAGGTATTGTATAACCGACGTAAAAAACTTTCTAAGGTTTGTTTTTTTATGTTGGTTATAAAATACCCGACATCAAAAAGGCCTAAATAGCCGCGTTTTTACATCGGTTATAAAATAACCGACGTAAAAAACCCCCGCGCTTTGGTTTTTTACGTCGGTTATTTTATAACCAACGTAAAAAACTTGTAGATATCTCGTTTTTTACGTCGGTTATCAAATAAACGACATAAAATCCCCCCGCACTTTGGTTTTTTACCTCAGTTAATTTATAACCGACGTAAAAAACGAATGAGCGCGATTTGTAACGTCGGTTATTAAAATTACCGACGTTAAAAATCTACTCACTGCATTTTTTACGTCGGTTATAAAATAACCGACGTAAAAAACCACGTTTCACAGATTATCACGCCGGTTATATATAACCGACGTAAAAAATGGTGACGTAAATAACGTTTTCTGCACTAGTGATTGCATAAGTTTTTCCCTCGTAACTAACTTCTGCTGAGTTAGTAGAATGCACCTGGACATTTTCCCATATCTTGAATGAACCTGCGCAAGAAAAATAAACAACACAGTTACGACACGAAGGAAATAAAAATTTATAGTTTAAGAAAAAAACTTATTAAAAAGTATTCTAAAATAATTAATAACCTTTAAATAATGTTGTTAAATAAATTATTTTATTAGCATTACTAACAATTAGTAATTATATCTTAATTAACTATAATGAAATAAAATTTATTATTAAAATAAAAGATAAATCAAATTAATTTACGTATTATAAGTTGACCGAATTTGTTAATAAAAGAGTTATTATTATTATTATTAAAAAAATAAAGATTTACTAATTATTAATTTTGATGTTAAATTGTTTATAAGTTATTAATATTATTTTTAATTAATTAACAATATTAAAGTGAACTATAAACATTAAGTTTATTATTATTTTGAAAATTAACATAATTATCATTTTAAATTAACTAGTTTAGTTTATTTATAATTTAATTTATAACCCATTATTAGTATTTTATGTTATTATAATAATTTGTTAAATTATTACATTAATAATTAATTTTATTAAAAAAGTTGTATTATAATTATTAACCTATTCACAACATTAATTATTATGGTTAATAATTTAATTTTAAATTATTATTTTAATTTATTATAAATTTTTTTATTTTAAATACAAAATTTTAGTTATTATAATTTATTTGTTTTAAAATAATTTATAAATTATTGTTAATTACATTAATTAATTAATTTAACAAATTAGTTTTATTAAAATCAAGAATCTTATATTTATTATTTATTTACAATTATTAGCATTTAACATTTTAATTTAATTATTTTTATTTTAGTTTTTTTTATAGTTTAATTTTTATATTCTTTTCTTCAATATTAATCTAACTTCCCCACAAATCACAGCACTATAGGGGAAGGGATTTGTTCTTCTTCCTTTTGAAGATAGCTGTCGTGACTCCCTGTTACTCCTTGAGCAGTGCAACGAAGTTCTTCCACCTAGCTATACTAGCATATCCTCATCCTCCTGAAGAAAACTGGCGGCCCTGCTCAGCCTCCTCCTTTAGAAATAGTGGTATTTCACTGCGATGGTAAGAGGATTGTTGAATCCGAATTTCAGATATGGCTGGGATGATTCCAGGATCCAGCGGCGACGAAACATTGGGTCTTGGTTCACAACAGATGCTGAAGAGGGTTCCACCACGTCGCAATGAAATCTCCCTACGATAGCGGTAGGATCGAGTTTCAACTGCGGATGGTGGCTTGGGCTCCTCCTAGCGACGCGGTAGCTTTCGGAAACTGAGATGGCAACTCGGCTATGAAAGCGGCGTGTGGTGACAGCTCGTCCCTACTCGCTTCATTCCAGATCCAGTGGCGGAAGAACCCTAAAGTTGTGAAGGATTTGAATTGGAAAACAGAACTGTGTTATTTCTTGTTTTGATGAGATCTGGATCTAAAATGGTAAAATTATAGGTTACTGGATTGGGATGAATCGAGATTAAGTTTGCAGATTGAACTATGGAATGGTGGAAGTGGACTGTGGGTGAGAAACCAACATTGTGCGATCAAATCCACACATCTATAGGAGGCAGAACAACTGCTTGAGAATGAAACAATTGGGGTGAATCGGTGTGTAAATACGTGAGACCAAAAGTTGTATTGGTTGGGGGTAGGAGGAAAAGCATCGGTGAGTTAGTGACTCATCGATATAAGAAATTGATGAAGGGGGTGAATGAGATCGATCAAGAATTGGGTTATTAGTGTGTGCCGTGAAACCGATAAGAGGATTGGATCAGTGAGTAAAGACTCACCGAAAAATAAAACACTGATAAAATAAAAATAAAAGAAATGAGTCACCGATAATTAAAATATTAAAAATAAATTGGCGTGACATGAAACTGATGATGATTTAGAATATCGGTGAGTTAGTGACTCACCGATAGTTGAAATTAAAATTTGAACTCACTGATATAAAGAATTAAACGGTGATTCAATGACTCATCGATAAATAAAAATGAGTCACCGTTAGTTATGAAAAATGAGACACTAAAACCGATGCAATGAGAAACCGAAACCGATGCAATGAATCGGTGCGTTGCAACATCGGTGCAAAGTGAGAGACTGATAAAGTTTAAGAGTAATCAGTGAGTCAAAAATCACCGATAGTTATATAAAAAACGTTTGTGTGACAAAATATCAATGTGACGACTCACCGATAAACAAATTAAAACATTAACCATTAAAAATTTATTTAAATCAGAAAATTAAATAGTATAACTTTATTTAATTAACACAAAATAGAATTTAACTATGTTGTCTAAGATTAAATAAATTAACTGTAACTAAAAACTAACTAAATTATTTTACAAATTAAAAATAAAGGTGACAATATTATTAACTAAGAAAATAAATGTTAAGATTAACTAATTATATGTATAAATGAACACAGAACACCTACAAATAGTTAACCGCAAAGTTGAAAATAAAATAATTAAAATTAACTAAAGAAATTAAACAAGACAGTTAAATAATTAAATGATAAAATGGAACATAAAATTAAAAACACATTATTTTATTAATCATTAACTTAATTTCTTAACTTAGAAAAAAATTAAACCAGTTGATAAGTAATGTTAATTTATTTAAATAAATCTAAATTAATGGGTAAGATTTAAAAAAAACTAGATTAGATTAATGAAAATCAAACCGAATAATTAAATAAATAATAATATTTAAAATTATTAAAATGTAAACAAAATTAAAATTACAAAAATAAAAATTAATCTAACATAATTAGAATAATTACAATGACTAACTAACTATTTAAAAGACTAAAAACACAGAATTAATTATTAAAAATGATTAATTAAGAGATGTAGTAGTAAAAATAAAAAATGCCATTATTTATTAAAAATGTCAAAATTATTAATTAAATTGATAAAAATAAAATGAAATATGTGGAAAAACTATGCAAAAATAGAACCACATCACCATTCATGTTAAAACAAAAATTCCTTTCACATTTTTGATAAAATCCAAACGTGGAGTGTTTTTTGAAAATGACAGAATCATCCTTTTATTTTTTTTTGTAAGAGGAAAACATGGGTAAAAATTTCTTTGGTAAATAATTTTAAAAAAAATATAGTTATTTTTTAAAACATTTTTATAAAAATATAGAATTTTAAGAAAACGTGTTTTCAACTGAAAAGATGAAGAGTGGTATTTTTGAAATCTTGAGTAAATAAATAGAGGAAAATAAAGGGAAACCATTCATTCTCATGAAATAACTATATGAGAATAATATTCATGGGTTTCTTGAGAGATAGATCATAATATTTCATCATTATAAGTATAATCATGAACAATATCGATAAAATAAGATATTGTAACATAAAATCACTACCACTTTGGTAACGTTTAATTGTAAGCACAATGAAAAAATAACCTTAAATGAAAGTTAAAATATAATGACGATAAATAAATTCATGGAATTACATTTCAATGGGGACATATTTACACCTCATACAATAATATTGGTGTGTAATATAATCATACGTCTCAATGAAGAAAAATTGAGACAAAAGCCCATACCAATTTGGTTATATTTGAACTATAAACCCCATGAAAGAGAGATCATAAAATGGATATTTAAATATGAATAATTTTAAGTATAAGAATCATAAAATAAATTCATGGTCAGTATATGCACCATAAAAAATAAATTAGTGGTGAATATGGAATGTGTCTCACATAAGTAAAAAGTTAGATGGAAATCCCTTACCCTAAGTCTCGAATTCCGTCATAAACATTCAGACCTCCTGTATAATAAATATAAGTTTATTATAAATATATTAAAGAACCATATATATATATATAATTACATATATGATATAATTATGTCCTTTTATTACCTTTTTATTAACAATTCCATGTTAAAGTCATATTTCGGGTAATAACCGCGTTGTTTTTGTATATGTTTTGATTTTTTATTTCTAATCCTCTTAATTTTATCATGGTTTAATAATAAAATAAATAATAATGATGAAATAATTATCATATTTATACATAAATTATATTTTTAATACCAATCATGAAATATGGTTTTGAAAAATGAAGTATGTTACGATCAGGGAGATGGTAGACCGTATGTACGCATGAATAACGTTTCCATTTTTTCATGATCATTATTGAAAGTACATGAGTAATATATTAACTTTAAAGAGTGATAATTATATAATAAATATCATATTATTTCTTTCAATACACTTATACATTTTTCCATGTGGTGTGGTGATGAAAAGAGAGTCACATCACTTTGCGAATGTGGTAGTCTACACATACACGAACAACTTTATCATCTTTTAGAGAGTGAAATGGTATGAAATAATATGATATATTATATTTTAAGAATGTATTTTTTTATTAATATCATAATTATGTTATTTATATCATAGATTCATTAAATTTACCCTTATTATCTTCCATGTAAAGCATAAGTGAAAACGAATCATGTCACTTCATGAGGTGGTAGTCCGCAGTACACACAAGCGACATTATCATATCTCCTAGGAAATGGAAATTGAAAATTAATATATGATATTATTACCCCAAAGGTATAATTATGTTATAAATATAATATATATATACTTTATATCCATTATCATATCCAACTATGAGAGGCGGTAATGGAAAGGTAAATGACATCGGTTCATGATGTGATTGCCCATTGTACACATGAACAATGACTTCGTAACCCAATTAATGGATGTAGAGATGGTTTTAGGTCATTCCCTTAACATAAATTTTTTATCATATTTAATATTGCAAGATCATTAAACCACCATGTTATAATAAGAATTGAATGAGGTAGAGGATGAAATAAAATAAAAGTGTTTGTTGATCAATGTTACATCTTCTTCAGGAATCCTCTTTAGGTTTGCACTAAATGCCTTCTTAGGTTGGATATATATCCAAAAAAAGTCTTCCAGGATGATATTAGTGAATTTTTTATGTGATTTGGACTTGTATTTTTTGAACCAAATGGGGTTGATAGTGTGGAGAAGAGAAGAGAGGGGGTGACCTTTTATAATTGAGGAGTGACATTTTTGTAATTACCCAAACGTATTCACTATTATGAGGTCACAATCACCTCATTTGGATCCAAATTTTTTAAATAATAGAGTGGTGTAATTTTATGGTCGATAAAACCTAAAAAAAACTTTTTTATCATGTTATTCCTTAGTCTTAATGTTTACTTATTTTTTACCCTTTTAGTTTTTACCATGGTAACTGGTATCTTTTCATTTACCAAGGTAATTTATCCTTTAATAATAAAATTAAACTAGGATTTATTATATAATTAATACCTATAGATTCTAAATATTAAATAATTTTTTTAAATAGTCTTTGTTTGGAACCTTAATTTTAATAGAAACACATGTAACACGCAAAACCCCATTCTAACCTTAATCGTTGTAATAAATTTTAAATGTTTTCACTAATCATTATGGTAAAAAATAAATTTCACATTATTATATAATATAAATTATTATAATTCCAAAAATATTATCCATTTTTCAAATTAAATTCACCTAATTGGTAGAATTTAATTTAAAATCAATCTCACAAACATGATGGGAAATTGGGTTTTCAAAGAAATAATGTTCAAAAGTTTACAATGTTTTTATATAAAATTTCATCATGAAAATGATTAAAATGACCTAAATTGGATTAATAGATATATAATTTTACTAATTTTACTTTTAAACCAGTTTGAAATATAATTTATCATTATAAATAATTTAAACAAAAAGAATTTATTCAACAAAAATTCAGTATTTTTCACGATTAATAAAAATAGTATTTTTAGAAAAGTATAAAAACTCACATGAAGATAATTTTCAAATTATGATTTTAAAAATTAATTTTATTTAATCATATTAATTTTCTAAAAGTTTCAAAAATTAAATTTATTAATGTTTACAAAAATAAATAAAAATCATTTTGTTGATAAAATATTATTTTTGAAATAAATAAAGACTTTTCTAAAAATCATGTAACTTTTTCTCAATTTATTTTTTTATAAAACCATTATACATATTTTATAAAAATTATTTTTTACTAATCATGTAGATAAGTTTAATGGATAGTTTATAATGATTTCATTTGAATAATAGTATTAATACTATATCTCAATTGTTTTAAAACCCAGAGTTGCATGTACCACAAGATAAACTCAGTGTTGCGTGTAAGGAAATATAAAATCAGTGTTCCATATAATAAAATCTATAATCATTTTTTTGTGTAATATAAAATATCAAAAAGAATTAAATTAATTTGGAAAAAAATATTTTCCAAAATCTCGGTGTGTTAAATTCTACCCCCTTAAAATGAGTTTCTCCCTCAAAATTGATCTCACTCATAAAATGTTTAACATTTGGAAATTTAGAAATAGAAACCCACATAGTAAAAAAGAATACTAAAACTTCCCTTAAAAGGGAATGTTGGAAACATAAATTTTACCTAAAGTAATATGTAACTAGGTTTCCACATATGAGATTATAGGAGGGAAGGGATGTTTTGGGCATGGAAGAAACACATAAATTATTATAGAGAGTGATAGAGATCATTGATTATAAGAAAGTGGGTGATCTAGAGAATATTAATGAGCAAGAAAACGTAGAGAAAAGTGTTATGAAAAAGGTCATTGATATCATAAATAATGATGATAACATGAAGAACATTTATTTCAAGATCCTTCTTCTAAATTTTGGTTAATTTATTTTCCATATTGATTGAGAACATATTAAAATTTACATACTTGAAATATTTTTATTTCATAGGAATAATTTAATCCCTTTTTTGTGACTTGGTTAATTTACACTTCTTATATTACGCTAAGAGATTATTTTTTCATGTCTTAAAAACTAAATAAGATCCAAAATAAAACAATAATTCATTAATTCTATCTCTATTTAAAAAATGTTAACACTGGTTATCCAATATGAATAAATATTCCTATGGTTAAGTAATACATTAATATCTAAAACCTCATCTGAAGATCAACATAAACCATTACATAAATGGGTATCCTTATAACCCTTAAAAATTCAAAATTTATAAATAATGTTATTTAATTTATAGAAATATAATTAACATTAATCCCCCATATATCATAATGTAGATCATGATTTTCACATACCAAATATGTTAATACCTTCATCATATATTCTATTGAAACATAGTAAAACCTGAATTAGAATATAACCTCAATTAAAACAAGCATAATTCATTATTTCATGAATAATACTATTTATTAATGAATATATTCAACATATTCAATAATGTTATAAACTCCATAAATGATAACATAATCCACATTGTCCACAAATCCTTAATCATTTCCAAGTTCGTCAATACTATCCAATTAATTTATCCAAATAAATCATCTCTTTATCCTGACATAATTTTCTCAAAATCAGGAACATATTAAGGGTTGAATTTCCCTTAATCATGGTCTTTCCATGATTATCACATTTCTGTTAAATCACATTTCTTGGTCATTAACATATTTCAATATAATCTTCCAAATACTTATTGAGAAATTTATCCGGAAAAATCCTTATATATTACACAATTCATATAACATAATTTATGAATCCAATTATATAAATAATTTAATCCTTCCAATTCAATGATTTTCATGGAATAATACTTTCCTTAGTATAGAAGTTAATTCTTGGGTTAGGGAATTCAGTTGGGTAATTTCTATATTCCTCACACATAAATCATTGAAATCCTCGATAATTTTCCACTCTATTATATAATTTTCTACATAGATAACATCTTACCCTCTATTTGAGATATTCCTCCAGGTTCTTATTTCCACCTTCTTGACATGTAGGAAGATAAATATTATTTCATTTATATTTATTTCCATATAAACTTTTATATAAGTCCTTTTTCATCTTATTTTATATGTTAATAAATCTCACTAAAGTTCACATTTTTAATCAAATGCTGCGATAGCTGATTAGGCCTAATCACAATATCATTCTCTCTAGTAATCATCCAATTAGGCTTCTCATAGAAACTTAATTTTCTATCCAATTCAATGTAAACATGATTCATTCTCATTTTATCCATTGAATAAAACCAAAAACCACAGTATGACTAACAATAATCATAGCGGGGAACCACATAATCTTGGAAAATCACTTATAGGATGTCTAAATCATGAAAAATGTTTTCAATATATTTCACATTAGGCTTATCCTAGGTTACTCATAGTCATTATTCAACTCCTTCATGATTCTTCGTAATGAGTTTATGAATTTCTAAAGCATATACCATGGGAGTGTCAAAAAAGGTGTGGAGTAAGGCGCATTATCTTGCACCAATTCTAGATCAAGTCTAGATCAAGACAGTATTTCCAGGTTATTACCCCTATGTACATCTATTTTAGATTCACATCCACTAGTAGTATCCAGATAGGGATATAATTTCTTTGGAACTACTCACTCTATCCTTTACCAAAATTCTAAGACATTTTCTTATACATCGGCTCATCCTTATACTTTTCCTTAGACATTTCCTTAGGGATATCACTATGGTTTTCTCATATTAGTTTCCAAAGGATAACTAACCCTATACTCAAATACCAATTATCATGACCTAATCTTATCATTCATAGAAATTAAATCATTTTTATGAGCATTTATTACATTAGAAAAACACATGCTTGAGGACTATAATAGTTTAGTTCCTTTAAAAATTAAAAAATGAAAATAGTTGGTCAATAGGTAAACCGCCTCATCTCATACTTAGTTCATGATAACTATAAACCTTCATAGAAATATCACACATAATAATTATCATCATAACCTAGGGAAAAGAAAAATAAGAAATGGTGAGCTCAGATGCTCTGTAAGGGTAAACAGGGGATACATAGAGGTATAACATGGTCATAAAATATAAGAACATGAGTATAACATTTTAAAACCATATACATATAAAAGAACAAAATATTTATTTGTAGAATAAGTTTTGATAGTTTATAAGACAGAAATAATGTTTTTATCATATAAAATGATCCATGAGATCATAACATTTTCATTAGAAAGAGAATTTTGGAATATAAATAAGCATAGAAAATAATTTACTTAGTAGTCAAGTATCATTTCTAAAACTTATCAGGGAACTCCATGGGTAGCTACACCTCCTGGGGGAGACAAACCACCATCCCCAATGGCATCACTTACCACATAGTGGTTAGGGTTCACTCCCCAAACAATCAATGTTGTCAAGGTTCACTCACAAGATCATCATATTAGACAAAGTTCCTTATTGAATCGGGTTCACTCCCCATTCCAGTCCTGTCTATATCATAATATATAAACATTTATCAAATTCATTGGAGGGATATATAGGTCAACCAATATTTTGTTATGATGTAACCAACATCCTTGGTTATAATTTAACCACCATCACATTGTGGATATCATATATATGTATTACACAAGATAATAAAACATTAATCATATCAAAAAATATGAAATGAAATGGGTTTTATAAACACTTCATCATATCATAACTTATGGAAAAGATAAAGGTATTATAATCATTTCACTATATCATTAAAACATAACTCTTGTAAAAAGAATTTTATTTTAAAATAATATTTCCTTGGTATGACCCTTGAAGAGAAATGGGTTTAATAAAAATATTTTCATTATAAACCATTCATACATGTAATAAGAGTGGTATCATTGTTTCATATTCATAGTAAATCATAAGTTACATGAAAGGATGTCTTCTATTTTGGAAAATTATTTTTAAAGATAAATCATTAAGAACTTTTCTTTTGGAAGATAAATTTTTTTTGAAGGAATATTTTTAAAATATAATTTTTTTTGAAATCTATTTAATTGAAAATAATCTTGTAAACTTATAAATTAAGATTAAGAAACATTTAAAATATATATTGGGGAATACATCCTTTCTCATTTGAAATATGATTTTTAAAACATAAAAAATTTTAAAATTAATTTTATTTGAAAATTACATCAAAACCATATAAATGAAACTTTAAAGAAAATAATTTTCATGATAGAGATAAATTACATTCACTCTATACCCATTAAAACAAATATTCCTTTCATATTTTTGGTAAAAGAAAAATGGGCATTGTTTTCTGAAAACAACATGAAGATTAATTTTTAATTTTTTTTCTAAAAAAGTTAAACATGGGAAAAAATTAATTTTAAAAATATTATTTAAAAAATGTTAGAAATTATTTTGTTTTTTTTTTATAAATCATGGTTTTTATAAAAAAAGGCTAATTGATCGAAAATATGAAATTTTTTTTTGAACAATTAAAAAAATAAAGAGAGGAAAATTAAGTGAAAAAAAGTATTCTAATTATATAACCATTGGAGAATAAAATTCCAAAGTTTATTGAGAGACAGATCATAAGATTTTATCATTATAAGCATAATCGTTTTTAATCTTGATAAATGATGAGATTATAAAATTAAATCTATACCACTTTGGTAACTTTGAATTGAAAGCCCCATTAAAGAATAAAATTAATTGAAACCTAAAATATCAAAAGGATAAATAAATTCAAGATATTAGATATAAAAGGGAATATATTTTCTCCTCATATTAGAATATAGTTGTATAACATAATTATATGTCTCAAAGAAGGCAAATTGAGATAAAAATACCATACCGATTTGGTTACTTTTGAAACACAAACCCCATGAAAGTGAGATCCCCAAACAGATATGTACATAAAAATTATGTTAAATATAAGCATAATAAAATACATTCTTTGAAATTATATACATCACAAAAAATAAATAAGTTGTGAATATGGAATGTGTCTTACATAAGTAAAAAGTGAGACAAAAATCCCTAACCTTAAGTCTCAACTTGCTTTGTGCACTTTAAAACCTCCTATACAATAAATATAATTTTATTATAAATATATTATATAAATACACACACAAAAATATACATATATATATATATATATAATACCACATATGATATACATATGTACTTTTATTACTCATTTATTAACAAATCCATGTTAAAGTCATGTTTTCGGTAATAATCTCTTTATTTTTCTTATGTGTTTTGATTTGTTATTTATGGTCATATTAATTTGATCATGTTCAAAAAATAATGAAGTTATTATCATATTTATAACTCAATTATATTTTTAATACCAATCAGAAAAATGGTTTTTGATAAATGAAGCACGTTATGATCACGAAGACGATATCCCATACGTACGTATGAGTAACGTTTCCATTTTTCAATGATAATTATAGAAATGAGGTAAGTAATATGTTATATTTAAAAAAATTATAATTTTATAATAAATAATATATTATTAATTTAAATATAATTATATATATCATCCATGTTTTGTGGTGATTAAAGGAGAGTCACATCACTTTATGAAGACAATAGTCCACACATACAAGAACGATATTATCATCTTCCAGAGAGTGAAAAGGTATGAAATAAAATGATATATTATATTTTTATACTAATAAATATATCCTTAATATCAGAAATATTTTATTTTTATCACATATATTCATTAAATATGTCCATATTATCTTCCATTTAAAGCATTAGTGAAAATGGATCACATCACTTTGTGAGGTGGTAGTCCACCGTACACATGAGTGATGTTATCATATCCAATATGGAATGGAATTTAAACATTTCTATAATATATAATGGCTATATAAGTATAATTATGTTATTAATATCCCATATATATTTTATATCCATCATCATACCCAACTTCGAGATGTGTTAATGGAAAAATGAATGATATCGGTTTGTGAGGCAGTTGTTCATCGTACACACAAATAATGATTTCGTAACCCACATGATAGAAGCAAAGATGGTTGCAGTTAATTACCTTAATATAATAAATATATTAGTATATTTATTATACTTGGTTTATTATATCATATGTTTAAGAAAATAATTTAAGGAGGTGTAGGAGAAAATAATAAAAAGATTCTTGTTGATGAATGTCACCTCTTCTTTGGGTATCCTCCTTAGGTTTTCACCAAATCATTCCTAGTTTGGATTTCTATCCAAACAAAGGATTATAGGATTATATGAGGATTTTTCTAAAGTTATTTTTTAATATATTATCAAAAATAAAAATGGTTTTATGTTTTGAAGAAAATACTAGATCGATTGCCTTTTATAATTGATGAGGAGTGATATTTTAGTAAATAACCAAAGGTATTCATTATTGGGAGGTCAATCTCACACCATTTGGATCCAAAATTGACAAGTAATGGATTAGAGTGATGGTATTGTAGATAAAAACCTCCAACACACAAAAATAAACACTTTTTATCATGTTATTCTTTAGTCGTTATGTTTACTCAATTTTACGCTTTTAGTTTCTACCATGGTAACATGTTTATTTATTTACCAAGGTAATTTATTATTTAATAATAACATTAAAATGAGATTTATTAGGATAAAAAATTATTTTTACCTTTTTATATAATATAAATTATTATTTTTCCTAATATAGAATCCATTTTATGAAATTAAATTCATAGAATTTTCATAATTTAACTTAAAATTAATCCCATAGATGTGATGAGAATGTGAATTTTCAGGAAAAGAGTTCTAAAGTTTACAATGTTTTTATATAAAAATTAAATATATAAATGATTCAAATGATCTAAATTGGTTTAATAGATACATAATTCAACTATTTAACGTTAAAAAAAATTTAAAATACAATTTATCATTATAAATAATTTAATAAAAATGGAAGTTTTCAATTAAAATTTCACTTTTCTCACTCTTCATTAAAAAATATTTTATTAGAAAATTCTAAAAAAAATTCCTAAAAAATATTAACATTTAAATTAAAAAAAAGAATCTTATTTTATCAAAATTATTTTTTAAAAGTATTAAAAATTAATCTTATTAATTAGTACAAAAAGAAATAAAAATCATTTTTTGAGAAAATAATATTTTTGAAACATATAAAGAATTTTGTAAAAATTAAGTAAATTTTTATCAACATGTTTTAATTATATAAAACCATTATAATTTTTATTTAAAAATAATTTTCTATGTTTAATGGATTGGTTATAAAAGTAATATTTGAATAATAATATTAATATTATATCTTAGTTTTGTTAAAACTTAGAATTTTGTGTAACATAATCTAAACTCGGTATTTCATGTAATGTGAGATAAACTAGGACATGTGTATAACATAAGATATACAATTTTTTGTGTGTTACATAAAATATTTAAAATATTAAATTCATTTGAAAGAAAGTATTTCACAAAATCTTGGGGGATTACACTCAACTTATACACTATGAAGATTAGTTCAATTAACTTCTTATCGATGTCAGAGTATCGAGTCACAATATCCATCAGTGTTTGGTTAGGATTTTAGAGTTTATTTTATATTATTTCATAATTATTCTGTTTAAGGAGGGAAATAAGTGATTACTCTAAGGTCTCTATATAAAAAATATGTGTTTTTTATCCACTAGCTACATCAATACCAATTTTATCAATAAATATTGTTTGAGATCATTAAAGAATTTCTAAAAAATATTCATCCCACTAATAATTTTCTCCCTTCTTCATAAAGTTTTGTTGGGTAAACAATTTCTTACATTATTATCTATGAAGTTTTTTATGTAGGTGACAGTTCCCTAAAACCCTCTCAATACTTTGAGGTTTCAACGAGGTTTCATGTCAAGGATTTAATTGAACTTATTTGGGTTGAAATCAATGTTATAGTGAAACACCAGGAAGTTGAGGAGTTTTCTAGATGTCACCCAAAATTACATTTCATGGGATTTATATTTAGGTTGTATTTTCACCATTTTTAAAACTGTTTCATGATTAAAAATACGATCATAACATTTTTAGGATTTAAACAACGAATAATCAATGTAAAATTTGATAGTTTCCCATAGGAAGGGTTTGAAGATATGATTCATGGAATTATAATATGTCAATTAAATATTATTAAAGATGAAGGGAATTTGATGATAAATATATCCCTTAAGGTTCCCCAAAAGCGGTGGCCACCTCACCTTCTAAGAAATCCAGATCTATTTTGAGCATGAGTATCTTTACATTAAAGGGATGGATTGAAAACTAATGGTTTCATTGATCAAAATATTTATGATTAGGGCTAAGAGAATTTCCTTTGTTCAATAATATTTGATATCACTAAAGTTAATTAACATCCTGATCTTCCCATTATTTATCTCAATGATGATAATGTTGGCAATCCATTTCAGTTATTGGACCTCCCAAATAAAGTCATATTTGATGACCTTATCATCCTTGGATTACACCTTAGCATCTTGGGAGGAATACATTCCTCTGGATACTATTTTATAACCATGGTGACCATCCTTAAGACCCAAATGATGGGTATCCACATTCAGATATTATCTGGGAATTTATGTGTAATTCTGAGAGAATACATCTTGGTGCTACTTCAGATTTGAGATGTATGTCTCCTTCTCTCCTTGAGATATGGATTTACTAATCAATTTTGGTTGAATTTTTCATATATACCCATATTAACTCTTTGGATATAATTAATGGTCATTGAAATTAATTCTTGAAATTTTTGGAGGGACATCACTAATATATTCTTATTCTTCTTCCTCTACCTCAATGTCATCGAATGTGGGATATAGATGAACATTATTGAATATTAAAGAAAAAATAGAGACATTTTCATCTCCTATGAGAGAACAAGAGGTGTTTCTAGATCATAAGGGTACCAAGTCATGGGCATAATTATTAGGGGAATCCTTGATATTTTATACCTCCTCCCCCTATCATCAGGGGTAAAAGATATGCCACCATCCTATGATTTAGGATATGATATGGGGTAATTATATACTCCTCTTGATGATGAGTAAGAATAATTGGATCTTAAAAGTGATTTTTTAGTAGAATATATAGATCCTAAATACAAGGAATGAGTATTTTTATCAATGGAATTATTATCTTTATTGTGATCAGATCCTTTTTATATACTATTGGGTTTATCTGATGACACTAATTTTATATATATATAGGAAAATGTTCCAAAAAACCATTCACATATACTTCTATAGGGATTGATGTCTACTTTATCAAAGAGTATTAGTGGAATGGTCTAGATATTGGTTAGACTAACACGCATGAAAATGTTTTCATAATTGAGATTTATCCATATAGAAGGCATTATATCTTTTTCTATACTAGTGGAAGCTGCTTAGTGAGTACATGTACCTTACCTCCATATTATAGGAATTTGATCAGATGATTTGACCTTACAAAATGTATTTTAATGAATTGATTAATTCCTAAATTCAAAGGAAAAACATCAATCTAATTGTCAGTAAACACATAGTATTCACTGAGTTCATTGAACAGGTTGACATGAGGATTTTTCATACCATTAGGGTCAGTGATCTGGATGGAATTTTCTGTCACCAAATATTTCCAATCTCTTTGGTAGAATCCTACATCTATTTATTAGTATTTTCAAGACTCTAAAAGGGTGTTATCACCTTAAATAACTCCAAATTTTCCATTGAATGAGAAATTAAGACACTGATGGTAAGAAAAAGGTACTACCTTGTGAATATAGAGCTACAAGCTCCATAAACAGGCATTTAAAGCAATTCCTTAATGGAAAACCATGAACTAAAATTAATAGAAAATTTATAAAAATTGGGATAAAATATTTATTTATTCAAGAGGAATTTTATCATTATTTATATACCCATGGATTTTCATAGTGGAAGGATACAAGTTAACTTCTATATAACTTAAATGTTGGAGGGTCCAAACTAGTATGAGATTTTTTCTAGATCCATTATTGATGAGATCCTGATATATGTTGATGTTATAAATTTTTTTGATATGTTTAGAGGCATAATATATCCTTTTATAGTGTATTTTTAGCCTTGTTCTATAAAATAGATAATTGTATAGAATTCAAAGAGGTTGGTCTCTGCATGATATTCCTTAGTCTCAATAACTTCTTTCTTAAAATCTTATAGGATTAAATGGGTCTCAATGAGAGATTCTTAGTGTTTCTTTTAAATGTGAATGGAATATAACATTGGGAGATTATCTGAAATTATAATTTTTTTAAATATGTTTTATTTTTGGACTATGGGCCTACATTTACCAAAATGAGGATGCTCCCTAGTCTAAGGTTTGTAATCCAATTATAAATGTATTATTAACTCCTTCCTATAATTAAGATTTGGGGATGTATTTTTCATTCATGTTATATTGAATTGGATTTATATAATTCTAATTATGGACATAAAAGTGCTCATTTTCTAGTTGGTTATCCTATATAACTGTATTTTAATTGGCCTTGGATGATCCAAGAGTGGATTGGTTCTCTTGTTGATCCTACTAAAGTGCCCACCTCTAGGTCACTATATAATATATGGATTCAACAAAGACAATTCCAAAATTCCAATGTCTGTGTAGAACTCAAAGTCCTTGACCTCCTTGGCCTCTATGGATTCCCCCCCATGTTCCTCAATTAAGTGCGGAAAATTTGGGTTCTTATACATCGTATTTATTAGAGAAAGGATATTTCAATTTGATAATGTTTATAGAATAGTATTGTGACTCTCTATATATTAAGGATCACATGTTTTGGGGTGGTTCTCAATGACTCATTTATCAAGATGGTTCCCATCCTCCAAACGATATATGTGTGAAGTCTTGAAGAGTTTGGATTATCTTGGGAACCATCCTGATAAATGAGTCTAGTGATTCAGTTGTGTCATGAGGATGGAATGTGACTAGTTGATTGATTTTGTAGTCATACAACCCTAAATATTTTATGTGCCTATGTTTTTAATTTTCTACCATTATACTTACTCTTTGGTAGGGATGATATATTAATAGGTCACCTATATTAGTGATTTTCCTTGTTTTAATTTCCTAGAATAATCCACTTTCTAGAGGATGTGTTTGAAGATAATGTACTCCTAGATATTATTTCCCGATATATGATGGTTATGGAAATATTCCTGATGTTCATTGAGACCAATTTGAATGGGATTTGTATCCTTGAGAAACTTGATCAAGTTGTTTTTTTCATGGAATTAATGAAGTACTCTAAGACTAGATGTTTTTCGAAAGAATATACTTTATTCTTCCAATCCACTTATAGTAGATTCCGATGACTCTTTCTTCCATAATATTGGGGACACTAATGTTGTTTATTCTATTTAAGGGAAGGCATAATGTGATATTTCATTAGTTTAGGTGTTGGGGTAAGTGCAAGAGTTGGATTAGGCATAACCATTTTCATTTAAACTTTTCCAACTTTATTTCATTATGTTACCAATAACTACTAATATTTAGAATTTTATTATTGAATAAAATCTTCTGAACATTGTGAAACTACTCAAAAATCTTGAAATACACTAAGTTATTTTAGTTGTATCAATGGTTTCTTAAATTCATGCAAAAGATTTTATATGAAATTTTTCAACAACTAGTCTTATGGGAGTTATATATTCTAGTAGTGGGTTATACCCTTCAACATGGAAATGAAATTATAGATCTTATCATTATAGATATTATTTCAATTATAAATATTTAGTGCCATATTTTTTTCATTGAGGAGATGAATTGGTAGAGTAATTTTTGACAGAGGTCTTCCCATCCAATGAAAAAACCCACAGGTAGGTTGATATACCAAATGAATGTTATTCCATATAGATTTTTAACAAAGTACATGATCATGAAAACTTCTTTTTTTCTCAAGTGTTCTTATCATGGGGCCACATGGACACATAAAATGAGCAAGATGGTAATCTGGGTCTCAAATGCTATTGAAGATTAGGGTGGTTGGGTTCTTAAATTTGGATAGAGGGGGATCCACATCAACTAACCAGGGATATTTTTTCCTCTCAAACTGTACTGGTGAATGTTATCCTTCCATGACATATATTCAAGTATGAAAGGATTTTATTGATTCAAGAAGATTCGATTAGATTATTGGTTGGGAAGATACCTAAGTAGATGTAGTGGTAGGATCCTAATACTTTGGGCTCACTCATGAATTATTTTTAGTTATAATATGAGTTAGAATTGGGAATCTCACCTGATATAAAACAGGATACCACCCCAGTGTAGGTAAATATAAATATTATTCATCAAATATGTGTGTACACACTATTTTCTTATGACTAGATCCTATTGGATGATTATAATATTCCCTAATAGATTATAAAGCATTCCTAGGTTGGGTAAGATCCCCCAGAGGGTAAATGTTGGTTTTTTTCTAGAATCTATACTCAAAAGAATATTTTCCCTGTGTAATTCAACATTTAGTCCCTTCAGTTCCCCCAAATCTATTTTGTTTTGGGTGAAACTTTCCTCAATAGTGGGACCCTTGGTCTCCTCAAGTGGTGAGTGGGATTTGACCATGCTCTTATCTTTTTCTTTGGCTAAGGCTCAATGAAGAGGTGGGAGTAGAGTATTCATAGAATTTTTAAGGTTTGGATTCTTCCTCTGATGTTGGGTATGTACACCTTCTTCATATATTTTGGTGTGGAATATATTTCAGATAGAGAATTACTCATCATGATGTTCTACACTAGCATTGTACACCTAGTCATTTCTAGGGCTGAAAATAACAAAATTCATGGATACATAATATACTGGAGAAAAAATTTCTCAATTTGAAAGATAATGGGATTAGGCAATTATTGAGTATTTATCAATGAAAAAACTACAATCTTCCTCAGTATTTCCCTTCCTAGGGGACTATTTTAGCTTACAAGCTCTATGAGGTCTTTTTTTTCCCTGATGATCTATATGAAGTGATTTTTGAGGACTTATCTAGAGTTAGTTCCTAGAAGTCCTTGTTAAGAACCTATCTAAGGATAAAAATGAGCCACACAATATAAAAAAATGTAATGGAATCTCTTATAAATTTTTCCTTGTTGGAAGAAAATTGATTTTTATGTGAGAGGAGGAGGTTGTGATATAAATTCCCCCTCTTTTTGAGTCAAGGTATAATTAGTTCATCCAATATTAAATTTTAGACTTGAGGGTGATTTAATGATCATAGGGTTCACTACTAGAAAACCAGGATATTTCCATGGACCTATAGACATGATTTTGAAAAAATGTGGATATAGGTATTTATACAAAGGCTATAGCCATAGTTTTGTCTAATCCATGGCTATAAACTGCACCTATAGCCATGGTTTTCTCAAACCATGTATATAGAGTGTTCCATAAAATTATACTACTATTGTTCTCTAATACCATGTTAATAGCCTCTACTTATAGCCATGGTTTCATAGAACCATGGATATAGGTTTCCTGACTTAGCGTGGGAAAAAATTTGTGTTGGGAAATGGTGGGAAGAGCTATAGCCATGATTTTTTCTTCTATTTAAATGGTTAATAATGATATATATATATATATATACACACACATACCAAAAGATATCTAATGTGTAGTGGTAACTCATCCGATCATTGGTAGCACATGTAAGGCGGTAAAATCCATCTAGGAGTTATTTTTCTTAAATATATATCCAGGATCTACATAGGCTATAAGTACAGTTTTCCACCAATAAAATAGACCCTATAGCCATAGTTTAAGCTATTACTATAGAAAAATAGCCACGATGGACAACATTGTGTGCTATTTCCATGGTTCCCAAAACTGTGGCTATAGGGTCTATTGTCATGGTGGAAACCGTGGCAATAGCCTCTTAAAACCATAGCTATAGATTTTTTCTATATCCATGCCAATATATGAAACTGAACACTAGAACTGCGGATATAGCTTATAGATATAGTTTGGACCCCTATATCCATGGTTTTGGGTCATGGATATAGTTTAAATTTCTACTTTTGGGTGGTGGTGGAGGTAAAAAACCCCCAGCCTTGTGTGTTGGGGATTCTCCTATATTTCCTATGAGGTGGATATTTTAATAGAATTCTTGATTTTATTGGATTTATCCCAAGAATGATTCATATTTAACACAAATTATGATCACGAGATACTTACTGAAAAGGTTTGTTTTAAAATTGAGGGATTCAATTTTATTATATGGGTGGATCAATTGAAATTGTTGGAAGCTTGATGTAAGTGCCTTATGATAGCAAGTTCTCACTGAGTATGCCATTTCGGATCTTTAGATATGGTGGTATTTTTCTAGCTATACTAAATAGAATATAAATAACAAAATCCTATGATTTGGACCAAGGAAATGAAATTAAAAGATTACATTATCAGTGGACTCTGCTGGCTATGGATCGGGGTAAAATGAAATATTCCCTGTTCACCACATCTATTGATGTGCATTCCAGATCATTTATCATCAATCTACTGGATTAAAGTCTTTAAAGTGTGGAGGAATTCATATTGGATATCTTTTTTCTTCATTATCAATATTTGATACCATAAATTTTAATTGTTAGCCAAGTTAATTTGATAAAAAGTTCACATAACACCTTGAAAAATTGGGCGTAATCCTCAAATGAAATGTATTTTTAATTTATATGGCAGCGAGTTATCCAAGGTATTAGTAACATATAAGTTATTCATTCCTCATTTAATGTCTCCATAATGTCACTATAGACACTATGAAATGTGTTCCATGCACTTCTTTGCAGAGTGATGATATGATTATCACATAGACAACAAATGTCAGGTATGAGTAAATATGTTTTCACCAAAAAGAAGAAGATGAAGGCTGGATTTCTATGGGAAAAAATACCACTCTATACCAATGGATAAGTGGACTAACTCTCCCATCCAGAAGTAGGCAGTGGATTTCAAAGAACGATGATGAAAAGTTATCGACATATTAAATATAATTTTAGAGTTTTTTCGGAGAATACATGGTGTAATTACAATCTCAAGAAGTGTATATATCTTCAAGAACTTCGATCTGACTAGTCCCAGAGCCCAAACAGACTTATGGATAAAAAGTTATGGCACTTGAAAGATGGATAAATTTTACAAAGGGACCAATGCAGAGGACCTACATGGAAGACCTACACAGTGGACCTACGCGGAAAATGGATTTTCACACCCCTATGTGGAAGACCTACGCGAAGGACCTACACGGAGGACCTACATAGTCAAATTCCCTTCAACCAGGTCCCCTCCATGCCTACAAATAGGACCCTTGGGCTCCCCATTTCAAAGACCAAAAAAGCTAAAAGAATTCCCAAATCTCCCATTACGTAGCTATTTCACCATGATCCGCCAAATTTTCTCAGGTAGCTCTCTAAAACATGAGAGAGGATATAATTAAAGGGGAAAGTGGTTCAAAGTCCCTTCAAGGTCTAGAATATATGGAGCTACACGGAGCACCTGTGCAGCACACCTACGTGGAGCACCTGCGCACCGCACCTACGCGGAGTACTTACATGGGGGAGCTATGCAGAGCACCTGCACACAACACCTGTGCGGAGTACGTACGTGGCAAAGCTACGTGGAGCACCTATGAGAGGCACCTTGTCGGAGCACCTGCATGACCCAACTAGTCTATATTGCGGGGGTTGATCCCCCACACCCCTGCTCCGGTTTAGGGTCGGGCTGCTGTCCCGGCCGTTTGGGATGGTCCCTTCACATCCATCACTAACCCCTATAAAAAATGGAGAGTCGCACCACAATATTTTGGAATCTGGATGACGAAATTTCCCATTGCGCCCTTTATGTGGCCGAACTTCCAACCTTGTAATACCATGATTTCAAATGCTCTGTCACACTCAATGAAGTTCCTTGAGTTGACTCACTCCTCTTGGTTCCTTTAACATGTTATGAGTTTGTACTCTCCTTATGGATTTCTCGAGTACCTTGGGTCAATACATTCCTCAAGAAACTACTCAAACCTCATCACCTGACTCCTATGCTAGGATTAAATCTCAATGGGGAAACCAACTTGGTGTAAGCCCCTAGCCTTTCTTGCATGAGGTGGCATCATTTCTCCTCCTCACTTCTTCTATGCCAAAGACCAAAGGGGGATGGAAAAAGGGAATTTTTTCCCATTTACCTCTCTTGATGGCCTTTGTTACCATAGGAAACCATCATGGCATAAGCCCCTCACCTTCATTCCTTCCTCCTAACATTGGATCCTTGTCCAATGTAAATAGAAAAGAGGGAAGGCTCGTCGCCTCGCCCTCTTCCATCAGCAGAGGAGGAAAAGTGTGAAGTGTCATTGTTGAATCATTCACATCCTCTTTTTTCTCACACCGATCATGACTCACATGGTCTTAGATATACGTGATGGTTATAATATGTGCTCAAACACTCATTGGAAGGAACTATGAGAAATCTGATTCCCACCATAACCAGGATACGTAGAAAGATTCCTCAAGGATCAAGCTCAATGGACATCCTCCTCAAGAACCCAATCCTAATTCCTTTAATATGGGAATCCTCCTTAGGAATAAGCCCCAAATTAAACCCCAAATCATCAAGGCATCATTTTCAGAAAGTAAGCCAAAACTCATCTCTCTCAAAGGACTATACACTCCAATGAGACATATCGAACTACGTGGGATTTGATTCCCATAAATATGGGATATGTAGGAATCCTCCTTGAGGTTCAAACCCAACACTTCAAATCAACCTTGTTCTCTTTGGGTCGTATTCCCAATATGGTCTTATCCTACTTGGAAACCTAAATCCTTTCCTATTTCCTCGGGCTGCTTCAGCGTAAGTCCCACACTAAGTTTCAACTAAGCACCTTCCGCATAGAGGTACTTATCACATGACCATAAAAGGTATGATGTGTCCCATTTAGTGGCACCGAACTATGAGGGTTTTGATTCCTTTCATAAGGATACATAGGTAGCCTATCTTATAGGCACAATCCCAAACTCAAAACCAAACCTTCATCTCCCTGGATGAAAATAAAATTCCAGAGTGCCCCACTGAGTGGATTAAAAAACTAGTATCATCACAATGATGATTAAAATAATCTTTAATCAGTATATTAGAGGATAAAATTGAAGGAAATCTTCGAATACATATGGGTATTTCCATTTATGAAGAACCTTGATTGTATACTGATGATTCTAAATATTACACATGTCAATAAGTGATTGTAAATTCCAAGGGATACTTATGATATACCTTGTGAATTAATAAGGATTCATGAAAATATCTTAAATTTAAAAATATAGTCTCGAAGTAGACAATAATTCCCCCCAAAAGGGTGTGATGAGTCCGACCTCCCATCCAGTCGACCAATGCACGTTCTTAAGTATCGTAAAGTTCAAACTTAAAGAATGAATGCCTTTATAAAGTAGGTCCTCTTTGTATAGAGAACTATTGGAAGTTTCTAGTTCCATGAATAAATCTAATGGAAACCGCCTGGAAACAATGATTCATAAAATTTGAACACATGTTTCAAGGAACTACGAAACAGTCACAATGAGAGGTTTCTATGCATCAAAACATAACTATTATATTACCTTTTGTTATTCCCTTCCTCATAACCATAGATTCTCCTACTATTTTGGGAGGGATTAATCCACTTTATCTAACTAGAGTGGTCATTTACAATATACCATATGTAGGGGAGTAGGATTATTTGGAATCTACTATGTTTCATTGAAGGTTAGGTAGTCTAAGGGTGGCATAGATATTGACTATTTCTTTAGAATATTGTTCGATTAAGAGGAGATATATATATTCAGAGATGAGGCACTTGGAATGGTTAGAATTAGTATTTCAATTATTTCTCAATATAAGATAGTTTTAAAGGAATTTTTATAAAGGGGGGACCTTCTTGTTATTCTAGGATTCCACCACATGGAGGAACATTGTTGTAAATTCCATGGAGTGAACCTCTCTGGCCATATTCATATTTTACATTTTGTGGAGGACTTCTATAATGGATTTCTGTATGATTATTGGGAGGACCTATGAAACATATTCCCTAGGAAGGATCTTTAGTTTGGATGGTCTGGATTATATTGGAATTATCTTTGTGGTTACCAAAATTAGATGGATAGGTTAGGGGGGGACCTTGTTACTGATTGGTCTTCTGGATGTGAGGAGAATTTCCACAACTCTGACTATGAGAATAATTCCCATAATCAATTTTTTTGTTTCCCTGATGTGGATCATCATAGAAGATTCTCTATGGAGTACCACCAAAGTTCATAATAATAGTATCATAGATAGGACCTCCAAGACTATAATTTATTTCCCTTTCTAATGATGATCCAGTAGATTCTTAGGGCACTATTGAGGGCTATTGAAGGACCTTATGAACACCAGTTGTTGATTAGGACATGAATATGAGATTTCACCTATATCATCTGTTATCCGTAGAGAGGATTCTTCTTCCATGTTATCTATTAGGTTCATGGGTTCATTAATTGTGAAAAATTACTTTCCCAAGTGGGATACCTCCTAGGAGACTTATCTGTTTCCCTACGGATGTGCCAAATGACTTCTTGTGACTATGTAAGAATATGATCCAACCTTTCAATCACCACCAGAATATGATGACGTGTTTATTTATAATGACAAATAATATGTTCTACATCTTCATTGGTATCGATATATGCTGATGACCTTCCTTAAATCAAAGAGAATCAAGAATATGAGCCTTCTTTTGAGAAACACTTATAATATTACAATGATTTTTATTATGAGGTTTCAAGGGATATAAGCCTACCAAGAACTGTCCATCAAGATATTCTAATAATTTTTTTTGAAAAATTTATAAATACCTGACCCCGATATTTGTTATTCACTAGGACACGCCAATGACCCACTTAAATGGGGATAGGAATATGTTCTCACCCATGATTAGTTCTTAAAGTATGTTAATATGTTTCTCTGATAAAAAAATGAGTATCAGTATACCCATATAGAACACTAAAATATACAGATGAACATATTTCACTATTTAAAAAATATGATATAAGCTCTAATAGATATGGGAAGGGATATAATCCCACCCTTCCATTGCCTCCAGGATATGTCAAAGATATTATACTATAGGAACATGTATATCATCTTTCTCTTCGATTATCATTGAGATATTCTAAATTGATTCATAAAAATGGGAAATAATATGGGATGGCCCCTAGTTTTGGTTGGAATATGTACATAATGGATCCCATTACCATCCTAGGTCCAAACTAATGGTTGATCCCAACCGTATATAATATCTATCATAATAATATAATTATAGTAATAAAATTGAATCCCCTTCATTATATAAAGGAGGTGGGATAAGATGATAAGAATTTTAACTGTATCTCTACCCTGATACTCATAGGCAGCATTAATTACAACTCACTACTACCATCATGAACTACTTGATCCAGATTCTTCCTATTTAATACATCAATAAAATTTTTCCATTTTCTAGGGTTATACATCATCTTAGTGTCAAAGGACTTTAGGAACTCAAACAACCTTCTATATCAAAGGTTTAAGTTTCACTATGAAAATATATTCCTAAGAATCATATGATTAGTTTACACTATAATCTATCACCCAAAATATTATTACTCCAATATATCAATTAATTCACTACCAACACTCTCTAAATCATGTTTTTGGAAGTTATTTTCATATAAAATAAGTTATATGGACCCATAAGTAGTTTCTTTTGCATTTTATATCAGAACTACTCTAATACTAATTCCCAATTCACCATAATATAAGTAATATTTCTGGCCTATATCTGATATGTTTAGGATTGGAAGATATATTTTCCTCCCCTTATGTATTCTAGAAATATCTCTATTAATCTTGGAACCACTTTGAATTCATCCACTTCTCATACAAGGACATCATCTTCTCCTTCAATCATGAAACGTTCTGAGTGAGTTTCTTTTAGTATCATACCAATCAAAATTAGCTAGAAATATAAAAAAATTTATTGGGTCCCTCACAATAAATCATGGACTTAACCTTGTTAGGTTTTACTATTATACCTAACAAAGGTATCACGTTACTTTAGAAGAAAAAATCTTTATCCCATAAATGACACCTTGAGATCATAGAATATAGTTTATGTTCTCTCAATGTGCTTAAGAAAATATATTAATATCTATCATAGTCCTCATGTGTCTAAGAATGTACCAAAATATCACCGATTTATAATACCATGAATAAATCAAAAAAGGGATGAATAATTCTATTCATCATACCTATATGTATCCTTGAAAGTATTCTGGTGAACATACACTAGTCTCGCATATAGATGGTAGTATCAAAACCTCATGTTGATCATGGATAACCACTTTTATCTCCTTAACTTATTAAACATGCCATCTATATTAATAATAAGATACAAATTTTAAAAGGTGCCTCATAGATTTGTAAATAATCACTAAGTGGGGGGGGATGAATCAGTGATCAAATTTCATTTTAAGTTTCCTTGATGAAACAACCCCTGCCACTGGTTAGAGTGAATTTTTATCACATACTAAAAAAACATATATATTTACAAGGTTCCCCTCTCAAAACGGGAAGGTTAGTCCTTATTGTGATCCAGATTCTTCTAATATCATATGCCCCCAAACATTTCAACAAGTAGGTACAATGAGCATGGTTTATCATTGTACACATGTTACAAAAAGTCTCCTAACTATGACAATGATTCCTATGCCATTATAATGGTAATGAAATCAATATAAACAATAATAATTCCATCCAAACATAAATATAAACTCTTTATCAAACAAAAAATCATTAATAATGGGAATCCTTCCCTCTAATACCACTTTAAAAGGAACTTATTAGACTAGTAAAGAATCACTGGGGGGGGGGGGTCAATGATTGAATTTATTTTTATGTTTTCATGATGAAACAACCCTATACATCAGTTAGAGTGACTTTTTGATCATTGTCCAACACACACACACATGAAGGTAAAAGTAAATTTACAAGGTTCACCTCTAAAAATGAGAAGGATAGTCTTTGTCATGATCTAGATCCTGTCAAGATCATATGACCCATTAGTTTTAAAATTTGGGTACAATTCATAGGTTTTATCCTTATAGTCCTAGTAAAACAAGTCTCCCAACTCAAATAGTGACAACTTCACTATTATAATGTTAAATAAATTGATATAAACCATAATAAAACCTTCCAAACATAGAATTAATTTTTTGATTTCTTGATTCTATTCATCTTATTCTTCAACCTATAGAGACCCAGGTAATATCTCTTTAATCTATTCTAATTCACATGATCATTTTTTCTTCAACTTTTCTTATTTTTATTTATCACTTTTACTTTGGATAATCACACAATATTCATTGTATTTCACATATATATAATTTCCTCTTATTAACTGTAACGCCCCGACCCCAGCTACCCAGAGTCGGTGCATTACTTCGTAACATTGGCATGATCACAAAAGATCAAGTCTCGAAAGACTGATTAGTTTAGTAGCCTTGGAAACACTAGATACATTCATAATTCTTTCATTACATCAAAAATTAAACAAACTACAATAACATGGTCTTCATAGTCCACACTCATATCCTCACTGACTATTCTTGCAAGTCAGTCATAATACACTTCTTCACATCCTGGAAAACATTAAAACATTGAAAGGGGTGAGCTCAGATGCTCAGTAAGGATAACAATATTTCGTAAGCTTTTATAAGAAAACATAATCATTTAAGACAATGTATAACTAAAACAAAAGCCTTTTAAACTTGAACATCAACATAATATGGCAAAAGTAAAATGAAATAATGCCATATACTCATTCACATGGATATTCTACTAATCGAATAATCACATGCAAAATCACTAACCACTTTCATAATGTTGGAATGCATAATGCCAGACTATCATAACCACGTAGCCAAGGCCTCGTGCCAAGACCACAAATAAGATTTTGTCAAGGCCTTGTGCCAAGACACTAGTTTGTCTCATGAGACCTACCGATGCATCGAGGAGCTATAGCGGGCTCCACCCATCACATATTAAGTCCAATGCATTCCCATATGAAAAGGTTTAAACATAACATAAACATTCGTATTAAAACTAGCATACAAAATGTCAATAATTTCACCATAAACTATGAATGGTATAAAATATCACATCCACAGTCAAACATATCACAAAACATTCAATACAATATAGAAGTTTTGTATTATAATAAATCAACTTCAAATAAGCGTAAAATCCATCAAAGGATGTTGACATAGATGAAATCAAAACACTTTTTAGAGAAATATCTCTTTCTATTTTTGAAATCATTTAAGAGCCATATAAAACAAAACATTTTCTTGAAAATATTCTTATAAGCTTGTAAGGAAAGATTTGAAGATTTTATAACGGCGGAAAGATCCCTCTTATAAAAAGTCAAAAAGGGTATAAATGACATTAACCCATATTCTTGTAAATAATAAAAATGTTTTGAAATACATTTTGAAGAAACATGGATGTGAATGATAACGAGGTCCCAGTAGATAATTATGTATAAACATCCTTGGATAATGAAGAGGTTGTGAAGTAAACCCTTACCTTGTACTTTTCCTTGGTTGGGGTAGGTTAACCTCCTGTATAATGGTGAAATAATTGTTATTAAATTATACAAGAATCATATACATTCATATGATATCATATATGATCTTTTAACATTGCTTTGTTAACAATATCTTAGATTTATCGTTGTTTCGGGTGTTAACTTACTCGTTTTCTTTTATATGTTTTGTTACGTAAGTCATGTTTTTCATGGATAGGTTGTATCTTATTCATATCCAGAATGATATCATGTCCTTAAACATTATTTTTGAATCATAAAATGATAATTATACTTGAATGGATACGACGGAGAATGAATCTCATCGCGTTCGTGGAGACGGTAGTCCGTACGTACGCACGAGCGACAATATCATTATTTTGATATTAAAATAATATATAATTGGATAGTATATCATATATACAGAATCATTATCATGTTATATGTATTATTTACATGAATTACATATCATTATTATACCCATCTAAATAATAATATATTGAATAACAATTACACCACGACGTGGAGACGGTAAGCCGTACGTACGCACGTATGGTGACATGTCACTCAAATGATGGGTAGAATACTGAATATGGTTGTTCCATATTTATAATAACATCACAGTATATAGAAGATACTGGAGTTATAATTTTAGAATTGAAATAATAAACAAAGAGGGAGTGGAAGAAGAAAGAAACTTGAAAGAGGGTGATGAAAATGTTACCTCTTCTTCGGGTTCTTCCTTTTGATTTGATCAAAAGGACTCCTTAGGATGGCTTTCTGAATAAAGTAAAGCTTCTAGGATTAAGGGAGAGAAGTTGGGAGAGTATTTGGGCAGGGGTTGGCCGAACCAAAAGGCTTGGAAGTGTTAATAAGGTGGTAGAGGTGGGGGCCTTTTATAAGAGGAGAGGAGGGGCACTTTTGGAAAGATTGAAATGTTACATTATTTCACAATGATTTTCGGATTCCAAAGGTCCCAAACTTATATAATTCGAGGCAAAAGTGATAAGGTTTCTAAATCTCCTCATCCAATAGGCTTTGGACAAGTTTAAGCCTTGGATTTTGCATTATCTTCTCATTTTATTTAAATCATTAAATAATGAGGTCATCGCTGCATCATAATGATGTCATAAATAATTTAATTTATTTAATGTCTAAAAATTATAAAAAAACTAATATGATGTAGGAAATCTTTTTATATTTCTAATTAATATTTATAGTCAAAATTTGGACTTGTGTAACCCCACTTAAAAACTGTTTTAGTAAAAGAACTCATGTTTGTGTCAATTTAATTTTAACATTAAATAAATATATATTAATGTCATTTTCCAACTAAAGTGGCTCCATGGGATCCCCAAGTTGACCCATGGGTTTTATTGGTCGGCCATGACTCATCCAATAGGATTAGGACAAGTTTCATGCTCATCTCATATTATTAAAACATTATTTGTACCTTAAACTTCACTAATTACCTCTAATCGCGATTAAGAACTTAAAAGTTACTATTCACCAAAAAATTATTTTAATCTCATTGAACCACATTTTACTTCTTTATGACAACCATTTATGTCGGATTTTTGAAAATCAAAACACAGAAGTGGTAATATTTCATTTTAACGAAAAATCAGTTTTTAACAACCACTTAGTGGTTTCACTATTCATCAAAAATTGAAGTTTTTCAGAATAAGGCCAAAATTTCACCCTAAGCTATAATTGATATTCCGAATTAAAAAATGATGTCTATTTTACAAAATTCCAAACATATAAGTTGTATTAATTAATTTTATAATTAAATCCCGCTGTTACAACAAATAGCGTGTTTTTAAGAAACAATTTATATCAAAAGTTTGGCAATTGTTTATGTCTAATTTCAATGTTAAATTAATTCTAATGACCACCATTGGATAAAATGGTAAAAATATATTCTAATTATACTTTAAAACCACTAAATATTATAATTTATCACTATAAATTATTTTGATTAAAAAAGTTGTTTTTAAGTATTTTTGACTATTCATAAAAATTTAGAAGTTCTCAGAAAAATACCAAAAATTCACCATAGGCTAATTTCAATATTCCGAATCCAAAAATGAAGTCCATTTTGATAAATAAAATTTATAAAATTTCAAAAAGTAGGTATTACTATTCACAACGGCTAGTTTAATTAGTTTTGGTGGGTGTTAGAGCTCGAGGTTGCGTACAACACACGCTATTGCATTATTCGAAGGGTAACATACAGTGGAAGCTTGGGGTGTTACATTCTCCCCTCCTTCAAATAATTGCGTCCTTGCAATTTCTAGGGTATTACTGCATAAAAAGACTCGGGTGGTTTTTCATCATAAATTCCTCAGGTTCCCACGTTGCCTCTTCCATTTTATGATTTCTCCACAAAACCTTCACTAGACGAGTCGTCCGGTTTCTCAGCACCTGCTCCCTCACATCAAGAATCCTGACGGGCTCTTCACAATAGGAAAGATCGGGTTCTAGTTATAATTCCTCATAGGTGAGTACATGAGTTGGGTCAGGCATGTATTTACTCAATAGAGATACGTGGAAAACATCGTGAACTTTGGATAGATTTGGTGGCATCGCCAAACGATAAGCTACAGCCCCAATACGATCTAGAATTTCGAAGGGTCCGATGTATCTGGGACTCAACTTACCCTTCTTACCAAAACGTATAACTCCCTTCCATGGAGATACCTTTAGGAAAACATGATCTCCCACCTGAAATTCCAAAACCTTTCTTCTGTTATCGGCATAGCTCTTCTGCCTACTTTGAGCTGATTTGATGTGGTTTTGGATTACCTTCACCTTTTCCATTGTTTCTTCCACCAGTTCTGGTCCCACAAGTTTTCTTTCACCAACGTCATCCCAACAGGTTGGTGTACGACATCTCTTTCCGTATAACACTTCATAAGTTGCCATCTGAATGCTTGAATGGAAGCTATTGTTATAGGAAAATTCTACCAGTGGTAAATATTGATCCCACATACCCTGAAAGTCAAGAGAGAATGATCTCAACATGTCTTCTAAGGTTTGAATAGTCCGTTCTGATTGTCCATCTATTTGAGGGTGATAGGCAGTGCTCAAACGAAGTTCAGTATCCAAGGCCTTTTGAAGACTTTTCCAGAATCTTGAAGTAAAACGAGGATCATGATCAGAAACAATCGATAGGGGTACTCCATGAAGTCTTACAACTTCATTAATATATAGTCTTGCTAGACGTTCAAGTGGTAGATCCTCCCGTATAGCCAGAAAATGTGCTGACTTAGTAAGTCGATCAACAATGACCCATATTTCATCATTCCTTCTAGGAGTCTTTGGTAGTCCCGTGACAAAGTCCATCGTAATATTATCCCATTTCCACTCAGGTATGGGAAGAGGTTGCAATACTCCACCAGGATGTTGCCTTCCAGCTTTTACTTGTTGACAAACCATACACCTCGACACAAAATCAGCAATCTCCCTCTTCATATTGTCCCACAAAAAATGTTCCTTCAAATCTCTATACATTTTGGTGCTCCCAGGGTGTATAGAGAAGTTGGAACTATGAGCATCATCCAGCAATTCCCTTTTTAGATCAGGTATATCGGGAACACAAAGTCTCTTCCCGAATTTCAAAATTCCATCCTTATACACAAAGTCCCTCAATCTTCCATCATTCACACCTTTAATCTTCTTCTGAAATTCTTCATCATTGGTCTGAGAACTCTTAATCCTTTCTAGTAATGATGGTTTGGCAACCATATGAAAAAGAATTGATGTTTCACCTTCCCTAGTTATTCCCATGTCCATCTTCACTAGATCCAAGAAAATTGGATCTCTTTCAATTCTCATCACATTCAAAACTCCATGGTCTTTTCTACTAAAAGCATATGCTACCTTGTTTGCCTTCCCCGGGTGGTAATGTATCATGCAATCATAATCCTTGAGTAGTTCAAGCCATCGCCTTTGCCTCATGTTGAGTTTTTTTTGTGTGAAAATATACTTCAAACTCTTGTGATCAGTATAAATCTCACATTTTTCACCATAGAGGTAATGTCTCCATATCTTTAAAGCAAAGATCACAGCTGCTAACTCAAGATCATGAGTAGGATAGTTTTTCTCATGAATTTTTAGCTGTCGTGATGCATAGGCAATGGCCTTATCATTCTGCATAAGGACAAAACCGAGTCCTTTCTTCGATGCATCACTATAAATAACAAACCCATCATTCCCCGATGGTAGAGTCAATACAGGGGCATTGAATAATCTTCTCTTTAGTTCTTCAAAACATTCTTCACACTCTTTTGTCCAGACAAATTTAATCCCTTTACGTGTGATCTTTGTCAATGGGTTAGCCAATCTGGAAAAATTCTGGACGAAACGTCGATAATAACCTGCTAAACCAATAAAACTGCGTACCTCAGTTATACTTGTCGGTGCTGGCCATTATTGGATTGCCTTGGTTTTAGAAGGATCAACGGAAATTCCATCCTTAGAGACAATATGGCCAAGAAAAGAAATATCATGAAGCCAGAATTCACACTTGCTAAATTTCCCATATAATTCATGTCTTCTAAGAGTCTTCAGGATAATGCGTAAGTGATTTTCATGATCTTCGTGGCTTTTGGAGTATACCAAGATATCATCAATAAATACCACTACAAAGTCATCAAGATATTCCTTGAAAACTCTATTCATTAGATCCATGAAAACAGAGGGTGCATTAGTCAATCCAAAAGGCATTACTATAAACTCGTAATGCCCGTACCTTGTTCGAAATGCTGTCTTTGGAACGTCTTCCTTATTCACACACAACTGATGGTATCCAGACCGAAGGTCAATCTTTGAAAAGTATTGAGCTCCATGCAGTTGGTCAAACAAATCATCAATGCGAGGTAGGGGATACTTATTCTTTATTGTTATATCATTGATCTCCCTATAATCAATGCACAACCTCATAGATCCATCTTTCTTCTTAACAAAAAGAACAGGGGCTCCCCAAGGAGAAACACTAGGGCGAATAAATCCCTTATTACTCAATTCCTCTAGTTGTTTCTTTAGTTAAACTAATTCCACAGTGGCCATTCTATAAGGGGTCTTCGATATGGGCCTTGATCCAGGAATTAAATCAATGGAAAACTCAACTTCTCGTTCTGGAGGATGTCCAGGTAAATCTTCCGGAAACACATCAACATATTCTCTCACAATAGGTACATCCTCTATTTGAATATTCCTTTCCTCATCCTCAGTAATTTCCTTCTCTTCCTCCCCAATAATTGAATTTAGTTGAGCTACTGGGGGTGGATCTAGATAAGAACTATGTGGCGACGATTCGGCTCTAAAGATAAGGTGTTCCTTATCATCATCATCACGAATCGTAACCTCTTTCCTCTTACAATAAATTTTTGCATCATGGTCCGAAAGCCAATCCATACCGAGGATTATATCAAATTCAATCATGGGTATGACGATGAGATCAGTAGGTAAAGAACATTTAGGTGCTCTAATGGGAACTAATCGACAAAACTTTGTTGCAACAATACTTCCCTTAGGGGTTTTGACTGACAACTCCCTTGTTAAATCAAATTGGAAATATCTAATTTTCTTAGCAAACTGGGAAGATATGAAGCAATGCGATGATCCAGAATCAAATAATGAATTTTCTAAACTTGAGGAAACCATTAAATTACCTTCCACCACGTCTTTCGGAGCTTCTACCTCAGCAGTAGTGATAGCATAAGCCTGGCCTTGATCCCTTGGACTTTTCTGAGGTAAGTTCTCCTGACGCTTAGGACATTCATTTTCATAATGCCCCATATCCCTGAAATTGTAGCACCGAACGTTGGTAGATTCCTTCTTCCCCTTGCAATCATGAGCTTGGTGGCCTTTTTCACCACACTTATAACAGACTCCCATTCCCTTCAAGCAAGTACCAGGATGTTTCTTCCCGCATTTTCCACAAGATGGATATTCAACCTTTCCCTTCTTCCCTTTATTTCCATTCCCAGATTGATCAGCAGGTCTCTTATTCTCTTGCTTTGCTTTAAAGTCATAAGACTTAGAGAATTCCTTTTCCATCTTAATAGCGCACAAGACAATACCTTCGTATGAAGAGAAGGTTTGTGATACTAAAGCTCGACGGAGAAATGGTTTCAACCCATCAAAGAAACGATCAGTCTTACTTCTTGGGTTACGTATGTAATCTGCAGCATACCTTGCTAAACTTGTAAAGTTAGCCTCATACTTTGCGACATTCTCATCCTCCTTCTGCCTCAGACTCAGAAATTGCCTTTCCATATCTGCTCGATGGTATCGAGGAAAGTATTTTTCTAAGAACAGCTCTTTGAACTCCTGCCATTCCATGTTTGTTAATTCATCATCTTCCTTTGTGTTTTGAATTAGTGACCACCATTGATCGGCATCTCCAGTGAGGCGGTAAACTGCCATGATAACTTTTTCCCTTTCACTGCTCCCCAAAGCCTGAAATATTTTCTCTAGGGAATTTATCCATTGCTCGGCTACTAAGGGATTTGTACTCCCATTGAACGTTGGTGGTTGTTGCCTCATGAATCGATCTAACATTGATCCTCCACGCTGTGGATCAGGGTGCTCCATACGGGTAAGGTTATTATTCATAACCTGAGTAAGTTGTCCCAGTATGGTGATTAGCTGATCGGCACCAGTTGCATCACCAGCCCCACTATAATTATCTTGAGCAGGAGGGAAATCCCTACATGGAGTGCGTGCATTGATACGGTTTCCATTCGTTCCACTAGGCGCCATTTCTAAACAATGGCATAAACTAGATTAGTTTATAAATCAAAATACATAATCCCATACTTATAAAACACTTAACATAAATTGAACTATTTATGGATATAATCCATAATCATAAAAATGTTTTCTTTGAGGAAGTATATACTCGTAAACCCTTCATAATGATTTGTAAAGAAAATGAGAGTTATCCTAAGCATATCCCTCGGTAGTGTCGTAACCAAGAGTGCAGCAAGGCCCGTTGTCGTGCACCAGTTCCCGTTCGAGTCTAGCTCAAAGCGGTGTTTTCGGGTTCTACCCCTAGGAACATCTGTGCCAGAGCCGCCTCTACCTGCTCGTATCCAGACAGTGATGTATTGCTTGGAAAACTCACAAAATCTCTACAATACCAAAATTCTAGGAAGTTCTTCTATACTAATCCTCAAAGTTCATCTTAGGTCTATGTGCTCTAATCAGAGTTTATCTAAATCTAGCTTCCAAGGTTTGTACTAAACTTCCTCTAATACCAACTGTAACGCCCCGACCCCAGCTACCCAGAGTCGGTGCATTACTTCGTAACATTGGCATGATCACAAAAGATCAAGTCTCGAAAGACCGATTAGTTTAGTAGCCTTGGAAACACTAGATACATTCATAATTCTTTCATTACATCAAAAATTAACCAAACTACAATAACATGGTCTTCATAGTCCACACTCATATCCTCACTGACTATTCTTGCAAGTCAGTCATAATACACTTCTTCACATCCTGGAAAACATTAAAACATTGAAAGGGGTGAGCTCAGATGCTCAGTAAGGATAACAATATTTCGTAAGCTTTTATAAGAAAACATAATCATTTAAGACAATGTATAACTAAAACAAAAGCCTTTTAAACTTGAACATCAACATAATATGGAAAAATTAAAATGAAATAATGCCATATACTCATTCA
Source organism: Viscum album (assembly GCA_963277665.1). Lineage (NCBI taxonomy): Eukaryota > Viridiplantae > Streptophyta > Magnoliopsida > Santalales > Viscaceae > Viscum > Viscum album. The sequence goes on from OY728129.1 coordinate 1,639,561,344, forward strand.
CATGGATATTCTACTAATCGAATAATCACATGCAAAATCACTAACCACTTTCATAATGTTGGAATGCATAATGCCAGACTATCATAACCACGTAGCCAAGGCCTCGTGCCAAGACCACAAATAAGATTTTGTCAAGGCCTTGTGCCAAGACACTAGTTTGTCTCATGAGACCTACCGATGCATCGAGGAGCTATAGCGGGCTCCAACCGTCACATATTAAGTCCAATGCATTCCCATATGAAAAGGTTTAAACATAACATAAACATTCGTATTAAAACTAGCATACAAAATGTCAATAATTTCACCATAAAATATGAATGGTATAAAATATCACATCCACAGTCAAACATATCACAAAACCTTCAATACAATATAGAAGTTTTGTATTATAATAAATCAACTTCAAATAAGCGTAAAATCCATCAAAGGATGTTGACATAGATGAAATCAAAAGACTTTTTATAGAAATATCTCTTTCTATTTTTGAAATCATTTAAGAGCCATATAAAACAAAACATTTTCTTGAAAATATTCTTATAAGCTTGTAAGGAAAGCTTTGAAGATTTTATAACGGCGGAAAGATCCCTCTTATAAAAAGTCAAAAAGGGTATAAATGACTTTAACCCATATTCTTGTAAATAATAAAAATGTTTTGAAATACATTTTGAAGAAACATGGATGTGGATGATAACGAGGTCCCAGTAGATAATTATGTATAAACATCCTTGGATAATGAAGAGGTTGTGAAGTAAACCCTTACCTTGTACTTTTCCTTGGTTGGGGTAGGTTAACCTCCTGTATAATGGTGAAATAATTGTTATTAAATTATACAAGAATCATATACATTCATATGATATCATATATGATCTTTTAACATTGCTTTGTTAACAATATCTTAGATTTATCGTTGTTTCGGGTGTTAACTTACTCGTTTTCTTTTATATGTTTTGTTACGTAAGTCATGTTTTTCATGGATAGGTTGTATCTTATTCATATCCAGAATGATATCATGTCCTTAAACATTATTTTTGAATCATAAAATGATAATTATACTTGAATGGATACGACGGAGAATGAATCTCATCGCGTTCGTGGAGACGGTAGTCCGTACGTACGCACGAGCGACAATATCATTATTTTGATATTAAAATAATATATAATTGGATAGTATATCATATATACAGAATCATTATCATGTTATATGTATTATTTACATGAATTACATATCATTATTATACCCATCTAAATAATAATATATTGAATAACAATTACACCACGACGTGGAGACGGTAAGCCGTACGTACGCACGTATGGTGACATGTCACTCAAATGATGGGTAGAATACTGAATATGGTTGTTCCATATTTATAATAACATCACAGTATATAGAAGATACTGGAGTTATAATTTTAGAATTGAAATAATAAACAAAGAGGGAGTGGAAGAAGAAAGAAACTTGAAAGAGGGTGATGAAAATGTTACCTCTTCTTCGGGTTCTTCCTTTTGATTTGATCAAAAGGACTCCTTAGGATGGCTTTCTGAATAAAGTAAAGCTTCTAGGATTAAGGGAGAGAAGTTGGGAGAGTATTTGGGCAGGGGTTGGCCGAACCAAAAGGCTTGGAAGTGTTAATAAGGTGGTAGAGGTGGGGGCCTTTTATAAGAGGAGAGGAGGGGCACTTTTGGAAAGATTGAAATGTTACATTATTTCACAATGCTTTTCGGATTCCAAAGGTCCCAAACTTATATAATTCGAGGCAAAAGTGATAAGGTTTCTAAATATCCTCATCCAATAGGCTTTGGACAAGTTTAAGCCTTGGATTTTGCATTATCTTCTCATTTTATTTAAATCATTAAATAATGAGGTCATCGCTGCATCATAATGATGTCATAAATAATTTAATTTATTTAATGTCTAAAAATTATAAAAAAACTAATATGATGTAGGAAATCTTTTTATATTTCTAATTAATATTTATAGTCAAAATTTGGACTTGTGTAACCCCACTTAAAAACTGTTTTAGTAAAAGAACTCATGTTTGTGTCAATTTAATTTTAACATTAAATAAATATATATTAATGTCATTTTCCAACTAAAGTGGCTCCATGGGATCCCCAAGTTGACCCATGGGTTTTATTGGTCGGCCATGACTCATCCAATAGGATTAGGACAAGTTTCATGCTCATCTCATATTATTAAAACATTATTTGTACCTTAAACTTCACTAATTACCTCTAATCGCGATTAAGAACTTAAAAGTTACTATTCACCAAAAAATTATTTTAATCTCATTGAACCACATTTTACTTCTTTATGACAACCATTTATGTCGGATTTTTGAAAATCAAAACACAGAAGTGGTAATATTTCATTTTAACGAAAAATCAGTTTTTAACAACCACTTAGTGGTTTCACTATTCATCAAAAATTGAAGTTTTTCAGAATAAGGCCAAAATTTCACCCTAAGCTATAATTGATATTCCGAATTAAAAAATGATGTCTATTTTACAAAATTCCAAACATATAAGTTGTATTAATTAATTTTATAATTAAATCCCGCTGTTACAACAAATAGCGTGTTTTTAAGAAACAATTTATATCAAAAGTTTGGCAATTGTTTATGTCTAATTTCAATGTTAAATTAATTCTAATGACCACCATTGGATAAAATGGTAAAAATATATTCTAATTATACTTTAAAACCACTAAATATTATAATTTATCACTATAAATTATTTTGATTAAAAAAGTTGTTTTTAAGTATTTTTGACTATTCATAAAAATTTAGAAGTTCTCAGAAAAATACCAAAAATTCACCATAGGCTAATTTCAATATTCCGAATCCAAAAATGAAGTCCATTTTGATAAATAAAATTTATAAAATTTCAAAAAGTAGGTATTACTATTCACAACGGCTAGTTTAATTAGTTTTGGTGGGTGTTAGAGCTCGAGGTTGCGTACAACACACGCTATTGCATTATTCGAAGGGTAACATACAGTGGAAGCTTGGGGTGTTACATTCTCCCCTCCTTCAAATAATTGCGTCCTTGCAATTTCTAGGGTATTACTGCATAAAAAGACTCGGGTGGCTTTTCATCATAAATTCCTCAGGTTCCCACGTTGCCTCTTCCATTTTATGATTTCTCCACAAAACCTTCACTAGACGAGTCGTCCGGTTTCTCAGCACCTGCTCCCTCACATCAAGAATCCTGACGGGCTCTTCACAATAGGAAAGATCGGGTTCTAGTTATAATTCCTCATAGGTGAGTACATGAGTTGGGTCAGGCATGTATTTCCTCAATAGAGATACGTGGAAAACATCGTGAACTTTGGATAGATTTGGTGGCATCGCCAAACGATAAGCTACAGCCCCAATACGATCTAGAATTTCGAAGGGTCCGATGTATCTGGGACTCAACTTACCCTTCTTACCAAAACGTATAACTCCCTTCCATGGAGATACCTTTAGGAAAACATGATCTCCCACCTGAAATTCCAAAACCTTTCTTCTGTTATCGGCATAGCTCTTCTGCCTACTTTGAGCTGATTTGATGTGGTTTTGGATTACCTTCACCTTTTCCATTGTTTCTTCCACCAGTTCTGGTCCCACAAGTTTTCTTTCACCAACGTCATCCCAACAGGTTGGTGTACGACATCTCTTTCCGTATAACACTTCATAAGTTGCCATCTGAATGCTTGAATGGAAGCTATTGTTATAGGAAAATTCTACCAGTGGTAAATATTGATCCCACATACCCTGAAAGTCAAGAGAGCATGATCTCAACATGTCTTCTAAGGTTTGAATAGTCCGTTCTGATTGTCCATCTATTTGAGGGTGATAGGCAGTGCTCAAACGAAGTTCAGTATCCAAGGCCTTTTGAAGACTTTTCCAGAATCTTGAAGTAAAACGAGGATCATGATCAGAAACAATCGATAGGGGTACTCCATGAAGTCTTACAACTTCATTAATATATAGTCTTGCTAGACGTTCAAGTGGTAGATCCTCCCGTATAGCCAGAAAATGTGCTGACTTAGTAAGTCGATCAACAATGACCCATATTTCATCATTCCTTCTAGGAGTCTTTGGTAGTCCCGTGACAAAGTCCATCGTAATATTATCCCATTTCCACTCAGGTATGGGAAGAGGTTGCAATACTCCACCAGGATGTTGCCTTCCAGCTTTTACTTGTTGACAAACCATACACCTCGACACAAAATCAGCAATCTCCCTCTTCATATTGTCCCACAAAAAATGTTCCTTCAAATCTCTATACATTTTGGTGCTCCCAGGGTGTATAGAGAAGTTGGAACTATGAGCATCATCCAGCAATTCCCTTTTTAGATCAGGTATATCGGGAACACAAAGTCTCTTCCCGAATTTCAAAATTCCATCCTTATACACAAAGTCCCTCAATCTTCCATCATTCACACCTTTAATCTTCTTCTGAAATTCTTCATCATTGGTCTGAGAACTCTTAATCCTTTCTAGTAATGATGGTTTGGCAACCATATGAAAAAGAATTGATGTTTCACCTTCCCTAGTTATTCCCATGTCCATCTTCACTAGATCCAAGAAAATTGGATCTCTTTCAATTCTCATCACATTCAAAACTCCATGGTCTTTTCTACTAAAAGCATATGCTACCTTGTTTGCCTTCCCCGGGTGGTAATGTATCATGCAATCATAATCCTTGAGTAGTTCAAGCCATCGCCTTTGCCTCATGTTGAGTTTTTTTTGTGTGAAAATATACTTCAAACTCTTGTGATCAGTATAAATCTCACATTTTTCACCATAGAGGTAATGTCTCCATATCTTTAAAGCAAAGATCACAGCTGCTAACTCAAGATCATGAGTAGGATAGTTTTTCTCATGAATTTTTAGCTGTCGTGATGCATAGGCAATGGCCTTATCATTCTGCATAAGGACAAAACCGAGTCCTTTCTTCGATGCATCACTATAAATAACAAACCCATCATTCCCCGATGGTAGAGTCAATACAGGGGAATTGACTAATCTTCTCTTTAGTTCTTCAAAACATTCTTCACACTCTTTTGTCCAGACAAATTTAATCCCTTTACGTGTGAGCTTTGTCAATGGGTTAGCCAATCTGGAAAAATTCTGGACGAAACGTCGATAATAACCTGCTAAACCAATAAAACTGCGTACCTCAGTTATACTTGTCGGTGCTGGCCATTATTGGATTGCCTTGGTTTTAGAAGGATCAACGGAAATTCCATCCTTAGAGACAATATGGCCAAGAAAAGAAATATCATGAAGCCAGAATTCACACTTGCTAAATTTCCCATATAATTCATGTCTTCTAAGAGTCTTCAGGATAATGCGTAAGTGATTTTCATGATCTTCGTGGATTTTGGAGTATACCAAGATATCATCAATAAATAACACTACAAAGTCATCAAGATATTCCTTGAAAACTCTATTCATTAGATCCATGAAAACAGAGGGTGCATTAGTCAATCCAAAAGGCATTACTATAAACTCGTAATGCCCGTACCTTGTTCGAAATGCTGTCTTTGGAACGTCTTCCTTATTCACACACAACTGATGGTATCCAGACCGAAGGTCAATCTTTGAAAAGTATTGAGCTCCATGCAGTTGGTCAAACAAATCATCAATGCGAGGTAGGGGATACTTATTCTTTATTGTTATATCATTGATCTCCCTATAATCAATGCACAACCTCATAGATCCATCTTTCTTCTTAACAAAAAGAACAGGGGCTCCCCAAGGAGAAACACTAGGGCGAATAAATCCCTTATTACTCAATTCCTCTAGTTGTTTCTTTAGTTAAACTAATTCCACAGTGGCCATTCTATAAGGGGTCTTCGATATGGGCCTTGATCCAGGAATTAAATCAATGGAAAACTCAACTTCTCGTTCTGGAGGATGTCCAGGTAAATCTTCCGGAAACACATCAACATATTCTCTCACAATAGGTACATCCTCTATTTGAATATTCCTTTCCTCATCCTCAGTAATTTCCTTCTCTTCCTCCCCAATAATTGAATTTAGTTGAGCTACTGGGGGTGGATCTAGATAAGAACTATGTGGCGACGATTCGGCTCTAAAGATAAGGTGTTCCTTATCATCATCATCACGAATCGTAACCTCTTTCCTCTTACAATAAATTTTTGCATCATGGTCCGAAAGCCAATCCATACTGAGGATTATATCAAATTCAATCATGGGTATGACGATGAGATCAGTAGGTAAAGAACATTTAGGTGCTCTAATGGGAACTAATCGACAAAACTTTGTTGCAACAATACTTCCCTTAGGGGTTTTGACTGACAACTCCCTTGTTAAATCAAATTGGAAATATCTAATTTTCTTAGCAAACTGGGAAGATATGAAGCAATGCGATGATCCAGAATCAAATAATGAATTTTCTAAACTTGAGGAAACCATTAAATTACCTTCCACCACGTCTTTCGGAGCTTCTACCTCAGCAGTAGTGATAGCATAAGCCTGGCCTTGATCCCTTGGACTTTTCTGAGGTAAGTTCTCCTGACGCTTAGGACATTCATTTGCATAATGCCCCATATCCCTGAAATTGTAGCACCAAACGTTGGTAGCTTCCTTCTTCCCCTTGCAATCATGAGCTTGGTGGCCTTTTTCACCACACTTATAACAGACTCCCATTCCCTTCAAGCAAGTACCAGGATGTTTCTTCCCGCATTTTCCACAAGATGGATATTCAACCTTTCCCTTCTTCCCTTTATTTCCATTCCCAGATTGATCAGCAGGTCTCTTATTCTCTTGCTTTGCTTTAAAGTCATAAGACTTAGAGAATTCCTTTTCCATCTTAATAGCGCACAAGACAATACCTTCGTATGAAGAGAAGGTTTGTGATACTAAAGCTCGACGGAGAAATGGTTTCAACCCATCAAAGAAACGATCAGTCTTACTTCTTGGGTTACGTATGTAATCTGCAGCATACCTTGCTAACCTTGTAAAGTTAGCCTCATACTTTGCGACATTCTCATCCTCCTTCTGCCTCAGACTCAGAAATTGCCTTTCCATATCTGCTCGATGGTATCGAGGAAAGTATTTTTCTAAGAACAGCTCTTTGAACTCCTGCCATTCCATGTTTGTTAATTCATCATCTTCCTTTGTGTTTTGAATTAGTGACCACCATTGATCGGCATCTCCAGTGAGGCGGTAAACTGCCATGATAACTTTTTCCCTTTCACTGCTCCCCAAAGCCTGAAATATTTTCTCTCGGGAATTTATCCATTGCTCGGCTACTAAGGGATTTGTACTCCCATTGAACGTTGGTGGTTGTTGCCTCATGAATCGATCTAACATTGATCCTCCACGCTGTGGATCAGGGTGCTCCATACGGGTAAGGTTATTATTCATAACCTGAGTAAGTTGTCCCAGTATGGTGATTAGCTGATCGGCACCAGTTGCATCACCAGCCCCACTATAATTATCTTGAGCAGGAGGGAAATCCCTACATGGAGTGCGTGCATTGATACGGTTTCCATTCGTTCCACTAGGCGCCATTTCTAAACAATGGCATAAACTAGATTAGTTTATAAATCAAAATACATAATCCCATACTTATAAAACACTTAACATAAATTGAACTATTTATGGATATAATCCATAATCATAAAAATGTTTTCTTTGAGGAAGTATATACTCGTAAACCCTTCATAATGATTTGTAAAGAAAATGAGAGTTATCCTAAGCATATCCCTCGGGAGTGTCGTAACCAAGAGTGCAGCAAGGCCCGTTGTCGTGCACCAGTTCCCGTTCGAGTCTAGCTCAAAGCGGTGTTTTCGGGTTCTACCCCTAGGAACATCTGTGCCAGAGCCGCCTCTACCTGCTCGTATCCAGACAGGGATGTATTGCTTGGAAAACTCACAAAATCTCTACAATACCAAAATTCTAGGAAGTTCTTCTATACTAATCCTCAAAGTTCATCTTAGGTCTATGTGCTCTAATCAGAGTTTATCTAAATCTAGCTTCCAAGGTTTGTACTAAACTTCCTCTAATACCAACTGTAACGCCCCGACCCCAGCTACCCAGAGTCGGTGCATTACTTCGTAACATTGGCATGATCACAAAAGATCAAGTCTCGAAAGACCGATTAGTTTAGTAGCCTTGGAAACACTAGATACATTCATAATTCTTTCATTACATCAAAAATTAACCAAACTACAATAACATGGTCTTCATAGTCCACACTCATATCCTCACTGACTATTCTTGCAAGTCAGTCATAATACACTTCTTCACATCCTGGAAAACATTAAAACATTGAAAGGGGTGAGCTCAGATGCTCAGTAAGGATAACAATATTGCGGAAGCTTTTATAAGAAAACATAATCATTTAAGACAATGTATAACTAAAACAAAAGCCTTTTAAACTTGAACATCAACATAATATGGAAAAATTAAAATGAAATAATGCCATATACTCATTCACATGGATATTCTACTAATCGAATAATCACATGCAAAATCACTAACCACTTTCATAATGTTGGAATGCATAATGCCAGACTATCATAACCACGTAGCCAAGGCCTCGTGCCAAGACCACAAATAAGATTTTGTCAAGGCCTTGTGCCAAGACACTAGTTTGTCTCATGAGACCTACCGATGCATCGAGGAGCTATAGCGGGCTCCAACCGTCACATATTAAGTCCAATGCATTCCCATATGAAAAGGTTTAAACATAACATAAACATTCGTATTAAAACTAGCATACAAAATGTCAATAATTTCACCATAAAATATGAATGGTATAAAATATCACATCCACAGTCAAACATATCACAAAACATTCAATACAATATAGAAGTTTTGTATTATAATAAATCAACTTCAAATAAGCGTAAAATCCATCAAAGGATGTTGACATAGATGAAATCAAAAGACTTTTTATAGAAATATCTCTTTCTATTTTTGAAATCATTTAAGAGCCATATAAAACAAAACATTTTCTTGAAAATATTCTTATAAGCTTGTAAGGAAAGCTTTGAAGATTTTATAACGGCGGAAAGATCCCTCTTATAAAAAGTCAAAAAGGGTATAAATGACTTTAACCCATATTCTTGTAAATAATAAAAATGTTTTGAAATACATTTTGAAGAAACATGGATGTGGATGATAACGAGGTCCCAGTAGATAATTATGTATAAACAACCTTGGATAATGAAGAGGTTGTGAAGTAAACCCTTACCTTGTACTTTTCCTTGGTTGGGGTAGGTTAACCTCATGTATAATGGTGAAATAATTGTTATTAAATTATACAAGAATCATATACATTCATATGATATCATATATGATCTTTTAACATTGCTTTGTTAACAATATCTTAGATTTATCGTTGTTTCGGGTGTTAACTTACTCGTTTTATTTTATATGTTTTGTTACGTAAGTCGTGTTTTTCATGGATAGGTTGTATCTTATTCATATCCATAATGATATCATGTCCTTAAACATTATTTTTAAATCATAAAATCATAATTATACTTGAATGGATACGACGGAGAATGAATCTCATCATGTTCGTGGAGACGGTAGTCCGTACATACGCACGAGCGACAATATCATTATTTTGATATTAAAATAATATATAATTGGATAGTATATCATATATACAGAATCATTATCATGTTATATTTATTATTTACATGAATTACATATCATTATTATACCCATCTAAATAATAATATATTGAATAACAATTACACCACGACGTGGAGACGGTAAGCCGTACGTACGCACGTATGGTGACATGTCACTCAAATGATGGGTAGAATACTGAATATGGTTGTTCCATATTTATAATAACATCACAGTATATAGAAGATACTGGAGTTATAATTTTAGAATTGAAATAATAAACAAAGAGGGAGTGGAAGAAGAAAGAAACTTGAAAGAGGGTGATGAAAATGTTACCTCTTCTTCGGGTTCTTCCTTTTGATTTGATCAAAATGACTCCTTAGGATGGCTTTATGAATAAAGTAAAGCTTCTAGGATGAAGGGAGAGAAGTTGGGAGAGTATTTGGGCAGGGGTTTTCCGAACCAAAAGGCTTGGAAGTGTGAATAAGGTGGTAGAGGTGAGGGCCTTTTATAAGAGGAGAGGAGGGGCACTTTTGGAAAGATTGAAATGTTACATTATTTCACAATGCTTTTTGGATTCCAAAGGTCCCATACTTGTATAATTCGAGTCTAAGGTGATAAGGTTTCTAAATCTCCTCATCCAATAGGCTTTGGACAAGTTTAAGCCTTGGATTTTGCATTATCTTGTCATTTTATTTAAATCGTTAAATAATGAGGTCATCGCTGCATCATAATGATGTCATAAATAATTTAATTTATTTAATGTCTAAAAATTATAAAAAAAATACTATGATGTAGGAAATATTTTTAGCTTTCTAATGAATATTTATAGTCAAAATTTGGACTTGTGTAACCCCACTTAAAAACTGTTTTAGTAAAAGAACTCATGTTTGTGTCAATTTAATTTTAACATTAAATAAATATATATTAATGTCATTTTCCAACTAAAGTGGCTCCATGGGGTCCCCAAGTTGACCCATGGGTTTTATTGGTCGTCCATGACTCATACAATAGGAGTAGGACAAGTGTCATGCTCATCTCATATTATTAAAACATTATTTGTACCTTAAACTTCACTAATTACCTCTAATCGCGATTAAGAACTTAAAAGTTACTATTCACCAAAAAAATTATTTTAATCTCATTGAACCACATTTTACTTCTTAATGACAACCATGTATGTCGGATTTTTGAAAATCAAAACACATAAGTGGTAATATTTCATTTTAACGAAAAATTAGTTTTTAACAACCACTTAGTGGTTTCACTATTCCTCAAAAATTGAAGTTTTTCAGAATAAGGCCAAAATTTCACCCTAAGCTATAATTGATATTCCGAATTCAAAAATGATGTCTATTTTAAAAAATTCCAAACATATAAGTTGTATTAATTAATTTTATAATTAATTCCCGCTGTTACAACAAATAGCGTGTTTTTAAGAAACAATTTATATCAAAAGTTTGGCAATTGTTTATGTCCAATTTCAATGTTAAATTAATTCTAATGACCACCATTGGATAAAATGGTAAAAATATATTCTAATTATACTTTAAAACCACTAAATATTATAATTTATCACTATAAATTATTTTGATTAAAAAAGTTGTTTTTAAGTATTTTTCACTATTCATAAAAATTTAGAAGTTCTCAGAAAAATACCAAAAATTCACCATAGGCTAATTTCAATATTCCGAATCCAAAAATGAAGTCCATTTTGATAAATAAAATTTATAAAATTTCAAAAAGTAGGTATTACTATTCACAACGGCTAGTTTAATTAGTTGTGGTGTGTGTTAGAGCTCGAGGTTGCGTACAACACACGCTATTGCATTATTCGAAGGGTAACATACAGTGGAAGCTTGGGGTGTTACATTAACCTTCTCTACACTCATTATTCTTCTCCAATAACCCACACATCTAAAATCTACATAGAATTCTAATCTTCAAAAACTGTAGTTTTTGAATTTGAATTTAAAATTCAAACCCCCTTCTTAAATCCCAACCCATGGATCATCTCTATATAAAATTTTGATCATTAAATTTGAGTTGAAACATGGAGTTCCTAAATTTTCTTGGTCAATTAATACCAAACCCACTTTATCTTATATATAGGACCTCCATATATGTAATATAGAAATATTATTGATTATCCTCTAGGGAAAGTAAACTTACAATAAGGAGTGAGTTCTTGTAGACCATTTCCCAACTCGATGTCATTAGGATACAATGTAGACACAAGTTAGTCACATAACTTCTTTCCCAAAAAACTTATATGGCACATTACCTTGAATTGAAACATTAAAATCCATTTATTCCCTTTTTATTCCTTCTAGAATCATGAACTCATCTCATGATATAGAAATGTTTTTGTCTAGCTTAATCATCATCTAAATTAGAATTAAAATACGATTGATGTATTAAAAACAAAACCCAACACACTCAATCATATATTATTTACTAATTATTCAACTTCCTTTATCCCAATAACCATCTTATCACCTCTTGGTGTCAATATAATTTTTAACTATCACTTGATTAAACATTTAATAATCTAAAAAAAAGTATCCCATCCCCACATGTTCTTACAACTAAAACATAAACTCTTTAGGATCTACAAGATCCATGGAATATAAAGGAAATGATATGGTCTCTATACATATATTAAAATCAATTTTATGCTATACCACTCTCTCGAGATAAAATCCTTTGATGTTGTTAGAAATGAAATCCTAAAACTAATGTATGATTGGAGGAAATAAAATTGTCATATATCTTACTTATCCCATATAGAATCAGATGAAAAAAAGATATTAATACTCTCCAACATATAATGGTTATTTCTTAAATATCCTACCTACAAATCCCACTATTTGATGAAGGTATAAAAATCACCCTTAAAAAGTTAAAAGATACATGTCAATGATAATAGTTGATCTACATTTAATAGAAAGCCATCCAATACGTCCAAAGTATGACATCATATCATCCCATAACTAAAATTATTAAATATTAATGATTCGTGTATCTACTAATGATAATGGAACATCCTAAACATATTTGAATACCGTCAGACTATATCCCTACAGATATATCAAAAGGCATCGCCCATATTAGGTATTCCAAGACTGAGCCCATATCACCAATCAAATGGGAGAAAATAAATGAGTTTTAAGAACCCATATCAAACAACATAAAATTAAATTTTGATACCAAAATAATAATAACTCTAATTATAGATAGACCCTCTGTATGATCAAAAGTATCCTATTCAATAAAAAGAAGCCAACCCAAGCCACTACCCTAAATTTTTATCACCTTAATCCCTATAGGGATACCGCTCTATTGACATTGGTAACATTTATTCTAGGAACCATGAACTCTTCCACATCTTAATTGGCTATTTAAATAAAAAAACACAACCTAGAACCCATAATCTAATGAATTTAATGCTTTTAAAAGAACTGGGAAGTATATCTATTTTATAGTGTGAGGGAGATGTTGTGATTAAATATATTCACATCAAGTTAAAAATTTCTATTTTGAAAAAAAATTGTCGATTGAGATGAATTTGTCATAGCTTGATAGTTGATTGTCGGGGGTTTGATTTCTTGAGAAATCATTGACATCAGATCACCATTTTCATTCTCAATGAAAACTCCAAATGTTTTACACATCCATAAATGAGAACATAACTACATTCCCAAAGTAGGTGTTTAGTTTGGGTTTCATACAGAATGATTATTAGGGGCTCACATTGGTCGATAGGATGGGAGGTCGGGCTCATCACACCCTTTTGGGGAGAATTGTTACATATTCCATGACTCTCTTATATATTAAAGATATATTCACAAATATCTTCCTAATCTTGATACAAGACTAGTGAAACTAATAGAATGATCATTGGTTAACCCATTTTATATACTGAATAAGGTGATTTAATTAGTAAATCCATCTGTATGTATCCAAGGTTCTTTATTTTTTTTCTAGTAATGGGAAGCTGCTTATGTGATGAAACCATATAACTGGGTACTTCAAAATTTACTTACATATAGAGAGGGGGTTAATATTCTGAGGAGGGGATTGAGACCTTATGAGGCATCCTACATATCCTGTTTAAAGTAGGAATCAAAACCAATGTAATTTATTAAAACCTATATAGTTTGACATCATATAGAGAGAAAATACTTGCAAGAACATAGGCACCATATATTCAAGCTTATGTCTTGAGGTGACATCCTATGTATCCTGGTTATATAAGGAATTAGGTTAATCATAGTTTTATTAGTTTCTCATTCAACTAATAGATTATGTAGAATTATCATCCCATGGGAATTATTGGGTACCGATGGTTGAAATGTCAGAGACATGTGGGGACTTAAACCAAAGTGGACGCCTATTTGAGCTCAAGACTTAGGAAGTCTTCATATGAATCATGGTTATCATAGGAAGTATATTTCTTGTATTTCATTCATTCCCTTGGGACTGTCCCCACATTATACCCCCTTATATAGAGGAAAGTATATCATACCACACATCAGGGCTTACAGACTGAGGATTTCCTGGCTGGTGGAGATTCATGATGTAAATAACTATTGCAACTCCCTAAGCTCACATGATCTATTCTCAGTGTGAGAAACAAGGGATAAAGAGTAATTAGTTTCACAACATATGGATTTTAGAATCATGTACCAGTATAGCCCTTGGGATACTTTAATGTAGATATCGGGCCTCAGGGATGCATCCTACGTACCTCAGATATGGTAAGAAATCAGATTCATCATAGTTCAGTTCACTTCCCAGTCCGCTGATTGATGAGGTAGAGTTATCAACCCATGGAAATGATTAATTCCTGATATTTGAAATGTCAAATACATGCAGTATTAAACTTAAGATGATTTATTTTTGAGATAGGGTCTTACGAAGGCATCCTATGTATACTGGTTATTGTAGGAATCAGAGTTCACATAGTTATATTGGCTGGGACTTACCCACTAAGGTTTTCCTTATATGTAGAAAATATCATATTATGCCTCTAGTTAGGGTTTATACACTGAGTTTTCCATTATATGTATAAAAAATCATATTATTCAATTGGTCAGGGCTCACACACTATGGTTTCCCTTATATCCATGACATATCATATTATGCTTCTAGTCGGGGCTTTCAAACTAAGATTTACCTTATCAGTGTGACATATCATATTATACTATTTGTTGAGGCTTATAGAATGAGGTTCCCTTATTAAACTTGGCCACTTGTCTTCTTGATATACGTGACTACTAGCTTGACATGTCTCGATTGTTTGTCTAATAATCCGAACAATTTATAGACATTTTTTGTTATGTTTTGTACATTTACAAGGAACATCACATGACCCAGGTGGACTTTATGAGGGAATTTTAATATCTTGGATGGCTTGTTTAAGGATCATCAGATGGTTAAGGCTTACTTCTCTATAGGACATCATGAGATGTTTCTATATGATCCTAAAATCCATAACATGATCCTATCTCACTTGTATGAAGGACATCACAAGACCTGTCCGGCTGATCTTGGAAGCCATCACACGAACCTGGATAAGATACAGAGAGGGAATCACATGATCTGACTAAAAATCCCTAGCATCATCACAGAAGATGGATGAAACACATTAATGGAATCATAAGAGTCAATGTGATATATCTATAGGGCGATACATGATTCATACTGACATTCCTATTGGTTATCGCAAGATCTAGCTGGAGTGCCCGAAGGGCGTTATGAGAACCAGTGGACATACTTGGGTGCTACTCTGAGACTCAGCTAAGATTTTCTGGTTCCATCGTCTGAGTTAGGAAACATGTATGAAGGAAACAACAAGATTTTTATGGTGAGATATGAGTGCTTCACGAGACTACAGTGGCATGCCTGGGGGCACCATGTGACTTTCTTCCACATGTCCATATGACTACACATGATCCAAATAGTATAAAACCAGAGCATCGTGAGACATGGAAAATATGTATTGGTGTTTTGGAATGAACTATACGGTTCATGCGAAGAATATAAGGATCACCATATATGTTCTTCTCATAATTATCCCATCTTTGAGTCTTTATTCTAGACTTTATATTGTGAATGCCTTAGATTTGTTCAGTGTTAGCTTGTTTTAAGTCACACATGATTTAGAATATATGTGGTATATTCTTCGCATGCTCCTCCAAAATTCCTTTAGTTATGTATGAGTGGTCACATGAAGCACCAATATATGTTTCATGATTATTCCTATTGTTCACCAGTATCTTACCTAACAGAAAAATTCCTGGTCACGAGATCAGCTACTCTAAGAAATCAACTCTAGTGGTTGGGGTCGATGCAAGGTTACAAGGATTTATCATATATCTACATGTGAATTTTTAATACTAGGGTGGGGTATTTATAGGCCTCACCACCCCAGTTGTTTTCCACTTTTCTCGGCACGTATCATGAAAATCCAAGATGAAATCGGTGGAGGGATTCAACGTCACACATCTTCATGAAGTCCTACCATAGGTTACTATGGGGGAATTGTATGATTTTTAGTGTACACAAGAACATTACATAAACAACCCATTTGGAATATTTATAATTCATGGGGTATTTTGGAATCATGCATACATGCTGAACGAATTCAATTTTTTCAGCCCGACATGTCTGAGGTCCTTCATGAGACCATGATTCTTACTAAAATGCCATTTCTTGATCTTAGGTGGACTTTCTGGAACCTTTTATGAGACAAGAAAGTCTTGTTAGGGGTCCTTCATGAAACTATACTGGCTTTCCAGGGGGTCTTGCGAGACCACACTTTAGATATCTTAGACACTTAATAAGAGTTTAATGACAATGAGAATCTCCCATCATTCCCTATTTTATTTCCTTTATTTATTTTAAGAAGTTTGGATACCTCACGACGTTGCATGATTGTTGTCGATGACAATCACCCTTCCTATCAATGATGATTAGTGTGACTAATAAGTGGTCTTGTGGAGATGCCGGATCATTTCGGGTATAATTCCACATTATTTTCCTTACAGAGCCACAGGGGGGGGGGGGGGTAGAGGTCACCGAGACATGTATGAGGCTCTTTGCAAGATGAGGCTGATATGACAGTAATCTTTCATGGGATGAAATGGACATGTCACTGGGTGATTGCAGTGAATTGTGGATCACTAGGGGTATCTGCAATGATATTAAAGAATTCAAGAGGCTCCCACATCCTCCATGTTGTTATTTTCCTTGTTTATTTTACAATGTTTGTGGATCTTGCTGTGTTGTATGAATGGTTTTGAGCACAATCATTATTCCCACTGGTGATGTGTTGCGTGAGTTTTAAGAACACAAGATGATCCTTCCTTTTTGATATTTCCCCTAGTTTCCAAGTATTTTTGGATGGTTTTTTGGTGTCTATAATTGGACATGACACATGACTTAGGAGAGGTTATTTGGATGATGTTGTGTGATTAAAGATAGCACAGGGGTCCTTCGCAAGAGTATACAAACTTATTGAAGGGACTTCATAGTATATTTCAAAGGTTATGCACTACGCATTCCCATCTTCATGATCCTCTATTGAGATTGCTATCACATGTCTTCTGGGGGTTCATGCGATCTGTGTGATCATGGGAAGCTTATTATTCCTTTGATTTTTCATTTTAAATTATACCCATATTCTTGTATTTATTCCTTTGTGAATTTTTAGATGCTAATTTAGTGGGTATCAATAGATTCCCCCCTCAAAATCAATGTCTGTAGGAAAAAGGGTTTGGTTCTAAAGAAATAAATGCCCGCCAGAAGCTTTGGCCCTATTGTCAGTTAGTGTCTGGGGTGATGCTTGGTCTACAGGGTGATGTTTGGTATTCTATGGGATTTATTATAAATAAGGGAGAAAGAGGGGTTCATTCACTAAATACTCCATTCTTTATAGATCCTTCATCCTTCTTCTATAACATGAACTTGTTGTAAGACCCTCCCAAAAGAACCCATTGTGAGAATTCTTCATGAGTCTATCTTCTTGAGAGCTCCTTCACAAGTCCTCTTTTTCCCATACACCCACTCTAACAATTCATGAACTAAAAATTCGATATATTTTTGATATTTTTCTATAGGGATGTTCGATTATCTTTTAGGTTTTGTGGTATCTGTTGGATTGATCACATGATCCTTTGACTATTATGTAGCTTACTT
The DNA here is from genome assembly GCA_963277665.1 of Viscum album. Lineage (NCBI taxonomy): Eukaryota > Viridiplantae > Streptophyta > Magnoliopsida > Santalales > Viscaceae > Viscum > Viscum album. The sequence continues at coordinate 1,639,579,148 of OY728129.1, forward strand.
GACCATTTTTAGGTCTCTCGATCACGATTCTTCTAAGGGTTCATTCCATCGTGTAATGTCTTGTAGGATTATGTGATCTACTATATCTTTAGGAGTTAGGCAACTCGTGAGTCCTTTATGTGATCTATGAATCCCTTTCTAATTCATGTGATGTGCATGATGAGGCTGAAATTTTATGTCATTCCTTTGACAAGACTTTATTTTATCTATCTAACATATTCCTCTTACTTTCATTCATATGGATTTCGATTCTCATCAATGTTATTTCAAACTATCGAGGAAGGAATCAAAGGCAGTGATGGATCATAGTGATGTTATTATAGTAATTGTGGATTCTACTTGCCGTTGTGATGTTGGGTCACTTAAATTAAGTATAATGACATTGATGGGAAAAAATATTGGGGGCTAACCCACTTCAAATTATCTGCAACTTTATAGGTTTGGTCTTACAAATTACAATTACATTACTCCACCTCAATCATTATTCATATGCTCTTCTTGTGTTTAGAGAACCCATAACACAATTTAGGAAATCCACTCTTAGGGGGGATAATTTCTTACCAAGGGAGACCATGAAGAAGAGAATATACTGACATACATTCCCAATACTTTTATGGGACCTATGATAAACCTAATACACATGTTTATATGTAACTATAAATAATGTGGAAGTCCGCCTCTAACCAAAAGTTTGGGTGGGTTACCAAATAGGACTTCCAATCATGAGGTACTTTTGGAATGGACTGGTGATGTCCCTTCTGGGTACAATATATTAATTATAAATTAAATAAGGAGATGAAGAAAATTAGGATTTATAGGGCTCTATGGATATCGCAAACATCTACCTACCATAACAAGGGTATGAAAATGGAATTGTTTGAACATTGGAGACTTAACAAAAACACCTTCCACCTTACTCATGGGGATGTGGTATTCAACTACTAGGATGTTGAACAGATATGTGGTGAACCTATATTTGGTGGTATGTATGATGAGTTTCCCCACTGCGGTCTTCTTCAGATGATATGAAGAGGACTCTTCCTCTCTCCTGAGAACTAATCGGGCTAGATGAAAAGGCCCTCCATAAGGATCCACTTCCTAGAGAAAATATCCCTTTTGAGAAAAGTGTGGGATACTACATCAAGAATTTAAACTCTGAGATAAAGGATAAGAATCTCAAGGCCTGGACTATGACAAACTTCCGCAGTGTACCGGGAACTTACTAGCCCATGTTAGAAGAAGGTAAATTTAAATAATGGGGATGGGATGTTTTCCTTGGTGTTGACCAAGTGGTGAAAATATCCGCTTTCTTCACCATGTACCTGAGTGTGTACTTACTTCCAGTTAAAGAAAAAGGTAGAGTTAAGGATTCCACTTCTACGATGGCGACCTCCATGGAAGGGGGAGTGTATCGGGATACCCGTCTTTATGATGAAAAAACATTATGATCGTTTCCACCATGTTTATAAGGGGAAAGATCCTTACATGATCACATGGCCCTTACAAGTATTATTGGGTCAGGTAGGAGTTCATATAGGAGGCTATAAATATCTGAACTTCCATAGTATCCCCAATGTTTTCCATGTACCCTATCTACAATTTATCCATGAGGTAATACCTATTACAATGAAAGATTAGGATATCAGGAATTTTATGATCCATTATTACCATTTATCTTTTAAAAGCTAAGGGTGATTGATGATAGGCGATATTATTGATATAGATGAGGCCATTCGTGAGGAACAGACTTATATAACATCACTTCGTGAGGGAGTTCTTTCCAAGTATACCGATAGGGATTACCTCTATGAATGGTATTCATGCTACCAATTTATCCATCAGTAATTATGTGTTTAGTTGATATATACTTGTTCAGTTAATATCCGATCCAAGGAAAATTCAAAGGTGCATCTCCAATTTTGGTTAATGTTTTCCAAGAAGGTGACCGGGATGAGATAAACCTTCCTCCCAGTGATGCCGTAATTGGTTTATCTCGTAACTATACTGAGGTCTGCATTAACTCATATCATAATAGGAAACTATCCATCTTAGTAAAAAGTCCCCCCAATGACAACTGATTGATGAGAAAAATCCCATTCCTAAAAACAACTAGCCTATAGGGGACCAACATCCCTAGAAGATCCTCATAAGGTGATAAGACATTTATCATTATTGTCATTTCCAACCAAAGTTTAAATTAATGTAGCTGCAATGAGTGTATTACCAGAGGGTGAGGCCATGTCATACTAAATATTTCCTACAACATATAGAAAGTGGATGTATTGGAGGATTAAGAACTTAGAGGATGATATATGGGTTATCATTCAACAATTAGAGTTACCTCTGGAAGGTTTCATCCATGTCACCACCCCTCTAGGTATCACATTCATCGACCGACCTAAGGAGGTCAGGGCATTCTTACAATACCTTGAAATAGTTCTAGAAATCATTAAGGGTTAGGTTTTTAATTAGCATTTGGTTTACTAAATAGTAGTTCATGGAACACTGCAAATGTTCATGAATGAGTTTTTATATCCCATAGAGGTAGTGGTAAGACTAATCCCACCACTATGTTTAAATGGTCATAGTTCCATTTCAAATGTAATGATGTCATTTATTTGTTGATACATGGGGTTGTTTCTGAAGATAGACCAATCCTTCCATCCCCTCAATATTCTCCCCATGTTACGTCTGTGGGAGAGGTGTTTGAAAGTGAATGAGAGGAAAATGATGATGGATCCCCAAGTCAATTAGCCAAATGAGGGTGGAAATATCTTCTTGTTGAATAATTAATTAAACTTTAGTACCTTTTGAATAGACTTCCCTATAAGGGAAGAGGAAAATGAAGCGATCTAAATGGTTAGGGTCTTCTCATCCAGAATCCTTAAGTAAGTGTGGAATTTCACTCCTTTATTGTTTTGGATTATCCTAGAAATGAATCCTGATTTGTAAAAAATGCTTCGATCCCCATTGATCTCCCTTGGAAGTGTATGTACCCACTTTTGAGTATGGGTCAAGGAATTTAGTTTCATTAGCAGATCCTTCCCTATCATACCCATCCTTTTAAGAAGAGGTGGTTTCTGAATTGCTGGCTCAATCGTGCCTATTTCATAATAAAAACATTTCAGGGACCACACCACTAGATCCATCACCAGTGGATGCACTTTTGGAGGAAACTGAAATAGGTATATATTCTTCTACTTCATTATCCTCGATATAAGAAAGTTTTAGATAAGGTAAATACTTCTTCAAGGTTGTACAATTTTTCTATTTGTTCCATATCACTTGATATTATCTTTTGTTCCTAAAATCCTCAAGG